>OZ005652.1:57032233-58232233 GCA_963930645.1 Salticus scenicus | reverse complement strand
GGACTTCAAACCATATAAAAATTATGACGTAAAAGACTATGCCATTTGTTTTAAATATCATGTAAACTAATGTTCAGTAATTTTAATTTAAAATTATTAAAATTTTTAGATTTCGGGTGAAAGGCTTATCACAAAGAAAGTTTGCAATAGAATCCTGCACCCAACAGATTAACTTTAAAAAATCCTCCCAAAATTCTTGACCTGAATTCGGCTTTTTCATACTCAAAACCCGACTTATTTTTATCCAATCCTGAGCCAAAACCTGAAAATGAAAATTAATAATTTATCTAAAATTATGTGCAACTTTTTTTTTTTTTATAAATTTCCATTGCCACACAATCGGTAAATCATTTTAAAAAAATTATAAATGTAGTATAAATTGTAGTCGGCCCTGCTTAAACGATTATCTACCGTTCCAACTATATTAATTCGATTAAGCGGGGTATTCAATTATGCGGGGAAGACTAGAAACGCAATTGCATTTATAACTATAATGGTTTTATGCTTACATGAAAAGATAAATGATCGATACCTCTTTCTTATTTAAATATTTAACAAAACTGTTACTAAGTTAAAATATTATAGTAATTTATAAATGCAATTAATGCTGGAATAAATATGAAATAAAGTGTACTTACAATTTTACTTTTAACAAAAAAAAAAATAGTTATGATTGATTTCTTTTTCTAAAGCACATGAATAGATTATAATTGCTTCTATGAGACTCAAAATGACGATGAATAATGTTAAAGGATTTTCCCACTTCATTTACCGTTCGCTTGATCTTCTTTAAACTACATGTTAACTACCTCTACTTAGATGACGCACAGCGTCAAAGGAAATAAAATTGTTTATTCGTGTCTTTTTAAAAGTTTGATAACATATGCCAGTGGTTTACTTATCATTTTTCACCGCTACATTGAATATTACTTACAAACTTTGAATAAACACCATTAAAAAAAAAAAAAAAAAAACTGCTACATTGAATGTTCTTTGAGAAGAATAAATATCCTGATTAATAATGAATCAATTTAAATCAGTATATATTGGGCTGATAATATATATATGGATCACAATTATTAAAATACTAAGGAGGGTTTTTTTTTTTAACATTTGCTTCATGATGATAAAGTTGGATATTTTTTTTTTTTTTTTTTAGTTGTACTTTTTGCTTCCTTTTTTTCGTGTACAGTTATAGTTGAAATGTAATGCAACAAAAAAGAACAAAATTTATGGAATGCCTAAGTTGAGTACATAAGTATAGATTTATTTATTAATTTTTGTCACCAAAGGCTGAAGGCTGGTGCAAAAAAAAAAAAAAAAAAAAAAAAAAAGGTGGTTGTATTGAAATCTATCAGTGGAAGCTTTTTTCGGAATTGATTACTCTTTTACATTTATTTATATTATAATATCTACCAAAATATCCATGATGTAATATATTTAACTGTAGTTTACATTCTTATTTCCCTGTATTAAAACCATTTGTTATTGTTCATAGGAAGAAAATAATTTAAAAGATAGAACATCAGAGAGAAGGACTTCAAAGAAAAGAAAGGTGACATATATAATCTCCTTTTTAAATAAATATATTTAAAGTTATAGATTTTATCACCTGATACATGAAATAATAAATCATGTACTGACTAAAAAAAAAAATTGTAATATGGTTCATTGTTAACAATCTTTAAATATATATTGTCATACTTATTTTAAATGATATTTCAGGAAGAAGCAGTTTCACATGACAAGTCATCAGAAATCACAGTGCTGAAGGAGATAAAAGTAATTTTATTATGATCTACATAATTTTAAAATTTTATTTTTTAAAAATCTAAAAAATTTTATTGGCTAATAGTAGAACTTCAGTAAATGGAGTTTTGTTTTGAATTTTGCAAATTTACTTATGAAATTAGCATAATTTATTTCATAATTAATTAAATATAAAAACCTTAATAGATACTTCATATTTCATCGTTAATATTTTCGGCTGGGCGCCCAGCTCTTTTCAAACCATCATCTGTGTTGGATCTCTTAGAGTTGTGGTCTTTTATAGACCTCATAAGTTGATTCCACATCCGGTCAGGAGCCATTGCGCTGCTCTCATTGTACACATCCGGTGTTGTTGCTATTTCTATGGCTTCTCTAAACATCGCGTAATTTTAATTATTGTAATTCGCTATCTTTTTAGTTTTTTCAAAATTTATTTTAATATATTAACAATGAAATATGAAGTATCTATTAAGGTTTTTATATTTAGTTAATTATGTGTAAAGTGCTTCATTATAATTTAAATTTTATTAATAATTTATTTCAGTTTGTTCCTTACATCCTAAACTTTTCATGCAGAATTTTAACATTTTTTAAAATATTAAGTCACATGTTCAGAATAAATGTCTATCTGTATGATAATTGTTAAATCAAATTAGCTAATATAGTTTTTTTTTTCTTTTTTTCCCCCCTTTTGTGTGTGTATGTTTAAAATATCAAAAATTCTCTGAATAACTTCTCTTTTATTATTAGTTTGGACTTTAAAATATGTAAAGATTATGCTATTTGTTTTAAATATCATGTAAACTAATGTTCAGTAATTTTACTTTGAAATTATCAAAATCTGTAGATTTTGGGTGAAAGGCTTATCAAAGAAAGATTTCAGTAGAGTCCTGCACCCATCCCAAACCCAACAGCTTAACTTTAAAAATTCCCCCTAAATACTTGACCTGAACCAGATTTCTGTATACCCAAAACCCGATTTATTTTTATCCAATCCTTAGCCAAAACCTGAAAAAGTAAATTAATAATTTATCTAAAATTATGCAAAACATTTTTTTAATCATAAATTTCCATTGCCACGCAATTGGTAAATCATTTTAAAAAGAATTAAAAAAGTAATTTCTAATACACTAAGTTAAGTTTAAAAATTTAAAAAGTGGATTAATAATAATTTTTAACCATTTATGTGTGTTGTCTACTTCAAGGGTACAAAAATGGGTTTCAGGTTTAATGTTTGTAGTTTCTTTAATTTTATATTCTTAAAAATAATAACTTGATGTTTCTTTGTTGATTTCTTTTGTCAGATATGTTTGATTTTTTTTACCATAATAATTTGGGTTTTAATTGTGGATCACTTATACAGTCATAATTACATCAAACAAATTTCTGCTTATAATGATTTTTTTAAGTTGATCTGACTCGTTAAAAACTAAACCTGACCTGAACCTGACCTGTGAGGAAAAATTCACTCAACCAAACAACAACCTGACCTGCAAGAGAAAAAATGTAGTCAACCTACCTATGGGTTGGGTCGGTCGTTTTCAAGTGAAATCGGTATACTTGACTCTATGCAGATTTCATGTGAAGCCTTTTTAGTTAATTTAAATGTAAATAGAGACATTTATAGCAATTTGAAGTAGGAATTGATTTAATTAAGCATATTTATTAGTAGGGATGAAACGGATAGTGATTTTGCCGGATATCGGATATCCGGAGCTCTTCTGCCTGCCGGATACGGATATCCGGCATTAGTTTTGTTTTTTGTTGTGTTGTATATTTATTTTCTTTTTCTTTATTTTAAAACAATAAAATATAAACATATTTCATATACTATTCTTTTAAAAACATTTTAAATATAATTTATTTAAACATATTTATTTAATATTCTATTTATTTGTGCAATATTGCCATGAAGAATAAAATTTTAAGCCTAACATACTCATTCCTACACTTGCAATTTTTGGTGAAAAGCACTATCACAAAAAGATAGGTTTTGTTCAAAATTATAAAACTAAAACTTATTATTTACATATTTTTACCATACTATTAAAAAAATGAAATAAAATATTTTACTAATATAATTACAGTTGAAGGGTTATTTTCACATGAAAACTAATAAGTTGTGGCCATCACAAAACTTTCTTCTACATAATTCTATATAACAGCACCACTTACGGTTTAAATCGTATAAAAGTTTAACCATAGCTTATCAGAATAAATATTTTACAAAAGGAGTTTAAGCATTTTTAATCAACAGATGCTGAGATATACAATACGGTTGTGAAAAATCATAATAGAAGCTCCACCTGTCGGCGGATATACACATAAATAAGATCAACATTTGCTTTCATAATGGTTGTCTTATATATCAAGTTTCATGCACATATGTCATAGAATTTGGGATTAACTTAGCCTATTCATTGGGTAAATTGTAGTGCAGTATTGCCACCTGTTGGCCGATATACACCTAAAATAAATCGCAATAGTGTTTCACAATGGCTGGTTCTCTCACATACCAAGTTCTATGCAATTATACACAATAGAATAAGAGATATAGCCTTCCCCTTTTGGGGGGGAAATTTCTGTATTGCAGAGCCATCTACTGGCCAACATGCACCCAAACTGAACCAGCATAATTTCTCATAATGCCTTTCCAACATTAAGTTTTGTGTAGTTACATGAAATAGAACCTAAAATATAGCCTTCCCTAAATTGCAGAAAGCATTGTATAACAGCACCACCTGTAGAGCGATTGGCACCAAAATTTGATAGGCACTAATATATGCCAAGTTACATGTACATATATATTTATATGAAATTCTGTGCAGTAGTTTCTGAGATATAACCTTCCTCTAAGTTGCAGAAATCGCAGTATGGCAGCACCACCTGTTGAGCCATTTGCACCAAAAGTTGGTAGGCACTGATTTATGTCATGGTGCAACTACTCATAAATGTATATGCAATTGTAGTACGCAGTAGTTCCGGAGGTACAGTTGAACAGAATTTTTGTCACACACGCACAGACATTTTTTAAAAATTGGTCAAACAAGGTTAATGGACTTCTTAAAATGTGTAAATCCATGAAAAACCAGAAGTTGAAAATTTTTATGAATCCAATACTTTCTTTTGAGACATTTATAAGAAAACATAAAAGAAAGAAGAAAAAAAAAAATAAATAAATAAACTAAAAGCTTCAAACTAGTATGTTATGGCCATCACAAAACTTTTTTCTATATCTCTCTATATAACAACGCTACATGCTGTTTAACATGCAGAAGAAACATAATCATAGCTCCTTTTCAATAAAAATTTTAGAGATATTGAGTTTAGTGCAATTTTAATCAAAAAATTTTGAGATGCAGCCATGTGGAGAATCACAGAAAGTGAGGAGCAGCTGCGACACCTGTTGGTCGATATACATCCAAATTAAGCCAACTTTTATTCTCATATTATTTTTATCTTGTTTATCTCTTAAATTTTATAGATGTTGAGATTTAGCCTTCCTATTCAAAGAGTAAATTGCAACATAATATAGCCACCTATCGACCAATATGCACCAAAACTTAATCAACATGATGTTTTATAAAAATGACCCTTTCCCATACTAAATTTTTAGCAATTGTACACGAATGAATCTGAGATATAACTTTCCCATTCACGGAAAAATTGCAGCATAGCAGCATCACCTATTGGCCGTTATGCACAGAAATTGAATGAACATGTTTCATAATAATAGTCCTCTCTGTGACACACTTAGTTTATTTTTTTTAATTATACACAGTATAAGCTGAGATATAGTCTTCCTTTAAATGGGAGAAATCACAGTATAGCAGCGCCATCTGTTGAGTGATTTACACCAAAAGTTGATGGGCGCTTTTTTTTTGGTAAGATGCAACTATGTATAATTTTATATGAAATTCTGTGCATTAACTCTTGAACTGCACAAAATTTTTGTCAGATAGACATTTTCCAAAAATGGTCAAATTGTGTTTTGGTTCTCTCAAAATACGGAAATCCACCGAAAACTGGAAGTTGAAAATTTTCACGAATCCAGTACTTCCTTCTATTTAATATAGAAGAAAATAATAATTCAAAATGAATTTATACTTTTTACTTATTCTATCTTTTTATATTCTGTACAGATAAGAAAGAAAATTTTACATTAGTTATTAAAATTCTTTAAGTAAGTGAAGTTTTTCTGCAGTACAAAATCAAAAACTTTAAATAACTGAATTTTTTATTTTTATTTTTTTTTTTTTTTTCTTTATGAACTATATGAAAGTGAAAGAACAGACTTTCTGAAAATTTAAATACATACTTTTATTTGAAATAATTTTAATTTTTTGGGATATATCTATGCAACGCAACAGGGAATTCTAAATTCAGGTGCTTTAGTAAGATATTCCATTAAAAATGTAAATTTATATAAATTGGAGGGTTTTTTAAAAAATCCAAATTGGATAGATAGATGGCACAAGTAATGCCAGGTTTCTGCTAGTATAAATATATGGTCACAAAAACAACAGCTTTATTGTGTATGGAAAACTGGATTATAAATAAACAGGTTCTAGTCAATAAATGCAGATTATTTGACTCATTCTCGAAACAATCTAACAACTTTAACATCCAAGACTAACAATATTACTAAACAATCTAACAACATATTAGCAAAAGACATGAAAACAGAGTTATATATACATTGCAACTGCAGAGAATAAATATCATTTGTTCAGGAACAACAATGAACAGCTCTTTTTATTGTTATGGGGAAGATCAGGGGGAATGTTATAGATCACTCTGGAAGAAAAACCTAGCTTACTCTGTACAAAATTAAAATAGGGCTTCTATATATCTTAGACCTGAAGCTACTTTTGTCTAAATTTGTTCGCTAATGAGTCCAAAATCGATTTTTGCAGAAGCCAACTTAAAAAAAAAAAATCCTTTACAAGTTACAACTGATCTAAAAAAAATTAAAAAATTGGCGAAAATTTTTCATCTGATGGGAGTTTAAGCTTGAATTTTCTCCTTCGGATATCCGGCTTGAAATCACCGGATATCCGTATCCGGTGTGCTGATATCCGGTACCCCGCCGGATATTTAAAACTCAGCCGTATACCGGATAGTTACCGGATATCCGTTTCATCCCTATTTATTAGTAAAACATTAAGCTACTAGATTTGGCAAGTATTCACATGTAGTTAAAGTGGAAATTATCTGATAAAGAAAATGTCTATGATTTATAAATAATGTCTTATCTCAGATGCAAGCGTGACATTTTTATTTAATGTTGGGTTCACTAAGCTGATATTCTTCAAACAGATGCTGCAGTTACTTTTTTGGAATACTAGTTTTCAGTTGTTTAGCTTTGTATGTTCAGTGTTTAATTTAATCTTGTTGTGTTGATTTATATTTTTCATTCTTAGAATTCTTGCTGTATTTTTTTTTTTTTTTTCTGCTTCCAGGTTCAAGAAGATAAAAAAAGAAATAGAAAACCTATTGTACAATCAGAAGAAACTGCAACAGAAAATAAGAAACAAAAAGCAGAAATATCTGAGGTATAGTATTTATTTTTTTCCTAATTAATATCTTCTAATTTAATTTCATAGGACAAATTGTTCGATAAATTAAATATATATTTATATGTACTAGTAGTTATTTGAGACCTTGTTCATGTAAAATTCTAATAAAAGTAATATCTTAAGTAAAATTTTCACCTGTAATAACGAGAATTATACATACCTATCTGTTGCTTAAAGCTCAAGCACAAAATTAAAAAGAAAAAACTCTCCTGCATTGAACTTTTAGCTAATTGAATATGGTTGTGCATATACATTAATGTCAGTATTTAATTGCATAGCTGTATATACACTTCTGTTCAAAAGTTTAGCAAGATTTGCAAACGATCACTTTTTTTTTTTCAAATTAAAAACTTATCTCTCAATGAAATGTTTTCAAACATTGGGTATTTAAAGAACTGGTTCTTCTTCATGTTTTTCAGTGAAGATTGGTTTAAGACAACAATTAGGGGGCGGTAACAAATTGAGCAAAATTAATAATGTTTCTGATCACACTGTATCGTTAAGTAAACAAAATGAACTGTAACTTTAGGATATGTTAATATAGACCCCGTTCATTTTGTGGAAGAATTTGTGTGACGATAGCTTGTTAAATAAGGGAGATATAAGCATTTATCTTAAAACTCAAAAAAATAAATAAATAAGTAAATAAATCAACATGTTTTTTATTTATATATGCAGAGTTTTTAACGAAAATTATTCCCTCTTTCTGATAAGTTGGAAAAACACTTTTAAAACAATATACTGCAATTGGAATACAAATATCTTAAATATCTCATGAAATATGAACATTTTTATGAAAAACGTGTTTACTGTGCATGTACGAAAGATAAAACATTTTTTATTGCATAGGTTAAAAGCTAGATGTATTGGGCAACTTTTATCAAAAGTGCATTTTGAATAGAATTAAAATTAAGAGAATTGTACAAAAAAGAATGAGCTAGATTTTAGATATTCTCCATGAGTTGAAATTTCTTAAGGGGTTTTCACATTTTGCGTAATTAATTTGAAGATCCAGTTATTTCAACCACTTTCCAAAGTTTAAATAAAGAAGAAAAACGAAGTTTACTAATTACATAATGAAACATAAAAAACCTAACTTTACTTCGTTGGTCGTTTTTAGATCTTTCGGTACCGGGCACCCGGTCCTCTTCAGAAAACGTTAGCACTGTGATGGAAAACTACAGCCTAGTAAACTGCAGCCAGAAGCCTAGTTTTCCATCACAGTGCTAACGTTTTCTGAAGAGGACCGGGTGCCCGGTACCGAAAGATCTAAGAACGACCAACGAAGTAAAGTTAGGTTTTTTATGTTTCATTATGCACTTTCCAAAGGTTGTTTTTTGGGAAAAAAACCTTATGGTCTCACAAATCATAGTAAATAAACAAAAATATGTTAGAGTTACAAGCTTATAAGGGATTTTTCACAAAAAAGTACATTTGGAGTGGGGTTGAAATAGTTGGATCTTAAAATTAAGTATGTGGTATTTAAAAAACCCTTAAGAAATTTCAACTCTTGGAAAATATCTAATATCTAGCTTGTTCTTTTTAGTATTTCTCTTAATTTTTATTCTATTCAAATGCACTTTTGATAAAAGTTGCCCAATACATCTAACTTTCAACCTATACAATAAAAAATGTTTTATCGTAAGTGCATGCACAGTAAACACATTTTTCATAAAAATGTTCATATTTCATGAGATATTTTAGATATTTGTATCCCAATTACTCTATATTGTTTTAAAAATGTTTTTCCAACTTATCTCAAAGTGGGAATAGCTTGCGTTAAAAACTCTGTGTATTATATATAAAAAACATGTTGATTTTTTTTATTTATTTATTTACTAGCAGGCTACGCCCGCTTCGCTGGTCACTATATTCCAATGAATTTTCGAAAGAATTGAATTAATATTTAATTTTTTACACCACGTTATAGAAAAGAAGCTGAAATTGCTTCAAACCTTGCTTTGGGTACCTGCTGTCTATGGTAGCTCTTTTCCTGCCCGCACTGCATCAGGTCTAGGTTTCCCATGCCTGCAGAAAGATCTTTCCCGGGCACTTCAATCTGGATATTTATCGACGACAGGGGGATCTGCTACTATTTAAGAACTACGATTTTAAAGATGACTGTATCTCAGCATCTATTAAATATTTTAGTTTTGAACCATGTATTTTATAGCCCATGCTATTTACACTATATTACGATTTGATTCCGACCAATGTAATAAAATAAAATAAAATAAAAAGTAGATTAATAAATAAATAAATAAATATATATATATATAAACAAATAAATTTTAATCCTTTTTACTATGTATATACTACCATTTTTCCCGATAAATACTGCAAATAAAAAAAAAATAATGAATAATTTTTTTTTTCTTTTAAAGGAAATAATTAATGAAAAATAGGAAGTTGTTCTACTATAAAAAATTAAACATAACAGTTATAAATACGTTTTTGAATTTAGAACTAATTTTACTTAATTTTTTCTACTGCATTACGATTTTATTTTCAATAAATATAACAAATTAAGAAAAAGAAAAAAAAATCTCCTTCAAATGAATGTATTAAATAAAAATAAGTTGCGTAATAACCGTTGCTAAGATACGCAGACAATTGAAGCAAAAGAATAAATCTATGAAAACTAAAACAAAGAAGCCAATATTTAAAATCGGAAAAACATTAATTTAAAAAATTCAGATTTCAAATTCGAAAACATCTCGATGAGGTGAACACCTGCAGGGTCCCAGGTACCTATATGCCAAAATCTAAAATGTTTAATTTTTTCTACTGTATGTGTATAACTGTTTGATTTCGATAAATAT
This sequence comes from Salticus scenicus, assembly GCA_963930645.1. NCBI lineage: Eukaryota > Metazoa > Arthropoda > Arachnida > Araneae > Salticidae > Salticus > Salticus scenicus. The sequence continues at coordinate 58,222,062 of OZ005652.1, read as the reverse complement.
AATAAAAATAATTTCTTCCTCAAATGAATTTAAATAAATAAATAGTTTAATAGCCGTTGCTAAGACTTTTGAAACGAAAGAAATTTGTGAAAAATGAAACATTGAAGCCAATATTTAAAATTGATGGAGGGATTTTGAATAGAATTGTGGACTGTATGGTTTTAAAAATCGCTGGTTTAAATTATATTAAATCATAAATCAGTTTAAAATGAATTTGAAGGACTCACCTTCCTTTCAATTGAATTAATAACATCATATTTAAGAAACAATGAATAAAAGCTTGAATAAATAAACCGAGTTGAATACAAACATGAATTATTGACTTTATTTCAGCTCATACGTTAGAATGAATTCTTCTAGCTTACTGCAAGAAAACGCAACCAAAAATTCACAACAAAAAGAACAACTAGAATAGGTCTGCAGAAACATAACTGCTTCACAGCAAATTGAAAAGAAATTATTTAAAGTATAACTAACAATTAATTGAAAACATAAATAAAATAAATAATAATAAAAGAAAAAAGAATTAATTTAGCGTTTAAAACACATTAAAATATCAATAAAAAGAATGAATTTAAATCAAAGTTTTATATTCTAAAGAGTCATAAAATTGCATAGTGCTGCCATCTATTGTCAAAATTCAGAGTTATTAGAATTCTGAACATTCTCCCCCACCGGGAGAAGGAGTGTCACTTTAGCAATAGGGCGTTGAATTTGACCACTCTGAGTCCAAATGCTGACTACACGAACTCTATTATCAGGTCCTGGATAGGTACGAATAATTCTACCCAGCTTCCACTGAAGAGGAATAGATTGTGAATCATGAATAGCAACCAAGTCCCCAACTTGAAGATCAGTTCGTGGAGTGAACCATTTAGGTCGATTTTGCAGGTGATGTAGATAGTCTCTAGACCATCGCTTCCAGAAGTCTTGCTTCATTCGCTGGATTAGAGTCCAACGAGAAGATAAAGTGAGATTTGGTGAATTTCCACTTTCTGGAATCTCAAGGAGTGGAAGTCCTATCAGGAAATGTCTGGGAGTGAGGGCTCTAACATCGGATGGATCTGAAGAAAGTGGCGTTAATGGTCTGGAATTTAAGCAGGCTTCTATTTGACATAAAAGAGTAGTAAGCTCTTCAAAATTTAGAATGGTAGCCTTACAAGCTTTAATTAGATGACTTTTCGTCAATTTAATAGCAGATTCCCATAGTCCACCGAAATGAGGGGAATATGGTGGGATAAAATGCCAATTGATGAAGTTGCTGGTAGCAAAATTTTGAACATTTTCAGAACTAATGATTCGAATTAGTTGCTTAAGATAGTTAGCAACTCCTCTGAAATTTTTTCCGTTGTCACTGAATATGTCTGATGGCAGTCCTCTTCTAGAAACAAATCGTTTTAGGGATGCTAAGAAAGCTGATGAGGATAAATCTGAAACAGCCTCTAGGTGCACCGCTTTTGTGCACATGCAGACAAAAACACAAATATATGACTTCAATTTAACTTTAGATCGAGGCACATTTGGTTTAGTGATGAGTGGGCCAGCAAAATCTAGTCCCACCTTTGAAAAAGGTCGAGTTGGAGTTATACGTTCGACTGGCAACTCACCCATAATTTGTTGGCAAGTTTGTTTCTTCAAACGTTTGCACAAAATACATTCATTGAGAATTCGACGAATGTAAGAGCGACCATTTAGTATCCAATACTTTTGTCTAATTAGGGAAAGAATCAATTGTGCACCAGCATGAAAATGTTTTTTATGATATTGCTCAACAATTAATTTTGTAATGAAATGATTTCTCGATAAAAGCACTGGATATTTCTGATCTTGATTAAGTGACTGATGTCTGGACAACCGTCCGCCAACTCTGATTAAACCTTGATCATCTAGAAATATATTTAAGGATAAATATTTGTTGTTGGTTGGTAAAGGTTGATTTTTCCTGAGCAAATTCAGTTCTACCGAAAACTCTTGTTCCTGAATCAATTTAAGAATATGTGTAATAGCACTTGAAACTTCAGGCGTACTGACAAGTCCAATACGTCTAGAATTACGATTACAACTACGAATGTTATAAATGAATCTCAAACACAATGCAAGGATTCTGCAAAGTTTTGAAAAAGAAGAGAATTTGAGTAGAAAATCAGGAAAGGTTTTATGACTAGATGTTGCAACATGACTTAAATTTTCTTCAGAATTTTTTGACTTAACATTTGAAGATTTGACTAGGAATAATGGTAACTTGACACTAGCACTAAGCCATTCAGGCCCAAGCCACCACAATTTGTGATGCAAAAGACTCTTCGGTAGAATGCCTCTTGAGGCACAGTCTGCCGGATTTGACGAACTCTCAACATAAGTCCACACTGCTTGTGGGACAAGTGATTTGATTTTGTTTGCTCGATTTGTTACGAACTGATTTCCTTTGGTTGGAGGAGATTCAATCCAATTTAAAGCAATTTGTGAATCGGACCACAAATAAATTTTATTTACATTAAAGGTTAAAGATTCTAATATTGTGGAACTTAATTGTGCAAGCAAGAATGCAGCACATAACTCAATTCTCGGAAGCGTGACATGTTTTAAAGGATTAACTCTGGTTTTTGCAGCGACAAAGTTAACTGAAATCTCACCTAGAGAAGATAGTGTCCGAAGGTATACCACTGCAGCGTAGGCCTTGCCAGATCCATCACAAAAACCATGGATCTCTATGTGGTTCTCTGGAGATGTTTCACAGTTCAGATATCTTGGTATGCCAATGGACTTTAAGAGTTCAATTTGAGAATCAAATTCTTGCCAAGTTTTCAAAATTGAATCTGGGATTTGATCATCCCAAGCACACTTATCTTTCCAAAGCTCTTGCATCATGATTTTTAACATGATCGTGGTTGGAGCTAGAATCCCAAAAGGATCAAAGATTTGAGCTATCATCGATAGCAATTCTCGCTTGGTATGCACCGATTTGACGCCATTCAAATGAATTTTCAATAAGTCTTCTGCCGAATTCCAAACTAGGCCTAAGATTTTTTGGGAGGAATCTTCGGAAAATTTTACATTTTGCCTAGTGGATTTAAGATCTTCTGGTAGATTTTCAATGACTGCGGGTACATTGGAAGCCCATTTTCTAAGTGTAAAGCCTCCTTGATTTAAAACGTGATTTAGGTCTTTGACCAATTGTTTTGCTGCATCAATTGAATGCGACCCACCAAGATAATCATCCACATAAAAGTTCTCGAAAATTGACTGCGCAGCAATAGGAAATTCTGAACTATAATCTTTGGCTAGTTCGTGCAATGTCCTTATAGCCAGGAATGGGGCACAGGCTGTGCCATATGTTACAGTCAATAATCTGAAACTCGCAATAGATTCATGTGGCTGGAATCGCCAAAAGATTCGCTGAAAGTCAACATGTTTGGGGTTTACCAATATCTGTCTGTACATTTTGGCGATGTCTCCGGTTAAGGCTATTGAATATGTTCTAAACTTAAGAAGAAGTTTAAACAAATCTGGTTGCAACTTTGGACCTATTTCAAGAAAGTCGTTTAAAGAGTGGCCTGATGTTCCTTTAGCCGAGGCATCAAATACCACCCTCAATTTAGTAGTTGTACTATCTTCTTTCAAAACCCCATGATGAGGCATGTAAAAATAATCTTTAGAATCAATTTCAGAATTTGGGACTGGTTCCATATGATGTAAGTTAATATATTCTTGCATAAAGGCATGGTATTGCTCCTTAAGCTCATGATTTTTATTAAGTTTGGATTCTAACAAATAAAACCGTTTTAAAGCATTTGATTGTGAGTCACCTAAATTTGGAGCTTCTTTAAAGGGAAGATCCACCATGTACCTTCCAGACTGAATTCGTCTAACAGTTTTAGTGTATTTTTCTTCAGAACTGTGAATTGGTGTTGCATCAGGAAGGGACTCAATTTCCCAAAATTTCTGAAGATCATAAGTTAACTGAACTGTAGCATGGCAACTAAGGACAGTTTTTGAATGCTGAAAATTGTTTGAATGTATGACACCCGAGAGTAACCATCCCAATTTGGAATTTAAAGCACATGGAGTACCTTTAGGACCCAGAATAGATTGCCCTAAAATTATTAAGGGAAATAAATCTGCACCAAGCAAAATTTCAACTTGACTCGAAACATAAAATTTAGGATCTGCTAAAGATAAACCTTCCAAATGAGGCCATGAAGATTTTCGAACAACAAAATTAGGAAGATTTACCGTAACATTATTTACTATTAAAGCATTCACATCAAAGATTTCATTACTATAATAAGACTTTAAAATAATATTAACTTCAAAATGAGCAGTTTCTGCAACAATATTATTTACACCCGAGATTCTATGATTTGTGGTTTTCATAGGTAAACCTAATTTTTTAGCACAAGAGCTGGAAATTAATGATTTTTGACTTCCTGAATCCACCATGACTCTACATGGCACAAACCTTCCAGTATTTGATTTTACAAGAACCATAGCTGTCGATAACAAAGTTTGACAACTCTCTTGGGTACTGGTTAAACAACTAGAGTTGACAAAGGATGGACTTTCAATGTTGAGATTAGTATTTTCAATAACATGTGGAGAATTAACTTTATTTTTCTCGAAATGGAGAAGTGTATGGTGCTTAGCATTACACTGTCGACATTTTGTCGAAATCAAACATTTATTAACGAAATGATTACCACGTAAACAATTTATGCATAGTTTTTTACCCTTCACAATATTCCATCTATCTTCAACAGATTTTTTAAGAAAGTGTGGGCACTTGAAAAGTGCATGAGATTCCGAGCATTCTGAACAGATAGAATTATTGGATTTTATATCTGAATTAGATATTACAGCATTAGACACAGATTTTTTAAATACTACTTTTTGTTTACTTTCAGATTTAGAATAAGTACTATCAACAATATCTTGCAAGCTTCTCGCTTGTTTTTCAAGAAACAAAATAAATTCATCATAGGTGGGAAAAGAATCACTATCTAAAGATAATTCCCATTGCTTCTTTAAATTATCATCCAATTTTGTTTGCAAATTATAAACAAGAATTAAATCCACAAATAAATTAAATTCAAATCCTAAACATTTCAAGTTACGTATTGCTTCATTACAGCTATCTAATAAATCTAGCATAGATTTCCGACAATTTGGTTTCAAAGATTTCGAATTAAAGAATTTGTTTAACTGGGCATAAGCTAGATTTTTTTTATTATCGAATCTAGAAATTAGTGTTGCCCAAGCTTCCTTATAACTTGCTTCAGTTATTGGAAAGCCTTTTATTAACTTATTAGCAGATCCAATAACAGACGCTTTTAAATGTTGTAATTTTTGCAAATCGGAAAGCTGAGTGTTCTCATGAATAGTGGTTAAGAATATTTGCTTGAAGCTTAACCAGTCTTCCAAATTACCAGAGAAATGAGGCAAATCAAATTTTGGAAGGTGAATAGATTGCTTCGAAACAGAACAAGAATTTTCATTAACCTGTGTTACAATTTTAGTGTTCTGAAAACAAGAAAGTTCTAATCTTGACTCTATCTGATATTTTATACGAGTAAGTTTCTCTGTCCATTTTTCGTTATCTTCAATTTCCTTTTTTAATTCATCTAAATCACAAATAACTTCCTCAACTTCATTATTAATTTGTTCTAATTGAGTTTGCCTTTCATGCAAATGACCTTTCAAAATTTTTATTTCTTGAATGTCTAAAGGATCCGCTTCCAAAGCTTTTATCGCTTTGTTTTCAAATTTAGTCACTGACGACCGAATAGTAGTTCTTTTTACTTTTAGTTTTTCAATTTTCGAAGCCATTAGAACATTTTTTTTTTTTTTTTTTTTTTTTCTCAAATTTGAAAAATATTAATTTTTACTAAAAGATTTCATAATTTAATATATCTCCGGCTCGACGGACCAAAAATATGGAGGGATTTTGAATAGAATTGTGGACTGTATGGTTTTAAAAATCGCTGGTTTAAATTATATTAAATCATAAATCAGTTTAAAATGAATTTGAAGGACTCACCTTCCTTTCAATTGAATTAATAACATCATATTTAAGAAACAATGAATAAAAGCTTGAATAAATAAACCGAGTTGAATACAAACATGAATTATTGACTTTATTTCAGCTCATACGTTAGAATGAATTCTTCTAGCTTACCGCAAGAAAACGCAACCAAAAATTCACAACAAAAAGAACAACTAGAATAGGTCTTCAGAAACATAACTGCTTCACAGCAAATTGAAAAGAAATTATTTAAAGTATAACTAACAATTAATTGAAAACATAAATAAAACAAATAATAATAAAAGAAAAAAGAATTAATTTAGCGTTTAAAACACATTAAAATATCAATAAAAAGAATGAATTTAAATCAAAGTTTTATATTCTAAAGAGTCATAAAATTGCATAGTGCTGCCATCTATTGTCAAAATTCAGAGTTATTAGAATTCTGAACAATTGAAAAAACATTAATTTAAAAAATTCAAATTCGAAATTTGAAAAAAATCTCGATGAGGTGCATACTTGCACGGTCCCAGGTACCTATACGCCTAATTTGGAGGCTCTGCGATTAGTAGTGTGAGCACCAGAGCGGAGACAGATACACACACAGACACTTCTCTTTATTTATATAGATTTTTTTTTTTTTTTTTTTTTTTTGAGTTTTAAAATAAATGCTTATATCTTTCTTATTTAACATGCTATCATCACATAAATTTATCCACAAAATGAACTGGGTCTATTTTAACATATCCTGAAGTTACAGTTCATTTCATTTACTTAATGATACAGGGTGATCACAAACATTATTAATATTGCTCAATTTGTTACCGGCTCCCTAATTGTTGTCTTAAACCAGTCATCACTGAAAAACATGAGGAAAACCCAGTTCTTTAAATACACATTGTTTGAAAACATTTCATTGAGAGATAAGTTTTTAATTTGAATAAAAAAGTGATCATTTGCAAATCTTGCTAAACTTTTGAACAGGAGTGTATGATTGAATTTTAAGCATCGCTAAATATCTATTGAAATCTCACTAAGAGGGGACCACCCACTATGCCATGGAAAATTGACAGAAAAAGAAAACAAAAACAAAAAAATTTCTAAAAAGTCAGATACTAATGTTGAAAATACTAAGCAAATGACTGAAATATCTTAAGTATGTTTCTAATCTTTATTTTTATTTGATAAATTACCCAAAGCAAGATTTTAAGCAATGTCAATGGATTTTTTAATTGTTATTTATAAAGTGATATAAAAATACATTGATCCAATTTTTTATTTATTTTTTTTTAAATGTACTAGTGATGTGGGCAAAAAAGTCTTCCAGTACAGGGTTCCCACGGGGTCATTAGTCATATTTTGTGACCAGTTTTTCATTTTGACGGCTAGAATTCCAATCATAGGTGCCATATTTGACGCCTGGATTTTTTCCTCATCATATCTAATAATTTTCCCAATCCCATCAGATAGCATACAAGTCTATATCACCTAACCTAATAAAAACCTAATTTGAACCTAATAAAAACTGATTTAAAAAATCTTTCTCTATGAAAGTAGTTGGCGATTTGTTAATGTAGAAATAATTATTCATGAATTCATCAACCGTGAATATTCATTTTAAGTAAATTGGAGTGTAAAGGTTCATATTTTTATTTACCAATTTTGTGAAAAATACCAGAGCCGGGAATCGAACCCGGGCACCCCCGCTTAACGCACGGATGCTCTACCACTGAGCTACCCTGGCTGACACCCGGGCACCTCCGCTTAACGCACGGATACGCTACCACTGACAAGGGAAGTATGAATCAGTAAAATTGCTATTGAAACCAAACCACGCTTAAATTAAAGAGCATGGTCGAAAACATTGGGTGCCGTAAAAATTTGCTGCAGCAACTCCCATGGGGGTGAGATATGCCCTCTATTAGTTTTAGTTATTTCTATAAAAGCCAACAAAACACACAGCGTTGTGTGGACAGGTGGTGCAGAGCTAGCGTGCTTGACCTTGGATACGTAGGTCGTGGGATCAAGTCCCCGCAAAGGCGTTTTGTATTTTTTTTTTTTTTTTTTTTTTTCAACTGAAATATTTATTTTTGACATTTTTAATTAAATTAAATCGTTATTGTAAGAGAAAATATATTAATCATATTAAAACAAGTTGTTTATTTATTTATTTTTTCAGCGCGGACAATTTAATATATATATATATATTTAACCAATTTATTTAATTATTTATTAAATTTAAAGAAATTAATAATTTAACGGGAAATACTTTTATATTATATTTAGGTAAGATTTTGTTAATGATTACATTCATATAAAAATTTGTTAATGATTGTTTTATATAAATTATTAATTACTATTTTTTAATGCCGACATTAATAGCAAGAGCTAATCGTCTGCTTTCAATTGTATTATTTATTAATGCTATTTTTTGCATAAAAAATCCTGAATGAAGAACAGCTGTTGCTTAACTATTCGACGTCGCATTTAACTTTTATTTCAAATATTTCATTAAACAACTGTCAAGTTTCGTGGTGTCGGAAGAACTGACAATAATATTGAAGACAAATTTTCTCAAAATGATTTTACTAATTTGTAATTAATTTACATGTAAGAAAATTCAAAATCTGTGTAAATATGAATTTTACAAATCAAGTAATCTCGACAAAAAGCCAAATATTTGACAAAGTGTTCGTGATGAACAATAATTTATGGTGAACAAACTTGAAATTCAAATAATTGTGATCAATCTTTTTATATTTCTTGTTCTAATTGTGAAAAATACTTATGGTTCCATGATTTTTCTACTTTTAATCATAATTGTTATAAATTAGAAACTATATTCGTAGCTTTAAACATGGTTTTCTTTTTTATAAAAAAAAAAAAATAAAAAATAAATGCATTTCTTAAATTCATTCTCAATAATTTATTAATTGGAATACTCAAAAAAAAAAAAAAAAAAAAAAAAAATCTTAATGTAATAAATATTTTTCTTAAATTAATAATTTAATTTAATTAAAAACGTAAAGAAAAAAAATAAATTGAAAAAATTAAAATACAAAACGCCCTTGCCGGGACTCAATCCCTCGACCTACGTATCCGAAGTCAAGCACGCTAGCACTGCACCATCTGTTCTCACTACGCTTCGTGTTTTGTTGACTTTTATAGAAATAACTAAAACTAATAGAGGACATATCTCACCCCCATGGGAGTTGTTGCAGCAAATTTTTACGGTACGGAATGTTTTCGACTATGCTCTTTAATTTAAGCTTGGTTTGGTTTCAATAGCAATTTTACTGATTCATACTTCCCTTTTGAGCTACCCTGGCTGACAACCAGCTAGGCATTTCTCACATAATATTCGTTGGCCAAGTCACCGAGTCTGCGTGCAGACTCGGTAATATTCTTGGCCAACGAATATTATGTGAGAAATGCCTAGTTGGTTGTCAGCCAGGGTAGCTCAGTGGTAGAGCATCCGTGCGCTAAGCAGAGGTGCCCGGGTTCGATTCCCGTCTCTGGTATTTTTCACAAAATTGGTAAATAAAAATATCAACCTTTACACTCCAATTTACTTAAAATGATTTGTTAATGATTAAATTAAACAGCCCTAAATTTGAAGATTTCTGCTGAGAAAATGTTATTAAATTGTGATGGAATGATGTATCTTCTGGGTGAAGAATGAATTTGGGATTTTAAATATGTACGTTTAATATTGTCAATGTAATTACATTCATTACATAAATATTTTTTATATAATCTTGCATATATTATTTACAAATTGATGCTTTATTATTATTATTGTTATTATTATTTTAAATATACATATTTAATTATAGATGGTACCTATATTTTTAATTTGGACGCACAAAAAATTTAATCCAGGCGTTATTTTGACGCCTAGTTTCAAAATTCTTATTTCTAACACTGGTCAGGGAAAACCTGGAAAAGTCAGGGAAAATGTTTTTTTGAGTGAGCCCTGTAGTACTAGGGTAATAGTTATTTATTCATATTTTCTATTTTTAGGCTCAGAAAGACAAAAGAAGGAATAGAAAAGCAATTAATAAAGCAGACACTGCTGTAGAAAATAAAAAGCAAAAAACAGAAATATATGAGGTACTTTTTATTTGTTTATTATTATTCAAGCATGATTGTGTTCAAGGGCTACCCTTGATTTCAGGATCTGGTCCATCTGTATTTTCAGATTTCTTAGTTATTTTTCATTTTCATTGGTTGATTATTTATCATCCAAGTGATATGTGAATGAATTGTATGGGCTGATGCAAGCTACAAAGATTGATATGTTCTGGTCTAAATAATATGAATATCATTTGACTTTTTTTTTTTTTTTAAGTACTAATTTCCAGGATTTTTAACTTTAAACCACAATCACTTTTGATTATTATTGTAAAAATTGCTTTTTAACTTGAGGTGATTGATGAATTTCCAATTGAAAAGCAGTATTGCATTTTAACATTACGTATACAGTTGAAGACATCTAATTTGTGCAACTTGGTTTCAAATGTTTTGCATCTAAGTAGCTTCTGCTAATTGCAGGGGTGCAGAATATGTCCGAACGCCCAAACAAGGTTCGGGGGAAATTTAAACTTACTGGGGAAATTTTGAATATTTTTTTAAGAGAAAATAAAAATGTAAATCAACAATAACAATTTGCTACTTTGAAGTGCTTATACACTAACAGCGATATTTTTATGTTACACTGTATACTTATTCTCTTAAAAATTTATTACATAGAACAAATGACTTTGTATAGCAAAGTAGATTTTTGCATTATTGAGGGAAATTTATACTGTGTTTGGGGGAAATTTCCGAGGTTTGAACATTTTCTGCACCCCAATTGTAGGTTCCAACTATTAAAATTTGTTTGCTTTTTTTTTTTTTTTATTCTACATTTACAACAGTTCAGATTGTTAATGATAAAAATTAATGTGCACATTTAAAACAACTTCAGATTGTTGTTAAAAATAAACACTTTTTGCACATGATAAATAATTACTAAATGATGTATACACTCAATACAAATTTAAAAATAAATAATATACACAGCCAAATTGTGTACAAAATATTCTAAATCTACCTTGAAAACTTGGGCTTTAATATTTTAGTAAGAAAAAAAAAAAAAAGAAAATATCTTGATTTTTTTTTTTTTTTTTTTAATCTTAAAACAGAGGTAAATAAAAATGCATTCGAAGAAACTAAAAGAATAAAAATATACTGTGAAAACACTGTGTCACACTTGAACTTCTTCAGTCACTTTGGAGCCATCTAGCATTTATCTGGATAGGCTCTTTGGCATTGCAAAATTGTTTATTTGCTAAAATTCCAACTGCTTTGTGTTTTAAGGCATATTCATGATTATTGTAGTTTGAGAGGTTTTATTATTATAATTTATGAGATATATAAAGAAGTAGGGATTTGGTGAAATCTGGCTGATTGTTTTATTGTATGGAACTGTTTATCTGGAAACCAGTTATCCAGAATCATATTTTGGACAATTTAATTTAACTTCCAAATATTAAAGAAAGAAAACAAAACTGATGATATAAATATATAGACTAAAAATCCATTTAGAATTTAAACAGGGTTCCCACGGGTCAGGGAGAACAGGGAAAACCTGGAAAAGTCAGGGAATTTGAAATTACTGAAAAAAGTCAGGGAAATATCAGGGAAAATTGTAAATATTGCTCAAAAACATGGAAAAATAATGATATAAACCTGGAAAATTCTTTTTAAGTATTCAGTTTATATCGCAAGTCATATTACTATGTTGTCTTTTATGTCGCGAGCTATGTTCTGTTTTATACCGTGAGCTATTTTTAATGTTGCGAACCTAATTTTGTGACTGGAATTTTCTAAAAATAAACCTGGAAAAGTCGGAATTTTATTTTTGAAATTGAGTGGGAACCCTGTTTAAAAAAAAAATAATAATAATCCTTGTGTTTATTTTATGGTTTATTCCAAGATGTTTTTTATCAGTTTACTCTAATTTATAATATAAACATATATTTTTAGGAAGAAGAAGAAAATATCAGCAGTGAAACTGTAAAACAGGTATTTATTTATTTATTTTCTCTCTCCTTCTTGCTGAATTTTTATTAAAAATCTACTGATTATGTACAATTTTATATCTTAGGTAAGTAAATAAAATACTCATTTACAACAATCACTGAGAACATGAAGGGATAAAAAGATTTAATATTCAATCTATTGAAAAATTGCGGAGGAAAATATCGTGGGAAAAGTCAGAGAATTTTACTAAGTAATCAAAAACTGGTGAAAGTCACGGAACTCGGCTATTGTCTAGTAAGTGATATGTGCATCAATTTGATCTGTGCCTGGTGATATTTGAGCATATTGAAAGTGAACAAAATTTCCCACAGACAGTTTCAGGAGGTTGATGCATCCTGCCTTCCATATGGTTAAAAAAAACACCCTTCTTGCCCCTCAGCTAAAAAATTGCACCCTTTTGATGAAAATAACCTTTAAACTGAAGGTATGCTATAAATATAAGTAAAAGTATTTGTATGTATACAGAGATGCCATTTTCTACGGTTTACCCGTAGTTTCTACGGAAAATAAAAAAAATATTTGAATAATTACGGACTACGGAAAAAACCTGTATTACTACGATTTTTAAAATTTCTTCTTAATTCAATTCCTTTATTACGCCAAAAGAGCGCTTAACTGATAAAACTGAGGTTTCTTTACCTATTAAACTGGCCAAGCAGAAAGCGATCACTAAGTCATGCAGTGACGCAAACGAAAACAGCCTCCCTTAGAGACGCGCAAGCGTGATAGGGCTCCGTACGAAGTACGAATGCTCTTTTTGGATCGTTACGGGAAGAACGGGGAAAAGAAAGAAAGAAGTGCGTTTGAACTTTGGCGGATTGAAGAAGAGTACAGGTACAGGAGAAAAATTGCAGTAACCCTATCAACTGCACGTGCGGGCTCGGCGTGCATGCGACGCTACGCGACCGCGGGAAATACTCGGTTGTTGTTTGGATGTTACATTTCCTTTTACTTCAATTTCATATTAATTTGTTCAGTTGTATATCGGAAAACATTTACGTGTTTATTTTTCTTGTGAATCGTCTATTAAATTGAAAGATCAAGAAATGTTACTTTTATAGTGTTATACCAATTATATTAGAATGAGTTCAGAAAAACGATCGTTGTCTCCCGAACCTGAAAATGGGATATCGTCTGTTAAGAAAAAAAGCTGTCAGAGATTTAGAGAGTCATATGCATCCGAATTCCCATGTTTACGGGCTTTTAAGAAATCGGAGAATATGGCATTTTGTTCATATTGCTACAAAGATTTTAATATCGCACATGGCGGTCGCGATGACTGTCGGCGACACATGCTTGCTAAATCGCATATAGAAAATGCCAAAGCTGTACGGAACACAAGAGAGGTCTCAAGCTTCTTCAAGAATAATGATGATTTCAACGTCATTAATGCGGAATTACTATTCACTCGATTTATTGAGCACAACATTCCAATTGCAGCAGCTGATCATTCGAAACACTTATTTGTAAAGATGTTTCCCGATTCACGAATAGCTAAACAATTCAGCTGTGCAAGAACTAAATGTTCATGTTTGATTAAAAATATGGCAGAAAATACAGTTTCAGATCTTATATCAAAATGTAAGGATACGTGTTTTTCTTTAAGTACAGATGGAAGTAATGATTCCGGAGATAAAAAACTCTATCCATTCTTAATTTCATATTACGACAAAGAATCGGGGGAAATTAAAAGTTGTTTATTCTAAAAAGAATATAGATGAATGAGTAGCTTCTAATCTTTTGTCTTGTATTCAAAAATGTGAAATTTAAAGTATTACAAATTAAAAATTGATGTTTCAACTTAAGGAAAATTCCCTTTATTTTTAAATGTGTACATTTACTTAAATTAAAACTGTTAACTATTTAATTTTCAGCAGTACTAAAGGTAAGTTAAAAATTTATATTTTTAATATTCTTTAATCAATTTACCTTGCAGAAATTTATACTTAATAGTTTGTCTTATTACTTAATATATTACAATATTTCTCATTTTATGTATATAAACATAGATATTAGCCAAATTTGTTTTTAGAGCATATCAATGAATTATGACTTATGAGTAATTCTAGCAATTTTGCTATTCTGATCCTTTATGCAGAAGTTAATAACAAATTGTTAGGTTGTGCAGCATAAAATTCATTGCTTAGATAATTCATAATTAATTTCATCATTTATTAAAACAAATTGTCAGACTCTTATTTATTATTTTAAAAGGTGTATAACAAACTAACTTATTAGGGTTTCATGTATAAATCATTTTTGAGTGTATAACTTATAAAGTATTTTAAAATATGAATTTGAATTTCCGTATATAAGACCAACCTACCAGACTACTGACAAGTACTCAAAACTACTGAAAAATTTCTTGTCTACTACTGAAAACTGTCCTACAAGGTTGGCATCTCTGTGTATATAATGATCAATATTCATTCATACGCGTTAAATATGCCCTTTTCTCCTAAGAAATCTAAAAAGTTTTTTTTTTTTTTTTTTTTTTTTCCTAGCTGCACCCTGCCTTTTTTTTTTTTTTTTTACCTGGGAAAACTGATGAAACCAGACATGAAGGTTTTCTGCCTATTGGAGTAAATAAAGTACTTTCAAAGCCATTTTGACAATTTTTTATATCAGTGCAAATCCAATGAGAAAAAGTTTGGCCAAAAATTATGGTGCAGTTTAATTACGTTTTTCCCATGACAATTCCTGAAATTTGCGATAATTTTGGGGTTATTTGTTCAAACATAAAACATTTCTCTGTGTACATTCCAATTGTTGGAGAAAGGATTACTAATATATATTAATTCAATAAATTACCTTACATAAATCCTTACTATGGTCGCTTCATATATATATTTCGGTCACCTAACGGTGCCATCATCAGTTCACTCGGCAAAAAATGATTCTAAGGTGCTAAGACTGGACGGTTTGTTTACTTGTTTCTTTCTTGACCTCTTCACTTCTCTTGTCTTCTTTAAACAGCTGTTGCCACTCGGGAGGAATTATGCTATGTTCGATATCATTGACATTGTTATTATTGGTTAGTATTTCGATAGATTCTCTTTTGAGGGCATAATGGTGAGAGTTGTACGGGGCTATTTTTTGAAAGTTACATTGATTCTATTAAAATGCTAAAATCTTTTAAAATGCTATATTGTAAAAGATAAGTAAATAATAATAATTTATATTTTTTAAATTTTTAATAAAACCTAAGTTTTGTGTCAATATTTTTACCACAAATCACAATATATTATATAATAGTACATAATAAGTATATTAGGCTTACAGTTGTGGCAATATTGCATAAGTAAATAGAATTTTTAATGTTTAAGCTATATTTTTTTATATAACAGCATTATTAATATAAGATACTTTTATTTAAATAAACTGTTTTTGTAAATTATATTTAAAATGTTTTTAAAAGAATAGTGTGGGAGAACATGTTTATAATTTATTATTTTTAAACAAGAAAAATAAACGAAATACACAACACAACAAAAAACAAAACTAGTGCAGGATAACCGAATCCAGCAAAATCACTGTCTGTTTCATCCCTACTTATTACTTATAAGTACTTTTTTTGTACAGTGTGTTTCTTCTTTCTAAGTTTTTCTCAATAAAAGATGATTAAAGTTGAAAAAGATCAGTTAATTATTTCTTTTCAGTATCAGCTAGTTTTCAACTTTAAAATCTATTATTCTCCTCCCTTAACACTATCCTGAGAAAATTATGCTTTCCTAGAGTCATATTCTAGGCTTTTTTATTTTTTGTTATATTTCCTTTCAATCCCAGATTAATAATATCAGCATTACAAGTATATTTTAATAAAATTTTCCAGTGCATATTTTAAAAATACCTATTTGCATTATTCAAAAAAGTAAATGCTTTTTCTTTTTCTCCCATCAAGACGAAAAAAGAAGGAAAAAGGCATCTGAGATGCATGAGCAACGTAACTGATGAACGAAACTCGGTAAGTTTATATAACTCTTTACTATAGTTTTGATTGTGAAATTTTATATAGTAATAAATAACTGTGTAAAATAGTAATAATTAGCATTATTACCATTACATATTATATTATACTCTTTTTTTCCCTTGGTGCATTTTATGTTATATATCCAGAGAGATATATCAACAGAGTGGCCACTGGTCAGGGAATTTTGGTAAATTTTGTGGAAATAAGCCATATATCAGGGTTCCCACGAATGAGGGAAAACATGGAAAAGTCAGGGAATTTGAAATTACTAAAAAAAAGTCGGGGAAATATCAGGAAAAATTGTAAATATTGCTTAAAAATCTGGAAAAATGATGATACAAACCTGGAAAATGCTTTTTGAGCATTCAATTTATATCGCAAGTCGCGTTACTATGTTGTCTTTTATGATGCGAGCTGTGTTCTATTTTATACCATGAGCTATTTTTTATGTTGTGAACCAAATTTTGTGATTGGAATTTTCTGAAAATAGACCTGAAAAACCTGGAAAAGTTAAGGAATTTTATTTTTGAAATTGAGTGGGAACCCTGTATATTTGAAAACTTGTTATTGTAAATTGTTAAAATGTTCGCTAATTTTGGGAAATAAACAGCTTAAGTCAGGAAAAATGGTGAAAAATAGTCATAAGAAGTCAGGGAATTTGAAAAAATTCTAATGTTGGCCACCTTGATCAATGTGCTTTTTTGTTGTTGTTGTTGTTTAGATATATTTCTTAATAAATTTTGAAACAGCTTTCAAAAATGTAATAGTTAGATATGCATTATTCTTTCATTATCCCTACCCTCTCTTTGACATATTAATAAAATTCTACTTTTGTGGATTTTTAGAAATATGGTCTATAAATTAAAAAAAAAAAAATTACTGAAAATTATTGTGTGTATTGAGTAATGCCGTATCAGTCTAAATTTTCACTCAATTGTTTAGCACTGTATCCTAAATAACATTGAATGCTTGTTTATTTAGGCCAACATTGTTCATATCCTTATCATGGAGCATTTAATACACATATACAAAGAAAAACAAATTCATATGGTATCTTCTACAACACTAAGATCTGAAAGAGAAAAAAAGTTATTCTAATTATTTTTTATAACAGAAAATGCAGACAATGGAAATGTTCATTGGAAAACATTCATTCATATTAAAATTAGAAATGTGTGTAGGTTTTGACTTATACTTTACATTTACATTATAATAAGCAAAATTTGTTTTATTTAAAATATATATATATGTAGTACTGGACTCTTTTTAAATTAATTTGCAAGAGAATTATTTATCTATAAAATTGAACAATACTTTGTAGTTCATTTTTCTTAGCGTTTTTGGTTCAAATCCAGATTGTCTTTAGAAATGCTGTTTTCTTTTGCTTTTCATTCAGATCTTATCGTAACGTTTAACTATCATCTTGTATCAATTTGTATCGGCTCTGTGTCATTATAAGTGTTTTTATTAATTAATCTTTCCACTGCTTCATAGTTAATGACATCGTTATAATTATTGTAGTTTGCAACTTTTTTAATGTTTTATATAATTTTATATTCATTTATTTTATTTTTCTTTTAGTCATTCCTATGTATATACTAGTTTTATTTTTTTTTTCATTTAAAATAAAAATAAACCATCAAATGAAGAAAATAGAACTGGTACATACATAGCAATGACTAAAAAAAGTAAATGAATTAAAAAACATTTCAACAATAGCAAAAAAATAACAAACTACCATCCCAGCCAAAATCAATGAAAATATAACTATCGATTTTGAAAATGTTAAAAAAGTTGCAGACTATAATAATTATATGCCATTAAATATGAAACAATAGAATATTAGTCATTACAAATCAATACAAGATGGCACTATATGTTAAGATCTAAATGAAAAACAAAAGAGAACAGCCACAGTAATTCTTCTAGCATTCCAAAAGACAGTCTGAATCCTAACCAAAAGTGCTGAGAAAGAAGAACTACAAGGCTTTTATTTTATACAGGAATGAGATTCTTCTGCGATTTTCCACTTTTGTAATTTCCAGTAAGTCCGCTTTTTTTTTTAAAATCAAATTTCTATAATGATCAGTGTTCGAACGCTCCACGAAAGACTTTAGCTTCTCAATCTTTCTCCATCCAAAATATAAATGTCAATATTCATTTTAAACGTGCTTTATCAGATTCTATAACATATAAAAGAACAGAATTATTCAATATTTCTCACTCATGTAATTTTTTTTCTCCTGCTTCCTCCCCCATCCTTTTTTTTTTTTCCATCTCTAACCATTGCCGATCAAATATTCTGTAGGAAGCTGTTTGTTTTTGAATATTTATCCATCCACAACAAAAATGTCAATTTTTATTTTAAACTTACTTTATGATATTCTAGAACCCATAAAGAAGTTGAATTGTGTTTAATATTTCTCACTCATGAACTCCCCCCCCCTTCCCCCTCCTTTCCCATTTCCCACCACTAATCAATGATTAAATGTTGATTGCTAGCTCTTTTTTTTTTTTTTTTTTTTTTTTTTTTTTTACACACATGTTTATTGTGTTAATGTGCATTTTTCTTTTAGTTTAATTTGACACTTTTAAAGTGTTTTGTATAGTTTTTCCCTGTGCACATTATTTTTCATTTGAAATAAATTTTATGAACATATTTGTATAATTTTCCCCATACGTGTTATTTTTCATTTGAAATTAATTTTATGAACACGTGTGTTTCCTCTTTTTTTTCTGCACTTTCATGCCTGTTTATAATTTTGGACTCCTTGTTCCATAATGCCACCAGATTGCCATGTTAATTAAATTGACATAAAAAATTTAATTTATAATGATTGATAAGTGAATCAGTATTTATTAAAATGTTTTTCTCTTCAGTTTTTATTTTGTAATCACTGTTATCCTCAATAAAGTTAAAATGTATAAAGAAAAGCAAAACCTATATATTGTAAAATTTAAATTGCCTTATTGAAATATATTTTTTAAAACCAGGGTCTTTTTTTTTTTCCCCAAAGACAAGAAAAAAGTTTTGCTACCATTTGCTGTAGAACTACTTTGATTTTTTCATAATAAGAAATAATCTATTGCAGAATAAAAAGCTCAGAAGTATTTAAAGGAAAAAAACTGAGTCAAAAATAAGTTTTGGGTATCAAAATAAATTCTGTCTAGGATTTTTTTTTTTTTTACTCTAATTCTAGATTATAATATTGCCCAGCAACCAACTATTACAGTAATCTAAAATTTGTACTGTGTAAATTATTACCCCCAAAAACCTGAAAAATGCTTTCTGAGCATACAATTTAAAATGCATGGTGTTATCTTTTATGTCACAAATCAAATTTTTGACCTGGAAATGTTAGGGAATTTTATTTTTTAAAACTGATTTTATTATTATTAAATAATGCTAAATTAAATATTATGCAAATAATGCTAATGCTTTAAAAAAAAAAAAAAAAAAAAAAAAAAAAAAAAATCATGTTCTGATGTTAATAATTTGTGCAATCAAAAGGATTCAGATTTTTATATTTTGTTAATTTCTTGCATATTTTGAGCTTTTTGTTTGCATTTTATTTTTGTTGTTTTTGTGTATGTTAACAAAGTCAACAAAGAAAAATATATATGGGTATTTTTCTCCATCAGTGTAGATTTTTTTTTTTTTTTTTTTTTTTTAATTGCAGTGTTTGGTAAGTATGTTACACATGGGTTCTATTTTTCAGATTTTCAGCTCCCCCCCCCCCAGTTTTCTCAGCTCTTTTTATGTTTCTGGTGTGCATTTTTCTTTTTTTTTAATAGATTGAAGATTAAAAAACATTTATTACTTTAATATAATAGATTTTATCCTCAAAATTCTAGCTTTCCGTTTTAATGTTTTGCCTTTAACTGAAGTTTCAGATTTTTTGTCTTTTTGCTAATCTCATCCCTGATTTACATTAAGTTATAGAATGTCTGTAATAGATAACGGAATTCATAAAAATTTGTTAAAATTAGTCAGGGAAATCAATGGACCTTTTTTCTGAATTTCTGTAACCACCCTATAGTAGTAATAGTCAACTAGGATAATTTTTTTGTGTTTGTAGAAGGAATTCCCCCCCCCCCCACACTTTTTTTTTAATAATAATAATGTATTTACTGCTAATTTCTTATACAAAAGATAATAAAAGTAAATTCCAATCAATTTTACTATCTATTATTGTTTCTAATAATACTATTATTATCTATGCTTTCTTAAATTTGTAACTTCTTTTATCTAGGTTCAGAAAAAAGATGAGAATTTATCAAAGAATAAGACTACAAAAAGGGTGAGTATTTGATATAATTTTGTCAACCTAAAATAGGAATCATAGAATAATGTTAGTATGCAGGATAACCTTGCATTTTAATATATATAACCTATTAATAATATTTTATTGCTGATTTTTTTAAATATTAATCAACTACAAGTAAGATTTCTGAAAATTGATTATGAAAAACCAGAATTTTGCTTTTTATAATTATTATTATTTCATTAGATTTATTTAATTTTGTTTTTCATGTACCATAAAAACTGACGTATGAGCCACAACCCTTACGGGGGGAAAAGCTATTTTTTGGTTGCTGCCCTTACAAAAAGTGCGTCTGACACACAATAGTTTTTTTTCTTCCATTATGACAATTTTCAAAAATAAACTAAGTTTTTTTTTTTTTTCAGTTTGTGCATGGGGGTAGGGCAGATAAACGGTAAAAATTAAGACAGGGTGTCTACTAGGTCATTAAAGTCATGAAAAGGTCATGAAATTCAGCAATAGGTCATGAAAGTTAAGAACAGGTCATGAAATTCGACTGTCGGCTAGAGTCACGTATTGGTTCAGGTGACCCAATTTCACTGGTCGGGTCGAACAATTTTTTTCTCTTGCAGTTCAGAATGAGTTGAATTTTTTTCCTTATAGAATCAGGTCAATTTGAGAATATCTTTCAAAATAATTTCTTTAACGGGCAAAAACATAATTCGGCAATGCATCCTTTGGTGCATTGTTGCTTTGCTTGTAGCACTCGTGCCCACCTCTTGATGAATGGTTGTGTTTTTTTCAACATGAAACAAATGTTGCGAGTTTATTACATTTTATGGTGTTTATTCAAAGTTTTGTACTTATTACTAAACTTGAAGCACATTTTGTACACTTGAAGTACACAACACACCTAAATGTTTAAAAATTGTTTATCCATTTTTCAGATTTTAAAACTTTTAACTTGATGCATTAGTAATTACATTTTAAATTATTTACCCGTTGTATAGCAATAAAAAGTTACTTTATAAGTTAAAATGCAAGATTTTTAGATGAATTATTAACTTTCATTTTAAGTTTTGAGTCAGGTGTGGATCATTAAAATTCTCTGTTATGGGTTCATGTCGATTTTCAGGTTACTATTATTTAGTAGTGTAAATATATAAACATGATTATAAACCTAATATAGTCATTTGTATCTTTAAAAAACAAAATTATCTTCTAGGAAAATCTACAGGCATTCTAACTTTTGTGCCCCCCCCAAACAAACAAACAAAAAAAAATTGAATTTTTTTTTACTTAGCATTTAAATTTTCTAAAATATATGTATGCTCAAGTTAATCAAATCAGTATTAATGTGTAACTGAATAAACTAATTTTTTCTAATTCAGAATGTATTCTGTTTTGAAGTATATAGGGAAGACATTGAAATGCAAAGTTTGAGATGTATAGTTAAAAAAAAATGTTTGTAGATTTGAAAAAAAAAAAAAAAATTAATACATATATTCCTTTCTTTAATGCAAGGAAAATAAATGACAATTTTCAGATCCCCCCAAAAACTAATAGTTCATTGTACAAATAGTGTACATATGTATGTAGTTATATATGTCTGTTTTAGATTGATTTCGATTACTATTTACTTAGATTGCTAATTTAAAAAAGTCTTCAGTTTTTTTTTTTTTTTTTTTTTTTTTTTTAACAGTTAATATTGTTGTTAAACAATAATTTAAAAAATAAAGCAAGGTCATATATTGGTTAAAAAAAAAAAAAATTAATTTAAAAAGGAACGTTGGATATGTCGATAAAAAAGGTCATGAAACTTTTTTTGAGGTCATGAATTTTTTTTTCTGTTAATTCAGTAGACACCCTGTAAGAGAATAAAAAATAACTGTGTAAATAACTGTCTCCTATTCAGATAATGTCTACCCCTGAGCTACAAGTATGTGATGATGTGCACCACAAAGCTGAAGAAAGGCGCAATGCGTTCTTTCGTTCCTATTAAAACAAAGGAAAAGTGGGAAGGAAGAAGCGAGATTCCAGTTAAAGTAAACATCATTTCTTTTATTCTGCCAACAGCTGGAATTGATTATGTAATATGATCATAATTAGTACAAAACTTTGAATAAACACCATAAAATGCAAGAACTCGCAACAGTTGTTTCGGGTCAAAAGAAAACATGACCCTTCGTCAAATGAACAAAGTAGGCCCGAGTGCTGCAAACAAAGTGGCAACACATCTCATACAAATAAATGAAAAAAAAAATTCAAAACGCAGAAGTGGCCAGAGTTAAAACCAAAAAAGGTAGGGTTAAAAAAAATTAAAAAGCAGTCGGTAAAATAAAAATTCAAAATGAAAGGCACAATAAATGAGAAAAAAGGGTGAATTTAATAAACACCGTAAAATGCAAAAACTTGCAACAATTGTTTTGGGTCAAAAGAAAATACGACTCTTCATCAGGCAAACAAAGTAGGCACGAGTGCTTCAAACAAAGCAGCAATGCACCTTGCCTATCCAATATTAACGATGAATATTGTAACAGATTTATAAAAAGTACTTGTTTTTATGTAACATTATGGAATTTTAGGTGTTAGTTTATCTTTCAAAGTGCGCCAATTCTGCGAAATTTATTTTTTACCAAAACCGAAGTTACATTAGTGCTGCCCATACAAGAATGTGGCCCATACGCCAGTTTTTATGGTAAATAGTATTTTTCTAATTATCTCTGTTAAAATTATTCACCTAGATTAGGAAGATGTTAAATGCCATTGTTAATATCTAATTCATATTCCTTTATTTATTATTATTTTGCTATATTATATACATGTATTGATTTCAAATAACATTCTTTTTTCCCCCCTTGCTTTTGTAACATTGTAGCTATTAGTTCCCCATCATATTATAGGTATAGGGAACTTAGGTATTTTTAAGTAAAGTGCTTAATCTAAGGTAAGACTTTTATATTTGAAGTTGACTCTGGTGCTCTATTTTCAGTCATGCCATTGAAAGTGTTTGATGAAGTGAAAGAATTTTTCCTGCTTTTGTTACCTACTAGTATCAAATTAAATTCTTATATCCAGCATCTTACTGAAGTAATGGACATGACAGAAGTACAATAGGGTTGCCACGCTACCTGGAGAACCTGGAATAGTCAGGGAATTCGAAAATTGACCATAAAAGTATGGGAAAAGTCAGGGAATTTCATACGATGGTTGCTAAAGAAAAAACAAATTTTCTGCCATGTAGGGTAACTCACCTGGAAAAGTCAGGGAATTTCATTCTCCTGTTTGAGTGGCAACCCTGGTACAAGTTTCATTTAATGAAAAATCATGTGTTTTATCTTTAATTATTGTTAAGCAAGGTATCGTCAACTTGGTAGGTTGGAACTGGATAATTCCATTGCATTTGATGTCAGTTTTTTGCCAAATAAACACCTGTCATAACAGTATTCCCACCCCAAAAACAGCTGTCCAGAGTCTCTTCACTACTTTTAAAGATATGTTTTTCCTAGAATTGGGTATGGTAAAAGATGTCAAAGTCCACCTAGGGAAGAAGGAAGCAGTAACTCCAAGATTTTTCAAGGCACATTCGGTCCCCTATGCTTTGTTGAACAAAGTTGTTCAGGAAATTCTCCGTCTTATGGAAATAGTTATACTCAAGCCAGTAAAAAGTGCAGAATCAGCAGCACGTATCGTCGCAATTCTTAAACGTGATGGCTGTGCTAGAATATGCAAAGATTTTAAGCTCACCTCCACTAAAGTCACAGAGTTAGAACAGTATTCACTGCCAAACATTGATGACCGATTTGCCCAATTGTCTGGTGGTAAGATTTTTTTAAATTGGATCTAAGAGATGCCTATTGTCAATTGCAGTTGGACGAGTCTAAAAATTTAGTTGTGATAAATACACAGAAATAAACTTAACTGCTGTGCTTACAAAGTTACAAGATGCTGGTATCAAACTACATCCAGATAAATGTGAGTTTTTGAAATCTTCTTTATAGTACCTAGGACACCAAATTGACCAACATGGACTTCACCCAGTCGATTCTAAAGCAGATGCAGTTGTTAAGGCTCCTGATATAGTCTAATTACCTTTAAGAAGGAAGAGAATGTAGTAATTAAGATTACTAGTGAAAGATGGTTCTGTATTAGAGGAGAGTTCGGGCTCTATTTTGGCAATCCGAGCCCTCCCGGGCCCGAAACATTTTTGAACTAAGCCTGCCCGAGCCCGATATTGAAATTGGTATGCAATGCATACACAATAGTAAAATTAAATACCTTTTTCAAATTAATTTTCATATTATCAGTCCTATTTTTAAATAACTATAAATGTTATTATAACAATTTATAATGTGTGTGTTTTTGTATACATGTATATATTTATATAATATATATTTATAGTACAAACCATTGTTTATAACGTGCCTGTCGGGGGACAGAAAAAAACATTTGATTTATCTGAATGAGTGATATAATGATGCCCAATATAACAAAAGAGGAAAGAATGCTGTATAACATTATGACATTCTGATAATATGCGTCCCGTTGAAAAAAATTCTATTTAGAAAAAGGAAAGTCAAAGCTACTAAGGTTTGCAAGATTATTTTGTGATTTATAACCTATTACGATCATTATGGCATTACTAAAGGTGCTCTCAAAACAATTTTTTTTTTTTTTTTTTTTTTTTTTTACATTTTCCAGTTAATGAAGAATAAAATAAACAGAGCTTTTAGCTTGAATCCGAGCCCGCCCGGAGCCCGAAGACTTGCGTAAGATTTGAGCCCGATTGGGCTTGTGCTCTGGTTGAGCCCGTCTTATCTCTTTTCTGTATGCATTCTGTTCTGAGCGATTGTCAGTTCTCTGCTAGCCACGATGTAAATAGGTTGTGCTTCACTATGAACAAATTTGTTATCTTAGTTCATCGGCCGTACTTGAATAATTCAACCCAAATTATAACAGGTGTTAATTTGCTTTATATATTGAAATAAATTATTTATAGAATTAGAGTATTTTTTTTTTTTTTTTTTAATATATATGTATAACTTCTTAATAAAGATGATCTATTAAGCATTAAGCATAATAGAAGCCAAGCATTTTATATATAACTTACTTTTTTTTTTCCCCCTCAGAAAACTGATGCAATTGACTGGAAATCACCAGAGAAGAAAAATTTAAAAAAAATGAAGGTAATTTTTATAATGCTCCTTTTAAAAAAAAAAAAAAAAAAAAAAAATATTTCTTATAAGAGTTCAGTGTTGAGAAAAACGGTTTTTATTATTATAATGGTTATAGCTGTAAAATATTTCATTTACACCTTGATTTTTTTTTTTTTTTTTTCCCATGCTCTTTCCATGTAAATTGCTCTTTTCGAGATTTTTAAAACAGGGTTACAATCTACTTTCTTATATTCCACAGTAATATAACTTATGATTCCTAATTTACTATTTTAACATTTGTTTATAAAATTTATTTATTTTATTTATTTATTTATTTTTATTTTTATTTTTATTTTTTTTTTCAGTTGCTGAAAATGATTGATGATACTGAAAATGCACATAAGCCTCAAAATTTGAGAGTTATGCTTCTTAAAAGTAAGTTTTTATTATTGTTTTATTAATAGAATCTTGAGGGTTTTATAATTTTGTTATTGGTAGAATCTTAATATTTTCCTAAAATTTACGTATTTTTATTTTGAACTGTGACAGACCTGAGTCTTAGGAACTGAGTATTGAATTTATGTGTATCATATAGAACTTTTAAATACTAAATGAAATCTTATTATTTTATTTTTATTTATTTATTTTTACTTTCTAAAAAAAAAAAAAAAAAAAAAAAAAAAAAAATACTGGACAAAAATGGCTTTGAATTTTAGATCTTTTATAAACTCACATTTTCCACTATGAATTTATTCACAATTGCAGTTAGACGACCAACCACAAATTGGAGAAATGAACAAATACTTTACATCACACTATATCATAAAAAGCTATAAATGACTTGTAACTTTAACACAAAATATCACTTTTTTTTTTCTCTTTCAGAAGTTATTCTTTTGTCAAGTTTATCACTTTTTTTTTCTCTCTTTCAGAAGTTATTCTTTTGTCAAGTTTTTCGCTTATAACAAGAATGGTTTTCAACAAAATTTTACAAAACTTGTAGAAAAATTAACAAAACATTAGAGAAACATTATTCTGAAACATAAAAAGCACATGTGTAATTTTGGCTGAGATATGAGCATTTGTAATGAATATTTTTTTACTGTGCATGCACGAAAGATATTTTTTTTTTATTTATTACATAGGTTGAAGCTTACATATACTGTACAATTCGTGTCAAAAGTTCACTTGAATAGAATAAATATTTAGCAAATTATCCGCAGCATAAATGTTAATGTTCTTTTTAAACTTACCTTATTAGATTCTAAAAACTGTAAAGAAGAATTGTTCAGTATATCAATTTTTCAATAATTTTTTATCCCCTCCCTTTACAAATGATCACCGATCATATGCACTGCAGAAGCCTTATGGTTTCCAATCTTTCTCAATTCTCAACATAAATACCAGTATTCATTTTAAACTTGATTGTAGAACTTATAAAGAGGTAGAATTATTCAATATCTCTCACTCATGTATTTTTTGATGCAATCTTTTACCATAGTACACTATTTAGTGTACATTTTACCTCTTTGAGCTAATTGCCAAATGTAGGCATCAAAATATGATTTGGATTAAATATGTATTTATTAAAAAATTTCCTATTTTGGGGTAATTTTTTTTTCTTCCATTCTTTAAAGTAGAAATATTTCTGTTGTAAGAAAGAGCTGTAAATTTGGCTATCTGAATGTTTGGTTATCTGAAGTTTTTATATTTATAATTTTTTAGAGGAAATTACTAACTCTATTGTGAAATAAAGTTATTTAAATAGTTGTGTCTTCTAGTGATGTGGGATGGAAAATTTTCTACTATGTTTTTCAATTTTCCACCCCCCCCCCCCCCCCAAAAAAAAAAAAAAAAAAAAAAAAAAATTTTTTTTTTTTTTTTTTTTTTTAAAGTAAATTTTTTGCATGATATATTTAAATTTTCTTTTATTAGTCATAGTAATGCTATATACAGTGTGAAAAACAAAAGTTTCTGACTAAAGTCATCATTTAGAAAGTTACCAGATAAATGTTTCGAGCAACTTGCTCAAGAAAGAGGTTATTTATCAAGAGATCTATGGTTGCTAATCAGAATTTTTAAATGTCCATTCAATAAGTTTGTAAGAATATGATTATAAAGCATTTGGCAACATAACAAAAAAAGAATATATTGATAAATTAATGCACTACTATACTGCTAAGCATGTGCATACTTGCCAACTTTTCCGGTTTTCCTGGAAGACTTCCGGTTTTTTAACGTATTTTCCGGTCTTCCAGACAGATGATGAAATCTTCCGTTTTTAAAAAAGTCGCGGATATCGTTCGTTTTAAACAGAAAACCCAAATGTTCTACGAAAA
The DNA here is from genome assembly GCA_963930645.1 of Salticus scenicus. Lineage (NCBI taxonomy): Eukaryota > Metazoa > Arthropoda > Arachnida > Araneae > Salticidae > Salticus > Salticus scenicus. The sequence goes on along the minus strand of OZ005652.1, from coordinate 58,194,226 downwards.
CTCCTGATTTCCAATCTTTTTCCATCCATAACATAAATGTCAATATTCATTTCAAACTTGCTTTATGAGATTCTAGAACATTTAAAGAAATAGAATTGTTAAATATTTCTTGCTGATGTAATTATTTTTAATCCCCCCCCCCCCCTTTCATTTATTTCCAACTAGTGATCAGCAATCAAATGTCCTGCAGAAGTCTTTTGTTTCCTAATCTTTATCCATCTGTAACATAAATGATAATATTAATTTTAAACTTCTTTCATTAGATTCTAGAAGTAGAGTTGAAAGAGTTTAATATTTCTTACTCTGTAATTATTTTTGTACCCCCCCCCCCCCCTTCCCCGGATTGTGATAAATGATCAATTCTAGAAACAATAAAGCAATGGAAGTGCTCAATATTTTTCACGTGTGTAATTATTTTTAGATCTTTATTGCTGAATTTAATCAATCTGTTTATTTTTCCTCAATTAAATTGAATATTTGTATGTCATATTTATACCAAATGTGTAAACATGGGGAAAAAAAAAATTAAAAATAATTTTTTCAGGTAGGAAAATTTTTTCCAAATCAATTTAAGAAAATTAATACTTAGTTGGTTTTATGCATGTTTGAAACTGATAATTAGCTACTGCTACTTTTTTTTTTATATGTATGATTAATGTACATACACAAAAATCATATTCTATTTATTTAAAAAATTAGTCATACTTTAACTTAACTAAGTTTTTTGTCTATTGTTAAATGAATTTCTTACAGATTCTGTTTTGTAGATATTTATATGTTGAAGAGGAATAACTTCATTTAAAACTTTTATGTATTTAGTATAATCAATCTATAGTAAAACATTTTTATAGATTGCTTCTAAATATTAAAATTGTAAAACTGTATTTTTTTTTTTTTTTTTTTTTTTTTTTTTTTTTTTGACGTAATAAACAAGTAAAAAAAAAAAAAAAATCTTCCCTTTTTTATGAAATCTTCTGGTTTTTCAACAATGATCTTCCCTTTTTTTATTAAAATTGGTTGGCAAGTATGCATGTGTATCTATTTTTCAAAATATTCATTTGATAAATGATGATACGCTGATGTTTTTCAAACTCAGGCAGCAATTCTGACTTAGGTCACCTTATGGTCTCTGGTTCTGAGAGTGACTCAAAAAGTTAGGACATTGTCATAATCTTCGTTAAATATTCAATAAAAAAGAGCAAAACTTTGTTGTAAATTTTAGAGAAAAATCTTATGTAAAAACATAATTGTATTTTTTAAAATCATTTTTTAAAACTAATTTCTAATGTGGGAAATATATATATGTAATATAATTTATTATTGTCATAATATTGCTGTGGAGCTTTGTGGGTGTTCTAGGAGTATTACACCCGATTCTAGAGTCATTAAATTGCACACTTGCAGTCTAGGCACAATAATCACTCAGTAGTTAGCTTCAATTGACTTTATTAATTCCAAGGCATGACTGAAGGTGGTTGAAGGCAATGGAGTACGGGGTTTTGCTAGACGTTATTATCGAAAATCGCCGTGTTATTTCTGAACCTCGGGGGCCGGGCCCCGAGGCCGGCGTACTAGTTAGTTCTTAGCAGCTGATAGTTCAAAGATCTCTAAAAAGCTCTCTCTAATTTTTTCGAGTTTCGTGTTTTGTACCCGTAATTTTTGGCATAACTTGGCGTCTTTCTGAACCCAACCCATTTTCTTTAATTGGTTATTTTATTCAACACCAACGCCTTTTCCTGCCTTTTCATTGTGTCCTATAGGTTAAAATTTTATATTCCGCAGACATCGGGAATCTGGTCGGCGCTCTCCTTTGCCAACTCGCCAATTAATTAAAATCCTTATTTATTGCTTTGCATCTGACAGAAACTAATCAAACCGCAATTTAAACTCATTTAAAACAATTATTTATTGCTTTGTATCTGTTTGGCGCTTATTGCTTATTAACTTAATTTCCAGGCCAATTATAAAGCTATTTCCAGATATCAAAATACTTAAAATGATTACTTGTTTATTTCACATGATCGCGACTGCACTTAGCGTTCATTATTTTTTATGCTTTTAATCTTACAGCTTAATATGAAATCTCCTTTAATTTATTTTGTAATATTACTTTGAAATATAACCAGAATACCCTGAAACTCTGAAAATGTTAATTTAATTCTTACTTCTTTTTATTTCTTATATTTCATATCCCTTATATTTCATATATATATATATATATATATATTATATATTATATATTATATATTTTCTATGCAAGCAACAAGAAATACAATTAATTGCCTAAATAAATTAACAGCAATATTTTTTTGATTAAAATTTAAGGAAATCATGTAGATAAAATGAATCAAATCATATCTTGTAACTGGAGGTTTAGTTGAAAGAACTCAATGTTTCTTTATTTGCTTAAATATCCGAAATTGAATTATCTCATAAAGGTGTTACATTTAAAGCTAAATAATAACAACAATAATAATAATAAAAAAATCTCAAACTTCCAGATTAATTTTTTTTTAAATAGAGGATTACATCCATTATCTGATACCACCAATTATTAAAAAATATGGTTTTGTGTTCGCAAACTATGCTTAAAAATAGAACAAATTGAAAAAAGTAAAAATCTAAAGAATTTTGGTGAAATGAACCCTTGTATGGTATGGGCCATACCTTACTAATTACCTTGTACAGTCGGCAGCAAAATTATTGATGCGCTAGCAATAATTTCTATTTAAAAGATGTGCACTTAATACTATTTTGTTAAGTAAATATTTATCGAGTCATGATCATCTTAGTCTTATACTGTGTATAAAAAAGTAAGTTCATGATAGAAATTAGCGATCAAACTAAAGAAAAAAAGAAAAAGAAAACTATGGATGTATGTTTCAATAATTTTGCTGCCACTAGCAGCTAAACCCCATATTTTTATTCTAAACAGAAATTCGTTATGGTAATTACCTCAGTCTTTTTTTTTTTTTATTATTATTATTCTGTTTAGTTTCAGAATATTCACAATTGTTAAATTTGTTCTTATTTTCCAAAAACAGTTTTTTTTTTTAATGTTTTATTTTGAAATTATAAAGTGCAAAAAAGAACTTTGATCATTTTTTTCCACTTTGTAACTTCAGTATGAAGTATTAAAAATTAAATGAGTAAGTTTTAGGGGAAACAAAGGCAAATTTAATTTTTCTAGATTTTTTTTTTTTTTGATAATGAAAACAGAATTTAAAAAAAAAATAATAATTATTAATTTTCATAAAAACTTTCCCTGTATAATAAAATGGGGTTCAGCTGTTGGCAGCGATATGTGAGGGTCTCTGACAGCTACAGAACGTTCACAGACACCTTTTTTATATAGATTATTCAACCATTATACATGCAAAACACTGATTAAAAATTATAACTTTCTAGCTTTATAGATGTTTAATAAATCATTAAATCATAATTTCTGTGTTTTGTTTATTAATTTCTTTTTGAATTGAATAATTATTCATACTTTTCTTTGAATAGTTTTGTTTACTTGTAGCTTTTAATGTATTTAGTTTTATTTTACAAAACCTTCGTAATTTAGAGATTCAAAATTTTCCATTTCAAAATTTTCCAGAAAACCCACATCCCTAGTGTCTTCAAAAAATAAATAAAAAATAAAATTGCTAACTGACTTTACATCTGAGAAAATCACGAATATCATTCATTAATGAAAAGAAACTATAACTATCGGCAATCAAATGCTTAATGGAAGCCATCTCATACCCAATCTTTCTCTATCCACAACATAAATGTTAATGTTCATTTTAAATTGACTTTGTGAGATTCTAGAACATACAAAGAAATATAATTATTCAATATTTTTCACGCATGTAATTATTTTCTATTCCTCCCCCCTTTTCTTTTCACCAACTAGTGATTGGTGATTAAATGCTCTACAGAAGACCATGTGTTTCCCAAACTTTCTCCATTCAAAAATTAAATGTTAATATTCATTTTAAACTTGCTTTATTAGATTTAAAAACCTATAAAGAAATAGAATTATTTCTTATTCATGTAATTATTTGTATGCAAGATATATAATATCAGTAGCTGAAAATGTGAGATAGGAAATGTACAACGTCGGTTTTCAATACATTATTTTGATTTTTTTCTCTTATGATACAAACCTACCTAGGAAATTTTTAATGATTTTATTATAATTATTTTATTAAAGTTTTATGCTTTAATAAAATAATATTAGATATTTGTATAAAATATTAGATATTTGTATTAAATATTAAATCTTCTTATTACGGAGTAGAAATATTCCTTTTTCTTCCTATTTTTAAAGCTGTATAGTTGGCAGCTATGGGTTTGTGCTTATAAATGTATGTGTGTATGTGCATGCAGAATACAAAAAACACAGAACAATTGCTTTTGTTTGCATTTTGTTTTTGCCATACGTATTAAGTTTCCATGCTGTTTTCATTTTGAAGATTGTCATGCAAAGATGTAAAGACTATTAGCAAAAGTCATACAGAGAAAAAGTGTCATACAAAAATCTCCTAATTTTCAGAAGAGAATCTCCATATTTTTAAAAGTTGGCATCTCTGCCGGTTTAAAAAAAAAAAAAAAAAAAAAAAAAAAAAAAATTGAAAAATAAGTTCTTAAATCACAAAATCACTAACAAATAACTATAAGGGTATATTCTCTTTTGTAATTTTTATAATGTTTTTTCAACTAAATTTTCACAAATGTATATTCATTTGTCATGTAACGCATTTTTTTTTATGACATGTGAAATGCAGATTATTTTCCGGATTTTCTGTTGTCGTAGTTGCAGCCAATCAGAAAACATTCTTCCACTGGGCCCATACATATTTAGGACATTGTAATTATAGTAGGTCTACTTAAGAATTGAATGGATAGCTTACTTAAATATTGACGTGCAGAAATATTATTATAGGGAATTCTAACAATTAATTTCGAAGTTCAATAACATTAAAAAAATACACAATAATGTCTTTTTAACTATATATATTTTGGCTAAATGTGCCAACAGTTATATCTGTTTGTTTCTGTAAAAGCTGGTTATGTATAAAGTGTAATTTCTTCTTATACAGTACAAAGCCAAAAATCCATAATCGTCGGGACCGCGGCGATTTCAGATTTTCTGGATTTTTGGTCGTGTCTAAAAAATATAATGTTTTGGTTAAGTACTTGGATATTATGCAAATTCAAGTAAAAAATAATATATTATGATTTTTAAACATATATGAATAAAATATTATTATAAAATGACATATATCTATAAAATAACAAAAGACAATGAAAAAGTTGGCGGTTGGTTGGGACTGTGAAATTAAATTAAAAAAAAAAAAAAAAAAAAAAAAAAGCAGAAGGCTTTTGTTGCATTTACTTTGTATTAATATGCAATCTTTCTTTTTCCATTAAATTTTCAGTTTCTTCATTGTTGCTTCATAGTTTCATTATTCTTTATCTGCTATGAAATTTTGCTTTTTTTAATCCATATTCTGGTTTTGGCAGGCTGGGAGAGTGTTGCTGGCGTGAAACTAGTTTAACCCCACAGGCAAGTCACAAGTCTTGCAACCTGCCTCCTTCCTGCCTTTCTTAAGTTTCTTAAATTATTTTTTCATAAATTTCGTTTCAGTTTAAGTTTTTCTGCTAAGATTTTGTTGAGTTTATTATTTCGTTTGTTTTGCAGGCCGTTAATTAATAAAATTGGTTTCTTTAAATATGTGTATTTTATCCCCTGATAAATTTTTTACACCTTTCTGAGCTTCTCCTACATAAAAAAAAAATATTTTCATTCTTATTGGTCTTTGTAGTTTCGGTGATCTTGTATCTGTTGCTTGGCTTTTACTAAGCTTAATAAATCATTATTTTATATATATTAATTAACTTTAACAATAAATAAATAAAATTAAACTTGAAAAACAAAAGATTTATTGAAATATTTGCATACAGAAATTAGTACAAGTTACAATAAATTAAATAAGAAAACATGCCATTTTAAAAACATTTCTGTATTATTTCTTTTTCTCTGATGTTGTTTTAGTATTATTTTAAGATTTTTTTCAATTAAAAGTTTGGGCATAATTGAAATAGAATATAGAGTTTAACTCTCAATTAGGTAAATGTTTAAGAATTGTTACTATTATAATTTTCTTCTTCCTCCTCTTCCAGACTTTGCAAATGCCGGTTTTGAAGAAATAAAATACTTTTTTGGTTCTTTTTTTTAGATATATTTATACTTTTAAAAAATTGCTGTTGGTGATGATGATTAACGTGGCCGAAATTGTCTGGAATTCTTTACTCTGGATTTTCGGTTTCGTACTGTACTGAGAAAATATTTATAAATAATTTTCATGCAGTTTCTTAAAATTAATTTTTCTGTTTTATTAGTTTTTTTTTTTTTCCCTCATATTGATGAAATATATCAAATCATCTTATTTAAATACTTAATAAATGAAAACTAAATATTATTAAAAAAAATTTAATTGGACTTGATTATCATAATACATATGTTTCTTTCATACTGCAATATTAGAAATAGTTTTATAAATTGTAAAATGAACAATGTAAATTCTGTAAATGTGTTTCAATTTCAACCCCCCCCCCCCCCCCCCTCAAAAAAGTAGAAAAGTATATGGCAATTTTTTGTTAAATGTTTTCTGTTTTTCTTTCTCATTTAAATGTGTTGTCATTTCTATGTCTTATTTATAGATATATTGTCATCTTGATTGATTCCTTTTATGGAAAGCTAGTTTAAAAAAAAAAAAAAAAAAAAATTACAAAATTAGAATTAAACTTTTTCATTTATTAGTATTTAATTTAAAGGATGTGACTTTTCGTCTTGCTGTTCTTTGTACATTTGTTTTGTATATTTGTATGAAAATAAAAATTCAACTAAGACTACTTTTGAAAACCAACTGTAATATTTGCTAGGTTCTGTCAATGTCAATGATATTCCATTGCCAAGTCCTCGAATGACCCGTGGCAGAAAACGTTTAGCATTAGCTAAAGAGGTAATTATTATCTAAAAAAACTTTTTTTAAAAAAATTGTATCTGTTTATATTTTATGTATATATGCATACCACAATTTGTTTTTGTCAATTTATGTTAAATAATTCTTAACGATATTTTGCTTATAAAACTGCTTTCTTAACTGTTTGCATATGTTTTTCTTTGTGTATACTTACAAAATCTTATGGCTATATATTTGTACTGATAAGTATAAAGGATTTAAGTCCATATTCTTTATTTTCCAGGAGACGAAAAATAAAGTAAAAAAAATTCTGTATAAAAACTTCTGTTTAATACAGTTTTAACCAGGGTATTATCGTAATGTACAATTTTGTGAGTAAACTACATACATTTAATTTTGAAGTTTGTTTATTTTTAACTGATTTACGCATATAATGTATTATATGTACATAATATATACAAATATGAATGCTAAATTTCTGACTTGAATCTTTTTTTCCAATGGATTTTCTCAAAGGCTAAATGACATGGACTTAAATCTTTTATACCGTCGATAAAGAATTTTTTTCTCAGTCTGACTATGTACTTAACTCAAAATCGACATTTTTGGACTTAAATCCTTTATACTTATCAGTACAGATATACAGAAAATGTAATGGGCTTAAGCAGGCTCAGATTTTATTTTATTTATTTAGAAACTAAAGACCCCCCCCCCCCCTCTCTCTCTCTCTCACACACACACACACAAAAGAACAGATTTTTTTTGTACACATCAACCATTCATTGACTGGGTTACTCAGAGTATTTGGATATATTGGAGCAGTACTTGGGAATTACTGGAAGTGTATTTCATTTTGTGTTACGTGTTTTACATATAACACTAAATTTATGCACGCTAAGTCATGTGTATATAGTTTGTAGACAATATACAGCACTACCCAAAATTCAGTTAAATATTATTTTTTTACTAAAATGTAATTGATGTAAGTGCTTTGCTGCATTTTTTTTATGTCAAAGAACACTGTTGACACATAACGGAATATCAATTTCTCATACCCATACTGTAAACAAAATAGTTTTTGGAGATCGATTTTTTTCTATATAATATCAAGTTTTAAAGCCTCCTGAATACGAAAGTAACATTTTTAGTGGTTGATCTGTATATATATGAATTATCAGCATAATTAACAACAAATAACTACAGGAAATTCAAATTTGGTACTTTGGATTCCATATCTAGTTGCCACTTGAAAAGTTAATCAAGATTTGCAAGTTTCATGGAAATTAATAACAGACTTGATTTTTGTTTTAATAAACGTAGGCACTATAATTAAACGGGGGTTGAGAAAGGCAGTAGCCCCCCTGACATAGAATTATACATTAGTACCACATCATATTCTATAAAAAACATTATTTTAGAATATTTACAATAAATATGAATTTCTTTATGATTTTTACAGTAGAAAGTTACTTAAATGTAATTTATAAGAATGTCTGTCCCAAAACATAATGCATTGGCATTTTTTGTGCGTTCCTGAACATAAACCAATTGTAGAGGACCTATTAATACAATTTTAAATAGGGAATATTCCATAGTAAACCTGAATAACATTTATCATTTTTTAAAATTTCTGAAAATATTTACAGACGCTGAGAGTGGGCAGACGGACTGATGGACAGTCAGACAAAAAAAAAAAAAAAAAATGCAAATTGAAATCTTAATCGCAGTTAAAAATTGTTAGAAAATGTTTAATGTAAACGAAAATGCAATTCCAGCAAATGTCCAAAAATATCCTGTAACGTAACTGAATAGTTTTGTGTTCCCTGTAAATGTAATGCTAATCGTACTGTACACTATAGAAAGCATTCTTTTGTGCATATGAATAACATATTTCAATTTCATTAAGATTTATTCAAAGTAATTAAAATGCGGTTTATAGAACTATCTTTCATAGAACGCAATGCTTTGGAATACTTTCGGGTGCCCTTGTATGCAAATCAGTGATGGTGTTTACTCCATTTACTATAGAAAATATCCTATAGTAAACTTTAATAATATATTTCAATTTTATTAATATGTGCAGTAAAAAGGTATTAAAATATGGTTCATAAAAATACCTCTCATAGAACACAATGCTTTGGAATACTTTCGGGTGTCCCTGTACACAAGCTAGCAGAGGTATTCACTCCATTTTCAATAAGGAACATCCGATAATGAACTCAAATAACATATATAAATTTCAGGAAATTCCATGAATATTCACGGGAGTTAGAGTGCAGACAGACAGAAAGACGGATGGACAGACACACAAATCAAAGCCATTGACACTTTTCAACCTTGTTGGAATTGTTAAAGAGCCGAAGTCATTAAAATTTTTTAAACCGTGATGGAAAGGGGTAAAAAGATATAAAGTGCAAAAATTTCACACGATTTCGCTAGTCTTTTAATTTTCTTCCTATCTTAACGTGTTTTGATTTGCAGGTGACCCCTAAGAAATTTAACTCTATTAAATTTTTTAACAATATGGAATGATATAAATTTGCATTAAGTTCTTAAAACTGTTTATTTTCATGTGTTTGAATGATTTTAGTTGCTATTTTAACATGAAAGGATCTTTTTTTAACTTTTCTCCATGCTGGCGTCGAAAAATAGATGTCAAAATTGAAAATAAAGTGGTATAAGTCATCATTTTCAAATTGCAATATCTCAGCAAGATTTTGACTTAGAGAGATTTTTTTTTTTCCTTCTTAGAACGAGGAGAATATTTTTCTAAATATGATAGGAGAGACCATATAAAAATTAAATTTTGTGTTTTAATATGTATACAGCCCCTTGTACGAGAAAATGCCATATTTGAAATCTACTCTTAATTTGCACCAATTTTGTAATTGGAGGTATGTTTCTATCTTTCTTCGTTTGAGATAATCGCTGTAACATCTATTTTGAATCATGTGGTATATTTTTTATATGCATAAAAGCATGTTTCATCTAGAATATGGTATGAAAATCATTCACCATTCGTTTACAGGTTAAAGTTAGACTATTTTTAAGTACCCAATGTGGTGTTTACATACTTTAAACACAACATACAGGACTACCAATAATAAACCAAGAACATTCTTTTCTAATGAATGTAGTTGTTGGAAGTGCTTTACTACAGTATAGTATACCAAGAAAAACTGTTCAAGAATAAAAATATCCTCATACCCATACAGTAAAGTTAAATTTTCAATGCTGATCCTTCTGTATAATTATGCATTTTGTGGTCCCCTAAATACTAATGTCAAGTTTTTAACGGTTAATCTTTTGTATGTCTTTTTTTGAGTGTAACTTAAAAACAAATAATTGCAGGCAATTCATATGTTGTTTTTTGAAGTTCATATGAGAAAAAGTTTATCTACTTAAAAAGTTTGAACAAAACTAATAAGCTTCAGGGAGTGATGCAAGTGAAAGATATGTAAATAATTTAGAATAAACTTTTAAACATAACAAAAGCTTTGAATTCTGTGTGAAGTAAGTTTTATATTCAAATGAGAGTTGAGGTTCCCCCTCACACAGAATTTGTATGTCAAGTAAAACTGTCCCTAAACCTAGTTTGAAATGTTTTTATTATAGGTTTATATACAATAATCATTAGCTTATTTCTTTATCTGCAACTTATATTTATAATATTGAAATACAGGCTAAGAGAAAGTTATGTGAGTGCCAGGGTTTAAACAGCCATTAGTTTTTTTAGCATTTTGCTAAAAGATACTGTATTTTGCTAAACTATGTCAGTAAAAATTTTGCTAAAAAGCTAAAACTAGATTACTACATAAAATATCTTTATATAACTAACTACCTCTAGTTTTTATACAAATATTTGTGGACGGAAATTACAAAATCACTGAAAATATTGGGAATCATTATCTATTTAGTATATTCGGATTTATTTTCGACTTTTAATAGTTGAATTTAAATGAAAAAATATTTAAAAACATAATTAAGAATTTGCTTCATAGACATATTCTCAGTGCTAGTATTGCGTTTGTTGAAATCAAAACAAAATTTTGCTGATTCATTTTTCTTAAATCGCAATATATGCTTGGTTAAAATTGTCAGTGAACAAAACAAACAGAAAACAAAAGTGGGGATAACCAAGTTAAGAAAAAGAAATCAATACTATTCAAAGAACTAATTTTTGAAAAAGCTAAAATACTGCTTGTATGTTTTAGCTAAAATGCTAAAGAAACTTTTTTGCCAGGTTAAACCCTGGTGAGTGCTATGCCATTATTACAATAGAAAAATTTTTAAGAATTGTAATGCTATTTTTCCTGCGCAGTTCTGTACTGTACCAAAACGAAGGTTATATCATTTTGTCATTAAAAACATTACTATGTATATAAAAGTGAACCTTATGTTTAGTATATATAACTTTTACATTTTAATGCAAACAAAAAATGTTTAACACATTAAACACTGCTATATGAATCCCACTGAAAATCTTTGCATATTTTGGGTTTCAGTGTGCATTTCCAATCATATGTATTTTAAATAATTATTTTGTTAGAAGATATGATATGTTTTAAAAATAGGAAATTTGACACCTAAATAGGTTCGAACAGATGTCGAAAAACTGCAAAACCCTTTTAAATTAGTTTTCTTGATTCCTGTTTGTTATAATTTCAGAAAAGAACTGTTTTATTTCATATCTATTGTTTTAAACCCCCTGCACTTGAATGAGTTATTTTTGCTGATGTTTTACAGAAAAACAAACATCTTTGTTTGAATAATTGGAGGGGGGGGGGCAGAATAGAAGTTACATTACAAACTTTTTGGAAAAATTACCAATGAAGCTAGGCGTTTTAATAAATAATGTAAAAAATAAAAAATATCTTAATTATTTGCAAAGAAAAAAATTCTTAAAAAATTGTACCCACAGCAGGTGCTTTGATGCCTATGGGTTAAGTAATTTTAAATTATAAGGGTATTACGGAAAATAGATGACACAGAAAAGCTCAATGAAGTGATATACTTCGTTTTGCTATTCGGAAGGTTAAGATGGAATCTTGGTCATATGTATGTTAAACAGTTTTCTTTTAAAATGTATATAAGTTTTCCTGTGCAAATTTTAAACATGATATTAAATACAATTTATAAAAGAAAATTATAAACATTGAATTGATATTTTGATGATATATACTGTACTTTTAAAATGAATTGCAGTGTATTATGTAATTTATATTTATATATATATTTTTTTCTCTCTCTGGTTACAGGTTACAAGTAGTCCACGATCTGTGAGATAAGAAGTTCACATAATTTTCTTTTTAATTATTTAATGTACAGCTCACAAATTTATGGACTATTTTTACAGCTTACAAATTTATGGACTATCATATCCCCATATAAAAATTTGCATAACTTTTTCTATCATTCTTTAATATAATATGTAGCATTTAAATTTTATACTTTTATAATAAAAATATTTACTCTCAATTGCTATTGTATTTTTTGTATTAGTTTTATAAAGATTAAATAAAACTGAGCAGCATGCAAAAGATAACAAATTGAGGGGCGGTATGGAAACATATACTACATCAAAAGGTAAGTTATTTGTATACCATGAAATAAACAATTACATAACTAAATGAATGAATCACTCTGCAGTATGTATCCCAACACCTTACGGTAGGGGTGCACAACGTTTTTGGCTAGAGGGCCACTCTCGTTGACTGGGACATGAAGGGCCACAGACGAGATAATCTATATAAATAAAGAGAAGTGTCTGTGTGTGTGTCTGTGTGTGTATCTGTCTGTGTGTGTGTCTGTCTGCGCTCTGGTGCTCACACTATTGATCGCAGAGCTTCCAAATTTGGCATATAGGTACCTGGGACCATGCATGTGTGCACCTCATCGAGATTTTTTCGAATTTGAATTTTTTAAATTAATGTTTTTTCGATTTTAAATATTGCCTTTAATGCTTCATTTTTTAATAAATTTCTTTCGTTTCAAAAGTCTGCGTATCTTAGCAACGGCTATTAAACAATTATTTATTTAAATTCATTTCAGGAAGAAATCTTTTTTATTATATTTATTGAAATTAAATAGTTATCCACATACAGTAGAAAAAATTAAGGCGATTTTTTTTTTTTTTTTTTTTCTATATTTATTGAAAATAAAATCGCAATGCAGTAGAAAAAAAGTGCCCGGGAAAGATCTTTCTGCAGACAGTGGGAACCTGGACCCCTCGATGCAGCACGGGCGGGAAAAGAGCTGCCGTAGACAGCGGGTACCCGAAGCAAGGTTTGGAGTAATTTCAGTTTCTTTTTTATTCTTTATTTTTTTTTCTTAAGTTTTTGTCTCTAATGTGATGTAAAAAAATAAATATTAATTCAATTCTTTCGAAAATTCATTTAAATATAGTGACCAGCGAAGCGGGCGTAGCCTGCTAGTATAAGATAATTAATCTAAGCATATATATTCGCCGTGTAATATATACATACACACACGTATATAAAGGGGCACATTATCATTGTCAAGTGCCTGTATGCAGTATGCCTGTATCATATGTTACTTAACATATAAATATACATAATATATATATATATATATATATATCCCTTTATAATAATTTCTCAGTTACCAAGTCAAGTGAATCTCAAAGCGTTATAATCATAAAGTTATTGAATAGTAAGCAAAAGAATTAAATAAAAGTATCGTATGTAGTACAAAAAGGATAAATAAAAGTATGCTTTGAAGAGAGAGAAAAAAAATTGTATTAGGAGTCTCAAAAACAACTAACACAAATGTGAAGGCAGATAGAGGGTACGAAAATAAGTAATGCACCAAATATTTTTCTTTCTCTCTCTCTTTTTTTTCTCTCCTGCTGTTGATGAATGCGACCTAAAATGTCTGTCCTTCCTCGGACCGCAAATTGATGGCTACTGGGTCGCATGTGACCCTTGCAGATTGTGCACCTCTACCTTACGGTGTTGTGCATCCCTGAAATGCCAGAACCATCTATAAACATTTAAAACAGAAGTTTTTTTCTAATAAGCAACCACTCTACATTTAAACTTGACTTGAACATTGAAGCAAAATATAAATAAGCAGTTAATAGCAACAAAAAATAAAATGTTCCTTGACATTGTGGATGGATTTAATCAAGAGGATGATGCATGTTTTCAAGTACAGTTCCCACTGGTTAATAAAATCTGGTTAAAATAAAGCTTAATCTGATCAAATTTTCAGAACCAGAATCAAATCAATACAAACTTTTATAAACGCTGTTTAATAAAATCAGCATCGCCGGTTAATAAACTAAAAAACAATCTCTTCATTAGCAAAAATATATTTATGCACTTTTAAAACTATTTACATTTTTTTTTTTAATAAAAATAAAATAAAGCACAACAATCTCCTTCATTATCTCTCTTTGTCGAAAATTTTACACCTGCAGCATAATAACAAAATAAACTTGCTTCATCAGTTGTCTTAATAATAAATTCCAGGAATGTATTCTAAAAATCGAAATGATTACTGCTTTCATTCACTAGTGATTTTTTTTTTTTTTTTTTTTTTTTCCCAAGTGCCCGCAGCGGTCCTTTATTTTCACGTATGTTTTATTATTTTAATACCACTATTTTTTTATACATTTTTTTGTGAAGATTTTAAAGCTAAAGCAATATGTAAAAGTATATTCATTAATTAAAGTTGTGGAAAAATAATAAAATACACATAAAAATATAGGACTGCTGCAGGCACTGCATTGTTAATTATTAAAACATAATTCTTAGTTCTCATTCTGAAATAACAAAGAAGCAAAAAAACTTTTGAAAATGTCTGATATTTAATAAATGTATAAATATTGACTAATTTTGTATGTACTGTGTGTTTCTTAATTTTATATGGAATATGTGTTTAATTTACTTATTTTGAATGAACAATTAATTAATTATCGGTCGAAAATCAATTAATACTGTTTATTACTCTCATCAGTCGCTAACTTTTGAAATTTCTTTTTAATTTCAAGACCGTAATACAATGCAGGAACCTTCGCCTGATATAAAAATCAGCTGCTTAACAAAATCACTTTGGCCTAGAACGAATGTGATTTTAATAAGCAGCGGCTACTGTATTTTGTTCATTAAAACTATCTTTGAAAATCCGATCTATTTGCATACATTGCCCCCTCTGCTTCTCGTACAGTCTCACAGAGAACAAGCTAACATATATATATAAAAATATAAAAAGTTTGAATTTGACACAAAAATTTTATATTACTCTTAATGCGCAAAGGAGAGCTTTTCATCCCTAAAGTTGAGGAAAATATCAAGTTGCTGACACATATGAAATTTTTGCATTTAATTATTTTAGAACATACGCATTGTAAGTTTCCATCAATATTGTTTATACTATTCTAATACTTGTTTGTTCCTCAGAGCCCCAAAGATTCAAATTTTTGGCAAAAATGGCTCTACTTACAGAGACTTGACCTACTTTTTTTTAAAGTAGCATGAAGGCAAAACACTTTTTAATTGATATTTGGATGATTGCTCTTAGGTTTAATGTTAGGTTATAGCAGGCAACGGCTATAACCATTTATACTATAGCAATGAAAAACAACCTGAATTGTTCTACAACTTAAGGAAAAAAATTTACATCTTAAAAAAAACTTCACCTGAAAAATAAAGATGTGTATATGCAGAAAGTGAGGAGTCAGTTTAAAAATGAATTAATTTTATTTAAAACAAATTGAAAGAAAGTTACAATAAATTAATTCAAATCAAAATAAAATTTTAAAAATGTTAAATGAAATGTATGCCATGATTTAATTAAATTCAAAACATAATGAAAAGAAAGGAAAAAATTAATTACTGGAGTAGGTGAGAAAATTTAGCCTAATATTTTCAATAACTGATCACAATAACATATTTTTAAAAAATGTTAAAACTATAATTTAACAATTAAGCCATAACGGCTTCAACGCTGGTTTCAAACACAGCTATCAGCATGAACTAAAAACAGAGGAAGGCGAAAATTGTGATCGACTGTCAGCTTAAATACTTCCGGTCGTATGCAAATTTTTTCTAAACAGACGCTGTTGAATGCGAAAAATTATGTTTCTTCTCTGACCTTGACACATGCCATAAGGACTCTGCCGCTGTGAAGGAAAATCAAAAACGGAGTATTGGAAATATTAGTTTTCACATTTTTCATTTAGTTTAATGATGAAAAAAAGGAAAGTTTGACATTAAAATAAAGCTTAAAACAAAGAAGATTAAAACAATAAGGTAGATTAATCTACTAACTTAATTATGTATATTAACTTAGATACATCAAAACTAATTATTTAAATTAACCCATTAGTGCCCAGTGTCAGTTTCTTGGAATGATTTCTGCTTTTTAGTGACAGTTTATAGCGTCACTCTGAATGATCCCTGAAAGTTTTATGTACCTACTATTAATTATTATTTCATAATTTGGACAGTCATTTTATGATTTTTCATTTGTCGCACATATATTTGCTTTTTGTGCAGGTATATTAACATAAATCAAGTTGAATAATAATATAATAATACTTTACTTTTGAAATCTTTGTCAACATATAATAGGAAATTAATCTGTTATCTCAAAGTTTTTTCGCTAGAACACTAAACATCAATAAATGAGGATAGGCTTTAAATTTAAAACTATCAGAAGAATTGTTTAAGAAAATATATTTCACTGTCAGTTGTCTATAAATATTTAAAAGTGAAATAATCAGCTAATAATATTTTGCAAAATTAATTTGGGCCTTAATGGGTTAACATAAACTAATTATTTAAATTAATTTTTTTTAAGTTAAAACTTAAATCTTAATATAATAACAAGTCCAAATTAAATTGCACTATGGAAATCACACATTTATATTATAGATCAAATTCATATAAAATCAAAAGAAGTTGATTATTTCAATTAATTACAAGTTAAAATTATTTTACCATACAAATATAATTGATTCTCTCTTAGAGTAAAAAATGAAATATCAAAAGTCATTACAATTAAATTTCTATTAATGTATTGACTCAATTACACTATACCATATGTGTAAGAAAAAATCTATTTACAACATTTTAGGTATCTTGACTTGTATAAACGTTGACCTAGGACTCACAGGAGTCTGAAGAGGTGGGGAAAAAGTTACATATACAATACAAGATATGCATATTAATACAAACGTTGTATCTATTAAAAGAAAACAATTGATTTATACAAAAATATATTTTCTTCAATTAACAATTTCAATGTGCATATGCATGTAATAAATTATAGTGTAGGTGCACCTCACTCATTCAATCAACATTACATGCTGTATATATAAATTTTAAAAAATGTATACTGCATAAAATGACATAAGTACTTATATAAATATTCAAATGCAATTATGATCAATAGAAAAATATCATGGAATATAATACAAATTACACAATCTAAAAATACTTATATACTGTAGCTTGGGAACTTAAGTGTTACTTACAAAAAAACATACCCTCGCAACTAGGCCTTCTTGTTGTGATTATGCTCTAATGGCATTATCCCTTAGGGATCTCTGGTTATTCAATATTAAGATTGAGCTAACAATATAAAAATAAAAGTTAATATATTTATCAGTACTTCTCATTAATTTATTCATTAATACATTTAATCCGCATGTAAATTTAGAAAATTTGAACAATATAAGAAATGCATAAATTGAATCTAATTAATCAGTTTGTTTCACATGAAACATATTAGAAATGAATTTCATACGTTCGATTTTGATGAGAGGTTTAGTAAGAAGATCAGCGAGATTGCAGTTATTTTTAACATATTTTATGTCAAATAAATTTTGGTAGAACAAATCACAAATAAAAAATAATTTCACATCTACATGCTTTGTACGATGCTTTTCTATGGGAGACAACAAAATCAGTTGTCGCTAAATACAGGGTTATTTCATTAAAAACAATTAAAATTTACCTTACATTACATCCTTTAAAAATGATGAGCTTATATATTTCGGTTCCTACCGGAACCATCTTCAGAGCTCGACGATGACAAAAGGCTCTGTGGCTCATTCTATTTCTTCTTTGTCTCCGTCCGTCATTTCTTCACTTCTTTTATCAAATGAGCCACCGAGCATTTTGTCGTCGTCGAGCTCTGAAGATGGTTCCGGTCGGAACCGAAATATATAATCTCATCATTTTTAAAGGATGTAATGTAAGGTAAATTTAAATTTTTTTTTAATGAATTTTAATCTTTTTGTAAATAAAAATATGTATTACAGGGTTATTTCTTTTGCTAGTAAGTACCTTTCTATCAATTCATTTATTAAATACTCTGGTAAACCATATCATTTCTTTGATAGTATCAGTCATTGAAACAAATTCAGACTACATAGTGGATAATAGAGGTCAAGACTTACAATTTTTGTAAGTGGCCAGTGGCCACTCACGAGTCGACGTTATACCTGATATTCACACACATAATTAAAAAATATATATCTATATACATATAAAGGCATAAAACACAGATGATATGGTCAGAAAATTAAGAAATAGTGGCCTTTATTGTATTATTTTAATAATTAAAAAAAAAAAAAATGCACTTCCACAGATTAAAAAAAAAAAAAAAAATCTTTAAATATTGTTTGAAAATAAATATATTTTTAAAATTTTCATACTTCTCCAGGGTTCCCACGGGTCAGGGAGAATAAGGAAAACCTGGAAAAGTCAGGGAATTTGAAATTACTAGAAAAAAATCTGGGAAAATTGTAAATATTGCTCAAAAACCTGGAAAATGGTTTTTGAGCATATATCGCAAGTCATTTTACTATGTTGTCTTTTTTGTTGCGAGCTATGTTCTGTTTTATACCGTGAGATATTTTTTATGTCGAGAACCAAATTTTGTAACTGGAATTTTCTAAAAATAGGCCCGAAAAAGTCAGGGAATTTTATTTTTGAAATTGAGTGGTAACCCTGTTCTTGAGCTTAAAATTTTCAATATCTGAAATGAAAGCAAGTGGGAGAAAGACAAAATTGGCTGAGAAATCAAATCATTGAAAAATGATTCGACTTTTGAGAGAAGATGTGATCTCGTTTGAATTTCCTTTGAGTGTTTATGATTTTATTCTTATTAGTATTTTAAGAGTGAGTTTTATAAACATGTAAGGTAGTTATAGTAGCATAAAATGCAACTTTTAAATGCTATTAATGACTATAGTATTAGAAAGAAGATTTTAAAGTTTTAGTAATGAAGAAAAATATATGGACTTTCGTAGTTAAGTATTAATTTCATTTTGATACAGAAAACAGCAGGTTATAATGATGACACACTAACAAAATAATGTTATTTCTCATACACAATTTGTGTTTTGCAAGAATATTTACTTTGTCTTATTGAAAGAGAAATACAAAAATTTGATTCATTTAATAAATTTCACCTAGTGTGACATATCCATACGGAAAATAGATGTGATTAGCATTAGAAGAAAACAAAATTATTTTGAGTCTGGGGAAAAGGGGGGAGGGGGCAAAAAATCTTTTTTGGCATATTATCCGAGATTTAATTATATTAACAGACATGTGGTTGCTAAAAATTAGATGAAAATTTTTTTGCTAACATGATTGTTTGGTTAATTGATTGAACATTGATAATGTCACTTTTAATAAATTAACTACCTAAACAGTTATATATATATATATATACATTTTATAGCTTCCTATCTACATTGAAAATTTCAGGATTTTTTTCATTAGTACAAAACAATTCTATAATATTATTGCAATAAGTTTTATATCCACATAAAACCTTATTAAAATTCCATGTCAACAAGGAAAAAAAAAAAATCAAACAAATATAAAATATGATTTTTATTTATGTACATTAATCATACATATTTAAAAAAGCTACAGTAGTTAATTATCAGTTTCTAATATGCATAAAACCAACTGAGTATTAATTTTCTTAAATTGATTTAGAAAACATTTTCCTACTTGGAAAATTTAGTCTACATTTTTTCTCTTGTTTAAACATTTGGAATAGATATTAAATATAAATATTTAATTTAATTGAGAAAAAATAAGTAGATTTATCAAGTACAGCAATGAAGTTTAAAAATAATTACATATGTGAGAAATATTGAGCACTTCTATCTCTTTATTGTTTCTAGAATTAATCACTGATCACTATCTGGAGATGTGAGGGGGGGGGGGGGGAGAGTAAAAATTGCATGGGTAGGAAATATTAAACTCTTTCAGTTCTACTTCTAGAATCTAACAAACCAAGTTTAAAATGAATATTCACATTTATGTTGTGGATGAAGAAAGACTGGGAAACAAAAGAATTCTGCAGAACATCTGATTGCCGATCTCTAGTTGGAGATAAGAATATGGGAGAGGGGGGAAAAAAAGAATTACATGAGCTAGAAATATTTAACAATTCTATTTCTTCATAGGTTCTAGAATCTCATTAAGCAAGTTTAAAATGAATATTGACATTTATGCTGTGGATGGAGAAAGATTATGAATTGGGTGGCTTTCGTAGCAAATTTAATCGCTGATAGTTAATAGGGTTTCTTTTTTTAAAGCGGACGATATCTGCAATTTTTTTTAAAAGCAGAAATTAATTCGCAAAATTCCGGGAATTGGGGGGTGGGGGGGATCACAGATTTCCACAAAATCCCATATCTGATTGGCGATTACAGCATTATTTTTGGATTGCCACTTTTTCAAATTAGGTCGCCACGTGGCGAGTGGCGACCACGAATCTTGATCTCTAGTAGATAAACACACTCTTTTGCTTGGAGGTATGCACATGATGAGTTGTTTCCTCTATGGTTAAAAAGAATTTCTCTTTTTGTTGTTGCACGCATTTAAAACTGAAATACTCTGTGAACAAGATTACTATTAGAAAATTTTTATGAGAATATGTGCCATTTTGGATCGTGTGTGACTATATGTAAACGCAGTAAGCCAACTACTGCCAGTCTCTTTTTGACTCAAACATTTATTTAAATAAATGTTTTTGTGATGTCTACAACTAGCAGAGTTTCATTCAACCAGCGCCAATGAAGAAATAGTTCACTCAACTATCAATAACATAGTTTTGATTCGTCGAGATGGAGCCTTTAGTAAGTGGTTTTATGTAACATATAGTACAGTCACCCAAAAAAAAAACGCCACCCCCCCACCTAATTTTGCCGTAAATTACCGTAGAAACATGCGACTGGTACCAATCGATTTGTAATAACGTCTAGTTTATAATGTCATAGTTAGATTTTGCTTAAGGGGTCGTCTACATATTAAAACTGGCATCAACTTCATTTTTTTCAATGGTAACCCCCATATTTTATAATTTATTTGAATTCTTTGGACAAAATCATCGCGGAAAATGGTATAGTTTATATATTTTGCTCAATTCTTCACAGAGTTATAAGCTGTCAAACTATGAGGGCGCTAATGTTAAATGAATGTGACAAACATTAATTCATATCTTCCAAAATAATTATGATATTCAAATTCTGTTTTTTTTATATGATAGAATGAAGTGACCCAAACATATTCCATGCATATTTTTGATAAAAAATTTTTTTTTGAAATATTAAAATTATTAATAATTTCATATTTGAAAAAATTATGAATTATGACCTATGTTAATTTTTCCATAAATAGAACGGGCATCATCAAAAACATGGGTTTCCAAATTTACAACTCGTTCTTAACATTATTTTTTGAGTTACAGTGATATTTTATTTTTTAGTGTCGTTAGGGGGCCGTCACTTATAATAATTTGTATCCTTTGTGAGTAAATATCTGTATATATTTTGACGAAAAACTATTTTAATTTACCTTAATGTTATTCTAAATGTTTTTTAAGCAACATTTCGATGTTTATGATACAAATTGGATCATTTTTTATAAAATTATCGCAATGCAAGCGAGAGATTGTGAAAAAATTTCCAAAAGAAATGAAGCCCCGCCTCTATATTGCGGAAACATTAGTAAAAAATCTAGTTTCTGTATTCGTATGCATAACTGTCAATAGCATTTACTACATCTAATGCTGAAAACAAAATTTAAATGATTTAATTGGAAGTATGTAAAATAATTTTGTTTTATAATGTAAAGTTGTAGAAAAACTGTGTAAAGGCGTGGCTTCCGTCGCAAAGAGGTTTATACTCGATTCTGAAATGTTAAGTCTTTGTTCTTAAATATTACATAAGGTTTCCCAGTTTCTCACTGCTAAAATTCTATTTTGTCCCTTTTGTCTTTTGTTTTTAACTTGAATATTCTACGATTCGACATCTCAAGTTAAGTATCATGGCGGTAAAAAAACGCAGTAAGACGAGGACTATTATTTTAAAAAAGAGCAATGCGCTGTGAACAATACTTTTTTTTCCCTTTTTTTATATTAATATAATTGACTTTTATTAATTTTTATCAGATTTTTTAAAACAAATTTTCTGTTTTAATCTTGTTGTGACATTTTCGCATTCGATTACTCTATCGTTTATGCTATTTAAATTTTATCGCATGACGTAACATAATACAATATAAAATTTTTATTAAATGCTTTTTTAATACTGAATAATAAAGTGGTATTTTTTTTTTTTTTTTTAAGATTTTAATATCTATTATTGAAACAACGCGCAATATTATTTATTTTCTATTATTCTAATCACGGCGTAAAACTGGCGTCACATTTATCACGAAAAAAAAAATTAAAACAAAGTAACATGTCTTATTACTTTTAAAGATATAGATTTTACGCATTTAAAATTAAGAATTCAAGTACAGTAGACGACTGCAGAACGGGGAATACTCGTTCTAGGCAATAGGAAACCGTTTTTTCTATATCCATATTTCTTTTCATATGGATATACATAATAATTATACTCTTTCTAGTGAAAGTATTTGTATTCATACTATTTTGTTTATTTATATATGAATATAAGAAATATTCTAAGAAATATCGTAACACACAAATTGTGAAAGAAACGCCCACTGAAGGAGTTACAGATTTCAAAATGACGTGAAACTACGTCAGTGGTCGCGAAAATGTTAAATATCCTTTCTCAGATTTTAGTTTAAATCTTGTTATCTATATTTTTGTATATTATTTATTTCTGGTTTGCCCGCCTAAAATTAAATGTAAATCTTTATAGTAACACTTTCATGGGAGGCTTACTGTATAAAATAAAAATATACCCAACAAGAAGTAGATAATAATTGTTAGTTAATAGATTTTAATTGTTTATATATATATACATATTTTATTATATATGTATTTTAACTTAAATTTTTGTCTCTTAAATAAAACAGTTTTTGCTTTTAAGAAGTAGATAATTCTTTTTCTTAAATATTAAACACTTTTTTTTTTAACCGCTATTAATATTATTATCATTATTACTATTGTTCTTTTACCTTGGTATCTAGATTTTTGTAATTAAACATTGTAGGGTTCATATGATTCAAGCTATAAGTGTTGTATTTAACTATTCAATGTTTAATAAATTGAAACCAATAAAAATCTTTTAATTTATAAGCTAACTCAGGAAGTTCTGCGAATTTGAATCGTTTTTTATTTTATAACTAACATCTCTGATTTTTTTTTCCGGTGTGAAAATTAATAAATAATGTATATTGTGTGGTGGATCACGATTTATTTTTTTCTAAATGTATAGACGGTCCCCTACAGCATTTTCACGTGTAACTCTGTTTAGAATTGATTTAAAGTATATAAATAGGTATGTTTTCCGAACTGCCTTGATCTCAGAAATCTGAATATCAGGTCAAAAATAGGGGTCGTCATTGAAAAAAATGAAGTTTATACGTGTTTTAATATGTAGATGACCCCTTAAGCAAAATCTGACAACACCATTAAAAACTAGACGTTATTACAGATCGATAGGTACCAGCCGCATATTTCTACGATAATTTACGGCGAAATTAGGTGGGGGGTGGCGTTTTTTTTTTGGGTGACTGTACAATGACTACAATAACAGCCAGTGTTATACTAAACAGAAAGCGAAGTTCTTTAAATGGACAAGTGACAAAGATAGAAAATGCTCTAAAAAACAAAGAATTTACACAAAGAGAACTCGAATTAAAGATTAATTCCATTCAAATTTTGAGAAAAAAGATCAATGATCTACGAAATGAATGTTACAGCACCATAAGTGATAAGGGTTTAGAGGATTTTCAAAATTATTTGTCTGAAATCGAGGATCATCTCGAAGAGATTGAGGTCAGTCATCTTAACTCAATAAATCCTAGTTCTGAGCAATTGATTTCTAATAATAATACTGTTGAAAATGTTAATTCAAATCATGCAAAAATTAAGTTACCTTCTATTGCATTACTGCAATTTTCAGGCCGTTATACCGAGTGGATGAGCTTTAAGTTACAATTTACCACTTTCATTGATAGCAATAATCTTTTAACTGATTCCCAAAAGTTATATTACTTACAATCAGCTCTTACAGGTTCTGCAGAGCAGTTGCAAAATGTTGACGCTTCTTATTCATCCTTACTCGGAACTTTGAACGATCAAATTAATAGCACAACTTTTAAATGTCATTTAACTGAAAATCATAATGAATTTGATTTAAAAGCCTTCTGTGAGCTGGAAAATTTAGGCATTAAAGATGATCCCAGCAGTATGAACAATGAACAGGTTTTGAAAAAGTTTCACGATAGGGTGTCGTATAAAGATAATAGGTATGAAATCAGTCTTCCTTGGATAAGAGATTGGACACTTTTAGAAGGTAATTTCAAAATCGCTGAGAACCGACTTAGGGGTCTTATAAACAAAATGAAACGCGACTTTGCATAAGGCATTTTAAGAAATTTCTTTTTGTCCAAAAAGTTTGTCCCAACCTCCTCATCGCTCTAAAAACAATTTATGCTTACAACGGTGCTTATGCATCAACTTTGGCTTTGGCTCAATGCGCACATTCCACAATCCCTTTTTCCTCATGCTGTTTATCAAACTAGAGACTTCTGAACCCCCCCCCTTTTGCACTGAAAATGTAATCACCCCACCCCTTCACTTTTCTCGTATTCGGACCGTCAATGCATGTGAGTTATGGCAATTGAAAAATATCTTGTTTTTTATTATTATTTGCTTCAAAAAAAAAGTAATTCGCGAGGCTTAAATTTTCGGGATTACGATGAACTCGCGAGTCTGTGCGAACATATTCTTTCTCAAGTCGAACTTTTATTCTTAAGAAAAGAAAATGGAAAAAATCCTTTATCATTGGGTAAAAAGTTGGACTGCGTCTCCACTGTCTTCGGCAGTGCAGTCCTGTGCGCGCATTTAGGTTATGTGTGATGTGAAAAAATTGTCACATATGTTAATTAGCAGTGAAATATGCGATAGTTGCTCAGCTCTAATAAATTGTAAAATGATAAATGTGTGTGGCATTATTCACTGAAGACAAAAGTTTAAACAAAACTGTTTATTAAACTTGAAATAACATAATGAGTAACATTAAATAAATATAAACGATAGTTAAATAGGAAACCTGCAGACGAAAGGTTAAAGGCTTTTAAATTACTGCCATGAAGATTAATAACGATGTTTACTTTGTGACATAACTAGATACTCGAAACGTATAGTCGAAAACTTCAAGTCACAAAACGTAATTTACAAACATTATAAAAATATGTAAAATAACTAAATTAAGATAACAGCTCTTGACTTTGAGCTGAAACTGAAACATAACAGAAAGAAAACCGGCTAGCAAACGTTAGTCGATGCAACCATCAACTGCATTAAAAACATAAGAGGGCGATTACATATTCCTTACCTCCTTTTATACAAGTGAACGGATTCAAGTGACAGCCACTGCGGTCTGAACGACGGAGTCGATGCTGTACACTCGGCAACACCTACCACACGTGACAAGAAACCATAGCAACATGATGCTACGAGTCGAAATGGGCGAAAGTTAATTTTAACAAAACATTCTTTTAAATAAGAGGTAAGTTCATTAAAGTTATTTCAAATGACTTAAATAAAATTATACTAATAAGAAATATAACTTTTAACTAAAAAAGTTATCATTAAGCTTTTTGTTTTTAATTTTAATATATCTTTAACTCAATGGCAGTATCAAATAGACAATAGCACTAAACGCTATATTTCATTTAATTAATAATTTAAACTATAAAGATTATAAAATAAATCATTTAAATTATATTTAAGTAGTAAATGAACTTAAATTTAAATTCGAGAATCAACACGGAAAGGGTAGAAATTTTACAACAATGTGTTGGATGCAAATGAGCAACGGCTGGATGTGATATTTCATAATTCCAACAACATCCAATCTTTTACTAAGAAAGCATAAAAAGTAAATTAAAAAAAAAAACTTAAATATATATTATCAGTTTAATTGACAGAGTTTAAGCAGTGAAACGTTATTGACTAGCTTTCTTATCAAAATAAAACTCAATGAGCTGTAAATTAAATAACTAAAATATAAATTTGTAAATAAAACAGAGAAGGTTTAAAAACGAAATATAAGTTTATTGAGATAAAACAAAAAATATATAAAACTTTTAAATTAAATGAGGAAATAAATAAACAACATAATAAATAACTTTTGACTATGACAATGACCAGTAATTGAGCTTTTAAAATATATTCATATAATAAACAATTTTCTTCATCATTAGACCAATAGAGCTTTCTACCACATAAACCAAAGATAAAATAAAAACTGTTACTTTAATAAACACTTATTCCATTACGATGAATTCTTTTACTTGTCAAAACAACTGCCGGCAACTTAAATATCCTATTACTAAAACAGGCAGCTGAACTGTAGCATAACTAAACATAAAAATAAACAAGCAAGAAGAAAAGTAAGTGAGCAAGCCACTAGCCACGTTCCTAAAACAGCTTTTATACTATTCAGCACGGATTAAGACTTAATCCTTAATCCGTGCTATTCAGAGAGGATTGTGGTTAAAATGACGCAATCACCGTGGCTAACCGTGGCGTCGAATTAGCGTGATGATTTCATCTGCGAAATTTGATGCCGCCTAGTGAGCGATAAAGTAAATATTCATTTGCATGTACCGGCAAGCTGCAGTGACAGCACAGCTAAAGAAAACGACGTATTTTCATATTAGTAAATAAACAGATAAAGCTGTCAGCTAAAATGTGGTAAGAAAAATACATTTTTATTTTTAATAAAGAAAATAAATGAAGTTACTTTACTTCAATTAACTGAGTGTTTTTCTTTTAATAACTTGTTTAACTTAAACTTTTAGACTTAATACTATTTATACTTTTAATACATATAAATTAAATAAACTTATACTTTTATATATCAACTACTGCAAATTGCACAAAGTGATAAGATTAAATATATCACTAGGCCAACATTAGGGGATGCGTATGCTGTGCAAATGGGTCCCAATTTTTGCCTGAATCGACCCCTGGTCAACTATAATATTGACATAGAGAAAATTGTGAAAGCTTTCTTTTTTTTAATTATGGGTTTAAGTTTATAAATTTTAATATTCATTAGTAATGAAGCTTTTAAAAAACATTGCCCGCTTGTTCTACCTAATTAGGATTTTGTTTGTTTTATAATTAGTTTATTCAAACTTTGAATTGAATGGTGTAGGGTTCGAACCCAGGTTGTGCTCAATAGCCTAGCCAATCAGAATTCTCAATGCGGTCTTCTGAAACTTACACAACTTGAACTAGAATTCCTTAAAAAAGATCATCACTAAAGGTACCTCACTCAGACCCATAGCATTATTAACACGTTCATTGCCCAGCATGATTCAGCTGAGTTTCTCACTGGGCACAAATCCGACCGTTGGAGATGACATGTACCAGAGAGCCACAAATAAAAAAATAGAAATAAGAAAATTTCAGAAACTTTTTTTATTAAATGGTTGTCTTCGGAAAACGCTATGCCCGACAATAATAGAAGTAAAACAAGGAAGTGTCCCACCCTTCATAGATTTGTAAGAATCAGCAAAGCGAGCCTATTAGAAGCATGCACTGTAAAATTCCGATTATAAGCCCTCTCCCTACTTTTAGGCAATTATGAATTTTTTCTGTAATCCTAAAAATAAGCCCTCCCCCATTATTTTATCATTTTAAGTAAAAAATTTCTGAAATTTTGTGTATATTTAATGATTCTAAATAAATTTATTCTTTAAAATAATTTTACAGCAAAAATTACTAATTCCCCTCTTCTCTTTTTGTTTTAACAAAATAATAATGAAGTAGGAATGAGAACTATAAAATAACTATAGTTCTACATTGAAATTATACAGCTATTTTTCGATAGATGGCAGCACTATTCTTTTTTCCAGAAAAATATTCATTAAAATAATAATTGAATATATAAATAATAAATAAAGTTCTTTAACTTATTTATTTAACGAAGATTGCATTTTTTAAATATTACTAGTTTCTCTTTTAATTTAATTATTTCAATTATAAAGATTGGTGAATCAAAAGACAATCTTTGCATTAGTGAAGTAAATCTTTTGTTTACCTTTATTATCAAAATTAAAAGTTTTTTTGAATGTACATATTTTAAATTAATTATTGGAATGGTAATAATTCATTACATCAAAATAATAATTAATTTGTAATGTGCATGTTTCATTATTATTTGGATTGCCTTATTAAATAACTTCTTGTATCAATAGATGGCGCCAACATGCAATTTCCCTTTTGTTAAAAAAAAAATGTATTTTTGTAAAATGTTATGTTTAACAACAATATATAAAATAAGTTTTATGCATTTCATATTTACCTAAATATATATTCTTATTAATTTGTATACTCTAAATTAATTAATGTTTGATAAATTTGAAGCTTTACCTTAACAATGGCAAAATCAGTCTTTAATTTTTTCTTTCATATTAACCATATGAAAAAATTAAATTAATAATTAAACAGATTTGAAACTCATATTTTAAAATTTATTTCTATAACTTAAATTTAGTTCTGGATTAGATAACATTAGTTTCATTCTCTGATGATAGGTGGCAGGTGGCACCACCACAACATTTTTAAAAAGAAATTTCTAGTAATCTTGATAATAAGCCCCCTCCCTATTTTTTACTGACTTTCATTTGAAAAGGGGGGGAGGCTTAAAATCGGGATTTTATCGTATGTGTGCGCTCTATGTTACCAGAAGAGGAAGCAAACTGTCAAATGCCAAAAAGCAAAGAAAACACTATGTATGCAATCTATTGTTTCTATTGTCCAGAATCACCTAAAATGTGCTTAGAGTGTTTTAACGAACACCATGTGATATAGTATAATGTAATAAGTTTTCCTAAATATAAATGAATAAAAAGTACAGCATGTGTATATTTTTTGTATTTTTATGTTGTATATCCTTTATTTATATTTCAGTGCTTATTCCATTAAATTCTTTTTAAAAATCCTATTAATCCATTAGTAGTCGCATATCGGTCTATTTTCTGCCCATTGATTAAAAATTTCCCCAACAGATCACCCCTTAAAAATAAAGTAAGGAAATTCTGTGTAACTAACCTTGAGTGGATGTTCTCTAAAATAGTCTGTTTTCAAGTCATTCCTGATATTTTTTGAGCAGTTAAAAGCATTTTACTTCTCAAATCGGTATTTGACCGCGACGCAACTATTAACGTTGATTATTTTTTTCCCACTTCTAGTTTTTCAGAAAGGTTAGAGGTTTGCGTGAATTAAAGGCAGCTCATCTTTCTCTACTGGCTTTCTCCTAATGAACAATTTCCTACTAAACAACAGCGGGGAATAAACTAGAGGTCTGCACGGGCCGAAATTTTGAGGCCCGGGCCCGCCCCAGTATGAAGTAAAAAAATTCGGCCTGGACACGACCCGGCCCGTTTTTTTTAAACCGTGTATGGCCCGGCCCAGACAAAAAACGATAAAATCAGGCCCGATTCAAAAATATGTAATAAAAAAAAAATGCATGCCTTTCTATGAAAAAGATTTTTAGTATGTGTTTTGCAGAGGTTTTATATAACCAAACAATAGTACGTTCGTTAACAAAACTGCTGAACTTTTACAAGATAATTATATATAAACAGAAATTCATTATTATAGACAAGGCACAAAGACAAACAGAAAGTCAAATAGGAAATATTAGCATTCATCAAACAATGCAGGAAAATATTTAAAATGGTTAATACTACTAAAAATGAACTTTCCTCTTATATACCGTAATGTATCCGATTCTTTCATGCGATCCGGTAAACAAAACTTTAATGTTAATCCAACCATATTGAATAGAAAAGTTGTTTTTGACCATGATATGAATGATGCTACTTTCATCCACTGAAGAAAAGAAAAAGGAGTCTTAGAGAAAAAGTTACAACGGAAGGATTTTTATAGCTTTCATACCACCAAAACTCAACAGATCATATAGGAAGCAAAGCTTTATATACACAGTAACGTATCTAATTTATTTTGTTATGTACATGTACGCAAACTGGTAGTGACATACATACTATTTTGAATAGGAAACCATCTAATATTATTTTAAATAAAATATATTAATTTCGAAGCATGCTAAAAATATTTGCGAAAAATCAGATTTCGAACAAACAGACTGATAGACAATCATGAAAAACGACAGTTTTTTGAGTAACGCAAGCGGAGGAACAAACGGGACTCTGCGAACTCATATATACAGCTAGTTTGACATCAAAGAGATTTGTAAAAGCCGACACTTAATATCTCAGCAAATATGCCATATTTTGTTCTGATCTTTTCAAAATAATCTTTTATCTTCGGTCTTAATCTATCCTGAAAATTTTACATTTCTACATGCAATATGTTTTGAGATCTGAATCTCAATTTTAAGCGAAAAAGGGAAAACGGTTGGTGTAATAGACTGGAATTCTGAAAAATATTTCTAAAACGGCTCAAAGGATTTTCATATAACTAATATATGTTGTTAATAGGATCTTTCTGAATCTAGTAACGTTTTCGCTTTTTTCAGGAAAACTCTTGTTTTTTATATAAATCGCTTTAAATATGGAACTATATTGCTCTGCCATTTACATGTGTTTCTTCGGGTGAAAACGCTGTTATGCAGTTCTTACTTGTGAGGTATGTGGGCTGGCTGATTGACCGACTTCAATGCAGCCAATGAATTATTTAGATTTTTTTTAACGCAAAAGTACTTTATTACCTGTTTAAAATATTTATTGTATATATACTAAGTCAAATTCACTTAAATATATTTTCTCTTCTGCTATGAAAAAAATATTTTTGATTTCAAAATTTCATATTTAGTCAAAAAAATATTTAGATAATATTTTAAATAAGGAAGTATTTTGTAATTTTAGAAAGTCCATTTTATCATAATAATGATGAATTTACAATTTTTTAAAGCGAAAAATTTTTAATCATTCATGAACATCGATTTTATAATAGCTCAATGATTTGCGATTCATATTCATGTATCATTCCGTGCCGGGAATGGAAAAAAACAGCAAATAGAGTTTTGGCGCCATCTATCGTTTTTTATTTAAAATATACAGTTCCGTAAATACATATATATATATATATATATATATATATATATATATATATTTCTTTTTAAAAATTAAAAATCTCTTTTGAAAATACAGTTAGAGTTTATTCATTTATTTATTTTTCATACTTTAAAATGATACATATTTTAAATATTAACATAATCAAATTTTTTTTATTATTATTATTTAAAGCAATAATGACTAGGGGATGAAACAGTGCTTACACTGTTTATTAGAAATAACATTATTAAAAAAATATGTCAAATAGCAATTATTAAAAAACACGTCAAAATAAATAAATAACATCTTTACTTTGAAACCCATAATAATGTATTTAAAAAATATCATTCTTTCTTTTATTTTTTTAATTAATTAATTTCTGCATGAAAAATTCTATTTCATAAATATATTTACAATTACAATGAACAAAAAATCCTCCTTTAATTTTAAATAACTATTTCTACCTGTTTCTAAAAAAGGTTTTTTTTTTTTTTTTTTTTTTAAAGGGGAAAGAAAATAATAATAAGAATAATAATAAAAAAAGTTAAATAAATATATGATTTTAATATAAACTACTAGATGGCGCCACTGCACTTATTTATTTTTCTTAAAAAAAGAAAAGAAAGAAAAAACTTAATTGCTTCGAAACATGTAGAAATAATTATTTAAAATTAAAGGAGGGTTTTTTGTTTATTGTAGTTGTAAATATATTTATGAAATAGAATTTTTACGCAGAAATTTCATTTTTTTTTAAAGCTTAACTTATATTTTACATAAAATTTTTCTCCATGTGATTTTATCTTATTTTTAAAATTATAGAAATGTGTAAAGCTTAATTTATATTTTGTCTATTTTTTACCCCAAACGTTTTATATGAAGATATATATGAAGTAATTTTTACCTGCAATTTTGATGAAAATTTAAATTGTGAATATTGGAGCATACTTAGCCTCAAAAGGGGAAACAAAATATACAAATTTCCATTTTTAACATTTACTTGATTTTCTTTTTTTGTAATTGTTTAATTTGTAATTCTCTTCAAAAAACCCTTAACGGTTTAAAAGTTTGTGACGCCGCTACTTTATGGCTATAAGAATTTGAAATATGAGTCTTAAAAATAATGATATCAAATTTTAAGTGACGCTTTGCAATTAGTTAAAGTATACATAGATTTTCTTATTTGATCATTTACTTTTATCTTTTATTTATATTTATAATGCAAACGTAATATTTTTAACTTCAAGATCAGACAGATATATAAAATACACTCACTGATGCTTTTTCATTCGCATTTCAAATTCAAAATAACAGTTTTAAAAGGAATTGTATAAAAATTCCAGTGGCGCCTCAGTGTTATTTTAAAAGATATGTTTTTAGATTCCATTAAAATTACTTTTGTTTTGTCTAATAAAGAATATTTACACATTTAAACAGTGCTTTTAATTTTCAAATATACTGTCAAATAATTATACTTTCACTGAGTTTGCATATAAAGTAAAATTATTTATTTCAATAAATTGATTTATCTTTTGCGTCACGCTATCCAAAACTGCAACTAAAATTTGTGTAAATGTTTTCTTTACGTCACACGACCTCTTTGAGCAAATTTTCACTTAGTTGGATACTATGATACTATGTTTTGGATTGTTCCGTTTGGAATGAAGGACCACCTCTAGGGGTGTGTCCCAGACCGTTGCCAATAGCCCGCCCAACTGCGCAGCATTAGTACGACGTAAAAAACCCTACCAACCGTTTGGAATGAAACTTTATTGGCGATCACAAATTTCGGATTTGTGATCACTCGATTGCCAGCGAGAGAGCGTTGCAGTCTGGATGTAACTCTCATTTTACCACGAATAAACATTTCCCACGCCACGTGACTTTGACGTCACAAGAATATGATCTATTTCTATATTAGATATTAATAATAAAATTGTAAATATTGACAAGAAGGAAGGGGAGATGATAAACAGCTTAATTGATCCTCTAATTGTTTATTAATGATAAACATTACCTCTCATTTGCTCAGTTTATAAGGTGTCCATTTTTAGGCACTTCTTTTTTACATCCAATAAAATTCTACCTGAATATTAAACAGAATATCTGAAATATCTGTTAGAAATTTTTTTATACATTATTTATTTATTTATTATTATTATAATTATTATCATCATTATTATTTGTCTAGATATAATATATAATGTGTATAGCTGAATATATAGAATTTAAATTAAATCAAGTTTACTTTCTTTAAAATTTACTGATGATAGATTTAATTTATCATGATTTATTTATTTTATTTTATTTTATTTTTAGGCATGATTATAACTAGAAAATATATAAAATATTAAAGATAAACTGTTTTTATTAAGATATTTCAATTTACAACTAATATGTTATTATTATTACATTTTTAAATAAAGTAATTCGAAACAGTAATAAGCAGTATTATATGAAGGATAAGAAAATATACATAGTTTAATATAAAACCAATTTTCTACATAATTTGTATCAATTTGAAACTTTCATACAAAGTATTCCATGTGAAAAATTAATATAAAGGAAATAAAAAAAATATAATAAATATGATTTTGGAATTATTACATCTCATACATTTCTTTTATTTCATAAATGTATCTTGAAATAATGATATTTTTAAAAATATTGTTAAAGTAAAATTCCTGAAAAAAAAAAAAGTTTTGATAATCCATTAATATTTTTATTAGGGAAAACTTCCTACACTTTTAAATATTTTTTTTAATCTCTTTCTAAATGCTACATTTTTTTTAACTGATGGAAGCTGACTTTCAAGTAAAATAACTCCGATTCTGAGATTTTCATTATTTTAAAAAATGTTTTAAAAGAAGGAAAAAATAAATAAAAATTCTCTTAAAATGTTTGTTTAAATTAATAGTTAATAGAGGGAAGCACCGCTGCTCTCGGTTTCTGAGATCTTCCTTCTCGCTTAGCACTTGAGGAGAGAAGAACAGTCCCCGCGCATGCTCATTAGTAGAAGGAGCAAGCTGGAGCGTTTTGTGATGGGCGCGATCTAACCATCGAGCAGATACAAGACATTAGATCGCGCACATCACAAATGCTCCAGCTTGCTCCTTCTACTAATGAGCATGCGCGGGGACTGTTCTCCTCTCCTCAAGTGCTAAGCGAGAAGGAAGATCTCAGAAACTGAGAGCAGCGGTGCTTCCCTCTATTAACTATTAATTTAAACAAACATTTTAAGAGAATTTTTATTTATTTTTTCCTTCTTTTAAAACATTTTTTAAAATAATGAAAATCTCAGAATCAGAGTTATTTTACTTTAAAGCCAACTTCCATCAATTAAAAAATATATAGAATTTAGAAACAGATTAAAATAAATATTTAAAAGTGTAGGAGGTCTTCATTAATAAAAATATTAACGGATTATCAAAGTTTTTTTTTTTTTTTTTTCCCAGGAATTTTACTTCAACAATTTTTTTCAAAAATTTTATTTGTACTTTTATTTATTTTGTATAAAATTTCTCTACAGATATTTTTATTATTATTTCAAGATATATTTTTAAAATTTAAAATAACAGAGATGCATGAGATACAATAATTCAATAATCATTTTGTTAGCATTTTGTGAATTTCTGTATATTAATTTTTCCCATCAAATACTTCGTATGAAAGATTCAAATATATACAAATTAAGTAGAAAACTGATTTTACATTAAATTATATACACTTTTATATACTGCATGTTGAAAAAATAATAAAAAATTAAAAAAGATATTCTTAACTTTATGATTTGTTTATTTAATGGATGAATGAAAGGAAGGATGAGTTATGGCGCGTGAAGTGCTTATAGTGGGTCATTAAATTATTTCGTTGTTTAGATAACGGCGGACTTTATCAAAATAGCGGCGATTTACTCTAAGTGCCGTTTTTATCGGCAGAAGGCCGGAAATTTACTCTCTTGCTGATTTTTTTTTATCTAAAGAAGAAATATGGTCATCAAAATATAAATTAATTATTGAAAAGAAAGCTTACCTTCAGATCTGTAATAAAAATGAGAGTTGAATACAGAACTTAAACAAAACTAAAGAGTACCATTAAATTATACTTAAATGACTCTATTTATTGACATAATTATAAAAATAAATATATTAGGGCCGGCACCCAATGTCACATCAAAGAATAATAAGAATTATAATAAAATCATTCTTGATTTATTATTTATTTTATTTATTTTGCGATCGTTTTTTTTTTTAGTCGTGAGTCACTGTTCAAAATGTCCAAAGTCTATTATTAATGATATTGAATATTTTTTTCTTTTTGTGCACTTGGCGCTTTGCCTATATATAAAAGGAAGATTGATTCGCGGACACATTGATATAAATAAATTTTTTGATACACAAGAAATGATGTTGGTCGACGATGCCGATAATTCAATGAAATTGTATTCTGGCGTAAATTATTATGATAAGCAGCCTTATTAATTTACGTTTAATTCGAAGGAGGCACTTATAATTTTCACTTGTAGAAGAACTTAGGATGTGCTTATATAATATGGAATCATAATGAAATCCAATATGTTTGAAGCTAATCATTAAGAAGAGCGATAATCCCGTCACGTTTACAAAAAGGATTGGAATCACTTGATTCCACAATAATTTTAATCCTTCTGAGGTCGTTCACAGGAAGGCGCGGTTTGAACAGCAGCTTCAGTTGAGGATAACGATGATGCTGGATGGATTGGCAGGATGAGAATAGTTCTATTGATATTTTTTCATTATTAATTAATTGCAGACTTAGCTAAAATCAATTTACGAATCATGATAAGCTACCGTACGATCTCCCGTCGCGCTAACGGTTTACTCTAACGGCGAAACCGCCAAACGCGGCCGAGAGGATCGTCGGTGCTGTTGGTAGCAGTGTGATTTTTCTCCAACTGTCTTCGGCGTCTCTTCCAAATTCCCCGCGTTCGGCTGCCGATTCGCTGTCAAATTAATGAGCGCTCATATAGCTCGTTCAAAACATTTTTAATTGGAGTTGATTTTATGAATAAAAGTTAATTAAATGAGACGAAAGTAAATTATCTTTATTCACAGTTTATTTATTTTTGATTAATTGAAAGAATAATATATATATTTTTATTTTTTGTTGAAAATTTTGTAATGACGCTATTTTTTGAAAATGCGTAGGAGTACTTCCGGAGTGCATTGAACTCAAGCAAAATTTCTTGGAATTTGTGGCGTCATAGCTTCAGCTAGAGAGGGAAACAATGTATTTTTGAAAGTACAAAATATCAGAGATATCTTTTTTGAAATAAATACGAAGAATCCAGAACGTATTTAAATAATTTTTCAGATGCTAATTCACCAAATATTTTGGGATTTATTCTGGATTTTGGGAAATATGAATTAATTATTTTCTGGGTTTATTAAATAATTTTTCAGAGCATATTAACTGAAAAAATAGATTTTTCTGGATTTTAAATAAATTATTTCCGGAGTTTAAATAATTATTTACGATTTCAATTTTTGAAATAAATCATCTCCGTTTTTATTATCTTTTATTAAAAATTCATGATATCTGAATTTTGGAAGGAAGTTTTAAAATAATGATTTTTTAAATAAAATGTTAAAAGTTTTTACCTTTTAACACATGTAAAACTGTTTATTATAATTTCCAGTAATTTACAATATTAAGAAAAAATAAATGAAATATTTCAGTTTTAAATTCCATTCCATTATTATTAATAAATTTTAAAGAAAGTAAATTTGAAATAATTTAACCTGTACATATTAAACTATACATATGTTATATATTATTCATGACACAGAAAATTACCATTTTTCCTGACAAGTATTTGCGATAGTCCCACCAATACTAAATGAGAATTTTATTGGGTTTTAAAAAGTACTTAAAAGTAGACATCTAAAAAATTGAGCAAATGAAAGTTAATGTTTATCGCTAATAAACATTAAGAAGATCAACTTATCTTTCTATTAATAAAGTATGATAAACAGGAAGCATTAATTTACTTCTCGGTATAAGTTTAATATATTTTAATTATTATATATTATAGTTTATGGCCGCTACAAAGACTTTTCTTTATTTTTATATGGAAAAGAAATAAGTAATATTATAATCAAAAGATAAATATTTGAAATTTATTCAAATCAGTAATTGGAGGGGGGGGGGTGAGTTATGAAAGGGGATCAAACACCTTAACTATAAAGGATGTTTGCCCTAAAGATTAAATTAAAATTCCTGTCCTTAAAAAAAAAAAAAAAAAAAAAAAATCACTATCCTACTTGAATAAAACATATAGCTATACTTTAAATATTACCCCCCCCCCCTTTTTTTTTTTAATTATGACATTTTATTTTATTAAAATAATACACTTCTTAAAAAAAAAGACAAGAAACTTAGAAAGTAAATCTATATATATAAAAGAAGACTTCCTGAGTGAGGTGGTGATCTATCAACGCCCAGACCAAACCCCTGGACCTAGAAGCATGAAATTTTGTGACAATGTTCTTTCCATGACGTAGGCATCCACTAAGAAGCGATTTTACAAAATTCGCCCCCCAAGGGGGGGAGGGGGGGAAAAACGTGATTTCACAAAATCCTTCATATCTCAAACAAAAAAAACAGATATCCGTAAAATTTTTACTTTAAAATATAGCTAACACAAATGTCTAAAAACCAATTTCTGGAATTTTCAAAATTCGGTCCCCAAGGGGGGCGGGGGGGCAAAACGTGATTTCACATGCGTAAAAACGTGATTTCGCATAATCCTATATATCTCAAACAAAAAAATAGATATGCGTGAAATTTTTGCTCTAAAATATAGCTAATGCAAATATCTAAAAACCAATTTCTGAAATTTTAGAAATTCAGCCCCGAGGTGGGGCAGCAGGGGGGGGAGAGGGGGGGGGAAATAAAAAGAGAGTTAGATCGTTCAAAATTGGTATATAGAGGTTTTCGATACCTGCAAATCGATTTCGGATATTTTCGAATTTATAAAATTATTAGGAGGTGCGGGAAGGGGGGGGGCGGCAAGGGGGGGCTATGGGGCAAAAACAAATAGAAATACAGGTAGGCCGTTCAAAATTGGTACAGTTAGGTTTTAGATGCCTGCAAGTCGAATGGGGATATTTTCGAAAGTGTAAAGTTATTAGGAGGGCCGGGAAAGGGGGAGGGGGGGAGGGGGGCAAAAAAATAAAAATAGTTAGATCGTTCAAAACTGGTATATAGATGTTTTCGATACTTACAAATCGATTGCGGATACTTTCGAATTTTTAAAATTATTAGGTGGGGCGGTAAGGGGGGGGCTATGGTAAAAAACAAATAGAAATACAGTTAGGCCGTTCAAAATCGGTACAGATAGGTTTTAGAGGCCTGCAAGTCGAATGGGGATTTTTTTGAAAGTATAAAGTTATTAGGAGGGCCGGGAAATGGGGGGCAGAGGGGCAAAAAAAAAGAAAATAGAGTTAGATCATTCAAAATTGGTACATAGAGGTTTCCAATACCTACAATTCGATTGCGGATATTTTCGAATTTTTAAAATTATTGGCAGGGCGGGAAGGGGGGGAGGAAGTAGAGCGGTAAAAAAATAAAAATAGAGATATATCGTTCAAAACTGGTGCATAGAGGTTTTTGATACTTACAAATCGATTGCGGATATTTCAAATTTGTAAAATTATTAGGATAGACAGGAGGGGGGGGGGGCGAAGTGGGAAAATAATAGAAATAAGAGTTAGAGCATTTTGGGAATTTTTTCCGAAGGCAGTGAGAACCCGGTGCGACATTTTTCCTACTCAGATTTTGTTTCTCTTTTTTTTCATGTGATAAAAATTAATGCAATTTTGAGAATTCATTATAGTGATTCATTTAAAAATAGGGACCAGCGAAGCGGGCGTTGCCTGCTAGTTAATAAATATAATTAATGTAATATTTAAAAGTATTTTTTTATCCCTCATTAAATTTGTCGAATAATAATTTACATTATTAAACTGTTTGCCTCCATAAAATTTTTAATATTTTATGAAGTCTTAAATAATTTTTAAATGTGTTATAATGCTGTTTTAAAAACTATAAAAAATAGAATATCTTGTAATGATCGATAGATGGCGCTTCCTCAACTGCAGTTGTTAGTAAATATAATAGCCACGTGTATTTATTATTGTTCTTTCTTGTTGTTCTATCATTGTTTCAGCGTGAAAGCTATCAGTGGTATCCAGAGGGCGAGCATTTCATTACAATCGCGGATACCACACCATGTCTAAAAGTAAATTAATGCTTTCAGTTTATTTTATTTTTATTTATTTATTTAACAGTAGGAGGAATAAATATAACTAAAAATATATAAAATAAAATAAATCGTTTTTATGACTTATATAGTAAGTACAATATTTAGATATAATACTAAGAATTAAACTTTCATACAGCTAGCTACTTCTAAATTAGATATTAATAATAAAATTGTAAATATTGACAAGGAAGGGGAGATGATAAACAGCTTAATCGATCCTCTTAATGTTTATTAATGATAAACATTACCTCTCATTTGCTCAGTTTATAAGATGTCCATTTTTAAGCACTTCTTTTTTACATTCAATAAAATTCTAACTGAATATTAAACAGAATAACTGAAATATTTGTTAGAAAACTTTTTATACGTTATTTATTATTATTATTATCATCATCATTATTGTTTGTCTAGATATAATATATAATGTGTATAGCTGAATATATAGAATTTAAATTAAATCAAGTTTACTTTCTTTAAAATTTACTGATGATAAATTTAATTTATCATTATTTATTTATTTTATTTTATTTTTAGGCTTGATTATAACTAGAAAATATATAAAATAATATAAATAAACTGTTTTTATTAAGATATTTTAATTTACAACTAATATGTTATTATTATTACATTTTTAAATAAATTAATTCGAAATAGTAATAAGCAGTATTATATAAAGGATAGAAAAATATACATAGTTTAATTTAAAACCAATTTTCTACATAATTTGTATCAATTTGAAACTTTCATACAAAGTATTCCATGTGAAAAATTTATATAAAGGATATCAAAAAACTATAATAAATATGATTTTGGAATTATTATATCTCATACATTTCTGTTATTTTAAAAATGTATCTTGAATTAAAGATATTTTTAAAAATATTGTTTAAGTAAAATTCCTGAAAAAAAAAAAAAAAAAAAAATCAGTTTTGATAATCCATTAATATTTTTATTAGGGAAATCTTCCTACACTTTTAAATATTAATTTTAATCTGTTTCTAAATCCTATATATTTTTTAATTGGTGGAAGTTAGCTTTAAAGTAAAATAACTGTGATTCTGAGATTTTCATTATTTAAAAAAATGTTTTAAAAGAATGAAAAAAAAATTTCTCTTAAAATGTTTGTTTAAATTAATCGTTAATAGAGGGAAGCACCGCTGCTCTCAATTTCTGAGACCTTCCTTCTCGCTTGGCCCTTGAGAAGAGGAGCAGTCCCCGCGCATGCTCATTAGTAGAAGGAGCAAGCAGGCTAAACTGGATCCGCCAGTTTAGCCTTGTTCCAACTGGTTCCAACATAGACCTTTCACCTTTCCAAACTCTTTCGGGATTCATTCTATCAAATCATGAGTCATTCGTTTCGACTTTCGTTTTCGTTGTTTGTTTTCATTTTGATTTGATAGCTTTATGGCGTGTCTGCGTATAACAATTGATGAAAATGAGATTGCGTGGCACTTTATTTTGCTGACATTCAAAATGTGTAGCCTTCTGATGTCTCACCTTATTAGTTAATGTAGTACATTGGTGGTGATTTTATAATTAGTTGCTCAATGTTATTTTTAAGTATAAATGCCTAAAGTAGTGATTGTAGCATGCTACATTGCAATAATATCATTTGCATTTTCTAGCGTACTTCATATTCCTAAAAACCTAAAAAATCAAATAAATAAAAATGAAACATCCAAAATGATTTATTTTCTAGGAAGTCTTCCTATTTTCCGAAGTAATTCAAGTAATTTTATACAAAATGATCAGCAGCTTATAAAAATCAATAGCAGTGAATCTGAAGTTAACAACAAAACACTGAAAGTATCTGCTCCAAATTCGAAAGATGAACATGATCATCAATATTCTAATAAAGTTTTTGAATCTATCCCAATTTTGCAAAAAATTCATTCCCGTATAACTAGGTCGAAAGATGCAGTATGGGCGACTGTTACACTGACGTTTATGTGCGTTCTTCTGGTGTTAGCAGTTGCCCAGTCCCGAATGTGGAAAGATCATTATTACATAGAATCACAAGGTGTACCACTGCCCAGTTTCAATGAAAGAGTTCTTTTTAAAGGTTTGGTCAACAATATTATGTTTAATTTATGATGCATATTTATTTTGCAAAAAATGATAATTTTATTAATTCGTTAATTTTAATAAATTAATAGATACTTTCGTATTAACTGCATTCCACTATACAAAATGAAATATAATGTGTACAAGTTTATCGTAATGTTTATAGTATATTTAATGATATTTATCTTATTAAGTTTTTATAATGTTTATCGCATGAGTTTTTGACATGACAAGTGTAATACTAGTGTAAACTGTCAAAAACGTCTACTGTCACAATTTATAGATAAGCTAGGATTTGTTGAGAAATTGAAATAAGTATATAACAGTGGTTTATTCTCTGGGTGTGATAGGCAAGCACCGCATACTCACTAAAAACTATCTAACGTTATATAGAATTTGTTTAAAAATAAATTAGGAAATTTTTTGTTACATTATTCCTGGATAAATCTAAATGCTTTTTTTTTTACTATTGTCGTTACTTCCCTCCCGCTTTGTTTAGGAGACGTCTGCTGACCAGTATCGTTCCAGAGACAGTGGCGGATTAAAAAAAACACTGAAATTCACAATTGAATATTGCAATTGTAAATTTTTTATTGGTCTAGAATAACACGTTGAAAAATCTTAGCCCCCCCCCCCCCCCAAAAAAAAAAAAAAAAAAAAAGAGTCAAGTTCTGGATCTGCCACTGCCCAGAGATACTATCCCCCTCTTCTCCTGCTGACCGGTTATTGCTTAGGTCATGCTACCTTTGTAAAGCCTGTCCTGATATAGGAATATTTTGCTATTTGAGGGAATATTCAACGTCCCTTTAATTTTCACTCATATAAAGTACAAGGGAGTTCTGATGTATAAATGATCCAAGTCATGTTATCCTTAGAGAGCATATTCTGGAGTTTTGGGTATTTTTAAAGCATTAAGGATTTTGTTATCTTTGGTAGAGCTAGAGATGTTCGCATAAATGAGAGCTGGTGTCTCCTACTGATTGATAAATTGAAACTTATACTTCATTTTACAATGATGTAATAAAAAAAACTTTTTTAAAAAGAAAAAAAAAATGATTTGATTTGAAAATGATGATTAAATTACAAAATAAAATTTGGATAAATTTCCAAAAACTGTTTTATGTGCCAGAAAAGTTGCTTTAAAAAAAAAAAAAAAATCTAAATAACTTATTCCAATCGAAGACTTCCGTCAGAAATAAAAGTATTTTTATTTAATTTTGTTCATTCTATAATAGGAATAAAGCAAAATGTTTTCTTCATGTGTGCTTGTATGCACTATGAATTTCAGGCCATTGATCACAGATCTAAAAAAAATTAGCAGATGCGTAGCTTTGATCTTGCAGGTGTGCATAGAATTTTTTCTTTCTTTCTTTTCTTTTTTTAATTTTCGAATCTGAATTTCTTAATTATTTTATTTGTTTATTTATTTATTTTGGAATGTTCTGTTAATTTTTCTGCTTTATTTTTTTAAATTTTATTTAATTTGCGTGTTTTTCTTTTCATTCATCTGCATTCCTTAGTAAAGATCGCTATTCTATTTATTTTTCATTCTTTAGCATTAAGTCATGCTATCAAATAGTTTTATGTATAATAAAATTTTTAAACTGCTTCCTTTTTTTTTTAATGTTACTTTTTAATAAGAAACATTTTCTCAATATGGTTATATCTTTTCCTGAGCGAAACTTTTTTTAAAAAATAAACATAATAGTTGCGTTTTCAAAAATAATTCTCTATGTAAAGGCATAATACCCCCTTTTGAAGAGAAATGTTTATTATTTTGGAACAACTATAGTATTTCCCCTCAGCTAGATTTGGCGATTTTTCGTTGGCGATTATGGGTAAATTCTACTTTTGAAGTGGTTGCCATGGATTTCTAACGTAAACAAAACCAAAATATGTTTTTCAGAATCGCATCATTAAAATAATTCATTGAACTTATTTCTAATAATAACAAAACAAATATGTATTTAAAATTGACTTACTTTCTTGATGTTTATGAATTTCGTTATGCTTTTACATTCCATACAGTTATTCAGTTTAAATGCTATTTTATATTTACCGGTAAAATATGATTATATAAATTAGAATTTCGTTTAACATTTTTAACAAAAGGAAAAAATTATTTTTAATGTACATATATGTACATTTATTTATATATAAAAAAAAAAAAAAAAAAAAAAAGGAACAGCTTTACTATGCGGCACCCATTGCTTATTGCCGTTGCCGATGTTTTGATCACGTGGTATGATGGTGTTTTGATTCAGTTTGTGAGTCGGTACTGCGAATCGTTTCACAACGTCGTGAATCGAATCAAAATGTTATGAAACAATACTTTTCATCACTATGAAACATTTTTTTTATGTTTCACTATGTTTTCTGCTGTTTGCTCGCTTCGCGAGCATTAAAACAGAAAAAAACATCACTGGATGCCCCTAATTCGTGGAGCATGAATCATTAAAAGCATGAAAATTCATGGAGCAGCGGTCACTATGTTTTCTGCTGTTTGCTCGCTTCGCGAGCATTAAAACCAAAAAAAACATCACTGGACGCCCCTAATTCGTGGAGCATGAATCAGTAAAAGCATGAAAATTCATGGAGCAGCGGTCACTATGTTTTCTGCTGTTTGCGAGCATTAAAACCAAAAAAAACATCACTGGACGCCCCTAATTCGTGGAGCATGAAAATTCATGGAGCAGCGGTCACTATGTTTTCTGCTGTTTGCTCGCTTCGCGAGCATTAAAACCAAAAAAAACATCACTGGACGCGC
Organism: Salticus scenicus; assembly: GCA_963930645.1. NCBI lineage: Eukaryota > Metazoa > Arthropoda > Arachnida > Araneae > Salticidae > Salticus > Salticus scenicus. Next base: position 58,149,583 of record OZ005652.1, on the reverse strand, counting down.
CTAATTCGTGGAGCATGAATCAGTAAAAGCATGAAGATTCATAGAGCCTCGGTCACTATGTTTTCTGCTGTTTGCTCGCTTCGCGAGCATTAAAACAAAAAACAAAAAAAAAACATCACTGTATACCCCTAATTACGATGCATGAATCAGTAAATGTTACGTTTCGATACAACAGAAAAAAGTATCGATACTCTGATTCGGGTCTCGAATCACCATCATATCACGCGATCAAAACATCGGCAACGGTAATAAGCAATGGGTGCCGTATAGTAAAGCTTAGGCAAAAAAAAAAACAATAGAAACAAGTTCCGTACTTATAAGTAAACAATATTAATCACTAATTTTAATTTTCCTGTCCTCCCATGGTAATTAAAAAACATAACGCTAGTTGCTATGGCATAAAAAATAAATAGTATGCAGCCTGCAGACGATGTTGAAATGATGTTATAATATTTCACCTAAATTACTACAAAAATCATTATATAAAACGGTCGTATTTTATTTTTTACTGTTGATTAATTTTGTTTATAATTTATTATTAATTTGCATGGTAATAAAAAAATGACCAAACGCTGGTTGCTATGGCTTAAAAAGTAAACTGCATGCAGGTTGCCATATTGTATTGCAAACAATCCAGAACGACATCGTTATCGCTCAAACCGGCGCCAACGAAAAATCGCCAAATCTAGCTGAGGGGAAATACTATAGTTGTACCATTATTTTTAATGTGTTTCTATCGAAATCAAATGATAATATGATAGAAAGAATTAAGCTTATTAAATTTTTAACTTCATTAAAAATTATAACAATTAACTTGTGTAAGAACTATCAGAGATCAGATAAGCACCTACATTGAAACGCTCACTACATTGCTGCCACAAGCAGTGGGGTCCCCAATCCGACATACATAGTGTGGTTGTGGAAGACACAGGAGAAAGCAGCGAGGACCTGAAGCCAAGTTTTCAGCGATTTCAGTGGATTTTTTTTTTTTCCAGTTCTTACTATTCTCTTTTTTTTTTACTTTCTTCTATATGTAATATAGAGAAAGTATTGGATTCGCGAAAATTTTCAACCTCCGTTTTTTGATGGATCTACACGTTTTGGGGTGTCCTGAACACGAATTGATAGTTTTTAGAAAATGTCTGTCTGTATCATTTTTTTGTGGACACTGTATCTCACGAACCAATGAATGAAATTTAACCAAACTTGGTATTTAGTTGCACCCTGACATGAACTGGTGCTGATTAGATTTGGGGATCAATTGCTCAACAGGTGGCGCTGTGATCGCATTTTATGCAAATTTTAACATGGCAGCATAGGACAAAATTCCGCATAAATGGGCATAATGAGAGTTATTTTAAACTTGTGATTGTAAAATTAATATGAATTATTGATAATAGTAGTAGTTAACTAGGAAAAAAATTTTGTGCATGTGGGGTCATCGGTTCCCCTCCCTGGGGGGAAAGTAAATATTCAAGATGGGTATCTTTCAAAAGGTCTCGTTGATAATAGTAATAGTTAACTGGGAAAAAATTTTTGTGCATGTGGGGGCATCGGTCTCACCCCCCCCCCCCCCCCACACACCGGGGGGGGGGGGGGCCAAGTTTCAAGATGGGTATCTTTCGAAAGGTCTCGTCAATACCTTTAAAACGAATGTTTGAACCATAAATCTGTGATAATTTGAAACAAAGTTATCGATTTTTTTTACTTTTAACAAAAAAAAAACTAAAAAAAAAAAAATCGCATTTTTTTTTTTTTTTTTTTTTTAACGAAATTTAACCAAACTTTGTATTTAGTTGGTCCCCGACATAAACTGGTGCTGATTATGTTTGGGGATCAATAGCTCAACAGGTGGCGCTGTGATAGCATTTTATCTAAATTTTTAACATGGCAGCATAGGACAAAAATTCGTATAAATGTGCGTAATAAGAGTTGTTTTAAACTTGTGATTGTAAAATTAATATGAATTATTGATAATAGTAGTATGTAACTAGGAAAAAAAAATTCTGCATGGGGGAGCATCGCTTCCCCCCTTAGGGGGGGGGAATACCCCCCAGGGGGGGTAAATGTTCACAATGGGTATCTTTCGAAAGTTCAGGTTGATAATAGTAGTAGTTAACTAGGAAAAAATTTTTGTGCATGTGGGGGCATCGGTTCCCCTCCACCGGGGGGGGGGGGGGGAAGTACCCCCCGGGAGGGGCAAAGTTTCAAGATGGGTATCTTTCGAAAGGTCTCGTCAATACCTTTAAAACGAATGGTTGAATTATAAATCTGTGACAATTTAAAACAAAGTTATCGATTTTTTTTACTTTTAACAAAAAAAACTTAGAAAAAAAACGAAAATTTTTTTTAACGAAATTTAACCAATTTAGTTGGTCCCCGACATAAAGTGGTGCTGATTACATTTGGGATCAATAGCTCAACAGGTGGCGCTGTGACTGTGATCGTATTTTTTCTAAATTTTTAACAGGACAAAATTTCGTATAAATGTACATAATGAGAGTTATTTTTAACTTGTGATTGTAAAATTAATATGAGTTATTGATAATAGTAGTAGTTAACCAGGAAAAAATTTCTGTGCATGTGGGGGCATCGCTTTTCCCAAGTACCCCCCCGTGGGGGGTAAATTTTCAAGATGGGTATCTTTCGAAAGATCTCGTCAATACCTTTAAAACGAATGATTGAACTATAAATCTGTGATAATTTAAAACAAAGTTATCGATTTTTTTTACTTTTAACAACAACAAAAAAAAACTTAGAAAAAAATCATATTTTTTTTTTTTTTTTTTTTTTTTAAATATTGTTACTGATTGAATATGTATTACTTTTAACAAAAAAAAAAAAAAAAACAGAAAAAAAATCGTATTTTTTTTTTTTTTTTTTTTTTTTTTTAAATATTGTTACTGATTGAATATGTATAGGAAAATATAGAAGAAAGTCTTGTGGTGGCCACAACATACTAGTTTCTAAAGTGGTGTAAAAAAGTTGTGATTAAATTTCTTTGAAAATTCATTTAAATTCAGCGATCAATGAAACGACCAAAGTGGCCTTCAATAAGTTGATATAAGTCTTTTTTTAGATATATGCTTTAAAGTTAAAGCAGCAAAATTTGTATATAAAAATTCATACGAATTTGAGAAATTGGAAGCCCACCAGTGGTTGAGTGGTTCTGCGCTCAAAGTTGGTTGATGGGAAGTGTCAGGTTCTATCTATGGTCCTTTCTCATCGACCTAGCCATTCAGAGATTTCCATGATTTTCTCTGAAACTCGTGTAAATACTGGCAAGGACCCAGTAGAAAGTCCCCCTACAGACGGCATTCAACCCATAGACATAGGATCCAAGTATATTCAGTGTCAGTCGGACTTGAATCCTACAATCAACCAAGAACCTGGAAAAATCTGCGAAGTAATATCATCTTGATGAGTAGTGTTCTTTCCATAGTTGGCTGCAGAGCATGCCCAGATTAAAATGTCACGCTATGCCACTGGTATATAACAATAATAGGCATATAACATGAGGCTTAATAATGATGTAATTAATAAATAATAAATTAAGAAAATAATTTTTAGATAATTATTAATAAGAAATTTGGTAAAATTTATGGTTTTCAAATCTGAAAAATATAGGATGTCAAATGCATGCGTATACATGCTTATATTTTTTTTATTATTTATTCATTTTGGCATAATTTTTTTTGTTAAAAACACTTAGTACTTGTTTTGATTATACTTTTTATTGTGTTTTTCAGTCATCTTATGAAAAAGTTCATATTTTGTTTATATATCTTTAATGTTTTGTTGTGTTTAAAACGACGCTTGCAAGGATTGTAAAAATACAACCTTTAAAAATAAATTTTTCTACAAAATGATCTAATCATACAAATGTTTTTTTTTTTTTTTTTTTTTTTTTTTAATTTTATTATATCACTGAACTGAGTGTGTGTGCTTAAATATTACTTGTATATTACTTTTTATCCTTGTGTATTTTATTGTCATGTCATAATCGTATTGTTCCTATAAAATATAATCGTAACTGGTCCACGTTAGAGAAATATTATATAGATATTAATATTATAAAACTTTAACATTAATTATACATTTTTTATGTTTTATATAAGCTATAGGGGAAGTGGAACACCTTGGGGCACTTTTTAGATACTGATTTTTAGAAAATTTATTTTTTACTAGCCGCCTTCGGCGACCAGCTGGTTCGCGATCCTTGAAAAATCCGACTTTACAAAACTCCCGCTCGGTGGCAACTGCGGCGCCTTTTTCCCGTTTCACGTCTTACAACAACTTATTGACATATAGTGAAAATAGCTTTATTGAAAAATTTAATCGCAGTAAGTTCCTGCTCGGTAGCGCCCTCTTCCTGTTTCAATATCTGAAACAGCCTGTTCGCTTACCATTTTATGATCTGTAAAATTTCTGACTTTAGCAAAGTCCCGCTTGGTGGCGCCTGATCCCCGTTTTATAACTTAAAACACCTTCCTCGCTCATTAGAATTTGAAATATTGAAATTTTAAAATATTACAGCGCCATCTGGCGGTAGAAATTTCTGTAATCTACTGTTCAATTCCAAATCAACAAAGCTTTCAAGGTGTTCTGGCTTTTCTGTGGTTTTCTCTGAAACTCCCGTACAGAATTTAACATCTTCTGTCGGTTTAAAAGTCCGCAATATTTCAAATGATGTGTTATAACTAATTTAATCATAATTAGAATTCTAGATATTGAATTATTAAAATATCAATCCGCCCTCTGGTGACAGAGATTTGCAACATACTCTTCGATTCCAATTCAAATAACTTTTAAAATGATTTATTACTTATGAAATTGTGTTAATTAGAAGCTGAGATACAAAGATAATATTAACATCTTTATAAAAAGATTTGTGTCTGACTCATCCATATTTTTTTTCCAAAACTTGCGGAATTCTGGGTTGTATAACATTAAAAATCCTTAGTACGAAATGTGAGCGAAAAAATTCGAATCTCTGCAAAATATAAAAGAATAAACGCATTCTGGGTTTTCTGTTGTTTTCTCTGAAATTTCCGTTCATTTTCTAAAATTTTTCCCCTTCGTCCCTCTTAATAATTTTACACTTGAAAATATCCGCAATCGATTTATCTTGCTTTAAAACCTAATAATACGAATTTCAAGCGCTGTAAAACTTTTTTTTTTTTTTCCCTCCCCCTTAAGCCTTTCCTAATAATTCTACACTTTCAAAAATATTCACAATCGAATCAATGGGCATTAAAACACAATTCTACGAAATTTCAACGGCTCAATTTAAAATACTGCAATATATAAAAGACAACTTAATCTTACATTGTCTTTTAGTCACATGAGTCGCAATAAATATAATTCCCGATAAAAATGTTTTTTTTTTTATTTATTCATAAATTTTCATGAAAATTGAACTGTAACTTTATAATATGCTGTCTAGGCCGAATATCAATTTAAATGTAACGTAAATAAACATCTGAAAAAGTTTGAAAGTTGCAATTTTTTCCCCCACTATAAAGCACGTGACATCTTAATTGATTACAATCATTTCCTTTTTCATCCAGGCAGTTGTCTGCGATCTGTTTTCATCGCAGACAATTGAAATGATGTTGCCATCTAAATTTTATACTTTAGTTAATTTTAAAAAATCTAATTGTTGTATCGATAGGCCGCTTGCACTCTTAGATTCGGAAAAAAGTTCCCCTTTCATTTGGTACCAAATTTGTAACGATGGGACTAATATTTCTAATTTATTTTCCACTTTTTCTGCTTTTAACTCCGTTAAAATATCTATTTTTATGCAATCGCGGTGAATTCTCAGTCATTGAGATCGCTTTTTGATTAGACATAGGTCTACATTTTAATTAATATCTCTGAAACTAATTAAAATTTTATATTCTTTTTTCACTATGCATTCGGGCAGGCTTCGGAGCACCCGCATGTCAAATTTTGTATTTCTGCGTTCAGTAGGGGCTGAACGTATAGATGACGGACAGAGAGACAGACAGACATCTTCTTTTATTATTATAGATTCAATTTTCTTCAAATTTGTTTTGACATAAAGTTAAAGCATCTCTGTTCTAAAATTTATTCCAATGCAGAATTCCATCAAATTTAACTTCAGTAAAAATAATTAACCTTTAAGAACATGGGTGGCGTACTGCGTATGCCAGTCAGTGAAAAGACAGCTGTGAATTCCATAATAATTACATGATTAACACCTGAATTTTATTTACCCTCTTTTCGAAGTCCATTGAATTAGGAATTAGTGTTTGAAGTTGAAAATCACATTTTGCTTTGTTCATTTTATTTTCGCTACTTTCTATTCAGAAGTTTCATCTGTCGAATAGAATATGAATAGTACACCATCTGTGTTCTTATGTAAGTTCTTTCAATAATATGTCCTATTTTGTTTCTTTGAGATTCAACACTTTCTTTTTGCTATAAATTCTTTATTTATCAAAAAATAACATTTTCCATGGCATTAGTTAGCTTCTCGTTATAGTTTTCTTTGTTTTAGGGCTGCAAGGAAAAGAAATATCATTCACCCAGATTCACTTCCAGTGCTATTTTTATTTTATTTTTATTTTAGTTATATAAAATTAATAGACATTGTATGAAACATAAATATCACTAAAAAATTATATTGAGGCATTAAAATGTGCTGGCGTACACAGTACGCCACCCGTGTTCTTATGTTACTCTAGCCCATCCGTGTTCTTAAAGGTTAAAAATCTGTACAATGGTGGGGCAGCTTAGGACATTGACAATAAAACTTTAATGCATAAAAAATTTGAAAATTGCCTTTGTCTAAATTCTAAAAAAAAAAAAAAAAAAAAAAAATTTAATAATAATAATAACCATTTTTTCAGTTTTCATTTTCATACATTTAAAATCTTAATAAATGTATATGGTACATGCAAATATTGCTTTCTTTGTATTGCATAGTGGTGGGGCAGGTTAAGAGAGTGTCCCGACCTGCCCCACTTGGATCATTATCATAATGTAACTCTCAAAAAGTTAGACTTCATAGTACAATGCATTTTTTAACATTAAAATTATTATAAAAATCCATATTTTAATTCCTACATTCTCAGATTTAAATTATTTTATATTTTGTACAGTAAATTTGTTTATGAAATCACCCATTAATGTAACTTTGAATCTTTCAATACAAAGAAAATTCTATTGATCTTTACCTGCTAATGTGAGAAATTCCAAATTACACTGAAATGTACTTATAAGCCAAGTAATCAAATCATTACAAGAATGCTGGATTTCACAAAATGTGAAATTTGAGAAAATGCTCGTATATACACTCATGGACAAAAAAATTAGCGCACCAAGAAGGAGTCGTCAAAATGAAACGAAATTTTACATACATAATGACTACTTTGATATAAGTAAATGATAAAATCAAAGAAAAAGGATAATTTATTTCAGAGAAAAAGGCAAAAGAATGGAGGATTTAATACCCTGTTGGACCCTTTCTCTTTTACCCATTTGTTTGGCGCAGCATGTCCTACCTAGGACCTTGCGCCAAAAAAAGCTATTCAACCAACCAACCCTGTTGGACCCCCTCTAGCGCGAATGCACATTGGGATACGATTGGGCATTGAGGCATACAAGTTCTGTATGATGTCTTGAGGCATTTCGTTCCATATTTGCTGTAACCTTTCCTCTAGTTCGTTCAAACTCATGGGATGCTCAACTCGCCGTTCCAAATGATCCCAGATATGCTCGATTGGAGACAAATCTGGGGATCAGGCAGGCCAAGGAAGGGTAGTAACAATGCGGAGATAGTTTTGTGACAGCCTTGCCGTGTGAGGCCGAGCATTGTCTTGTTGAAAAATGGCTCCTGGGAGCCGTTGCATGAGTGGCAACACATGTGGTTGCAGGATATTATGGAAAAACCGCTGGGCTGTCATGGTGGCATGGATCAATACTAGGTATGACCGTGTATTGTAGGCAATGGCACCTCATACCATCACACCAGCTGTGAATGCAGTGTGCAACTGTAAAGAAAAGGCAGAATTGAGGTATTCCCCCCATTGCCTCTACACACGTACATGTTAGTCATCCCTGCCCAAATTGAATCTGGATTCGTCGCTAAGCACGATGTGGTTCCACTCAGTTGCTATCCAACCCCGTCGAGTGTGACACCACTCCAAACGGAGCAGAGGGGGTGGGTATTATTGACGGTACATGTAATGGACGCTGCAATACCAAATGTCCTTCAGCCAGGCGTCTTCGTATGGTTCAAGAGGACACAGGGGCCCCTAGTGAAGGTGCTACCTCTGTCTGGATGGCGGCCGATGAAGCAGTTGGCTGTACGTGTGCATTTCTTACGATGTGGCGGTCTTCTCGACGACTGGTCTGTCGAGGGCATCCTGAGCCTGGTCTTCGTGTACATGACATCGCTCGGGTCCACTGGTCCCAACACCTCCTCACAACACAATCAGAGCGACCTAACTGACGAGCTACTCGCCTAGCTTACCACCCAGCTTCCACCATGCCGATGATTCTCCCCCTCTCAAACTGCGACAGCTGCTCATATTGTCTTCAAAAACAACGTAATGGCATGTCTACCTCAGCTCTTCCTTTGTAAATGAGTCAGCACACTCAAATAAGCTTTGGTTGCCTTTTTTATACTCCACAGAGAACGACAATAAATGCCCTCTACCGGCTATACGTAATGCGCAATCACGCTGCATTTCTAATCATTTGCATATCTCCCCGACATGTACATTCATGCCAAGTTTCGTTCCCACAATTATTTCTTGGTGTGCTAATTTTTTTGTCCATGAGTGTATTTTTAGTTTATTTATTTTTATTTTAACACATGATCCATGCTAATTATATATATAGTATGTTAATTTGAATTAAAAAATAATTTTACATGCATACATCAGGAGTAGAAATTAAGGAAATTAAGTTATTGGTCTGCAGGATCAGTAATTTTAAGATTTTACTGGTCCGTACATACTTTCACGGGTTCATTCCCACATTCCATTATAGTTTTAAAAATTTGTAAAATTTCAATAATTGCCATGTAAAAGAAATTTACTTGGCAGATATATTTTTTTATCTATCAATTAAAAAATACAAGTTAAAGCTAAATAAAACATCTCACATATTTAACATAAAGTATTATATTAAGTATTAAAAGTTTAAAAAAAAAATCCTTAAGTGAAATTAAATGAAAAATTTCAGAGAATAGATGATATTGACAATTATAATAAAGTACTGCACTTATTATTGTCATACCATACATAACTATAGTAAGGCATTATTGTAAATAATGTATTGCCTGTAAATTGCCTTGACAGATTAATAGGCAATTTTAGATAAGAGAAAAAAATAAAAATTGAAAAGCTTCAGTGGTCCATTGAATATTTTTGTGGTTCCAGGCCAATGGACCACTGTTAATTTTGAGCCCTGTATATACATAATCTATATTTCAAGATATTATACTTATTATTTTTTTATCAATAGTTTGTCCATTTAACCCCCACTTTTATCAAAAGTTTATATATTTACAGTCACCCAGGTAAATCATGGTCAACAACTTTCTGGGGGTAATTCATGGTCATAATCTTTTTTTATATTTGAAAAACTCTTCATCAAATGAAAAAAATTTGCAGAGGTACTCTGAAAATTTTACTCTGATCTTCTATAGAACTTACTATTTATTTAATTTGAAAAAAAAAAAAAAAAATTTTTTTTAATTGATTAAACAAGATGAGGGACGGAATATTTTGAAATGGATGGTGCTGTATAATAGAAAAGAGAGTTTTAAAAAATGGAAAAGTGGGGACACATTAACTTGGTGTTTTCAATTTCAAAATGTGTAGTGTTTACATTAGTCCCTCAAAGATCACCATTTTTCATCTCTATGCTGTTATTACACGAAAGGACACTTTATACAAATACTTATAAAGAAAATAATTAAAATAATCTTGTTCTAACAAAATATCGCCACAGGAATATCAAAATGTACTATATGCTTTCAATATGTCTTCCTCCTTCCTTCATCACTAAAAGCATGTGCTAAATCGGGCCTGCCCAACCCCAATAATTTTATGGTCACTTTATAAACCAGGCATGAGAGCACAGAAAATTGAAAAAAGAGGAAACACGCGTATTCATAAAATAAATTTCAAATGAAAAATAACACACGCTGGGAAAACTATACTTAAAATTTATTTCAAATGAAAAATAATGTGCATAGGGAAAAACTGTACAAAATATTTTTAAAGTGACAACTTAAGCTAAAAGAATAATGCACATCAACACAATAAAACATATGTGTAAAAAAAAAAAAAAAAAAAAAAAGCTAGCAATCAACATTTAATCATTGATTGGTGGTGGAAAAGGGGGGGGGGGAGGTAAAAAGTAGTTCATGAGTGAGAAATATTAAACACAATTCTACTTCTTTATGGGTTCTAGAATATCATAAAGTAAGTTTAAAATTAATATTGATATTTTTGTTGTGGATGGATAAATATTTAAAAATAAAAGGCTACCTGTGATGTAAATAATTCATTTACCTTTTATGTTTTCATATTTTAATTTATTTTATTAATATTTTTAATTTTAATTATCAAAAGAATTTCGTTATTGAGGAATCAAAAACCTCATGGCGTACATTGCATTTTGACCGCTAACCCTTTTGTTCTTTGGGTCAGAATGTCAAATATTTTTATTTACTTAAGAGAAAAGAGGAATAAATTTACTTATTGGCTAGAATGCTGTAAAAAGAAAAATGCATACAAAAATAATGTTTGTAATAAAACTAAACTGCTGCATCAAAATTAATTTCTTTATTTTCAAAACCACACTAGTAATTCCAAATTAAGTAGGATATAAAAATTAATGGTTTTTAAAATTTGAATATGTATTCATATAAACTAATATATATATATTTATTATTAATAAGTAGGCACTCTCTCTCCAAATGATAAAATGGTCATTATTTTAAAACAGAAGAAAAACAAATCTTTCTCACCCCATGTTCTTCTCTTGAGAGCTGCTCAAACCCAACTGAATTTAAAACTGCCGGGATAACAGAAGGTGGGGTCAGAACCATCACCCTATTGGTTCTCAGCATGGTGTGATATGACATCACCACTAGGAAAGAAGAACCAATTTTTCTCCTGTGTGTGTATTGCAGTAAAGCAAACACAACAGGGTGAGTTGAGCCAGCTGAGAGACACAATGCATTTAAGTGCAGAAAAACGATCTTATTTAAAATTTAAAAAGAAGTGATGTTTTTAACATCACATTACCCCTAACGACCATTAAAAAAATTTGGAAGACTAAAAATGTGAATGGAGAGTGCATACCTACATTTACATGAAGGATTACAAATTTTTCTTTTATTTACATGTGAAAAAAAATGTCCATATTGACTACATAATATTGTTAGAACGGCCGTTAAAGGCATGCATGTAACAAATTAAATTTTTAAGCAAATGAAAGGTCTTACAATACCTTAATAACATTCATTTCATAAAAAAAATTTCAGAAATTTTGAGAGCAATGTACATGTGCCACAATATTAATCTGAACCATACATAATACAAAATCGATATGTAAAGCTGAAACAATAAAATTCCGACAAACAACCTAATATCAACGCCCACCCTGGTAGGTGATCAATTCTACCAAAATAGGCGAGGAATACACCATTTCATCAAAAACAATACTATTTCAGCACTGTGGTTACAGACGTTCTCAAATAAAAGATTTTATTGATACAAAAGCGGTCAGTGACATATCTAACAATATTTATTAGGATATTGACAACTAATAAAATATATCTATAAATGCAAACAGACACAGCTTTTATCAACAAGTGACATGAGTAAAAAAAATATTGATACCTTTTAAAGAAGATAGCATTATAAACAGAAACATTGAAACGCATGCTAAGTGCTGTAAAATTTCTTTCTTATAAATTTGTAAAAATAATTAGTTAAAGCGAATAAAAAAATGCATGACATGTCAAAAGAACTTTAGTGGATGTGCAATTTCAACAAAAATATTTAACCAATAATCTTGATATTAAATACACGCATTATGATAAAACAAAATCAGTTATTATATTTCAGTATAAAATATTTACAGATGACCTCTTGAAGCATTATTATGAAGGAGAAAAAAAAATCAAAATAAGTATCAATACAAATGTCAAAATAATCTTACAGATAAATATTACATTAGATACGGAAAAGGCATTCAAAACACTTAAGTATACTATTCGAATAAGATTTTAAAATTTTATCATTACCATTATTATTATTACTATTTAAAGAATATACATATTATAAATGGAAATAATAAATGTGAGGGGCTACTGAGGCCACCAAGTTAGATTACTAAACAAAATCAAAAATGCACTTAATATAAACGTCAAGTAATACTCAAATAAACATACTATCAGATATAACCAAAACAAAACTGCAATGTCAATAATCACAATAAACAAAAAATTTTATCAAACATTATACACATTTATATACATATCATGTGTGGATTGTGTATTAATTTGATTGTGTAATAGTGTGGATGTTGTGTATACTTGTGTTGTATAAGTGATGTTTGTGTCTGTGAAAATGGTGTGGAAGCTTCCAGAAATTGTATTTAATAACCCAATATATCCATAAACATGACAATGTGTATTAATTAATATATGAAAAGAAAGAAGAAAAATTATGTATGCACATATAAATATGCAAGTTTCCGATACATATAACATACACATATTGTACATTTTGAGCAGAAATTACTTATAGTATATTTATCAAATTTAACAAATCAGACAATATATAAAATAAAACAGCATAACAGAAGGTTTATATTCATATTAAATACAATACACACTGCACTAAGTTGTAGATACTCAACATTTGCCACAGGAAAAAAAAAATATGTATATATATAATTACACAATATATAACAGGACAATATATATAACACAACTTATAAAATATACCTGTACAAAATCACCTTTGTTTACAACAGGCAACTTTGGCGAATCACCTGATTAAGTCCCCTAAAAAAAACTTAAAAAAAAAAAAAAAAATGTTAAAAGAACATTTGTGAAAATGGAAACAAAAAAACAAAACGGGAAATGGAAACAAAACGGGGGGTACTTCCCCCCCGGGGGGAAAAGCGATGCCCCCACATGCACAGAAATTTTTTCCTAGTTAACTATTACTATTATCAATAACTCATATTAATTTTACAATCACAAGTTAAAAATAACTCTCATTATGTACATTTATACGAAATTTTGTCCTATACTGCCATGTTAAAAATTTAGAAAAAATACAATCACAGCACCACCTGTTGAGCTATTGACAGGGCCGGCTCGACCATATAGGCAAACTAGGCGATGGCCTAGGGCGCTCAAATCTAGAGGGCGGCACAATCCAAACAAGATCTATTTTATTTATTACTATCTAATGGCACTTTAAAATAGATAAAATGTAGTCTTGGAAACACAGCACTCATGTTGTGGGAAAATTTTAAACACTTACAATCTTTGTCTAGAAAGGACTAAAAGGTACAAGTCTGCTGCTATGACTTGGAAACATTTACTGAGTTTTTCTTGGCGTGTTTTCAACTGGACGTGTAAAAATGAAGTAAATAGATAATCCTCGAATTGACTTTTCAGGGCATCAAAGTCAATCTAATTTATCTGATGGGAAGCGCTAGAGAATGAGTTACAAACAACTGGCTTGATTTTACCATAATAACGATCAATTTATTTCAAAAACTTACAACGTCGAATTGAGTTTTGAAAACAGTCCGTTATTAAATCTGTCCATCTAATTGTTATCAGCTTTACGCTATATCTAAAAGTCACCGAGTCATTATTTAATGGGGCTGTACTTTATTGGAACTATAAAGTTTTGACTTTCCATTCAAGGGTCTAAATTGTACAATCGGGAAAAAAAAAAACGCAGCACTTGATGGTATTTCGTTATTAATTGACGCAGAAAAATTTAATAGACACCATTCAACAGGAAATGAAATGCACTTTCTGAAAATGTCATCGAATTTTGAATTAGGGGTCAATAACATATTAAAATGAGCGCCAACTTTGATTTTTTCAATAGCAACACCCAATTTTGACTTCATATTTGAAGTTCTGAGAGTCTGGCAATGCGGAAAAGTATACTGTTTGTATACTTTATCTTTAGATTTCATAGAGTTATGATCAAAAATGTGTTAGGGGGCTATCTCTAAATATAGAAAAATAAAATTAAGATCCTACAAGAACTAGACAAAATTATACTGTTTCACATCGGAAATATTTCAAGAAAAAAAGAGTTATAAAAAGAAATAAAAATATTAACACCTTTGCAGTATCTTAATTATCATGAATTTAGTTTTTTGGATATGTATATACTTTAGTACTTTTTTAGATAATTTTAGGAATATTTAAATACATTACACTTATGATTGGTCAGACAATACTTTTTATAAAAGTGCAATATTTTTCAATTAAAAAGTATCTATCATGGATATACTGATCACCAATAAAGCTTAAATTTTCTTTCGTACGTGTAACATAATATACAAACTGAAATAATATAGCTATATATATATATACAACAACGCATAAACTAAATCTTTTCGGATAAATTATTGTAAGGTTTCATAAAGTAAATATTAAACAATTTTAATAGCACTTACCAGTTTTGGGTCAGTTGGACTCTTTGTAACTGTACGATTTGTTTTATAATTTCTATGAAAATATAATTTCTTAATTAACGCTTTCGCGACTGCTGACGTAGATTCACATCATTTGAACATCTGTAACAGTGGGCGTTTCTTTCGTAATTTGTGTGTTACTTATTTCTTAAGCATGTACCCAGTGTTCATATTTTTGCAATAAAATATACTATGGATAGAAATATATTAATTAGAAAGAATATAGTTATAATGTATATCCATCTGTAATATAATTGTGGTACAGAAAATTTGTTTTGAAATATTTTATTTTGACAGTATTTCAAACAGTAAACCCCACCTATTTGTTAATTTTTTTTCTTCTAGTGTTCGTTTAAAGGATTCTAAATTTATCACCAGTAATCGATGAAGTAAATACCATTTGTGTATATTTTTGTCAATGTAAAATAAGGGGTTTAACACGAATACTCAAAGTCACATTCACTTTTCGTTTCTGCATTGTTTTGTTTTGAAGAACGATAAAAGGCGGGTCTTTAGAAATCAGAAATTCTTGATACTAACACAAATGTCTAAAAATCAACATTTTTGTTTCATTTCTTTGCATTTGACGTTGTTGTTATATAATTTGACCCTCAAATAAAAAATAAAAATATTTTGTTCAATTTTCTCCGTTATTTTTTAAGATTTGCTTCATTATCTCATTCAAAATTTTTTAAGAGACGGCCCCCTAAACCACTCTAAAAGAAAGATTTATTTATATCTCGAAAATTAATAACTGGAATGAGCTGCAAATTTGCACACCCATATTTTTCAGCATTAGGATTCATTTTATGTAAAAATTAATATAGATCATAATTCATAATTTTTATGAATATGAATTTATTAATATTTTTCAGAATTAAAAATATTTTTCAGAATCAAAAGTAATGATGGATTTTGTTTGGGTTTCTTCACTGTATCTCGTAAAAAAAGAATTATATTGATCAAGTTATTTTTTGTGAAGATATTAATAAAAGTTTGAAATATGAATTTAACATTAGCACCTTCAAACTTTGAACGCTTATAACTCTGTGAAAAAATAAGCAAAATATACAACCAATATACTTTTTCGCATTGTCGCGATCCCAGGAATTCAAATATGAAATAAAAATTGGGCATTGCCATTGAAAAAATCAAAGTTGGTGCGCGTTTTAATATGTAGACGACCCCCAATTCAAAATTTCCGTTCATTTTCCGAATCTACTCTCAATTCCCCGTCGAATGATACCTATTACATTTTTGTGCATTGATTAGCAACAGAGTTACATCGAGTGCTGCGTTTTTTTTTTCCCCGACTGTACATCATGTTCCATCTCATGAATCATCCCTTGCACATATTTTATGTTTGATGATTGATTACGCAGATGATTGATTGAAAAAGATTATAAAAGTAAGAATGTGCATAAGTATTACATTATTATTTATCTTATTACTTTATGTTTTATATTTACTTAATATTCGAAAATTTATAAATATTTTAATTTTATAATTTTGAACTGACATAAAAAGAAAAAATAATAATAATAATAAGATTTGAAGGAAGCTAGCTCTAACTAGAAAGAAGTTTTAGCTCTTTAGACTAGGTGACTTTGTTGGGGTTATGCGTGGGGGCTTTTTGGAATTTTACAAAGTGATTCTCTTATAGTTTCTTTTTCTAGTAGCTCAACTTAGTAATAAAATGCGAAATTTCGTTTTCAGTACAGTTGATACTTGAGACTAGCTGTTAACCAAAAAAAAAAAAAAAAAAAAAAAAAAAAAAAATTGGAGTACAATTTTGTAAGAGAAAATTAGAGAAAAAATATCATTAGCAAAGCAAATTAGGCTCATTTGAAAAGTTATTTTCGTCCGAATTCTAAAGAAACACTATCAGGATAATAATTTGAAAAAACGAAAGATTTTTTCACCTGAATCTGAATAAGCAAAAGTCTTGCTTCATCTTCCAAAATAATTAGTAAATAAACAATAGTTTGATATGAAAGAAATAAAGATTGAGGCTTTGATAAACAGAACATGGAAAATGCTTCCGGTTTCACTTTGAGTTTATGTATCCTTGCAATGTGAGAAAATTCTATGGGTAATCTGCAGCGAATAGACGACATGACTCTCTGACGTCATTCAAAGTCCTGACGATTTTCTTTTATTTAACCTGTAGGAGTCTTCTTTTAACCCACAAACAGTGGAATGTAGCCTATCATACCACAGCTTTTTCCCACAAACATTGAAAGCTCCGCCTCGTTCTAGTTGTCCATTCTTGACGAACACAAGCCAGATCATGTATAAAAAATGTTAATTTCCTATTAGAAAATAAGTGAAGAAAGTTTTCGTCAGTACATAACAAAAGACGACGCGCCAGTGGTGAAAATGTGACCCCAAACTCCACTACTAATGCACTACTAAAAACAAAATTTTTTTCTCGGAAAATGTAAAAGTGATTTCGGATTTGATAAACAGGAGGCACTTTCAGAAAAAATTAATATTGCAGTATCATTCCCATCGGAGTCAGAGCTAGCCCGATTACGAAAAATGAAAAAGAAGTTTAATTATGCAGTCATCTGATAAATCAACAAGTGATGCTAAACATCATTTTAAGATTAATTTTTATATTTCTTTTCTTGATACAGCAAGAAATTCGAATGATGAGAAGTTCAAACAGACCAAAAAGATAAATCATGTTTTCTGATGCCTTTCTAACGATTGTGAGTCGTAAAAAAAAACCTTTCAAAGTGATTTTGAAATTATGTAGAAGATTAGGAGATTATCTGACTCAAGAAGACTCTAAGGATGTTGATGAAAGTACACTACAGGAAGTTTTGAATAATTTTTGTGAAAACGAACTAGTACATTGCGTATTGAATTTAGTAACAGCAATAAAATTGTTGCTGACACTTCATGTGTCTGTGGCCAGTGGAGAACCCAGCTTCATATAATTGAAATTAATAAAAACTTACCAGCGTTCTATAGTGACGTGAGAACGATTTGTAGGACTATCACCATTATCAACAGATCAAGATGAAGCTAAAACAATTCATTTGAAGGATATTGTTTCTACTACCGCTAAAAGTAGTGCCGAAGAAACAATAATATGCAATATAAATAAATAGTTGATTATTTATTACAGTATTTGTATGTGTATAATTGTTTGCGTGTCTTCCATTTTTTTTAAAATTTGTTTTAATGGGGCGCCACGAAAAGTTTTCGCCTAGGGCGCCAAATTTGCTCGGGCCGGCGCTGGCTATTGATCCCCAAATGTAATCAGCACCACTTTATGTCGGGGACCAACTAAATACCACGTTTGGTTAAATTTCGTTAAAAAAAAATTTCGTTTTTTTCTAAGTTTTTTTTCATTAAAAGTAAAAAAAATCGATAACTTTGTTTTAAATTGTCACAGATTTATAATTCAACCATTCGTTTTAAAGGTATTGACGAGACCTTTCGAAAGATACCCATCTTGAAACTTTGCCCCTCCCGGGGGTACTTCCCCCCCCCGGTGGAGGGGAACCGATGCCCCCCCATGCACAAAAATTTTTTCCTAGTTAACTATTACTATTATCAATAACTCATATCAATTTTACAATCACAAGTTAAAAATAACTCTCATTATGTACATTTATACGAAATTTTGTCCTATACTGCCATGTTAAAAATTTAGAAAAAATACGATCACAGCGCCACCTGTTGAGCTATTGATCCCCAAATGTAATCAGCACCACTTTATGTCGGGGACCAACTAAATACCAAGTTTGGTTAAATTTCGTTTAAAAATAAAATTTCGTTTTTTTTCTAAGTTTTTTTTTTGTTAAAAGTAAAAAAAATCGATAACTTTGTTTTAAATTATCACAGATTTATGGTTCAACCATTTGTTTTAAAGGTATTGATGAGACCTTTTGAAAGATACCCATCTTGAAACTTTGCCCCCCCCCCCCGGTGGGGGGGGGAACCGATGCCCCCACATGCACAAAAATTTTTTCCCAGTTAACTATTACTATTATCAACGAGACCTTTCGAAAGATACCCATCTTGAAAATTTACTTCCCCAGGGGGGGGGGGGAACCGATGCCCCCACATGCACAACATTTTTTTCCTAGTTAACTACTACTATTATCAATAATTCATATTAATTTTACAATCACAAGTTTAAAATAACTCTCATTATGTCCATTTATACGGAATTTTGTCTAGGGATGAAACGCATAGTGATTTTGCCAGATACCGGATATCGGATATCCGGAGCTCTTCTGCCTACCGGATACGGATATCCGTCGGATATCCGGCATTAGTTTTGTTTTTTGCTATGTTGTATATTTCTTTTCTTTTCTTTATTTTAAAACAATAAAATATAAACATATTTCATATACTATTCTTTTAAAAACATTTGAAATATAATTTATTTAAACATATTTATTTAATATTCTATTTATTTGTGCAATATTGCCATGAAGAATAAAATTTTAAGCCTAACATACTCATTCCTACACTTGCAATTATTGGTGAAAAGCACTATCACAAAAAGATAGGTTTTGTTCAGAATTATAAAATTAAAACTTATTATTTACATATTTTTTACAATACTATTATTAAAACTAGTATGTTGTGACCACCACAAGACTTTCTTCTATATTTTCCTATACATATTCAATCAGTAACAATATGTAAAAAAAAAAAAAAAAAAAAAATGCGAATTTTTTCTGTTTTTTTTGGTTAAAAGTAAAAAAAATCGATAACTTTGTTTTAAATTATCACAGATTTATAGTTCAACCATTCGTTTTAAAGGTATTGACGAGATCTCTCGAATGATGTCCATCTTCAAAATTTACCCCCCACAGGGGGGTACTTCCCCCCCAGGGGGGAAGCGATGCCCCCCCATGCACAAAATTTTTTTCCTAGTTACGTACTACTATTATCAATAATTCCTATTAATTTTACAATCACAAGTGTAAAATAACTCTTATTATGCACATTTATACGAATTTTTGTCCTATTCTGCCATGTTAAAAATTTAGATAAAATGCTATCACAGCGCCTCCTGTTGAGCTATTGATCCCCAAATATAATCAGCACCAGTTTATGTCGGGGACCAACTAAATACCAAGTTTGGTAAAATTTCGTTAAAAAAAAAAAAAAAAAAAAAAAAATACGATTTTTTTTCCAAGTTCTTTTTTTTGTTAAAAGTAAAAAAAATCGATAACTTTGTTTTAAATTATCACAGATTTATGGTTCAACCATTCGTTTTAAAGGTATTGACGAGATCTTTCGAATGATACCCATCTTCAAAATTTAACCCCCCTGGGGGGGTACTTCCCCCCCAGGGGGAACCGATGCCCCCCCCATGCACAATTTTTTTTCCTAGTTAACTACTACTATTATTAATAATTCATATTAATTTTACAATCAAAAGTTTAATATAACTCTCATTATGCCCATTTATACGGAATTTTGTCCTATGCTGCCATGTTAAAAATTTGCATAAAATGGGATCACAGCGCCACCTGTTGAGCTATTGATCCCCAAATCTAATGGGCACCAGTTCATGTCAGGGTGCAACTAAATACCAAGTTTGGTTAAATTTCATTCATTGGTTCGTGAGATACAGCGTCCACAAAAAAATGATAGACAGACAGACAGACGCACAGACAGACATTTTTTAAAAACTATCAATTCGTGTTCAGGACATTCCAAAACGTGTAGATCCGTCAAAAAACGGAGGTCGAAAATTTTCGCGAATCCAATACTTTCTCTATATTACATATAGAAGAAAGTAAAAATGAAATAAAATATTTTATCAATATAAACACAGTTGAAGGGTTATTTTCACATGAAAACTAATATGTTGTGGCCATCATAAAACTTTCTTCTACATAATTCTATATAACAGCGCCACTTACGGTTTAAATCGTATAAAAGTTTAACCATAGCTTCTCACAATAAATATTTTATAAAAGGAGTTTATGCAATTTTAATCAACAGATGCTGAGATATACGCTTGTGAAAAATCATAATAGAAGCTCCACCTGTCGGCTGATATACACATAAATAAGGTCAACATTTGCTTTTACAATGGTTGTCTTATAAATCAAGTTTCATGCACATATGTCATAGAAGTTGGGATTAACTTAGCCTATTCAATTTGTAAATTGTAGTGCAGTATTGCCACCTGTTGGCCAATATACATCTAAAATAAATCGCAATAGTGTTTCACAATGGCTGGTTCTCTCACATACCAAGTTCTATGCAATTATACACAATAGAATAAGAGATATAGCCTTCCCCTTTTGGGGGGAAATTTCTGTATTGCAGAGCTACCTACTGGCCAACATGCACCCAAACTGAACCAGCATAATTTCTCATAATGCCTTTCCAACATGGAAGTTTTGTGTAGTTACATGAAATAGAACCTAAAATATAGTCTTCCCTAAATTCCAGAAAGCACTGTATAACAGCACCACCTGTAGAGCGATTGGCACCAAAATTTGATAGGCACTAATATATGCCAAGTTACATGTACATATATATTTATATGAAATTCTGTGCAGTAGTTTCTGAGATATAGCCGTCCTCTAAGTTGCAGAAATCGCGGTATGGCAGCACCACCTGTTGAGCCATTTGCACTAAAAGTTGATAGGCACTGATTTATGTCATGGTGCAACTGCACATAAATTTATATGTAATTATAGTACGCAGTAGTTCCGGAGGTACAGTTGAACAGAATTTTTGTCACACACACACAGACATTTTTTAAAAATTGGTCAAACCAGGTTCTGGACTTCTTAAAATGTGTAAATCCATCAAAAACCAGAAGTTTAAAATTTTTATGAATCCAATACTTTCTTTTGAGACATTTATAAGAAAACAAAAAAGAAAGAAGAAAAAAATAAATAATTAAAAGCTTCAAACTAGTATGTTATGGCCATCACAAAACTTTCTTTTATATCTCTCTATGTAACAACACTACATGCTGTTTAACATGCAGAAGAAACATAATCATGGCTGCTTACAATAAAGATTTTAGATATTGAGTTTAGTGCAATTTTAATCAAAAAATTTTGAGATGTAGCCATGTGGAGAATCACAGAAGGTGAGGAACAGCTGCGCCACCTGTTGGTCCATATACACCCAAATTAAGCCAACTTTTATTCTCGTATTAATTTTATCTTGTTTATCTCTTAAATTTTACAGATGTTGAGATTTAGCTTTCCTATTCACAGAGTAAATTGCCACATAATATAGCCACCTATCGACCAATATGCACCAAAATTGAATCAACATGATGTTTTATATAAATGATCCTTTCCCATACTAAATTTTTTAGCAATTATACACGAATGAATCTGAGATATAACTTCCCCATTCACGGGAAAATTGCAGCATAGCAGCATCACCTATTGGTCGTTATGCACAGAAATTGAATGAACATGTTTCATAATAGCCCTCCCTGTGACGCACTTAGTTTATTTTTTTAATTATACGCAGCATAAGCTGAGATGTGGTCTTCCTTTAAATGGGAGAAATCACAGTATAGCAATGCCATCTGTTGAGTGATTTGCACCAAAAGTTGATGGGCACTTTTTTTTTTCTTTGATAAGATGCAACTATGTATAAATTTATATGAAATTCTGTGCATTAACTCTTGAAATGCACAAAATTTTTGTCAGATAGACATTTTCCAAAAATGGTCAAATTGTGTTTTGGTTCCCTCAAAATGCATAAATCCACCGAAAACTGGAAGTTGAAAATTTTCACGAATCCAATACTTCCTTCTATTTAATATAGAAGAAAGTAATAATTCAAAATGAATTCATACTGTTAACTTATATTTTTATATTCTGTACAGATAAGACAGAAAATTTTACATTAGTTATTAAAATTCTTAAGTAAGTGAAGTTTTTCTGCAGTACAAAATCAAAAACTTTAAATAACTGATTTTTTTTTTTCTTGTGAACAATATGAAACTGCAGACTTTCTGAAAATTTAAATATGTACTTTTATTTGAAGTAATTTTAATTTTTTGCGATATATATCTATGCAACGCAACAGGGAATTCTAAATTCAGGTGCTTTAGTAAGATATTCCATTAAAAATGCAAATTTATATAAATTGGAGGGTTTTTAAAAAAATCCAAATCGAATAGATAGAAGGCGCAAGTAATGCCAGGTTTCTGCTAGTATAAATATATGGTCACAAAAACAACAGCTTTATTATGTATGGAAAACTGGATTGTAAATAAACAGGTTCTAGTCAATAAATGCACATTATTTGACTCATTCACAAAACAATCTAACAACTTTAGCATCCAAGACTAACAATATTACTAAACAATCTAACAACATATTAGCAAAAGACATGAAAACAGAGTTATATATACACTGCAACTGCAGAGAATAAATATAATTTGTTCAGGAACAACAATGAACAGATCTTTTTATTGTTATGGGGAAGATTAGGGGGAATGTTATAGATCACTCTGGAAAAAAAAAACCTAGCTAACTCTGTACAAAATTAAAATAGGGCTTCTATATTTCTTAGACCTGAAGCTACTTTTGGCTATATTTGTTTGCTAATGAGTCCAAAATCGATTTTCGCAGAAGCCAATTAAAAAAAAAAATTCCTTTACAAGCTACAAATGATCTAAAAAATTTTTTAAATTGTCGCAAAATTTTCATCTGATGGGAGTTTAAGCTTGAATTTTCTCCTTCGGATATCCGGCTTGAAATTGCCGGATATCCGTATCCGGTGTGCTGATATCCGGTACCCCGCCGGATATTTAAAACTCAGCCGGATAGGCCGGATACCGGATAGTTACCGGATATCCGTTTCATCCCTAATTTTGTCCTATGCTGCCATGTTAAAAATTTGCATAAAATGCGATCACAGCGCCACCTGTTGAGCAATTGATCCCCAAATCTAATCAGCACCAGTTCATGTCAGGGTGCAACTAAATACCAAGTTTGGTTAAATTTCATTCATTGGTTCGTGAGATACAGTGTCCACAAAAAAATGATACAGACAGACATTTTCTAAAAACTATCAATTCGTGTTCAGGAGACCCCAAAACGTGTAGATCCGTTAAAAAACGGAGGTCGAAAATTTTCGCGAATCCAATACTTTTTCTATATTACATATAGAAGAAAGTAAAAAGGAGAGAGAACAGGACAAAAAAAATTACATGTGTGAGAAATATTGAATAATTCTGTTCTTTTATATGTTATAGAATCTAATAAAGCACGTTTAAAATGAATATTGACATTTATATTTTGGATGGAGAAAGATTGAGAATCTAAAGTCTTTTGTAGAGTGTTTGAACTCTGATCATTATAAGAGTTTGATAAAAAAAAAAAAAAAACGTAAGTAACGGAAATCACATAAAAGCAGAAAGTCGCGGATCCGCGGAAGAATCTCATGCCTGAAACAAATGTTATTTCAGTGGGTTCACTACGTAACAACACTACCATAAGTGACTAGACTTTTGATTTCAAATGTTTAGTCAAATACCTCAAAAAGTACTGGACAAATCATCTTGAAATTGGTTGTAGTGTGTGATTATGAGGCTTCTTCTAATTATTTGAATAATGAGCCTTTTCCCTCTTGTCTAGTACTAGTAAATTTTGCAGGCTACTAAATATAAATTTGTTAAGGCCTACTTATTAATTATAAATACAATTTGAAAGTTTAATATCAACATTAAAAAAAGAAAAGGATTAAATATAGTTTTTACTAACAAATTTTTATTTTTATTTTAGATGTTATGGAGCATAAAATTTCTACTCTGAAAAAGTTTTTTAAGAAAAAGAAGTCAAAAGAAAAGGACGAAACTGAACTAGAATCTCTTTTACCTCCAAGCGAATGGGATAATTCGGTTGATATACTGTGACTCATGGCTGCTTTGTTTTATGTTGAATTATATTCCACAATTACAGAGCTTATTTTAATTTTTGTATAGATATACAAATGAAGAAAATAATGTAATTTTGATGAAAAATATTTTTGGAACCTTTTAATGTTTTATTTTTTTATATGTAAATTAAATAAATATAGTTTTATAATCTATATATATTGGTCTTTCATTTTATTCATGAAGAATTTTTACATAATGTTAACAATCAGGTTTTCAACAGGACAGGGAGAACTTGGAAAACCTGGAAAAGTTAGGGAATTTGAAATTAATGAAAAAAAGTTAGGAAAAATTGTAAATATTGCCCAAAAACCTGGAAAAATTATGATATTTGCTTTTGAGCATGCAATTTAAAATGTACTATGTTCAGGCATGAAAGTGCAAATTGGCCAAAATAGCTGAACTTGTGCGTGATATAAAATTACGAGGGCTGTTCGATAAATCCGTGCAAAATTAACGAAAAATTTTTTTTTTCAACACAGTTTCCTGCTATTTTTCAACATAGTCCCCTTTTAGTTCTATGCATTTCATCCAGCATTTTTCTAGTTTTTTTATACCCTCTGTATAATACATTTTTTCAAGTCCAGCAAAATATTCCTTGGTTTCTGTTATGACCTCATCATTTGATGAGAATTTTTTCCCAGAAAGCCATTTTTTCATGTTTGCGAACAAAAAATAATCTGAAGGGGCTAAATCAGGATAATAAGGCGGATGTTGTAAAATTTCAAATCGTAATTCAAACAATTTTGCTGTTGCAACTGCGGACTTGTGCGGTGGTGCATTGTCCTGAAGAAACAATGGCTTTTTCTTTGCAAGATGGGGTCGTTTTTCTTTTATTTCTTCGACTAAATTACTTAATAAGGATGCATAATATTCACCTGTTATAGTCTTGCCTTTTTCCAAAAAATCAATTAAAATTACACCATGGCTATCCCAAAAAACGGTGGCCATGACTTTGCCAGTTGAAGGTGCAACTTTGGCTTTTTTTGGGTGGTCGTTCACCAGCCTTTACCCACTGTTTTGATTGTTCTTTAGTCTCCGGTTGGTAGTGATGAATCCAGGTTTCATCCACTGTGATAAAACGTCTGAGAAATTCATTTGGATTTCTCTGAAAAATTAACAAATTCTCTTTAGAAATGTTCACACGTTCACGTTTTTGATCGATCGTTAACAAATGCGGCACCCATCTTGCTGACAGTTTTTTCATATGCAAATGTTCATGCAATATGTTATGCACACGGTCCAGGGAAATGCCAACAGCCTCAGCAACTTCACGTATCTTTAATCTTCTGTCTTTCAAAATCATATCATGGATTTTTTCGATCATCTCTGGAGTCGTAACTTCAGCAGGACGCCCAGGATGATCAGCATCACTTGTGCTCATGTGTCCACAACGAAAGTTCCCGAACCATTTGTAAATAGTTCGTAATGAAGGAGCTGACTCTCCATAATGTTTATCCAGTTTTGCTTTCATCTCTGCAACAGTTTTGCCTTTTAAATAATAATGTTTCATTAACACTCGAAATTCACTTTGCTCCATTCTTTCAAATATTTGACTGCACGTTCTTTCTTTTTTAGAAAAATATTGACAAACAGTGCCCTTTCTCATGATATTATACCTGATACTTGCTATTGAGACTGTGCAGTAATCGAAGAAAATGTCATTTTTTGGATAGTGCTGCCATCTAGTGATTTTGTACGGAATTAACGAACAGCCCTCGTATAGCAACATAACTTATATAAATAACATGTGTAAGTGTATATATGGCATATATTTATTTTTAAAAGAGAAAAATGAAAGAAATGAAATAAAAAGTAAGAATCTTAATCATTCATATCTAGAAGAAATTTAGGCAATTTTTGGCGAAATAATAACATACATCAAAAATAAGCTTTGAAATAATAAAAATTTTAAAGATATAGCTTTAGTTCAAAATGTACTAAAATCTCCAGTAAAAAAATTACCTAATTCAACTTTTAGTTACAACTTTTTAATTTTTTTTTAAACAGTAGTAAAATCTAATTAGAATGCTAACTAATGTAAATCTAATTCGACATTTTGTTGCAATAATATCGCATTATTTTGGCAATCAGACTCCAAAACATCAAGAATTATGTTGAATTTCAGTGAAATAATTCATTGTTGTACATCACCACATTGCCTGTAGTAAGGAATATTAAAATAGTTCATTATCCTTCATTACTCCATAGCTGCCAACTTTGCAGCTTAAAAAACTAAATTTTTAAACTTAAAAAATAAATTTGTTATTTTAATACAGAATATCTGATATTTTATAGCACGTTTAAAGTTTAATAAAATGATGATGATAATAATAATAATAATAATAAAATAACTTTAGAGCTATAATGACGTCATTTTACCCTGCAAATTTAATTTTTTACGAAGTTTTATATCAATTTTAATATTTACTCGTGAATCATCTAATGCATGAATATTCTTTTACTCCAAATCAGTATATCTAAAATAGGTCTTTTACCAGTTTAGTGACACATTTTTTGATTTTGAAAGAAAGGACCTCATGAGGACCTCCGTTACAAATCATATGTGATGCGGAGAGGACAATTCATGTTGACAGGACCAAAATCAACTGCTTGACCAGAGCCAAACGCCTTCAGGACTGCTCTGGTTTTTCTCAGATGAGAAGAACTTTGTTCAGGACCAGAAGGTGAACCGCAAAAATGATCGGTGGCTGTGTAAAAGCCCTGGTGAGGTACCGAGGGTCATGCATGCCAAATTTCCATCAGTGATGGTGCTTGGGGTTGTTAGTAGTGAAGGAGATGTGATACCTCCGCATTTTTTTTCTGAAGGTGCCATAGTCAATGCCAGTGCTTACACCGAGGTGTTAGAAAGAGTTGTCAAGCCCTGTATCACTACTGTAGCATGTGGGAGACCGTATGTTTTCCAGCAAGACTCGACACCATCCCATACAGCCAGAACAACCCAAGAATGGATGGTCGAGAATTTTCACGGTCATGTCACACCGAACATTTAGTCCCCCAGCTCCCCTGATCGATCTCAATCCAATGGATTACTATGTGTGGGGCGTAGTTGAGAGGGACTCCAATCGTCGTTCCCACAACACTCTTGCATTTATAAAAAAAAAAAAAAAAAAATTAACGTTGTTATTAAATTCAGCCTTATTCAGCCTAAAATTAGTTTATTCTAAATTATTCAGACAAATTTCACCTGCACCACATCTTTAAATTTAGAAATCTTGATCAAACATTTAAAGTGGCAGTCTCATATGATTTTCAAATTCTTAATAAAAACTTGAGATTCACATTCAAGGAATCTCAAAACACATAATTAAGATAAAAATTCAGTGTTGAAAATTGCACATCAAACAATACTTTGTCTACTGTCTGGGTTAAAAAAATTAATATAATTCCTAAGCAGTTTTCTTGGACTGTTTTTTTTATGTCTAAAAATATACTTCATGGATTTTCTTGAAATTTTAGGGGGAAAAGCACACGTTATACCATATATATTCCAGCAAAAGTTTTATCCCAAAGGCTAAAAGGGGATCAATCACAAATTAACTAAAAATATATAATCTTTGGGATCACCCTGTAAAATATAATGTTTAAAATGAGTCGCAGCCATAGTATATGATTATGAACCTTCTTTTAATTATAGATATGAATTCATATCAGGATTGCATTTATATAAACAGAGTTAAAGATTTCTTTAAAAACAGCAACAATTTTTCATGTGTTTCTTGTTTATAACATGCTGTGGCATTGCCAGAAAATTTTTCAGGAGGGGGCAAACTTAAAATTGCAAAATTTCAGAATATTTTTAAAAAATCAGTTATATTCGAATGGCTGGTTGGTTGATTGAGGTGATTAAATACGCTTGTGTATAAGTATTTACTACAACAAATTTTATGCATGTAATTTAAGCTAAAACATTTTACTTATAAAAGTTATACAGCTTATTCTAAACCAACTCTAATCCGGAAAACTTACTGTCAAGTCAATTTAAAATCTGTTTGTAGGGAAAGGTTAGAGACAACCTATAAAATCAAGTCGGGTTGGTTTGACTCTAATTCGCTCTGTGACATAACTTTTATTTGGTCATTTGAATTTGACGCCCACAATAACATGCAGTATGCAATGTTATTTTTAGAAAACTTGACTACATTAGACACAACATACTGCAATCAGAATATAAAAATAACAAATATTTCATGAAATATAAGCATTTTTACTAAATTTTTAAATGCACATGCACAAGTATGAGCAAAATTTCTTTTGCATAATTTAATAGGCAGATGTATAAACTAAACTCAGAAAGACATTGATAGAAAAGTTGATTTTCAAGTACACTTTTAAAAAGATGTAAAACACTAAGGGGTTTTATCCATATTATATTACTGTACTTTACCTCTTGTCTTTCAATTTTAGTTTGAAAAGTGATATTTATTTTTGTAAGTTTATTAATTTGAAAATTAATTTAGGTATTATAATATTCTAAAGATTATATAAACAATATGTTTTAGTAAAAATAATGGTTTTAAAATATTTTCTATTTTTTAAGAAAATGCATATTGTATTGTATCTACACTGTAAAAAAATAACTATTGCCAGCTGCAAGAAACTCTCTGTGATTGGAGAAAATAATTATTTTCTCCAATCACAGAGTTTCTTGCAGCTGGTAATAGTTATTTTTTTTACAGTGTACGCTTATGCCATGACTGTTTGTTGATTCAAAATGAAAATATGGGTAAAACCCTTTAGCATTTTGCACTTTTTAAAAGTACTTGAAAGTTATGAAATCTTTCTCAGTCTTAACGATGTTTGTTTGGGGATTTTCTTGGAGTTATTCTATGCATTTGGCTATTAAATTATGCAAAATAAATTTTGCTAGTTCTTGTACATGGGCAGATAAATTTATTCAGTAAAAATATTCATATTTAATCAAATGTTTAATATTTTATGTTCTGATTGTAGTATATTGTGTCTAATGTAGTATGCTAAGTTTTCTAAAAGTGATATTGCTTTGGTTTTAAAACCGTGCATTTTATAAACTAAAAACGTACGAAAAATTGTTGATATAAAAAAAAAAAAAAAAAAAACTTTAGATCGCCATTAATGTGCAAGTCTCATATAAAATTACATCTATATAATTAAAAGAAGTCTTTTAATCTTATACTCTATAGCTACAATTCATTTCAAGCATTTTTTATAGAGTAATCCCAAAGATTAAATATTTTTGGTTAATTTGTGATTGCTCCCTTTTTAACCTTCGGGACGAAACTTTCACTGAACATATATGGTATAATATGTTCTTTTCACCCCTAAAGTTTCAAGAGAATACATGAAGGTTTAGACAGCTCAGCTATTGTCATCCATCCTTAGCAATTGTCCACTGGTGTATGTTTTTCATTTCAATTTTTTCTGAAATATGCACAATTATTTTGCAGTTGTAACTGAAATAATTATCTTGTCCAAACTTTTTAAAACTGTCATGTTTTTGTAAAGAGTCTATTTGAAATTCGTTGATTTTTGTGATGGGTTTATTTTCCAACCCGTTAGATAAGGCCCCTAATACAGCTATGCATATGCTTTTAATTTGTGGTAAGCAATAATGCACTTAGAGTAAAAATATAAATGTTTTTAATTATTTTCTTCAATGACTATTTTACTTTTATAAAAAATGACAGCTTCCTGCAATACTAACATTTTCTTAGCACAGAAGAGAATGTATATTGAATGAAAGGTTGCAAGACAAGCAGTAGCTAGTTTTACAACCAACTGAACTGCATTTCAATTATGACCTAGAATTCTTTTTGTGGAGTTGCACCACTCACCAGACAATAAATCTATACAGGGGTCTTACCTGGAAAATAATTATAATTCTGGAAATTTGTTATTTTATGCTCTTGGGATTGATAAATCTGAATTTTGAAAACTTCAGTATTTTTTTTTTTTTTTTTTTTTTTTTTTTGGGGGGGGGGGGGGATTCAAAAAGCTATCTATAAAAATTTTTGATTTTTGAAAAATATTTAAAAATTCTAAAATTAGGACAAATTTGCAACAAAAAAGAAAATATATGACATTCTACTACAGGACTAATGGGGGGGGGGGGTAGTATGCACTTTATCTTTCACATTATTTATGTTTGCTCTCTCAATCTATATTTCCCCTTTATTCTTCATTTGTTCCAGGATCTAGATGTTTCTATCTCTTATCCAGTGACTGAATTATAGTTTTTACGTGCAAGGGTAAAATTATTAATTAGGGACCCACTTCAATCATACAGAACACAATTTTAGACAGATGTAAAATGGTTTTATTTCAAAAGGCTGCTATTTTAACAGCCCTTTTATAAATAAAGGCCCATGTGCTTGCTTCTTTTCCCCAAGGTAAATCAGGCTCTATTCTTACCTCTTATAAAAAAAAAATATAGGATGAAAAGATGGAAAACAGCTTTCATTGTTAAAACATGAAAATCAGCCATTTTTTACGTCTAAGATTGAATTATTTTAAATTTGAAATATAAAATGTGAAAGATATATGCATGAAATAACGTTACAAGACAACTGAAACTTAATTTAATAACTCCAAACCAATATTTCCCCCTAAATTTAACTGAAAATGAGATAAAAAGAAAAAAGAGATGCATCTACTGCTCACATAATTTATTTAATTTGTACAGAAATCTTATTTTCAGAAAGGCTGAAAACTTTCCCTTAAAATTAATAACATTCAACAAAATCAGATCTTAATTTTTGATTGTAATAATGTCAAATTAGAAAAATAAACTTTCTCTTTCTAATGAAATATTTAAGAAAAGAAAGAAAAAGTATGAAAAGTGAATTTTTTAAAAATAAAATCTTTATTCTTGCTTAGCTGCAGTCCTTGCTGCCCAGGTACTGAATGAAAAATTCGACCACTATCAGATTTGTCAAAAGTTTTACAAAGCTTTTCTATTCATGTCAGAAACATCGAATACTTGTCATAAAACTGAAATTTAAGTTTATGCATGATAAAAATTTGTTTCAAGTCTTGTTGGTTGAATAGCTTATTTTAATAAATGAATAATTTGTTGTAATATTTGGAAAAATTTTACATTGCTAAAAGAAATACATTGATCTACCAAAATTTGCTGTTTAAATGTAAATCAATAAAACAAATATTGTTGATATTTTTGTCAATTGCAACACAAAACTTTGTATTTCAATCAAAAAGTTATAAATTTACCTGTCGATGTTTGTCATCACATTATTACATAGAAAGGGGTGATAGATATATAGAGTGATCATGCATCAATCTTGATTATCTCACATTGTTAATTTAACAATAATAAATAATAATGAGTTTTCCCAAGTAAAAAGATAAGATGAGATAAAAAGATAATGGAGAAGCATTTATTGTCCACATTACTAATTTATACAAAAATCTTGCTTTTTCAAAGACTTGTCAGTAAAAACTTTTTCTCTTAAAATTAATAACATTTAACAAAAACAGATAAAAATTTATTATTACAGTCTTAAATTAGAAAAATGAATTTTGAAGAAGTTAAAATTCTTATTCTCTACTTAGTTGCAGACAAGGGCCTATGTTCATTAATTGTCAATTTAACCAATGTCAGATTTGTTAAAAGTTTCCTAATGTGTTCCAATTTATGTCAGAAGCATATGGAATAATTGCAGTAAAGCTGAAAATTATGAATGATAAAAATTCTAGTTCTGTTGGTTGAATGTCTTATTTTAATTGATGATTAGTTGCCAAATCTTACCACACTTAAAAAAAAAAAAAAAAAAAAAAATAAATAAATAAATAAAATAAAATAAAGCATAACCAAAACTTATGCGGCTCAAGGAAAATGAATGTAAGAAACATTTTTTTGGCAATTAGTTATTTTTTGATGATATATAAAACTTGAACTTAATCAATAACAAATAATTTATTTTTGCTACTACTATTTTTAAAATTTTTTAGGTTGTAAGTTTGGTGGTAAGTGAGCTGGGTATTTACTGCAATACATTTGATTGAGGGCACCAGCAAGTGTGAATTTTTTTCAACAGTCATATTTTTTATGATATATAAACAGCTAGTGGTGTCAGCCCAGGGGAGAGATTGCTGCATGCACCTGTGAATGCGGTTTGCTGTAATCATGGTAGTGTTTGTCATGGCAAAATTGTTTAAAGCAACTTACTGGATTGAGGCCACTGTAGGCACCATTGATTTGCCAATCAGAATTTCATAGGTCACAAACCAATTGTTCTCTGAAGGTGGCTAATTAG
This sequence comes from Salticus scenicus, assembly GCA_963930645.1. NCBI lineage: Eukaryota > Metazoa > Arthropoda > Arachnida > Araneae > Salticidae > Salticus > Salticus scenicus. The sequence continues at coordinate 58,116,676 of OZ005652.1, read as the reverse complement.
AAAATTGTTTAACTAGCAGGCTACACCCGCTTTGCTGGTTCCTCTTTTTAAATGAATCACTACAATTAATGAATTTTCAAAATTGCATTAATTTTTATCATGTGAAAAAAAAAAAAGAGAAAAAAAAAATCTGATCAGGAAAAATGTCGCACCAGGTTGCATATATACAATCTTTACCCGAATTTGGTCACGGGCGAATTTCAGTACTCCTGATTCGCTGTTTCCTTTACAGTTGGCTCTGACGTCAGACCATATGCTGAATTGTACTTGTTATAAAGTTTTTATATAATTAAAACAAAATGCCCGTCTTTTCGGAAACAAATCTGCCATCTTCGTTTTCTAATGAAGTGGAATCAATTTCGGGGAATATCATTATGATAAGCAGTAATATTAAAAATTTAGAAGACTGCAGTGTATGGGTTAAAGAATTTAGTAAATTAACAAATACTAAATGGAACTCAAGATTATCAAATCCTTCTGGAGAAAAATTTATTTGCTTGTAAGTATTGCTATTTGTAATTTTATTTTAACATATTGTACATTTTTATATTCTAAATTTTAAAAAGCATATTAAATATTAGTCAAAGTGAATTATATAAATATAAAATTATTTTAGATTTAATTTTTATCAGACTTTTATTCGAACTTTGATATTAAAAATACATTAATACATGCTGACTTAATGATTAGTTCTGAATGTAATTTTATTTTATTTCAATTATTATTTCCTATTGATTACTAAATTGAAATTTTATTTTTATTTTATATTATTTATATATTTAGAAACTTATTATAAAATTGTTCTTATTTTTAACCTGAGTTTATTCTAATTAAACGAACTAAAGCTATAGCTTTAGTGCCATCTGTTCTGTTAATCCATTAACTCACTAAAAGATTTAATTTTTCTTTAATTTTTGATTATTTATTAATGGAAGCAGTTTCTTTTTTTCTCCCCCCCCCCCTCCAGTCTACACAGGCATTCCATATATATATACATGTACATACAGTGGCGTATGCAAGGGGGGGGGGGGGTTAACCCCCCCCCCCCTTGACAAAATGTACGATAAGAAAAATTAGGCTGTTCCTTACATTTTTTTTTTCACATTTCAGGCGGAAAAAATGTATTGCAAGCGTAGAATATTTTTTTCTACGAAGTGGTTTAAAATTATGACTAACTTTTTTTTTCATTACTCTGCGATAAACACTCCTGAAAATAACTAAACCACTGAAAACAACTCTGAAAACAATTCTCTAAAAGGATTTCACCTTTACGAGTTCATACTCAAGGACAAGAGGGGTCGACAATATGGGGAAAGGGTGACCATTGAAGGAGTGACCCAAACAATACCCCAACAGCAGAAAACATTTTAAATGAACTAGCGAAAACTTCTCGTCGATTAGACTTCGCTCTGTAAATAAGAAAATTCAATGAAATATTTTGCGTAACTAAGTATTGAATTTTATGTTTTGTGTAGCAGTTTGTACAGGCTCTACGTTATTTGTCGCTAATTAAAGATTTTTTTAGTTTGATCTTCTAATTGGTGAGTTTGTTTTACTATTTTTAATTTTCTTACTCTTATTTTCGGCAAGTAATTATGATATTTTAAAAGATTGTTAAACTTAATTAAAAATAAACTTAATTAAGCTTAATTAAACTTAATTAAAAATTCAAAAGGACGAACCCCCCCTTGGAAAAATCCTGGATACGCCACTGTGTACATATTATATGCTAATTCAAAAGAAATAACATAAAATTTCAAATTAAATATTTATAACTATTAATCATGATATTTTGAATTAAAAAATTTAAAGTAAAATAATTAAATTTATTTCATTGATGTCCTATGAATCTATATAGCATAATTATAAAGGTTTTTCTTTAAAAGAATATAATCATATACTCGTCGTAAACCATACAGGTTATGCAGCGATGACCTTATAACATACCTTCCAACGTTTAACTGAATTTGGTACGGTGTTTGCATGCTAACATGTTCACTCTTACACATATAGATGCATATTGTTAAAAATTGCAATTCAGTAGGCCTCAGAAATTAGCGCCAAAATTTCTCAATTAAATTTTGCATGATTACAATCCATCATATATATTTGGAAAATAATAAATTGAGCAAATTTATCAAATTAAAACAATCTAAAAAGCCTTCTTGAAAACTATTAAACAAAGATATTTTGATTAAAAAAAAAAAAAACTGAATAACCAGGGGTGTCTTTATTTCAATTTAAAGGTAAATTTTTTTTATATCTTTCAACACCAGTTTAACAATTTACACTATTTATTTATTTATTTTTTATGAGGGGAGAGGGGGAGGAGAGGATTGGAGGCTAATTTATTTGGAGACATTTAATTAATATTTTAATAATGTTTAATAACAACATATGGATCTTAAATAATTTTTCTTTCTTTTCTTCTTTTTTAAAATAAAATAAAATAAAATAAATAAATAAATACTGCAAGAGGCAAAGAGAGGACTATTTCTTTCAAACAGCAAACAGGCTTTCTCACCATTTTACCGTACACCATCATGAGAAATATAATAATAAATGAAATATGTCGTAATTAAATACAAATAAACCTTAATTGTCTTACAGGTAAAATATATATATATATATTTTATTCTACTGTTATTCAAAATATTTTTAAGCTTTTAAAGAATCATATTTTAAAAATAAAAAATATACACAAATTTATGCCTAATTAAATTAACAGAAGGAAATATAACTTAAAATACAAATATAAAATAGATATTCTATAGAGCAACAGATGGCGCCACTACATATTTTTAAATGCTTTTAAATAGGTAATTATGTTTAGCACAAAATTGTTCATGATATAAAACACATTAAAAATAAAAATTACTTGGATATTTAAACTCGAGTAATGTGGTGTATATTTATTTAACAAGTAAAAAAAAAAATATTTTTAGAAAAATATCGTATAAACATAGAATCGCTTTGCAAATTTGTTTCATTTAATCCATCTATTTGTAACAATCTTCTAAATTTTTAATTGTTAGTTATAGTAATAGTATTCCCTTATTCCCTGAAGTAGATTTAACTTTATTAGAAAATGGAGATAGCAGATTTGTTTTTGAAAAGAAAGATACTTTACCGAAAGATAAGGGTAAAAATATCTCTATTACAGAATGTTTCTCTGTATGTAAAGCATGACGTCAAAGCTGACTGTAAAGGAAACAGCAAATCAGGAGTACTGAAATTCTCTCATCAAATTCGGGTAAAGAATGTATATATGCCACCGGGTTCCCACTGCCTTTGGCAGTGTAGGCCACTATGCGCTGTGTTCGTGCATTTATGTTCAACACTCTTGATGAATCACTATATTATCGAAAGGGAAAAAATATAAAATATGAAAAATTCTTCTCTCATAGGTGGGATAATTGGCCCGAACCCCCACTGCCTCGGCAGTGTATACCTGCACGCATGGTGTGATTGTTACTGCACCTACTGTTCCCGCCCCTCTTAATAATTCTATACTTTTGAAAATATCCTCAATCGATTTATAGGGCCTTAAAACTTAATAATACTAATTTTCAATGCTCTAACTCTTACTTCTATTATTTTGCCCCTTACCGCCCCTCCTAATAATTTTACAAATTCGAAAATATGTGAAATCAATTTGTAGGTATCAAAAACCTCTATGCACCAATTTTGAATGATCTAACTATTTTTATTTTTACCTGCTTTCTGAATGCCTGAGTATTTTTTCTTTTAAAGAAGTAAATATATATATATATATATATTTTTTTGTGTGTGTGTGTGTGTGGGGGGGGGATTTAAAATTTGGGAGTTGCAGAAGGAAGTTTTAGGTTAAAAATTTGGATTTAGTGACCCACAAAAACAAAGTAAGCTTATTTTTACAATACCATTTTTCTAAATAAAATTTCCTATTTCCTGAACTAAATAGATAAGGCATTTTCTTCTTTCCTGTTACTTTCCATCTTTGTTCCTTTTGATGTAATAGCAGTTGATTTCAATTTTAAATAAAATTTCCAGGTTTTTTTTTTTTTTTTTTTTTTAAATGCAATTTCCTGACCAATGATCACCCTGCTTAATATTTATTTTGAGAAGGAATATTAGAATACTGAGTTTACTTAATGAAATGAAATATTTATATTTACTTATTTTTTAAATTGCTCACTCAATTCAAAATACAGAATTAAAAAAATTTAATTTTTTTAATGAGATCTTCATATACTATGATGCAACAAAAATCCAATAGCATTAGATAAGGACAAAGAAAGAGTGAATCTGATTGATGGATGTGCAGCCTTAAAACATGCTTTCAAAAAACATACCAGTATTGATACCAACTCTATTTATTTATTTCATGGCACCACAAAAATGTTATACTTTTATTAAAAAAAAAAAAAAAAAAAAAAAAAGTAAATAATAATAAATGAATAATAATAATATTAAAAAATAAAAATACATATATTCTTTTCTGAATTTTAGAGAAAAAAAGCAGAAATGGCCTTCTAAAAAGAGCATTTTTGTAAATTTTTCAGCAATATACACTACTAGGGTTCATCCCAGGTAGCACAAAACATTGTTATAGCGTTGAAAATAAGCCTGAACAGTGAAAAATTGGTTTTAACAATGCTATAACAACGTTATGTGCTACCTGGGATACCAGTGTGACAACCTGAAGACAGTGGTCATCAAAATTACATCCATAAAAACAAATTTGTCACCTAAAATATTTTTCTAAAACATTTTTTTTTTTTTTTTTTTATAATAAATCATTTTTTGATTTTTACAAATTGTCAGGATTTTTTTTTTTTTTAATCAAAATTTACGCATTTTAACAGGATTCCCACTCAATTTCAAAAATAAAATTCCCTGACTTTTCCAGGCTTATTTATTTTTATTTCATTTTATTTATTTATTTTCTTTTTATAAAATTACAGAACACAAAATTTGATTTATGGTATAAAATATAATTTGTACTTTGTGATAGTTTTTTTTTTTTAATGGATTTTATTGATGAATAAAATTTATCATAAGTATTTTGTATATTGCTAAGTACTTGAAACTGAATAGAAATTATTCTTTCAAACTGCCAAGGAGATAATTTTTTGTGGTATTGCTATCTTTATACTCTTTTATGCCTAAAGATTGACTATTGATCCTAGAACATTTTCAATCCAAAATGTAAATTGTGGGAGTTAGTTGATCTCTACAATAGTAAGGTAAAAAATTTTAATCTTATTTGTCTTTTCATAAACATTTGAAAAAAAAAAAAAAAAAACATTCTTCTATTCTGATTTTTTTTTTAGTTACTCAAGTGACAGGACATTTTAAATTGCATACTCAAAAAACATTTTCCAGGTTTCTGGACAACATTTGTAATTTTCTCTGATTTTTTTTTCACTAATTTCAAATTTCCTGACTCTAGGTTTTCCAGACTCATGGAAATCCTTTTGGAATTAAACTTCTAACTCAAATTTTCATTGTTTAATTGGTAAACATTGTTATTAAATCAGTAAATGACATCAAAGTCCTTTGCAAATGTTGCTTTTCTACTGTTTCTTTTCAGATTCGAGTCATAGACAAACGAGGACAGTTCTACTTTGAGAATAGAATCATCTTTCTTTGTTTACAACTGAATCTAACAATGAAGAATACGGTGCATTGTTGCTTTTACACTGGACTCATACCTATTTTGTTTTACGTGATGAAATTAGTGCATGATTAATAAGATCCTAATCAAGGCTGATGGATCATAAATGTTTCATAATCAAGGTTTATGAATTTATGGTGTTTACTTCCTTTATCTTTCAACACCACATTTTTGGATCATTTTATTGCAAGTTGTCAAAAACCTATTTTCCATAATTTATAAGTTTATATTAATTAAACTTTTTACTTTTATCATAAGTAAGTAGAATTGAAGTAGAAACACATAGGCAATTTGTGTTTAGAATATCTTAAAATTAATGCGTTTATTTTTTGCATAAAAGCATTTATATATATCCATTCAAAATATGTATATGCATTTATTTATGTTATTTATTTCACTTTTGTCAACCTTTTTATATTTTTGGATTATCAAGCATAATCCAGGTGTACAATTTATATATTTTTGGATCACTAAAGCATAACAGAGGTGGTGGTCCTTCTACTATGCCTGGAGTGACCTCTGTATATTACACACACACACAAAAGATGAAATAGATTTAAAATAACACCTGAAAATAATTCCATGTTATACTTATATATATGAAAGTAAATGCAAATAATCCTGTAACATAGCAGCACCCATAACATTATTTTTAATATTTAAGTTAATATTCTGTTTCTAAAAAATGAGATATTTCAGTTATTTTAATATCAATATGTAATTTTGCTCTTTTTATTACATGAATATCAAAGTATATCTCATAAACGATAATACATCCAAATTCTATCATGAATCCCCGTACACAAAGCAGTACTACTTATACAATTTTTAATATTCATGCTGCAGTCAACCTGAATAACATCAGTCTCAAGGCGTACTAAAAATATTTACGGAAATGAAACCCTGGACAGAGAGGCAAATTCATAAAAACTTTTGAACTTGGTTTAAAAAAAGAAAAAACAAAAAGTAATGTGCTAAGAGCATTTTCATATTGTATTGAGGGATGTAATCGAAGGGAGAAGGCCAATAAAAGGCATTAAAGAAACCAGCGTGAAGAAGTGAAAGGGGTATGCGAAAGAAGTAAAAGTTATATTTCTAAATAAATTGTATCCAAGTACTATTAGCAAAGCTTGGTGTACAAGAAGGATCATTTACAAGTGAATTTCAGTTTTTGTAAATATGCCTTCCCAAAAATTCAGATTATGTATTGATGAACATCTCTAAATAACAGAATTCTCAGGTAAATTAAAGTATTAAGCCAACTAATATAATCTTTAGTATCTGATGCATAGTCAATAATGTTGACTATACCTTTTCTTCTGTTAATATTAAAATTACTGTGCTTTCACATTTTACTTTCAATTTCGCATTGAAGAATTCAGTTTATTTTTTTTGTAAGTTTATTAATTAAAATATTAAATTAATAGTTTGTAGTTATCATTATAGTATTTTAAAGATTGCATTTTAGTAAAAATAATGGTTTTCGAATATTTCCTCACTTTTTTTGGGGAAAATACAGAGTGTGCCTTCACTTATGTCTATGACTGTTCGTCGATTCAAAACAGATAATGTGTAAAAAACCTCTTAGTGTTTTGCATCTTATTGAAAGTACTTGAAAATCAATTTTTACATCGACTATATCTTTCTGAATTTTGAATGGGGGATTTTTTTAGAATTAGTCTGTACATTTAGCTAATAAATTCTGCAAAAGAAATTTCAGTATTGCTTGCGCATGCACAGTTAAAAAAATTATTTAGTGAACATACTCATATTTCATCAGATATTTGATATTTTTATATTTTGATTGCAGTATGTTGTGTCTAATCCTAATGTAATATAGCAAGTTTTCTAATAGCGACACTGCTTTGATTTGAAAATCCTGCATGTTATAAACAAAAAGCGTTAAAAAAAATTGTCAACGTAATTAAAGAAACTTTTATATCTCAATTAATATAAGTGCAATTTCCATATAAATTTTATATCTATAATTAAATGAAGGTCATAATTGTATACTATAGCTACAAGCATTATTTTTTACAGGGTTATCCCAAAGATTATATTTTTTGATTAATATGTGACTGATCTCCTTTTAGCTTTCAAGACAAAGCTTTAGCTGGAATATATGTGGTATAACATGTTCTTTTTATGCCTAAAGTTTCAAGAGGATTTATGAAATATTTCTTTAGATATTAGACAAAAACCTCTAGATTTGAAGGTGTGCCTTCACTTACACTGGTGACTGTAATTACACTTATTTACTAGCAGACAATATTAGTAAAGGTAAATCATATTGCTATGATTGATATTAATCTGAGAGTTATTATTCAGAATATTCTTTATGAGAGCTTAATAATTCTTCTTTGTTTAATTTTTTTCAATCAATCGTAAATTTTTAGATATTCCTGTTTAGCTGTTTTATTTTTTCTTTGCCAATCAAAAGAGTTGTTTCATGCCCTGACCATAATGTTTCATTTATTTTTTTCGTTAAAAAAAAAAAAAAAAAAAAAAAAAGAAAAATAGAGAAATATGATTAATTTACATAGTAAATCATCCAGACATTATATCAAACGAAGTGTGCCAATAAATGAATGTTTCAAAATAAATTTTCGCATCTTGTTACACAGAAAACTTTAAAAGATTATTCAGACATGGTACAAGCTTACAGAAAAAATGGCTGAACTTTTCACGATCCCCCCCCCCCCCTCTTTAAAAGTGGTATCAGGCAACTGACACAATATTAAATTTTTCAATAATAAAAATATTGTTAAATCTGATTGCATACATGTACACACAATAAACAAAATCGGAACGCCACCTTCCGTCTTAGAATCTTAGAAAATAAATCTTATATTGAATATCATATTAAGTATAATTAAAATAGTTCAGGGTGGCTAGTCATTTCCTTCCAAAAAAATCCCTGACTTTTCCCTGACCTTTTTACGAAAACAATTAAGCTTTCATGTGACGCCGACAAAGTTTACACAGATGACACGAAAATAAATAACATTACATTCCCCCCCCCCCCCCCCCCAAAAAAAAAAAAAAAAAAAAAATTAAATAAATAAATTTAAAATTTTGCTATTTAAAAAAAAAAAATGTCATATCAAAATATTTATCCACTTTTATTTACTTTTTAATTTTTTTATGACAGGACTTTGAATAGTATGACTAGATTCCAAAATTTGAAATTCTACCTTGAGAGATACTTGTGTATAAGAGTTGCCTATAATATTTTTCAATTTTTTGGAGTTTACCATTTTTCCTTTCCTTTTTACATACTTGCCAACCAATTTTAATAAAAAAAGGGATGATTTTTATTGAAAAACCAGAAGATTTAATAAAAAAAAAAAAAAAAAAAGGGAAGATATATTTTTTTTTTTTTTTCTCTCTCTCTTTGACGTAATAACCCACAGTTTTACAATTTTAATATTTAGAAGCAATCTATAAAAACGTTTTACTATAGATTGATTATACTAAATACATAAAAGTTTTAAATGAAGTTATTTCTCTTCAACATATAAATATCTACAAAACAGAATCTGTAAGAAATCTATTTAACAATAGACAAAAAACTTAGTAAAGTTAAAGTATAACTAATTTTTTTAAATAAATAGAATATGATTTTTGTGCATGTACATTAATCATACATATAAAAAAAAGTAGCAGTAGCTAATTGTCAGTTTCAAACGTGCATAAAACCAACTGAGTATTAATTTTTTTAAATTGATATGGAATAAATTTTTCTGCCTGAAAAAAAAAAAAAAAAAAAAAAAAAAAATCTTCATTTTTTTCCCCATGTTTACACATTTGGTATAAATATGACATACAAATATTTAATTTAATTGAGGAAAAATAAATAGATTCATTAAATTCAACAATAAAGATCTAAAAATAATTACATACGTGAGAAATATTGAGCACTTCCATTGCTTTATTGTTTCTAGAATTGATAATTGATCAAAATCCGGGGAAGGGGGGGGGGGGTATACAAAAATAATTACAGAGTAAGAAATATTAAACTCTTTCAATTCAACTCTACTTCTGGAATCTAACGAAAGAAGTTTAAAATATTATCATTTATGTTGCTGATGGATAAAGATTAGGAAACAAAAGACTTCTGCAGAACATTTGATTGCTGATCACTAGTTGGAGATAAATGAAAGGAGGAGGGGGGGTGGGGAGGGGCAAAAAATAATTACATCAGAAAGAAATATTTAACAATTCTAGTTCTTTACATGTTCTAGAATCTCATAAAGCAAGTTTGAAATTAATATTGACATTTATGTTATGGATGGAGAAAGATTGGGAATCAGGAGTTTTCGTAGAACATTTGGGCTTTCTTTTTAAAACGAACGATATTCGCGACTTTTTCAAAAACGGAAGATTTCATCATCTGTCCGGAAGACCGGAAGATATGTTTAAAAACCGGAAGTCTTCCGGGAAAACCGGAAAAGTTGGCAAGTATGTTTTTATATAAAGATGAATTTTCTTTTTTCAATTAAATTTTTGAAAATTAAAAAAATAAATAAATAAACTAACATATGATTATTTAATGTATTTTGCATCTTATGTTTACATGTCAAAGTTACAGATTTTAACGGAAAAATACTTATTAAAATCAAAGCGATTTTCGGAGAAAACTACGGAAAACTCCGACCGCAGGGTTCGCGCGACAACGCGGGAATCTGGCAATATTTTAAAAAATCCCACTTAAAAAAATTTTATATACACGCTTTTCCCGCATTTATATTCCCACTGTTAATTAACAAATTAGTACAGAATTCCTTGTCCAACTTCTTTTTTTTTATTATTTAATGGTGAATAATTAATTGTTAAACCTCCCCCCCCACTTTCCAGAAAAACAACGGTCAAAGGTCAGACGGATCAGCCATTTTTTTTTTTTTCCTATGTTTATTTTTTTTTAATGAGCGCAATCGATTTATCACTGAAAAATGCAGTTTGGAACTCCCTTTTAATTATCACAGCTGTCAGCTCAATGTTGATTTAATATTTTGCCGCGGCAGTCTGGTTGAGGCGAGTGGAGGGGGGAATAGATTCAAAGCAATGATCTCTTCACTCCTTCACTACTGTTTGAGATAACTGTACTTTGTTTTTCTTTGTAGAATCCAAGAGTGAGAGAATCCGGCGTTTGCTAGAAATGGGAAGTTGCAGATGGGAAATTATGATATTCTTTTTATTTATGTTCTTTCTTCTTCCCCCCACAGAAACGTCGGTTAAAGAGTGTAAACAATCAATTTTAGATTACATTTTGTGGTTAACACTGTAAAAAAGTTTATTAATGAAATAAGAAATTGTAGGTTGGATTGACTTTTTTTTTTTTTTTTTTTTTTTTTTTTTTTAACTTTCTTTTATATTTAATAGAAGAAAGTATTAGATTCGTAAAAATTTTCGACTTCCGGTTTTCGATGGATTTACACGTTTTGAGAGGTCCGGAACATGATTTGACCAGATTTAGAAAGTTTTTAATTAAAAGAAGCTGCAAAAATCTTTTAACGCGAATAAATAAAATAAAAAAATTAAATAAATAAATAGAAAAAATTACCATATTCCAAAATTAAGTTAATAATAAAAATTACGGAATTGGCGAGATTATAGCAATTCCGAATTATCAGCTTTGTCTAGCTTTACATTTAGTTCTTAACTTAAAAATATTATTAGAAATAAATAAAATATAAAATACATACAGCGTATATAATCCACAGCTACCCAAATCCAAAATTTTCTTTTCAGTTGGATCTCCGTTCATAGCAGTTTTTAAATCTTTTAAAAATTTTATATTCAAGTTAGGGACTCTCATTTCGTCTCCCAAACTTCCTTCAAAAAAAAAAAAAAAAACGCAAACAATGAAAGTCTCGTTCGTTCGCGCAGCGGAAGTGGCTAGCCTGCCGCTCTTCTTTCCAACCAATTTGAACGTGGGGTGTCGCGTCACACTTATTTATTTATTTTTTTATTTATTCTTTTTTCGGAAATTGGTCGGGAAAAATTACTGATTCTTTCATATAAATCATGGAAAAAAAATATATTTCTTTTGGATGCAGCATTTTTTTTCTTTAAAAAATTTCCCTGACTAATAAGCAAATTCCCTGACATTTCCAGAAACCAAAAAATCCCTGACGCTTCCCGGTTTTCCCGGTCGCTCGCCACCCTGTAGTTGCAAGTAAGTGCTTAAAAAACAGACAAACTTATTACATATACTTGAAAATAAGTTTATTCTATAGAAGCATTGTTTGCTGGGACAATTGATTAGCAAAATAATGTAGTTCAAGTTCATTAGAAAAATGCAGTTGAAGTGCTATTTCTTTTTTATTTTCTCCAAGTTTGAGTTTGACATTTCTTGAAAGCCAATCATATAGAAATTGCTAATAATATATTGCACAAATTCAGGCTGCCCCCCCCCCCCCCCTTACACATGTCCAAAAAGTTTCAATGCGGATTTGCATTGGTCCCAAGAATAATATTTTTCAAGCTTAAAAGGGCTGAATTTAGCCTTAAGGCTGAAAAGTAACATGTCTGGATTATTACTTTGGATGAACTCTCATGTTATGGAATTTAAAATTATTATGTTTTATCCATTATGAGAATTCTTCTAAAGTTAAGAAATTATAATAAAATCCAAATGTAATACTTTAGAATAAGATTTATTTATTTTTTAAATCATTATTACAAATATTGTTAACTAGCAGATCTGCATGATTTTGCGTGCTAGATTTATTGGCTCTTTAGACAGGCATAAAGTTCTTTAAAAAAAAAATTTGAAAAAAAAAAAAAAAAAAATTCACAATTTATGCCAATTGTTTCTATACCAAACTTTGTAATTTCTTGCAATAGGCTTTAAAAAGTTTATATCAGTTTTATAGAAGTTATTATTTACTTCAAAGAATTTGATATATTGAGGAGCACATAAAACTCATTATGCCCCTTAAGTCTAGCACAGGTAAAGTCAGAAAATATAGTCTTTTAGTGTACAAAAAAAATTTGAGTTCCTGATGATAAAAATTTCAAATTTTCAGTAATATCTTAAGCGTGTTAATTTATGTTGCAAAGAAGATACTAATAACTACTTAAATAAAAATATGTATAATTTAATAAAAGTTATACAATATACATTAAAAAAATATGTTATATCACAGGTGTTAAAAAATTTGCTTTTAAATTTCAACTTGCTGTATAAATTCTTGATTATATAAATCTTGTATAATACTGGAAGGCATTTCACTTAATTCTTCTGCAATGTCATTGATACAGTCATCTAAAATTGATTCTGCTAATCTATAAAAAAATATTTTTATGAATAATAACCAGTTTGAAATAAAGCAATTGGAAACAAACCTTAGAATATCGAAAAGCATTCAGATCATAAAGGATTTTTTATTTATTTTATTTTTTTTAAAGGTAAAATATACAGTAAAAATAAATAATTACATGTCATTTAAATTAAGATAACAGAAAATGATTATTGGGAAATCAGTTTATCTGGTTTTAGAAATAAAATATAATTTATTTTATTTTACTAAATCATTTACTTTTCAAGATATAACAATATATATAGTTTATATAAAAATTAAATAAAATATAAGTGTAAAGATTTATTGAAAATGATTCAGAAATTGATGATTATGAATGGTATACTTAAAAAAAAAAAAAAAAAAAAAAACAGAATTATTTTTCTTATAAAACTTGCATAATAGTTAATTTTTAGTAATGCTTAAGTATAAAAAATTATTTATTTATTTATTAGAGGTATACATCTACTTAGTAATAACTTGTTATATATTACAGTGGAGCACCGTTTATACGTTTTTCAAGGGACCGTTCCTAAAAAACGTATAACTGAAAAAAACGTACAACTGAAAACTCGTTTTAACATTAATACACAATAAAGTGTCACATTAATAATAAAAGTCTAATCAATTTTCATGATTTTCTTTACATTTATTTGAATAGGATATATTTTTAATTAAATTTAAAATATTTTTAAAAGGTAGAATAATAATTAAATGATAATTAAAAATACAGAAATTCAGAAATTTTTCTCAAGATTTCGATTTTAACCTTTAAAGACAAAGCCTTTCGTTCTCTAAACGAAGATGACAGTTTTGCAAACGATTAAAAGAAGGGAGTGGGGGGGATCCTTGTTTCTCCAACTTCTCTTTCAAGTCACCCAATGGAGGTGAGTAATAAATCTTCAAGTTTACAAAATGCCTATAAAGTTGTGGGTTTTTCTCTTTGATATCCCATCCCTGGAATCAATTAAAAGAGTAAGTGGGAGGTCTTCAAGTGGTCACTGGCTACTTGTATACCTACCATTCAACCCAGTCGCCAACTGCTTATTTCTGAAAAACATCCCCCTTGCCCCAGGCTACCGATGCAGGTCGCAATTTGTTCTATAGCCGCACTTTGTTACCATAGTTCAGAAAAAATAATCGAAAAAAAAAAAAAAAAAAAGATAAGAATAAAACATAAAGAGCATTCCTTTTTTTTTTTTTTTTTAATTTATCCTGGAATGAAACTCAAACTTGGGATTCTACAAGGAGAAATAAACGTATAAGTGAAATTAAGAATTATTTCGTGTCGTATAAACGAAATATTTTAACATTAGAATTCAATGGAATGATTTGGGACCGAAGTCGAAAAACGTATAAATGAGAAAAACGTATAAATGAGAAACGTATAAAAGGTGCTCCACTGTATTTAAAATATGCAAATTAATACAATATAAAGTATAATATAATGATCACTTAACAAGTAGATCCTTATCGGGACTTTTCTAATTTTTATATCTTTCCCTTCTTGTAATCTTTCTGGTTTTTCATCATTTCTTAATGTTACAATCTCATTACGGACTTTTTTATTTCATCATCTTATACTATCTGATGTGGATCTTTATTGTAATGTGTTTCACACTATCTTTGTCTACAAAGTAAACTTATAGGACATACATTAAAGGTTAGTCGTTTGCCTTTTTGTGGCACAGCGTCCAAGGAAGGACATACTACACCAAACAATATTAAAAAAAAAAAAAGATATATTTTTTTCTTTTGGTAAGAAATTACAAGCACTCAAGATTTTTCCAATTGTAATAAAATGTCTGAATCATGACTTAAAAATCCCACAAAAAATATGTTTAAAATGAAAGAAATGATATAAAATCAGATGTCACAGTAAAATCCTGCTCCTTTTAAAAAGTTGATTATTTTATGATGTAGTTTAATGCTCAAAAAGCTAGTCAGATTTGATGATGATTTAAAATAATGTCTGTAGAAATGATAAAGGTATCTGCAGTTAGGGAGAATATGGCAGATGGTAAGTAAATTAAAATGACATTTGGGGCAGGAAGGTTCCTACTCTCTAAGTGCTTGTGTGTCAGCTTTGAATGCCCAATTCTGAGATAGGTAATGTTAGGAATAATCTTATCTAATCTATCTAAGGTAATCATATCTTCTAGGAATAAGTGTAAGCTATATAGCAATGTGTGGTTTTATCCCTTGTTATTTATTATTGGTTTGGTAATTCCGCTCTCTTTGCCAAGAGTTTCTTAAAAACTTTTTAGAACATGCTTAATGTCCCCATAAAGTACTGGATAGTTTGGAGTAACTGAAACCTGTCTTGCAGCTTTGTTAATTGTATTATTGCCATTAATGCTACATGACCAAGAACCCAATAAAATATTCAGATAAAAGATACTTGTAGGTTGCAAGTGATAGATGAAAGAAAACCTAGAAGACTGAGTCTATGTAAATTGCCTATAATGCATACATTAAAGAGGAAAAAAAAAAAATCATTACATTAATCATTACGATTCAAAGATTTTTTTTCTTTAATCAGTTTTTTAAATATCTTCTTTTTATTTTATATCCTTACTAATAAGACATTTATGAATGAGACTAAAATTTTATTACAACTTTAATTAAACAGAAAAAAAAAAAGACTTGTCAGAAGAAATTAGTCCATGCGTAATTACAAAATTCCTCATTTATAAGTTTCATTACTATTTACAAAATTTGTCTATAAAACATTTTCATTTCTATTAAATATATAGAACTTACGATTCATTTAATATCCATGGATTAAAATTTCCTCTTGGAGTTCTAGAAATACTTTCTAGGTACTTCCAAAATCTATCTCGTTTAAATGCAATATCTTTAGCCCTTTCTGGATCTATTTTAATAATGCTTTTCACACCACACACAAATTTTGGTGCAGTTTTTGGAACTTCTTTCTCTGACTGAAAGTGGAAAGCTCCAGCTTTTCTTGCAATATGCAAAGCTTTTGAATCTCCAAAGTCAGAAGTGTTAGTTCTTTTATCTTCTAGTTCAAACTGCTCCTTCCTGAAATTAATTATATAAAAAAATATGTAAAAGTGCATTATCTCATTTAAAAAACAAATAAATAAACAATTCATATTTATCCTCCTCGTTTAAAATTAGTTAAAAGAAATATTGTCTTTAAAGACCTTTAACGCGAATGTCAGACATAAGTATCTCACTGGAGCTTATATGAAAGAACTCATAGAAAAAGAAAGCTTTCATTCCAAACTATTCCACAAACGTATAACTTTAACTATATGAATCTAACCAGAAATAAAGAAAAGTGATATAGTTCGCAAACAAACAAACAAACCAAAAAGAGTTAAATTATAAAAAGAAAGATTTAACTTAATTCTATGAATGGAACAAGCTAATATGAATGGCTTATAAGTAATTTGTATTCAGAAAATAGAAAGTGCAATTAAATATTTTCTTAATAGCAATAGGCTGATTCCATGACAAAGGTAATGTCTGTCACACAGAAGGATAAGATTTCCACTTTTGCTTGCTATCACGATTACCATGCAGAAATCTTTATCATATATATACAGTGAAAAACGTTTAACACGAAACTAAGGGGACTGAAATATTTTTTCGTGTTAAAAGAATTTCATGTAAAAAGATTTGTAGAAAAAGTACAAAACTTGCCAATGTTTTCCATATCGTCAATTTTTATTTCCCTTTCCTGTAAAACAACTACTAACTTGCATCCATTAGGATAAAAATCAAATATAAATATTATTGTTTTTTGGAAAAAAAATTCAGATATCTTTTACTGAAGTTTTTTTTTCAGCACCATATAGTTAAAAAATTGATTGAGATCATCCATTGTTTTGTTCATCTGAAGCAGAGGGAACAGGAACTGCATCGTTGATTCAGTTGTCAGATTCGTCATCAAAATTTACGTAAGTGGAATCATTTTAATTATAAACAATGTCAAAAATCTCATTATTGGTGCTGTACACACATGATCATTGGCGGCAACACATCGTAGCATAGTTGCTAACATTATAATTTATTCCGAAGCATTTTTCTCGCTTCCTTTAATCCGCACCACTTCATTTACAGACTATTTTCCTTCAATATATAACTACGATAAAATAAGGAAATATTACTCTTAAGAAAAATGTGGTATGGAAATAAAGGCGGAGTTAAAAATGCTCCGGAATAAATTAAAATGTTGGCATCTCTGTTGTAGCAAACATGTCACTGAAGATCGAAAGCGAGTTTTTTTTTGTGTTAAACGATTTTTGTTTCGCATCAAAAGAAATAAAAATGTATTAAATAGCATAGTACACTGTCCGGACCGCTATATCATTTCGTGTTAAACAATTTTTTATGTTAAGCGTTTTCGTATTAAACGTATTTCACTGTATATATATATATATTGTAATATACTTACAGCAGTTTTTTTTTAGGGGGAGGGGATTAAATGGGGGTAGTGATAATTCTTAGAAAATATTGGTGGAAGTGGAAATAACTGTGTGTGTGATTAGCGTTGCATTTTCTATGGAATTATCCAATAGCTATCAAAATTTTATTGTGTATAAATACATTGTTAAGATGTTTTAAACTGCAACTTAAAATAATCAGATATTTATATATATATATATATATTTATATAACACGTATATATAAAAAATGATTGGGTGTGGAACATTAAAAATTTTTATTTGAGTTGTTCTAGCATCTATTTGTGCACTTTCCTTTTTTTAAATCACTATATGACCATCTGTTTCAGATATCTATGAAAACTCTCAATTTTTAGAAATTATAGACTTCCTGTTTCAGAAATTTCTGCAAAATGTAATAATTGGAAACAACATAATAGTATTGTTATAAAGAAAAAATCTTCTTTTCCTCTGTTAGAATTGTAATTGTAATGAAAATGTACATACGAACACAAGAACATAGCAGTCTGATGGCTTCAATGAAAATTGAAATGGCTTCATTCTTGGTCACTTGGGAAGTTCGGCCAACAAATTTGATGAAAAATAATTGATTGGGATTGCCGAAATCTGGAAGCTCTATCTCAATTTAAAACAGAGTTAAACAACTTAATTTGATATCAAGCAACGATTTCTTGGCACTAACCTTCGGCAAGGAGTAGAAAATGTGAACAACTGCATTTAATGCCAATGAACACTAAGCTTTGCATTTTTCATTGAGATACTGTGTGAAAAGCTGTTGATTTCTATTCATGGAAAAGCAATATTCATTTTCTGCAGTACATATAATGTTGTTTTCATGACTTTTGGGGATGAGTAATAGTTTTAATAGATTGTTTCAACAATGCTTATCAAATAAAATATACTAATCAATTATATCCTACCTTTTTTTTTTTTTTTTTTTTTTTTTTAAATGAATCCCTTACTTTACATGGAAATGTTACTGGTTTCATAACTATATATATAGTTATTTTCCTTTAGAATGTAATATTTGATTTCCGGTGTAAAAATGAGTTTACCAAGTTTTAGTGAAAATTGGAAAAACAGAAAGGAAATTGCAAATCAGTAATCAGGATGCCTGACTAATGATTTTCTTCAAATTTGCTAAACTCCTTTTTAGATATTTCATATATTAGTTACTACAGGAAAATTAACAGCCATTCTATTGAGCAGGTCAATTTTAGGTCTCAGAAGTAGGTGTCTCACAAAACAGCTCAACTGATTTTCTTTAATTTTGTTATATAAATTCTTTCATATTAAATCAGTTTGTCTGTCTGTGATCAAGTTCTTCTTTAATATGAATTTAGTGTAAAATCTTCATGAAACCTTCTAGGAAACATCTAGAAACTTTATAGAACAAAGGAAAAGTTACTCCTGAACAAATGCTCAACTTTGAATGCTTTTCAAAAAAAAAATGTTCGAGTTAAACACAAATTTTCAAAATTTTACTTGTTTTCCTCTTTTTAGGACACCCTTATAAAAGCATTCTATTATAAAAATCCCTATTCATAAAAAAGATAACTTTATGCTCCATTATTTTCATAAGCTGCTTTTCGCCTGAGGTACCTCGGCATCGTCAGTCATGGCTTGAGTGAAAAGTGGCTGGACTTCCAAAAGTTTGTCGTTGCCTGTGATCAGGTGGCACCACTGTGTGCCTATGCCAGTTTTTGATTCGTGATCATTCACGGAATCACGGTTACAAATAATTTCAATTGTTTCACGAAAAAAATAATATGTAGGGTTATTATAATTTGCAATTTTTATGACGTCATTGAATTGAACGTCGTTGCTATTTTCTTGATACGTTTTAGATAGTGCTGTAGTATTTTTGGCATATTTAACCCATTTTATCCCAATTTATTTATTTTGCTCAAATTTGAGAAAAATTTTATTTTTAAGGTTAATTAAACCTAAATAAACTAAATACAACAAAATTAAAATTACATTAGTGTATTTCATCCACTGATGATTTTTTTTTTTTTTTTTTATCTTATTGGTCATTGGTGTTTCAGTGATCTTGTATCTGTTGCTTGGCTTCTACTATGCTTAATAGATCATCTTTATTATATATATATATATATATTCCGTCTAAGAAATCGTATCCACCTTGTACGCAGGACATTGAAATAAAGAGGATGAAATTTGCACTTATATGTTTTAGTGTTCTCTTCAATAGTGAAAAATGCTTTCCAAGTATAAAGTTTTGCTTTATCTGTTTAATACTTTTTTATTTACATGATAGTTCTCCAGAAAGAATTTTCAACCGCAAAAAGAAGATAAACCATGCCTCCTAATGTAATGATTAAACAAAGATTCCAGATGGAAGAGGAGGTGAGACGCATAACATGCTAGCAGAAGCTTATATATACCATTATATATTCCAGCTGACAAAATATTCGCACCAAGCAAATTCTGATTTTTATATGCTATTTTTCAGCTGTCCTTTAAATAGGACAATGGGATAAAATGGGTTAATGTCGTTTTGGTGTTCTTTAATTTTTTTTTTTTTTTTGTTACACCTATGTAGCAACCTGTCTTATTATTTTGATATGTAAAGGGGATTTTATAAATTCCGGCAGTTTCTGAGGGGGAAACATTATCTTTATTGCTTCTTACAACTTGAAATATATTCGGGTTCAGTTTTATTGGTACATTAACATTAAAATTTTTAGCTGCGTTTTTTATTTTACTAGAAGTACCTTGGTTATAAGGGATTGAATATGTGAATTTCATTGGTATTTTTGCCGATTCTGTATGTGATTCAACTGTTGGATTCTTTTCCTAAATAAATTTTCAACTAGATTTTTTGGGTAACCAGCATCTGTAATTAATTTTTTTATATATTTTAATTTTAGTTCTTTATTTAGGTCAAATTTTTCAGTACATATTAGGATTGCTCGGTTAATATAGCTACGAATGGCGTTACTTTTATATCGGTAGGGGGTTTTGCTTTGGTTATTTATTATTTCATTGCTGGCCATAGGTTTTCTGTAAACGGTGGTTTTAATATGATTATTTTCGTATTTTATTTTTACGTCTAGATAGTTAATTTTGCAATTGGCTTCATATTCATAAGTAAATTTTAAATTATTGTCTAATTGATTTAGTTCATTAAGAATTTCACTAACATTTTGATCTTTTTGAATAATAGCGAAAATGTCATTCACGTACCTAACCCAAAAGGAAATTTTATTTTTCATGAGGTTTAAAATGCTACATAGGTGTTCAAAAATAAAAATAAAAACAAGAATTAAAGAACACCGAAACGGCATCAAATATGCCAAAAATACTACAGCAATATCTAAAACTTATCAGGAAAATAGCATCGACGTTCAATTCAATGATGTAATAAAAATCACGAATTATAATAACCCTACATATGCTTTTTTCTGTGAAACAATTGAAATTATTTGTAACCGTGATTCTGTGAATGACCACAAATCAAAAACCGGCATAGACGCACAGTGGCGCCACCTGATCACAGGCAACGATGAACTTTTGGAAGTCCAGCCACTTTCCACTCAAGCCATGACTGACGACGCCGAGGTACCTCAGGCGAAAAGCAGCTTATGAAAATAATGGAGCAGTCGCATAAGGTTATCTTAATGAATATTGATATAAAGCTTCGTTTTTAAATAATTAAAGTTATAAAAATCCTTTTTTTTTAATTCTTCTTTTATTTTGATGTACTTACAACATTAATATTAGTTTGTTACTACAGGAAAATTAATAGGCATTCTGATTGCTTAGATCAGTTTTATATAATCTAATCACACGATCTCCAAAAAGAATTTATAACACGTTTAGTAGTGATAATGTAAATTGCATGGCTGTTGTATACCTGATTTTTTGTCTTTTATTATTTTTTATATGAATAAAAATGCACATACAAGCATAAAATTTAGATGAGGTATTTGTGATAAAATTATTAAATGAATATAAAAAGAAAAAGCCAACTGAAATTTAACATTTTGAAGCATGGGTATCTTTGCCTTTCTATAATGCATTCTCATTACCGTCTTTCACTTAATTTTCTTTCCTAAAATCAACCACTTCTTTCTACTTTCTTCAGGATTTTAAGAAAAGTTCAGTTATTATCAGTTCAAAATTAGTTATAATGGCAAAACAATCTAAAATATATAATCAATGGCTTGAACTCATCAACTGAAATTTCATGAACATTTGTTAAAGAATTAAGTACAAAATAAAAATAAAAGAAACCAGGTTGTTGCTTAACTTTTAGAAGTTAATGAAGTTAACTACTGTTATAAATGAAAATCATACTTTAAATCATTTTTCTTGTGAATCAATTCAAAAGAATCAATGAATGACTTCAATTTCATTATGCTGCTATCATTTTCTTCTGTAGGTTTTGAGCCGTCGTATTTTGTAGAGGATGAAACTGATGACTTACGTGAAACAAATAAGTTTTTTACCTGAAGACAAGATAATAATTATTAAATAATACTTTTATTATACTGAAATTTCAATTACTTTTATCTTAAATCTTATATAATATTACAGCGAAAAATAAACAGAGTAGAAAATCTATGTAAAAAATCTATTATATATAGAAATTTAATGGCTAATATTACTTTAAATTATTGTATTATTATTGACTAATATTACTGCTGACGGAATATATTAGTGATTTACAATACATTTTTGGAAGTAAAAATATTTATTTATTTATTTATTTTTAATTACAGAATAAAAATAGACATTTTTTATTTATATTTTTCACTGAGAAATATTTTTAATTGACAAAGACTTTGGATAATCATTCCAGTAAATTTACAAAATTTTTTACAATGTGAGAAAATGTTTACCTTATCTTATGCGCTATACGAGACTACCGCGCTGTATGAGTAACAGTCGCAGTTTTTTCACTGCGTTTTATGGGGGCGCGTTATACGAGATTCTACTCTATTAGTATGAAATAAAGGTTAAAGACTAGTTGTAGATGTACCTGATGTTAAATTAATACTTTATTACTCATCGAAATAATAATAATATAATATAATTTAGAACAATACCATTGTAACTAATAAATTCATTTATAATCTACATATATCTTAATGATACAATCTCAACAAAAAAATGCATATTCTTACTGATTTTTCTTATTGCAATTTAAATTTAAATGCTATGCCCAACACATAATATGGCATTTAGAAAATAACTTTGTTTCCAGAGTCAATCAAAACTGGTGTCATAAAATGCAGTACTTAATGGTTTGAATAAGGCTTTACAATCAATGTGACATAAGCTATTATAACCACTTTTTGATTATATTTTTATAATAAGTCGGTAAATGCGTATAATCTACTTCTATACCATGGCATTTGCTATCAACACAACCTCATATGACTAGCAGCTATGTTAAGCAGTAACAAAAATTAAAAGAATTCATCTTACTTTGTCAGACATTTCATTTTCTATTGTACAATATTTTTCTTCCTTCATTTTTCTTATTCTATTGAGATCCAATGCTGTTTCTCCAATTAAATCTTCAAATATGGCATCCACTACACGTTCGATATTTTCATCCTAGAAAATATACAAATGAGCTATAATAAAAGATTTATCATTTATACAGATTATTTATTTACAGAAATAAAAACTAATAGTTAACAACACGTATTTTTAATATTATTATTTCAAAAAAGAAAAAAAAAAATGTATCCCCAAAATCTGAACAATTCTCTTTAAAGAATTACTTAATAACCTGATACATAAAATACTTATAAAATGACCTATTAAACTAACTTTAGTATCTTCAGCAATAAAAGCCTTTATTATTGTTTCTTCAGTATTTTCTTTTGACTTCTGACTTTCCTTTTTAGACAAAAATTTTTTCCTAGATTAAAAATAAAGCATTATGTTAAATCAAATTTACAAATAACAAATACCATATTTCATAATAAAAATTTCATGTATAGAGCAGAATTTTGCAATTTAATACGATTTTAGAACAAATTCATACATGTCACTATGAATATAATTCTAAATATGCAATAATGAATATAATTTCACACATACGATATTTAATATAATTTCATCCATACATTATTCTTTCTGTTGATTTCTTTGATTTTATTCAAGTAGAAAAACATTATCTGAAAGATTCTGCCAAATAGGTTATTTAAATAATATACCACATCAATAATAGTAGTTACTATCCTTCCAGGTAATAATTTGGATTAAAGTTCTAAAGCCTCTCTCAACCTGTAATTTTTTCTCTTTGTATATTTGTTGATATTTTCTCTTAATTTAAAGTATAAAAATCTCCAAAAGAAAATTCCTCATTAAATAACTACCACTTCCTTCCAATATAACACAGTCAAACAATTATTGATACCTAATGCTAACTCCCTACCTTTAAAAAATCTTGTATGTCTAATTATGAGGTTAAAAATTAACACTTATTGTTCCTTATGTTAGAGAACAAAAGGGAAGCATTATAGTTCATTGGTTTTTACTGGTTTAATTGATGATATGGGCTTATTTAAACAAACACAGCTATGCTTGGTATAACTTTTTATGCATCCTAAATGGCAGGTAAAAGAAAGTTATATTCATGTCCATAGTTTTAAAAGGATCTTCTTAATATTATGGCTTAAAAGTTAGGATTCAAGCATAATTTCATATTTATTATTGAACTTGAGAGAGAATGTAGATTAAAAATGGAAGTTATTTCACTTTTATTAAATACTTTATTATTGCTTCATACACGGATCAAAGCAATCAAATAGGAAAA
Organism: Salticus scenicus; assembly: GCA_963930645.1. Taxonomy (NCBI): domain Eukaryota; kingdom Metazoa; phylum Arthropoda; class Arachnida; order Araneae; family Salticidae; genus Salticus; species Salticus scenicus. The sequence continues at coordinate 58,092,481 of OZ005652.1, read as the reverse complement.
TATAGGAATCTTTTTCACAGAAATATAGGAAAATAATTTCAAGAAAAGATAAGGATATTCTGTAAAAATGAATTTTCCTTAACATTATTTTGGAAATTCGCAATGATTAAAATGACTTACGCTTGTAAACAAAACACCCTAATTTAATCTCATCTAATTAAACAGATAAAATAAATGAGCTGAATTTTTTTTTCCCATGTGATATTTAAGCCCTAAGTAAGTTCTAGTAATGGTTCAACCTTTATCTAGATTTATAAAATGATTTTTTAAGTATTTTTTATACAAATTTAAAGATATAGTTTGTAAAATATAACCAAATATTTCATTAAATTAACAATTATTTTTCATATCTTGATTTTAGATTAATCTCTAATAAACACACATATAAATTATGTCATATAATTATAAAATATATATATAATATATTCATGTTTTTAAATAAAGTCCAGTTTAATGACTGGTGTGTCAATTGTACATATTTAATTAGTGTATAACTCATTAATATATATGTGCTAGTTGGCCTTTACTCGCGTAGTGAGCAATATTTAGAAAAGAAAGTATTTCCAAATTTATTATCCCTTGCTTGTACTCACATACAAATTTGTATCATTCAACATAAATTCACATATTTTTAAAATAATGGTATAAACTTTTATCAACTACATCATAATGTTTAAAAAGTCCAAAAGGTTCAAAAAAAAAAAAATCATAACTTTCAATTTACCTACATATAATTAGTTAAATATGTTTTGAGGCTGCTGTCACTGCCTACATAATAAATTGTACCCACAAAAAAAAAAAAAAAAAAAGCAATAATGGAGAAATTGAAATGACATAAAATATAGGAAATATTTTGTAAAATATAGGAAAAATGTAAAGAATTATAAAATATACGACTTTTTCGTGATTTTTAAAACGATATAGTAAAAATAGGAACACTTTGAGCCTTCCTTCATATATATTATAAAAATAATATAAAATAAATATTTAAATAAATATACTTAAAGTCATGTGATATACGAGGGCTGTTCGTAAAGTATCCGGATTTAATTTATAACTAAAAAAATATAATGGAAAAAAATACTTCAGTTTAATCCCCTTCAAAGTATCGTCCTTGAGAAGCAACACACTTAGCCCAACGTTGTTGCCACTCTTGGAAGCAGGATTGGAAGTTGTCCTTTGGAATGGCCAACATCTGTTCGACCGCTTTTTGTTTGATGGTCGTCACATCCTCAAACCGTCATCCTTTAAGCGATTTCAATGGTGCCATGTTTGGTTAAAAAATTTCGCATTTCCAAAGCTAAAGAAAACGCTTAAAGGATGACGGTTTGAGGATGTGACGACCATCAAACAAAAAGCGATCGAACAGCTGTTGGCCATTCCAAAGAACGACTTCCAATCCTGTTTCCAAGAGTGGCAACAACGTTGGGCTACGTGTGTTGCTTCTCAAGGACGATATTTTGAAGGGGATTAAACCAGGGTTGGCAGGTTTTTGACACGTGACAGTTTTTGACGGTTAAAACCATGGTTAAAACCGTCATGTCAAAAACCTATATTTATAATTTAATTGTCACATAAAAACTTAATTTAGTAAAATATAGTTTATAAAGATTTTTTGAAAAGTAAATAGATTGATGTTCTTTGAAAAACACATTGTTAAAACATTCTGATTAATATAAAAAACAAAACTTTAGGCTTTTAAAATTTTATTATGAATTATTTCTATGTTCTTTCAAAATATGCTGTGATACTTTTATATATCATTATAAAATTTATTTATAACTATGCTTAATATAGTACATCTTAAACTTAGTTATGTGATACTTTAAAAATATAGTTGTTTTCAATAAAATATTATTTTAAACTTTAATCACATTAAAAGACAATATACTTTAAAAATATATACATTGGTGAAACTGGCCATTCCCGTCATACTAGAATTCTGGAACATAAAAGAAATTTCAAAAACCGTGATATATGTTCTAAAACAGTACAGCAGGCCATAGAAACCGACCATCTACCTCATTTTAACAATACTAAAATAATCGTATCTAATTGTTTAAATTATCATTCAAGAATTTTTTGGGAGGCTGGTATACAAAACAACATTTTTCACCGCTTAATGAGGTATGTGCAGTTCCTGCTGAATATGGTAAAGGAGACATTTGTTCTTCTCAGCATTTGCTATTTGATGTTTTTACTGATGAGGAGCCTGTAAAGGGCTCGAAACGTTTAAATTTATGTTTTGTGTATTTTAATATTTTAAATGGTACATATTTTAAATGTATATTGTCTTGTTTTTTAATGTGATTAAAATTTAATATAACTTTACGAGACGTAATGATTTTGTAATATTTTAAGATATTATTTATAATTATGTTTTAAAAGGTAAACATATTAATGTTTTTGGAGAAACATTATTATAACATTTTGATTAAAAACAAAACTTTAGGCTTCTAAAAATTTATGATTTATAAATCAGTAATAGATCATTTTGATTGACAAATCATTTTATTTGCAATACAACATTGTATATTTCAATTTTTATAATATTGGGCTTATAGTATTATATATGTATTTAACCAGTAAAATAAAAATGCATAGCCTAATATTTTGTATTTAAATATTTTATGGAAAAATATAACTTTCTTTTTTTTAATGACTGCTGATATTGCAAGTTAAAAAAAAAAAAAAAGCAATAATTCTGAATGTTAAACAAGCTTGAATTGCATCTGAAATTCTCATAATTACCGTGAAACAAGAGAAATATGAATGTTTTCTGGACAAGTATAAATTGTAATAAATTTAATATTTATTCGTATATATATATATTTTTTAATTTATTAGTCTAAGCTGTAGGGCCTACTAGCGGCCAAGCGGTTCAACGTTCAAAGCTGGGAGACGTAAGGTGCCGGGTTCGATCCCAGGGCGCGCTCATCGGCCTAGCCATTCAGAGTTTTTCGTAATTTTCTGTGAAACTTGTATAAATACGGGCTAGGACCCTTTAGAAAGACCCCCCTTAAGCTAAGACACTAGAGCAGTCAATCAGCCTTACTCCCAAAACACCAATAGTCCAAGCTATAAACAGGTAAAAATACTTATACAATCAATAATAATAATAATCAGATAAAAATTTATTAATAAATAATAAGTGTAATAAATATAGGTTATAAATATAATTATTTTCATATTCGTATTAATTTACTGCCCACATATATTATGTAGAAAAAGAGAAAAAAAAAATCCAGTATTCCTGTGTTTTCATGGCTTATGTGAAAATTCATAAGTAACTTTGGAATTTTAGAATTTAATAATTATTAATATAAATAAACATACAAAATATATCTATGCATACTTTATACATATTTCTTAGGTTATAAACCAGTATATTTACCTAAATTTTTATAAATTATCTACAAATTGTTTTAAGATTTGTTAATTTATAAACAGCATAATATTTAGATATTCACTTGTATATGGCAAATATTACTAAATACCTATTTCTAACCAGATTCTAGCTCATTTATAGATTTTGAATTTTGATAATACAGGTTTTTGACGGTAGAGGTTTCTGACAGGTTTTTGACGGTTTAAACCAGGTTTAAACCTTTGTCATGTCAAAAACCACTTTTTGACGTCAAAAACCCAACCCTGGATTAAACTGAAGTATGTATATCCATTATATTTTTTTAGTTATAAATTAAATCTGGATACTTTACGGACAGCCCTCGTATAATCAGCAGTGGCACTGACTTTGAAAAATCTTTGGAGTCTGAATGCATTTGTTCATACACTTAAACACAGACATAAATATATATTATCACAAAATGGAATTTTCCAAATCACCCTACAATAAAGAGTATTATATACAGGGCAATTATATTGTTTTGCATAATTTAAAGAATTTCGATAGGATACTTTTCAAAACCAGATTTCAGTGCAAATCCATCAGAGACTCTTTCACTGGATGCAACACAGCCTTTACCATAAATTCTGTTCTTAAACGCATAATTCCTCCAGTATGATTTAATCCAAGAAAAAATCTTGTCATTTACCAGCAAGAAGAAAAACACTAGAAACATGACTCAATATGTCCATTCTGTCAAAACAAGCAGAACTCATCTATTGGGTTTATAAGCGTAGCAAAAATCTTTAAATGAGGAAACATAATAGAATTATCAATATTTAATCTCTCAGTAATATTTTCAGAGGTAATTCACGGATTATAAATCACTGAAATCATAGATAAAGTCATCTATGAAACCGTGTATGAACTCTCGCAATCACTCAATATCTCTTAAAAAGGTATTTGTGCAATGCTGAAGCAAATTTAGAAAAAAACAACTTCAACTTGAAACACATTATGATTATATTATTAAACTATAAAATCCTGTACCATTTAAATAAATATGAAAACATATTACAACTGAATGCAAAATATGAAAATTAGTAAAGAAAGAGACTTTTATTCTAGGATGTTGAAATTTCGAAATCGAGAGCAATACTATAAGATGAAATTTACAATATTAATCTAAGAGTATTAAATTATTAATAAATAAGTAAAATGTTGTATGCATGCTTAAGACTGCATGACAGTGTGAAAACGTCTATAGTAGTACATATAACATAATTAAAAAAGCATTCCCATCAATTGAATCAAAGAGAAAAGAATGTATTTTTACCTTTATATAGCATTGTATATTGTATATATATTTCTTATGCAACAAATAGTGCACTAACATTTAGTATAAAAATAAATAAATAAAAATAAATGCACAATACAACTGAAAATGTATTTCCATGCACTTTCACTGATAATCTTTAACGTATCTAATTTCTAATGTGTGATCCTGCACACCATATATACAGATATATTTCTAGATTTGGGAGACCTTTTTTGAGCTTCACTTAGATTTTTTTGCGAGTTCATAGATTTTATCCCATGCATAAGCAGGACATTCATATGCTTAAAATTATTTTGGTAAAAAATGAGGCTGCTTGTATAATGAAAAAACGTCTGACCATGTTTTTTGTGGATGTGAAGCACATTTCACCTATAAGTTTGAACACCTAGGCTGGCATTTAATTGAACCCTGGGAGCTTCATGATATTTCTATTTGGTGTCTGTTGAACTTTGCTTCTGCAACAGGTCTTTTTAAGAACTTTTGAGGATTGTACAATAGATCTCTGGTTGCAGTGCTTCGTTTTTCAGAATCCCCATCTTTAAATCTAAGTCTAACAATCCATAAAGATTGATAGATTGTTAGAATTTATGATTCTTAGATAGAACTATTTTTACAAAACTGATAAATTAGTAGACATTTCAATATAATCTACAATTCAAAGTTTAAATAAATTCACAAAAACAGGGAAAGAGATAAGTTTTATCCAAAACGAAAACAAAACTTTAGATTTTCTATCCACAAAAGTTAATACAGTGCTATCCAAATTAAATAAATATATGTAGTATATATAACATCTTACTTGGTAGGAACACTTTTTTTAATTTGGCTGTTTTTGGTGATTTCATTGCTGTTTAACATCTTATTATGGAATGATACTTTTGGCCTGGTTTGTAAGGATGCTAAATAGGCTTTTCTTGCAGCTGTTCTTTTAACCTAGAAGAGGAAAAATGCAGATACAGAAAGCTTATAAACAAATGTTAAAAGTTTCAACATTTTGTTCTAAAATAAAAATACTAGCAAATAAAGATTTTTTCCAAATTATTTTTTTAAATTTTTATGAGTTAATACTCTGTAGTAAAATATTTTATTCTGTATTAATTTTCCAATCACCATTGTCCCATTGATTACCATAAGTTTACTTTAATTACCTTTAATGAAGATAAATGTAGAAAAAGAGTACTAACAGTATTGGATAGTTCTAAAAGATACACTTACAAATGACAATACATAGTATTTTGTTTTCCTTAAATAATGAAAGAAAACTATGACAAGTTTTTATGAGAATAAAAAGCTAGCTAGCATGTTGTGGCCACCACAAAACTTTCTTCGATATTTTCTTACATAAATTCTGACAGTATAAATTATTTATTAAAATTATTTGATTTTCAGGAAATGCAAGATTAAATCTTTCCTTGATATGAAGATTAACAAAAGAAAAGTTTTGAAAAGTCACGGGTGAACTTTTGTTTTAGCTCTTTGACTTTTTTTTTTTTTTTTTTTTAGAGAAAGAGGATAATGAGTATTTGAAAATTAAAACAAATAAAAAAATTAAATTAAATTAAATTTTAAATTTAAATTTCTTAAACTAACTTTAAATCTTAAAAGTAACTTTCGATGTCCAAAATGTAATTTACAATAATCTCCAGTTTGAAGATGTGTTAAAACAATGAATATTTACCTCTAGTTCATGAGGAAGAAAAAAACTTGAGTTTTTTGGCTTAATAGCTGGTGATTTTCTGTGAATTACAGAAGCAAAATTCTGTAGGTTAGCTCTTAAATGATTCTGGATTTGTAATTTCCTATGCTCTGAAAATAAAAAAAAAAGAAATATTTTTTTTATTGCAAATATGGTAGTCAAATACTCTAGATAGTTCAATGCATACACAAACATTTATGAAAGAGAGCTAGGAAATTAATATAACATGTAGGAAGTACTAATCAAATTCATTTGATTTATATGCTAAATTTACAAAATAGAAACATAAATACATTAATTATAGAGTAAGTGTATAATATAGTATATATGAATGAATATCTATATCTATATTGCAATGATAGTATTTAAAACACTAATGATGTGGACACTATCATGGAACTTTCTTCTGTATTATTCTATACAACAACCCCATCTACCGGTAAACAGAAACAAATATTTAATTCGTGCTACTCATAATAAAGATTTTACATATGTAGCTTGGTGTAATTTTAACCAACAAATCTTGAGACATGGCAATATGGAAATCCACAGAAGGTGAATAATCACAGCATCACCTATTAGTCAATATATACTGAAATTGAGTCAGCAATCTTTTTCATGATGGTCATCTCACATATCAAGTTTGTTGCATTTATATGCTATAGAAACTAAGATTTACTAGACTGTACAGAAAAAAAATCGCAGCATAGTAGCTGCACTTGTTGGTCAATATAAACCAAATTCAATCAGCATAATGTTTTATAATGGCCCCCACATATATCAAGTTTCGTGCAATTATACACAACAAAAGCTAAAATATAGCTTTCTGTAAATAAGAGAAATCGCAGCAACACCTGATGGGTAATATACATCCAGAGATCCTGCTTGACTCGCATTTTACATGCAAATTTGTAAAAAAAAAAAAAAAAAAAAAAAAGACTGCTTACTTTTGAAACTGCGAGTCACGGTTTAACTTGCAAAATCCTGATACTTTTTTCTAACAAAATCGCAAGAACTCAAATCAAAACTTGACAAATATAAAAACTTTCAGCATATATTCAACAGCAATACTAAATTTAGATTTTGATGCAGCTATCAAAAATTTTGAAAGTGTAACGGACAAAAGATATCAATAAAAATGGTTTAAGACACTAACTCTATAAATTATTATTATTTTTTTTTTAATTACAGATTTAAAAAAAAAAAGGCTTTTAAAATGTTTTAAATGAAATTGATTATCAATTTTAAAGATTTTTTTTTAAACACTTTGATACTATTAGAGCACACAAAGGTATATATATAATTTTAAATTTTATTCTAGAAATTTTGTTTTATTTACTTTGCATAAATAACATACAGTTAATTATAAATAACCTTACTTAGAAGGCTTTAAATATCTGCCTGAGTTATTTTCACTCAAAGGCCCTTGTCATCCTGTGAGGCAAGACCATGGCTAGTACTCGCTTAGCTACAGTAGTTTTCTTCTGTGTCTTGCCTTCCCTCGATGCAGGAGCGCCACAATCGATCGATTTGGCCCTGGGCTTGTTGCCATTTACAGAATTTGAAATTATTTCTAATGTCTTCCAGAAAAAAAGCAAATGTGGTGTTTTCATAGTTTACAAGTTTTTCGATGTCATTGAAATTGATATTGATATTTTCGTTTAAAGCGGTTTTGGCTAATGCTGTAGTACTTTTACTAAATATGATATCTGAGAAGTGTTCTTTAATGCAATTTTTAATTTTTTGTTCTGTAGTACCCAGCCTTTTTTTAGAATTTTCGTAGGCAAATGGAATTCTGTAAATGCCTACAGTTTCTATTGGATTATTTTGATCTTTATCGTAATGGATGAGCTGAAAAATACTATTGTTTGTTTTAACAGGTATGTTTTACAACATACATCATCAGGGTGGGTAACACTACAACTCCAAATTCTCTGACTTTTCCATGATTATTTTTCAACATTTTCAATGATTTTTCCCTGGTGTTTATTTTCCAAACAATTTTACAAAATTTGTCAAAATTCCCTTACTTTACATGAAATTCCCTGACTTTTTCCATACTTACTTAAATTTCCTGACTTTTTCTGACTAGTGGCCACTCTGTGTAATTGAATTTAGTGGCTTCATTTTTTATTTTAAAGGGAGGCTCCATGATCAAAAGTCATTAGTGTATTTTGGGGGGATCTTTTGGTGACTTGGGATTTGATTAACATTTTTAATTCATTTATGATAAAGTTTATAGAAAATGTATGATAAGCAAAACATCCTATAATTATAAAATTAATGTCATCCGTTCTTATGTTAATCATGTAATACTAATTTGTTCTGATCCTATAATATTAAATAAAGAGTTAAAAAGAGTCACCAAAAAATCCCCCCAAAATACACTAATGTCATTCCTTTCGATTGTGGAGCCTCTCTCAAAATCAAAAATGAAGTCACTGAATTTCAATTATAACATACCTATTAAACCAGACAATAGTATTTTTCAGCTCATCCATAGCAATAAAGATCAAAATAACCTGTTAGAAACCACAGACATTTACAGTATTCCATTTATTCACGAAAATTCTAAAGAAGGCATAGGTGTTACAAAACAAAAAATTAAAAATTGTATTAAAGAACACTTCTCAGATATCAAATTTAGTAAAAGCACACATCATTAGCCAAAACCACTTTAAACAAAAATATCAATATTAATTTCAATGACGTCGAAAAACTTGCAAATTATGAAATCCCCAAATACACTTTTTTCCAGAGTTCAAATTCTGTAAATGGCAACAAGCTCAGGGCCAGTGTCGATCGATTATGGCCCCACTTATTTAAGGTAAGACAAGATACAGATCAAAATGTTTTGTTTCATTTGTTTGTTAAAGCCTTCAAGTAAGGTTATTTATAATTTTTATAATGTAAATTAAGGCTTCATTTAAAAGTTTAAATTAGCATATAGTTTGTTTCACAGTGAAAGTGAAAAGGCAAGATGTAATTTAAAAAATAATTTTATCCTAGTTTACAATTTTATACTATTTCATTTAAATATTATGTTCAATTATATCTAAAATAGAATAGGTAATGCCTTTACATTTATTCATGCTTCAGGTAATTATTTAGAAACTGACTCATAATTTTTAAAATTTGACTCACAATTCTCTATGCAGAGTGAGTCAATGTGATTCCCAATAAGTCTAGAACCACCTTTGTACACCTAAATTAAGTCAGCATTCTTTTTCACAATGGCCATCTCATACATCAAGTTTTGTGCATTTGTAAACTATAGAAGCTGAGATCTAGCTTTCTATACACACATAAAAGATATTGCAACATAGCAGTGCCACCTGTCAGCTGATATGCATCCAAATTAAAATAGCATAATGTTTGCTAATGGTCCTCTCACATATTGTATTTATTGTGATTTTATTCAATAGAAGCTGAGATATAGCCTTTTCACAAATGAGAGAGATCGAAGCACAGCAGCACCATTTGTTAGATAATTTGTACCAAATATCAAGGTGCAATTGTACATAAACTTTTGTAAAATTCCATACATTAGTTCTTGAGCTGTCATAAAATTTTTATCCCATGCACAGTGAACACACAGACAGTCAGACATACATTTTCTAAAAAATAGTTACATCATATTTGGAACATCTCAAAATCTATTAAAACTGGAAGTCGAACATTTTTATGAATCTAATACTTTCCACAACGAACAGTAAATTATTCTTAAATCCAATAATATATATGCAGGTCTCGAGATTAATGATGGTCCCCGTCAGTCCTAGACCACAAAAATATTCAATGGACCAGGAAAATATAAATAAAAAAATTATAACAGTCCACCAGACTAATAAAACTTTTCAATTTATTTTTATATTTTTACTTTTTTTTTAAACTATCAATAAAGTTTTATTCAATCAGAGTGTAAAAGAGGCTGCTGGAATAAGACTAGAATAAAAACTGATTGGAATAACATTTTATGTACAGAGTTTTTGAATGACTTAAAGCGAGTATATCTAGATATTCCAGACATTGAATTTTTTGATACCATACATACAGTAAAATTATGGCTGGTTGGTCGGTCGGTTGACTTTTTATGGCACAAGACCCAGAAAATGATATGCTGTGCCAAACATATCAACATTATTATTAGAAAGTGAAGAAAGAAAGAGAAAAAAATGTCTGTGAATCTGTCACAGAATAGTAGTGTATTATAACAATAATATGTGGATTCTATTATAATTATCAATATCATATATTCTATGTAATTTTTCATTTAATTATTTTAATAATTAATATGCTTATTTTATTTATATTAAATATGTGACATTTAACCAATTTATTAAAACATAATTTTTTATTTATAACTCTTTTTGACCCGAAACATTTTTACCTTAAAACATTACATTCTTCTGTTTTTGCAAACTGAAAGAAAAATATGGACTCTAACCGACATTTGTTGATTGAAAATTGTACTTTACACTTTCTGCTAATTAGCTCGATTGTTCATTTCCTGATTTTATTACATACGACTGTTCCAGATTAAAAAATTAAGTGGATGTCTAACCCGCACGATCGTACAGCCTGGGTCGGAAAGGGCGAGATTACATTTCTATTTTAAATTAATTTATTAAGATCTAATTATCATGTTTATCATGTAAATTCCCTTTGTTATACAAACTTTTAAAAATCTAATAGAATGGGTGAATGGAACAGCAAAAGTCTGTATGGACTTGCGAAATCATAAAATCATTGGTCCTGGGCTCAGTGACTTAATTTTCTTAATTTATACCCCTGTGTGAGTAAAGTTGTTACACATATTCTTTACAAATTAATAACACTGCTCGGCATGAAAATTGGCCTCAACATTATTTTTGCAAATTCTTATGTAAAATGACCTCCTGAATCCGAATATGACATCCATTTTGCCCTATCACTCACCATTTTAGGGGGATCCCCCCTCCTTAAAAAAAAAAAAAAATTTGGGGGGGGGGGGGGTAATTTTATGGCTATAAATTTGATTTGTAGGTGAAGAAAGGTTTATTTTAACTGTTAAATATCTTCTGAGGTGTTAGAGAAGTGAAAAATAATAAAACATGAACATTTGCAGCAAGGGGAAAGTTTAGGGGGAGGGGGGATTTGCTACTGAAATTATAAATTACCTTTATTATATTTTATTAATCTATTATTATTATTATTTATACATTATATTTTTTGTTTTTAAGTGTTTAAATAATTCTCTTCCATTCTCCAAATCAAATTTATGGCCATAAAATTATCGAATAGTGATAAAAATTGGGGAAGGGGTTGGTGTCCCGTGAAAATGGTCGGTGATTGGTTAAAATGAGGATCCTATTCGGATTCAGGAAGTCATTTTACTTAAGAATCAGCAGAAATAGTATCAGGACTCGGGGGGAAAAAAAAAAAATAAAAATAAATTAAGCGCAGTGTAATTTAATTTCAAAAGAAGATTAATAAAAATACTTAGGAAATGTAATTTAAAGTTTAATTAATTAAATTTCTTTAATTAAATAGAAATTTTACTCATTTTATGCAAATTAAATCTTTATTCTAATAATTTTAAAAAATTAAGTAAAACTAAGCAATCTTCTTTTAAAATAGCAACACTTATACAGTAAGAATTGTAGACGTAGTTTAATTTTTAGTTTTTTTTCTATAAAATAAAAGTTATTACAGTTTATCAATTTATTTAACTTATTTTGTCATTAAAAAGTAATTATCTTGCATTTCCTGGTTTAAATTACAGATATCTGTCTCTACGTTGACGATTTCTGTTGACATCTAGTATTGGTATTAATAATTGGTCTGAGTTTTTGTAACTGCTTGCTTTTTCAAATTTTTAGCATTTAAATAATGCTAAAAATTTGAACAAAAAAAATGCTTAGCACTCCTTTTGGTATAAATTGAAAAGTCACATGGTTACTTTGATGAGAGTATCTATTCTTGCTTCGCAGCCAACCTAACCTAGTTCTCTCTTTGGCTTTGCTCCAATAACCACTTATTCTCTCTCATCCTCAAAAGTGAGTCAAATATGAGTTTTTCACCCCCCCCCTTCCTTTTTTTTCTCTCCAATTTTTGTGATCATTTATTTTAGACCAGGGAATATGCTGTTATTAATTTAAAAAAAATCTATTGAACTACTCCTTTATTTTTTTTATATCTGTGTGAAAACTGTATTTCTGCAAACTCAAACCTCTGGAATAAAAAAGAAGTTCATGTTACACCCTGTATATATACTTGAGTACATTACACAAAAACAAAATAAAAAACTGATTCAGCATGATGGTATATTATTAGATAAATTGAAAAGCTACTAACACTGTAAGGGTCAAAATAGTGGATGTTATAAATTATTATAAACCATAATACAAAAATTAGGCTTTATGCCAATATAATTTACAAAAAAAAAAAAAAAAAAAAAAAAAAAATTCACAATCTATTTTATCTTAATTATTCAACTGCTATTGTGACCTTCTTCATAATGTACTAGACTGTGATGTCTCCTGTTCTTTTTTTGCTCCCTTAAACTTTCCCTCAAGTAGGTAGTGCTGTCTTCTTTGTCTTACTAGGCTCAACATTATTCTATGTGTTCTTGTTTGCAAGAATCTTCACTACTCCTGCTTTAATAGCATAGTAAAAATTATGATATATTATCCATGAGTTTTAAATGATTATCAAAATCTATTTTGATGTTCAATATCATTAACAACTTCTTTCATGTTTTTTTTTTTTTTTTGTCATTGTGACACATTCTGCTCCCTCAGCCCCTCTCCTTTTTTACCATGTTTTTATTAACTTCGATTCTTGTTTGTTTGTGGGTTTGTTTGTCAGGGACAAATCTTGCAATTGATTTTTAACTAACTTCCCGACGAGCTAGATATTTGAAATTTTCAGGACAGCTCACAACACGGTGACAATACATTTTTCTAATAATTTTAGTCAACTATTTCAAGTCCCACTGCCTTCAGCAGCGCTTATATGATTCGACAGAAAATTTATTTAACTAACTTCCCGACTAGACATTTGAAACTTTCAGAATAGTTCAGAACACGGTGAAAGTGCATTTTCTTAATACCTTTAGCCAACTGTTTTGGGTTCCTGCTGCCTTCGGCAGCGTTATCAGTACAAAGCTTGCAATCAATTTTTCACTAACTTTCCGACTAGATAGACATTTCAAACTTTCAGGACAGCTCACAACACGGTGACAATACATTTTTCTAATAATTTTAGTCATCTATTTCAGGTCCCGCTGCCTTCGGCAGCGCTTATATAATTCGACAGAACATTTATTTAACTAACTTCCCAACCAGCTAGACATTTGAAATTTTCAGAATAGTTTAGAACACGGTGAAAATGCATTTTTTAAATACCTTTAGCCAACTGTTTCGGGTTCCTGCTGCCTTCAGCAGCATTATCAGTACTAAGCTTGCAATCGATTTTTCACTAACTTTCCGACTATCTGGACATTTGAAACTTTCAGGACAGTTCATAACACGGTGACAATACATTTTTCTAATAATTTTAGTCAACTATTTCAGGTCCCACTGCCTTCGGCAGCGCTTATATTATTCGACAGAAAATTTATTTAACTAACTTCCTGACTAGCTAGACATTTGAAACTTTCAGAATAGTTCAGAACACTGTGAAAATGCATTTTTTAAAATACCTTTAGCCAACTGTTTCGGGTTCCTGCTGCCTTCAGCAGCATTACCAGTACAAAGCTTGCAATCGATTTTTCACTAACTTCCCGACTAGCTAGATATTTGAAACTTTCAGGATAGCTCAGAACACGTTGGCAATACATTTTTTTAATACTTTTAGTCAACTGTTTCAGGTCCCTACTGCCTTCGGCAGCGTTCATATGATTCAACAGAAAATTTATTTAACTAACTTCCCGAGTAGCTAGACATTTGAAACTTTCGGAATAGTTCAGAATACGGTGAAAATGCTTTTTAAAAATATTTTTATCCAATTGCTTCGGGACCCTGCTGCCTTTGGTAGTGTTTCCAGTACAAAGCTTTTAACTAACTTCCCGGCTAGATAGCCATTTGAAACTTTTATAATAGCTCAAAAGACGATAGCAAGGAATTTTTTTAATACTTTTATCCAATTGCTGGGGTTCCGGCTGCCTTCAGTAGCGTTTATATGATTCAACAGAAAATTTAAAAACATGGTTTATAAAAAATTTTTTATCTTATAATTATTTTTTTTTTTAATAAATGCCAGCATTTTATGAATTATTCATATTGTTTTTATCATTCCAAATTCTTTGAAAAATGATTCTATTGGGTTTAACTGGTATAGTTATACCTAATTTTACTGCTCCAAATTTTAATTTATTAGAGGCTCTTTTTTTACACGTTGATCATGAAGACCACAATAGTGGCTAAAAGATCCAAATAAATTACATTATGCAGTAGTTTTTGGTACCTCATACTGATGATGTCATCTGATTGAGAGAAAGGAATGGCATTAAAAGAAGAGACAGGAAATGAAACATTATAGTTGATCATGAAGAAGGCTATGATAGTGGTTGAAAAATCTAGATGTGGTTGATAATGGGATACTTTTTGGTAAATTATATAGAGAAAAATTGACTTTTGTGTTTTTATAATTAATTTTCTCATTAAAATTTTAAATATAAAATACAATTGATTAAAAATACATCACAATATCTTAATACTAACCTTCATGTGTTTTTACAGCTTGTGGACTAGGAAGTGTAGTTGAATTCCTTACATGGCTTATTCCTTGGATGAATGGTTTTTTTCCAGAAAGCTCATATTTTTGAGATACCTACCAAACAATTACTTAACATTATGAATAAATATAAAACTAAGAATTTACATAATTTTTTAAACAAATCCTACAAAAATTTAGCAATATCTTTATGAATGTTTCTACACTGATTTTTTAAACACAAAAAATAAATATGAAAAAAATATAAAACAACTCTCAAAAAATATTTTAAGTAAAGAATAGACACTTCCCTCTTATCATAATTCCTTGATGCATTTTTATTTTTTTTTACATACATAAGAAAGAAAATATTGAATTCGTGAAAATTTTTGAACCTCTGAGTTTTAATGGTTTACACATTGTGAGGTGTTCTGAACACAGTGAAACAACCTAATATGTAAAATTCCTGAAAACTGCTACATAACATGCATTCTGAATGAAAGATTGGAGCAGAGTCATTAATGATATATAATATGACTATTATTAAAAGTACAGTTGAGCCTCGTTAACATGAACACGTTTATTGTGAATTACTTTTTAAGATGAACTGTTTCTACAATCCCCGTCAAAATGAAGATTAGTTTCTAAGTAACTGATAGCATGAACAAATTTTTTATCCCCCTGCAGATTCACATTAACAAGGTTCGATGTTATTTATTTATGCCTATAATACATTATATTTTGAAAAAAAAATTCATATATTATAACAAATTAAACATTCAAAATTAATTTTTTTTATTAAAAACTACATAATTTAATATGAAATCCAGTGGCAGCAAAAATGCTAATGTGTCTAGTGAGAGCTGTAAAAAAAGTTTCAGCTATGCACATTACAATTTTCAGGAAATTTTTACCTGTTTCTTTGTGCTATTAAAATTTTGTGAGCATTGTTTTTCATGAACGAAGTTCTACAAAAACTTATATTTGGTTATACACTGACATTAATTGGCACAGATTAGATTTTGACATATTTCACTCAATAGTGTCAATATGCTGCAATCTCAGCTTTTATAGTGTATAAGTGCAACTTGATATGTAAAAGGGTCAAAATGAATAATATGCTGATTTAATTTGGCTACATACTAACCAACAGGTGGTGCTGCATTTTTCCCCATTTATGGGAAAGCTATATATTAGTTTCTATGTTTTATAGATGAATCAAACTTGATATAATAAAATACCTAATTTCAATGTATATTAAATAACAAGTGGTGTTGCTATTATTCACTTGCTACAATATTCTAAATATGATTTTATGTTTTTAAAGTGTCTGGATCAGCACCTATTTTGCATATTTATTACATTGTTATTCATCCTAAATAATGGACTCTTGCTTAGTGTTCTTTAGGAGGGTTGAAATTTCTGTCAAGACAAACCCAATTTTGAAATAGCCGAAAGCAATAGTCAAAACTTAACTTTCCCTTGCAAGCATGAATTATATCTCCATAAGTATAAACATTAATAATTATAACTTATTTTGTACTTAAAAAAGGGGAGGGATAGAGAACGATCTACAATTCATAAAATTCTATAATTTGCAACATCTTTGGCTAAATAATTTGAGATCAAAGAGATTCGATTGTATAATAATTCCCTCTTTCATACACATATATTACCTTTTGATAAAATTAACAAAATATTTGAATAAATAAGTATATATATTTAGATATATAGGATTTATTTATTTAAAGACCTATTCAGAGATTCACACCACTTTCATGAACAAATTTCCTAATTGCTTTGATTCTACTTTTGTTTAACATTTATTAATGTTTCTCAGAAATAATACTATGGCTGAATATACACATAGCAGCACAATGCTTTGCTCACATAGCATCCTAAATTCGGGGTAAAGTCTTAGAACTTTTTACTGTTAGTCTTTCAAATTCTCCTTTTCATAAGAAGAGTGTGCTACTGCTAGCATCATTTTTGATTTTTTACACTCCTCATACCAAGCTATTTAATTTTTATCATCTGCAACTATTAATCTTTTGAGTTTGTTGTACTTCTTTATAAAAGATTATCCAGATTGATCATAATTAATCCAATCTAATTACAAGAAAGGCATAAAGTTTGTAAGATTAAACAAAACAGGGGATGAAAATTAAAAAAAAAAAAGTCCCAAAAGTCACCATTAGAGGAATGTGTGGGTGGCACTGTATAATAGAAAAAAGAGTTTTAAAAAATGGAAAAGTAGGGAAAAATTCTTGGAGATTGGAACAAGAAGAATCAGCAAACATCACTATCACTAAGACACTCCGACCACAAAGGCAACCACTGATGATGCCATGGAGTCCCCCCAACAAAAGTTACTGGGCCTAAAGTAATTTTTTTTTTTTATTAATTCAAAGTTATGATTAGTTATTTTAATAAAACTGAAAAAAAAAAAAAAAAAAAAAAAAAAAAAATGATGATAATAATAATAATAATCAGTAATAAATCTAAGCCCAAGGGTTTATCCAGGTTTTAATTTTTGGCCCCCACTTTTGTAAAAAAAAAAAAAAAAAAATTATTTTTGTGATTTTTTTTTTTTTTTTTTTTGCAATAAAAAGAATTATCACATGAAACCTTTCACTTCAGCAGTTACTCTATCTAGTGTTTAATGTTAAGTTAATAGCATATTACTGAACCAAGTATAGACACTCATTAAAAATAATACTGTTAAAATTGAAAATTTTTACAAAATCATCATTTTTATGAAACTAAATCATGTGAAAGGGCTGTTTTTATGAATCTGAATTTTGTGAAGGGACCCATTTTATGGATTTGAATTTTGTGAAGGGACTCATTTTACGGATTTGAATTTTGTGAAGGGGCTTATTTTAGAGATTTGAATTTTGTGAAGGGGCTCATTTTAGAGATTTGAATTTTGTGAAGGGGCAGCAAAAGGGTCCCAATTTTAACCTGGATCGACTCCTGAAGTCTTTAAAATAATATTATTCACGTTCTAGCTATTTCTTCACGTGATCCTTGGTTTCATCTGCAGCAATGTTTGAAATACGTTATTAATTTGTTCTTGTTTCTTAAACAGGTTGTTTAATTCCATTTTTTATTTTTCTTAATATTTGTTACCCTTTTCCTTGAATTTTCCATTAATTAATCAAATTAAATACTATAGATATTTTTTGCGTATTTCAAATTTCCAAATTTGCTGACAGTTTGGTGATATCTAAATTCAATGTCGATAACAAAAAGTACCAATAATTATTTATAAGTTAAGATGAGTGATATTAAACTCACATTATAGCTATGCCGTAGAGAGTTGGCGACAGTCTAAGATTCCCCCTAAGGGTAGTTCAAAGATATGCCATCCTAATTTTGATCCTCTGTGAAGCAGAACGCAGTGCTTCAATGACCCACAAAGATATTTCATTAATACTGAAAACACAATTATTTAAGCCTTTCATGTAAAATGAAGAAAATAAATTTGCAAACTGATAAAATTAAATTAAAATATAAACTATTGCTGCAAATACTCACTTTTTCATTTTCATGTGATTCATCAAATAGTTTAGATAAAGCAAGGTCAATTTTTTCTAATCGAGTTTTCATGTTAATTAGAGTTTCTGGAATTTCATCTCCTTTATACTTTGGTTGTAAGGGAGTTCTATCTAAAATAAATAAAAATCCTCAAAGAAAATTTAAATTGATGATAAATGAAGACTTTGCAAATAAATGTTATAAACTGCAAAAACACACAACAATTGTTTTGGGTCAAAACAATTAAGAAGGATCTTTCATCAGATGAAAAAATGCATGCAAGAGTGCATTGCATGCTACACTTATGTCTACTTTTTTTTTTTTTAATTAACCCTAAGAAGGATCACGCTTCATTATTTTGACTAAAATCAATTGTAGTTCATGTTTTTCCAATTTATGCCCTTTGCTTAAAGTTTTTATCCATTAACAATTCAATGCACAATGGGTAGTAGTGACTTTAGAAAAATTTCTAGACATATACACTAAAAATTGCCCATTTTCAGAAGAACCCAGATATGATTTTACTGAAATTTAATTAAATAAATTACATAATGTAGAATAAATACTTAATGATTTAAAAATATAATTTATAAAGTACATAATATACAGTCACAAAAATGCTTGTTTAAAAAAAAAAAAAAAAAAAAAAAAATATCAAATTAGAATTACTTAAAAATCGATTTTTACAGCAGTTTTAATTTCCATGTCTGGTGGGAATTTTGAACTGGTTTTATTACTTTCTTCTATATATATAAGGAGAAAGTATAAGATCCGTGAAAAATTGCTAAAACTCTGGTTTTCGATGTATTTACATGTTTCGAATACAATTTGACTATTTTAAGAAAATGTCTGTGTGCATAAAAAATTTCTGGATGCTGTTTCTCACAAACCAATAAACAATATTCAACCTAGTTTGTTGACCTTGACCTAAACTGGTGCTAATTACATTTTGGGATCAACCGTTCAACAGGTGACGCTGTCATTCCCTCCTTTTTTTCTCATAATTTTTAATATAGCATAAAGATTGTGAAATTAATATGAATGATTGTAAAATTAATATGACTTATTGATAAGATCTTCCTTCCCCACTCCACCCCCTTTTTTTAAAGACTTTGGAAAGCAGAAGCATCTTCATCAAGCTTCCTTTTTTGCACTTGTCGTCTTTAATTGCTCTAAGTGAGCCATATATTCAGAATGTAGCTGGTTATATATCTATAGCTGGTTATATATCTAATTATCTCTTGATACAAGAGAAGGAATTTAAGACTACTTCCTCAAATGACCCTGCAAAAACATGAAAAATAGATTCAAATATGCAGTCTCTTTTGTGACAATATTACTTATACAAAATCCTCTCTCAGGCACTACATTACTGTGAGATGAAGTCAAGCAAATTTTAATAAATTTGACTAAAAGGTAAACATTGAAATTACCTTTTGAGATTACCTTTCTCATTGAAAAGTGAATAGAGCTTTGAAATTGTACTGAAATTTCAGGACAACTACTACCCATGAATTATAGTGCATTTTTTGGCAAAGAGTAAAATATTTACATACATATCAAGAATTTAACATTGTTGCAAAAATTGTGGATGTGTAGGACGTAGATTAAGGCTGATTGACTACGCTAGGGTCTAGGTCTGAGTGGAATGCTCTCCAGGAGGGGAGAAGGAGAAGCTTTCCCAGGGGTCCTAGCCTGCATATTTACATCACCTTTGAGAAAAATCATAGAAACCTCTGAATGGATTTGCTGATGAGTATGACTTAAGAACAAATCCGACACTCTCGTCTTGTAACTTTGAGATATTGTAGCAAAGGATTAAAACATTTTTCCTGCAATTACATTAATGTTGCAGAACAAAGATATTTACAGCAACAGGTATAATGAAAACTGCTTCATTGAGTGGTCCAACAGTGGTTGACGTTGGTGATGAATTAAGCGAAAAATAGTAGTTTAAGGGTTGTCAAAATTTAGAAGCTTTATGTTTAATAGGATTTGAATTTCTGAAATTTTTCAGATTAATCCATTGGTTTCTGAAGCATAATTAACTCAAAATTTCATCAATTTCATCATTAACTCAAATTTTATCAATTGGGCAGTCTTGTCGACAAGAACGCCCGATGATACAGTTCACCGAGATGTACCTGATGAAGGCTGTGGTTTTAGCGTCTGAAAGCGCTCGTACGGTTAATAAAAAAAAGTTTTAATGTTTTAATATAATGATATTCTTATTCAATATTTTTATAAACTATTTACAACAGAATACAAGAAATTCAATGTCACCTGTTCTAAGAACAGATTTTTTGGGAAAAGTTTGTATTCCCACATCCTTGGACTCTTTTATATCTGTCCTTTCTGCTAAACAAGCCGCACAGTCAGGAGCAACTTGTTTACAAAAATCTTGCCATTCTTTTTCTTCTTTCTTTTGGAGTATAATCTGCTTTGCTTTGAATTGATAATAGTTCATTTCATTATCAGAAAAACTTTTGGAACTGGCCATGAAGTTGATTACCTAAATATGAAAAGAAAAACACAAATTTTAAAGAACAAATGAAAGAATAAGATTTCATGCAAATTGAATTTAAAATGAGAAAAACATTAAAAGATAAATTTAATATAATTAAGTCTTCAACCAACTTGATAAAGGACAAAATTGCAATTTTTAGCATTTTCCAACTTTCTTTTTGAGTTTTTTTGTTTGGTGCATCTTACAACAAATTGTTGTTGCCTTACATACTTTCACAGGTACTTTCATTAGGCCACATTAGAAAAAATATCCAGAGAGGAGCAACATAGCTTTCTTTGGTATCTAAACAATTTTCTTTAGGGGGTAGTGAGAGAGAGCACTATACTTTCATGAAAACTAATGTTTTTCTTGTAATACTTGAGTATCTAAAAAACTTTATAATTTTTTCCTGTATTATGAAAGATAAAAACAATTTAAGTGAATTTTGAAGGTCTAGAGTAGGGTCATGAACTCTCCATGTTCTTGCCCATCACTAAACCTACCAGCACTCATGGGACTTAATTCTGTTATAGCAACCTTATGAACAGTAGGGGTAGTAGTTATACCTTGGGTCAGCATATTATTCTATTTTCTTATTACAGATGGCAAGCAAAAAATCCATTTTATTTCTTCACTTTAACATTAGATGGCACTGTAGGTTTGTTTTGTGCTCATAACTTACCGTATATTTCCGAATATAAGCCGAGAGTACGTTTTTCCTTTCAGAAATTTGCCCAAAATTGCAAACCCGTGTATAAGGTGAATTGAAAAAATACTCTTTTAAAGTTCAAGTATATCGTCAAAACGACGAAAATAATGCCAATCTATAAAACTTTCAGGATAATCTGTCCAATGAAATTGTGCGATATGCAGGGGTGAAACTACCTAGCTTGAAAAAACCCTGAAAACTGTTCCTTGCATGCAGATAGGAGACATTCATTAATGATATATCATATGGCTACCTATATTAAGTGATATTTGCAGAGTTTGTAATGCATTTATAAGGCAAATTAAACATTCAAAATGAGAAATTTCTGTAAAAACAAAGTAATTTAACATGAAATTCAAAGACAGCAAAATTTTCAAAAACCCTGAAAAGTTTCACCCCTGGAAATGTGTGCTTATCCAATAGAATTCCTTACCTTGCTTAGCTATGACGTAAAACTATCGCCATGTGTTCGCCAATGGCAATAGTTATAACTCTGGCAACCCTATCAGAAGGGAGGCTAGCACAGGCATCGAACAGATGCATTCGCCTCGCACACGCAGGTGAAAGACAAGTGCCGGCAGCTGAAAACGATAGCCGCCGTAATACCAGGAGGCCTAACGTCAATGCTGCAACTGCTGGATGTTTGCATAAGCTGTTTAAAGACCGATTGCATCGATTTTTTAAAATGACATATCTAAATTATTTTGTATATTTCTATTTTTGAGCATTTTTATCAGTGAACCAATCTGTAAGAAGTTATATTGAAATTCAGAAAGGCATGAGTAATGTAATGTGAATGACATATTATAAAAATACCATGTTTCTCACTTTAAGAATTTAGTTTTAGGCAATTTAAATTAAATTTTAATAAATAAATACAGATGCTTTATCATTTTAATATATATATATACAAATCCATCAATTATTTACTAAAATTTTTACAATTTATTTGTAAAAAAGTTTTAGTACACCACTCTGAAGAAAAATATCGCAATAATAAAATTGGCGAATTTTCGTTTGCAAATGGAAAAGTACCTTAATTATACACAGAGATAACGAAAAGATACCTTACAAAGTAATATTTAATTAAATTCCTTTTTTAGCCTGATTCTGTTCACTTCTGCAAATACCTGTCTCATCAGATTACCACTCAACTTACTTCTACAGACAATGTCATAGACAAAAATCAAGTCTGAAAGGCTAAGTCATGTAGTTACTAGGATGGAGCAAAAAAGTAGATTTTTCCTTTTTGTAAAATCTGCAATTTTTCATGTAATTTTAACAAAAGTCAGAAATTGTTTATAAGTAATGATTTTTAATTCCCAGTGTAAAAATCTTTTAATTTGGTTAAAAGTTTTATAAAACTCCTTCTTTTCACCATATGTATTAAGAATCTCCAGATTAAGAACCAACAAGCCACCACTGGACAAAATGATAATTTATTATAATGTTACATAAACATCTCTATATAAACAATCTCTATATTTACAGGGATATAAAATTAATGATACATTAAGTTATGAGCAGTTATGTTTTCAATGACAATAGAATAAATAACGATCATTTTGAAGGACGGCATCATGGTTCATAAAAATATTCAAGAAAAGAAAACTAAAAATTACATGAATACACGTAGATATATCATAAAATTTGAACAAAGAAAAAATTTAAACTACATAAAATTAGTCTTGTAACAAAATAACTATGATAGTTGTTAACAGCTAGTTTAAATGCCCACACTTACTGAATTTTGCACTTGCAATTACATTAAAAAGTTCAGCAGACTTGCATTCATTCTTCCCTTATCAAAATATATTAAAAATGTAGAACAATATTCAGTGCAACAGATAATATTAGTAAACTGACTTTTTAAAATTTGTGTTGGAGAGAAACTCTCACCGCGTAGTGTGTTATTATCTATTACAATGCTTTTAAATATATTCGAAACAAGCGCCGATATATAAATAAAAATTAAAAAATATAACAAAACGGAAGAGGAAGAGGACCGGAGCGGAAGTTGGTTGAATCGTTGTTGGTTGAATGTTGTTGAGGCAATGATTTATTATTTGATTATTAATCCTATCTGTGTTGATTATTAATTCTATCTTAATTAAGAACTCTTACATAAATATATGAAATCAGTACTTTTTGTTGAAATATTAGCTAAAATAGTTGGCTACCTACTACTCATTCCTAATCTTGAATCAATCAATTAATCAATCTAAATATAAACAATTGCTTTTGTTTATTATGTCAGCTGTTTATTTGAACCAGTTCTAATTTTCTTTTGAAAAGGGATTATATTATTAACAATTCTTTCAAACAGTCATAAAGACCTTACATAATTAAAATTGAGATGCTTAAAATACTTTTACCTACGAAACTAATTTATTTTTCATTGCTGCGATCAGCATCTTTTACATTTGATAGTGCTGTTTTTAATTTAGGAGAGCAAAATAATCAAATAAATAAGAAACAAAAATCTGAAGATATAAATGATGATTTTTTGAAAAATGTTGTCTGCCCGTTAACTAAGAAGCCTCTACGATACGATAGGCAATGTCAACTTCTCATTAATGATGAATTAGCTATAGGATATAAAATAGAAAATGGAATTCCCAACATGCTTCCTTCAGAAACAGTAAAACTCAAAAAATCATAGTTGTTATTTGTTATTATTTCTCTATGATTTGTTTCATTCTATCGTATGACAATAAATAAAAGTATTTCAAACTATGCCTGTGTGATGTTGTTTATTTTATTTACGTGCACATATTAATACATATATATATATTAATTGGACACTGGTCTTTTTCCATTCTTTGTATATAGAATAATTTTGATCTATTCTTTTAAAATCAATGTTCAGATATCTTGATAGGACTTAAAATTGCAGAAATTAGATTCATATGTGTATATATATATATTATCCTAGAAATGATGATTTTTAAAGAAATTTCTGTTTATTTATATGATGCACAAAATAATTTTTATGTAATTTAATTTATTCTCTTTACTGAATTTTTTTAATTTGAATATCCATTTACCATGAAATCTACTAAAAAACTGAATCGGAAACGAAATTATTAATTCCTAACAATTCAGTAGCGTAGATTTTAAGTTTTACTTTGGCAGATTTTAATTTATTTAAATTTAAGGAAAACCAGATACATTTTTACATTTTGATGCTGCTAGTACGTTTATTTCGTTTTCTGACAAATAGATGGCGTTACTTGTCCTAATTTTCAGATATTTAGGTATTTTGTTATAAATCGAATTAATATATTGTTATATTTTTAAAATGCCTCTGGAAAAGAGTTGTGGATGTAAAGGGATAAGGACTTGTTTGCTTTGTGAAAATCAAAATAATGGTTCAGTTGTTTCATGTAAAATAGAAGAGGTAAAGCACATTTCTGTTAAGCCTAACTGATTCATGATGTGATATACAATAAAAACAATTTTCATTTTTTGTAATTAATGTGCTTCAAACACGTTTTCTTTATTTAAAATTTAAAGTTTTAAAAATGTGTTTAAACTTTTAAAAATGTGCACTGTATCTATTTATAACTTTTTTTAAAATATATATCCTAGTTAGTAGTAACAATGCAATGCTATGAATATGTTATAAATAAACAAATTCATAATTCATAGAAAGCCTATCCAAATATTTTTAACGTCATAAAACTTTGTAATATGTATTGCATTGTGACGAATGATTCATATATTTCCCCCAAAAAATGATAATTAAATAATTCTTTTAGTACACAATTTCAAGTTGATAAATAAAAATTATGTATTCATATGCTATATATTTTCCTTTCCACAAAATACTATTGATAAAATTTTGCATTTTTTTCACCAGAAAATTAATAAAAATAAAGAAAATAAATATTTTATAATTTTTATTCTATTTAAACTAATGTTTTATGGAAAATTTCTTAACTCAGTTAAAAGGGGTTAAGTCAAAAAAGATAATTAGTGAAAAACAGTGATTAAATATTTGAAATTTAATGGCAGTTATATAGTTACAAATTAATTTAGGTAACAAATCAGTTAAGTAAAAGTGTCTTTTTTTTTTTTTTTTCCTCCTTGATGAGGCTTTATTATAGTTTAGTGGGTGCAATGGGGCTGCTAGTACTTTCTATAGTACCTTATTGTACTAGTACAAGATACACCACTAGTATTAGTACTTTTGGGGCTGCTTTAAAACAAAAGTACAAAAATTGGATGAAATGTGTACATTTGTAAAAATGTAGGTTGTGTATTTCACATCAGAAGAAGAAAAATAAAATTATATTCCCTGTTCAAATTTATAGACCAGTATTAAATTTTATATTGTTCTTGTATTTTTTTCTCAACACAAAAAACTAAATTAGTAATTAAGGGTCTTTCATATTAATCACATGCCAGCTACCATTTGCCACCATGATTAACTTATACTAATTATAAATTTATCTGACAAACAGTATGATAAACTCATATGACATATACATTATATATTATTTTGTATGATGGCATGTGGTTATTATTACGATAACATACCTAATCAATTTTCAAACTTAATATTTCAAGCAGTGTGTGATATTTATCACCTCTAAATAGGGGCTGTGACGGAAGTTGTCATGCTTCACTAGAGAATTTCCCAATGAGTCCTGTTGAAAAGGTTATTTGTGGTTTTGCACTTGTAAAAATTAATTATCACCACTCAATCTGGCCTAATTGTCAATGAAAAACCCAAGTGACCAATCATAGTTGATTAGGCGGCCGAGCGGTTCTGCGCTCAAAGCTGGTAGATGGGAGGTGCCGGGTTCGATCCCAGGTCGCGCTCATCGACCAAGCCGTTCGGAGTTTTCCGTGGTTTCCTCCGAAACTTGCGTAAATACGGGCTAGGACCCCTTAGAAAGACCCCCACGGAGGGCATTCCCCCTCTAGGCCTAGGACACATCCGGAGTCAGTCGGCCTTAAATCCTACAACAACAACAACAACATAGTTGATTAGTCTTTCCTGCACAAAATATCTGTGTGATAGCACCTATATATCTAATATGATTTCTCAGAAAAATGGCTGGAAATTTTCAGTTTTGTTTTTCAGTGAAAGAGATTTAAATCTTTGATAAAATTTGAATTATAATTTTAATTTTAGAAAATATTTCTTTTGCTGCTAAGTTGAAATTCTTAGAATTAGAGTATTGTTATATTAATAACACTGCTTGGCATGAAAGTTGCCTCTGACACCATTTTAGCATATTCTTATGTAAAATGACCTCCTGATTGTGAATATGATGCCCATTTTTCCCTATCACCCACCGTTTTTCAGGAATGGCCCCTATTTTTATCATTTTTCAGTGATTTTAGGGCTATAAATTTTATTTTTAGGAGGAGGGAGAATTATTTTAACTGTTAAATATCTTCTGAGGGGCTACAGAGTTGGAATGTAAAATGACCTCCTGATTGTGAATATGATGCCCATTTTTCCCTATCACCCACCGTTTTTCAGGAATGGCCCCTATTTTTATCATTTTTCAGTGATTTTAGGGCTATAAATTTTATTTTTCGGAGGAGGGAGAATTATTTTAACTGTTAAATATCTTCTGAGGGGCTACAGAGTTGGAATGTAAAATGACCTCCTGATTGTGAATATGATGCCCATTTTTCCCTATCACCCACCGTTTTTCAGGAATGGCCCCTATTTTTATCATTTTTCAGTGATTTTAGGGCTATAAATTTTATTTTTAGGAGGAGGGAGGATTATTTTAACTGTTAAATATCTTCTGAGGGGCTACAGAGTTGGAAAATTCTAAAACATGGATATTTGCGACAAGGGGAAAATTTGGAGGGGGGGGGGATTTGCCACTTAAATTATGCATTACATTTTTTAATCTGTTATTAATGTTATTTTTTAAACTTTAAATTTTTTTTTTTTTTTTTTTTTTTTTAGTATTAAATTAATTATTTTTCATTCTTTAAATCAAATTCATGGTCACAAAATTATCAAAGAGGAAAAGAAATTGAGGGAGGGGGTCGTGTATTTAAAAAACAGTGGGTGACTGGGCAAAATGGGAGTCATATTCGGATTCAGGAGGTCATTTTACATAAGAATCAACAAAAATGGTATTAGATTTAAAAAGAAAAAAACAATTTTTTTTTGCAGAGCAGTGTAATCAAATATATTTAAAATTTGACAGATTTAAACTGCCTTATTACCAATTTTAATTTTAGAAAATATTTTTTTCTGCTGCTAAGTTAAAAATTTTTAGAATTAAGTTATTGTTACATTAATAATAAAATATTTCCTAAAATTTGACAGAATCAAATTACCATATTATCATACGTAACAGAAATTCCATAGTTAATAAATTTATCTACAAAATAAATAAATAAAAAGTAATAAAGTTCATTTTGTTTCTAACGAATGAAAAATCTAAAAAATATATAATTTTGTCTTTCAAAAATTTGTATCTCAGTATGATTATTTCGATTTTGATCAATAGATGGCATCACCACCACTCTGCCGAATATAGGCAACAAAGAAATGCTTAACTGACTTTAATTTCTTCCAAATATACTTCTAAATATAAGATTTTGAGCATATGTTTCAGCACAAAAATATTTTTTCAATTTCTTTAAGAAAATATGCACTTGAAGTGTATTAGATTAAATTTTTGCAGTCAAATTTATGCTGATCTGAGTTGATCAATCAGATAGCATCTTATCATATCGTTTTGACAAAATTTAATTGTAACTAGTCCACATTAAAAAAATAATATATATGTTACCGCTAAAGTGCAGAAATCAGTTAATCTGCACATTAACTAGGGTAATCCGTTAAAGTGCAGAAAATTGTTTCATTTCTCAAATTACCTAGGTATTCTGTAAATTACCTAAATAATCTGCACATTACCGATTAGACACTTGTTAATCTGCACGTTACCTACTGTGATGTTAAAAACATCACTTCTTTTTAAATGTTAAATAAGATCGTTTTCTGCACTTAAATGCATTGTTTCTCTCAGCTGGCTCAACTCACCCTGTTGTGTTTGCTTTACTGCAACACACACACAGGAGAAAAATTGGTTCTTCTTTCCTAGTGGTGATGTCATATCACACCATGCTGAGAACCAATAGGGTGATGGTTCTGACTCCACCTTCTGTTATTCCGGCAGTTTTAAATTTAGTTGGGTTGGGTTTCAGCAGCTCTCAAGAGAAGAACACGGGGTGAGAAAGATTTGTTTTGCTTCTGTTTTAAAATAATGACCATTTTATCATTTGGAGAGAGAGTGCCTACTTATTAATAATAAATATATATATATTAGTTTATATGAATACTTATTCAAATTTTAAAAAACCATTAATTTTTATATCCTACTTAATTTGGAATTACTAGTGTGGTTTTGAAAATAAAATTAATTAATTTTGATGCAGCAGATTAGTTTTATTACAAACATTATTTTTGTATGCATTTTTCTTTTTACAGCATTCTAGCCAATAAGTAAATTGATTCCTCTTTTCTCTTATGTAAATAAAATTATTTGGATATATATATTTGACCTTTTGACCCAAAGAATAAAAAGGGTTAGTGGCCAGAACGCAATGTACGCCATGAGGTTCTTTGATCCTCACTAAGTAACTTCTGTTGCTATGAAAATTAAAAATATTAATAAAATTAATTTAAAATATGGAAACATAAAAGGTAAATGAATTATTTACATCACATTTGGTGCCGGAAAGGAATACTTGATTATTGTTCTTAAGAATAAATGATACTGTAGAGATTGTTTATTTTGAATAAGTTATTTTATTTTTATTGCTAGAATTACTGAAATTATTTTTTTAAAGTCATACATTACCAATTACATTTTTTTGGTGATTGAATATGATTGATACCAAGTGACCTATAAGACAATTCCCTGTTTCAAAAATTGTGATATGCTGGAACTTTGTACAAATGAAAATTTTTTTTTGGTTCAATATATTTTGAATAACTGATTAAATAAATAATAACCAACAGAACTTTGTATTGTTGGCTTAAAAAAAAAAAAAAAAAAAAATTGTAGGTATCTCTCTCTCTCTCCTCAACTACGTGAATTTATTATATGCAAATAGCCATCAACACATGTAAAAATCAAGAAATTTAAATAACAAGCTTCATACATCTGTGTTGTTTTTTTAAACCAATATACTAGTTTCATATATATACAAAAAATAATGGCTTCTAACAAAGGATTGACAAGAGGTTTACCATTCAAAACTTTAGTAACGCCATTTTCTGGAGACCCTCATTTATTGGATTTTTTTATTGAACAAGTGAAATTTAAAATTGAGAACAGCAAATGGGAAGAATCCCATGCTTTGGCTTTTGTGAAATCAAAATTGGCAGATACTGCTCTTAAGTTTTATGTCTCCTCCCCAGCTTGCCAAAAAGCCAAAAATACAAAAGAGTTATTTAATATATTTAAGAAATATTTTAAGGTAGAGTCGGCAACTGCAATAGCACAACAATTTAACGAATTTAAGTTTGAGTCCGATGTCAATATTAATATTTTTGCTAATAAGCTTGAAAATTTAGTGAGAAAACGTTTTCCTGATATGGAAGAAAAAGCCCTTGAACAACTGCTAATCGCAAAATTCAATGATCTCATTCCGCCCCACTTTAGAATTCATCTACTATCACAAAAAGCCACAACCTTTTATCAGATGGTGGAATGTCTCGAAAAATTCCAGGAAATTTATAACTTGCAAGTAAACCCTGTCTTACCAGGAACATCTTTTGCTACTATTCAGAACTTCAATCATAAAATAGATAGTGAAGTGATAGGTACAAACTCAGAAAACAATTTGACTAAGATTAACAATTCATCTTATAGCAAGCGGCCATACAATAAATTTCCACAAAATAAAGGTTCGCACACGATTCAATGCCAATGGTGTGAAAGACCTGGACATTCTGCTCAGAGGTGCTTTGCACTCAGAAAATTACAAAATAATAAGTTTTCTCACAGATATCGTAATGGGCAAACTTTCTCTAGACCTTATAGAGACATGTCACGGAGAGCCAGGGCCCCTAAAACATTTAAATCCAACTCCCCTCAAACCAAAAGTAGTCATTCACAATGACTAGAAGTGGAGAATGGTAGAAGTGACACTAAACTCCTAAATACAAAGAGTTCCTCATATAGGTCAGGTTTGAATAAAGTCAATTACCATAACAACTTTTCACAGACTAACTCAACATATTCTAATCTACCTAATAATTTTTTTGTAAATAACAATGAAATCATTCTGAGATCTCCAGACACACAGGCAAAGTTCCCTTTGTCATTAGAACGCAAAGTCAAATCTGTTGCGATACAGACAACATCTCCTGTATTGGTAACGTCCCCGAGTGTGGAGGAAAATGGAGACTGCATATTAGTTAATTCACTGGAATTCTTGTTACACACAGACAATGATCTGCCCAATCTCCCCATCATACAATTACTGTTAAACAAAACATTAGAGAATTTTCTTCTCGACTCAGGAGCTTCTGTGTCATTACTCTCAAAACATTACTTCTTACAAAATCAAAACAAATTATATTACAAAAGAATTGCTTCAAGAGTCAAGATATCTACAGTAAACTCTATAGTCCAATGTGACGGATGTGTTTGCATTTCCTTTAAAATAGGGAAAACTTTTTACAAACACACCTTTTTTCTTATTGAAATACCAACTGAATCTAAATTTATTGGTATACTTGGCTTTGATTTTTTAAAGTCCCATCACGTAGTTATCAATTTACACAATAACAAAATACAAATTAATGAAAATGCTTTAGATATTCTAGACACTATACCCTCGTGCAGTCTTCTATCATCTGAATCTGATATGAATCGGGCATCACATAAGATAGCTACTCATATGGATTTTCCCCAAACTGGATATAAAAAATCTAAAATTGATGTTCATAAAGAGAACTTACCCTCTTATCAAAAATGTTGGCTTACCCAGAAGATTATGATTGATCCACAGGATACTATATATGTGCCTGTGCGGTCCACGCTTATTCCAGAAAATCAGTTAGTAATGTTTACATCGTCTAACAAGCATTGTCCACTTGTGTCCTATCCTTCTCTTATGGAGGTACAACATATCAAGGAAAATTCTACTAAACAAGAATTAATTCAATTTTTTATTCCTATGTATAATAATTCGAGCAAGAAACTGCATATAAATAAAAATACTGTTTGCGGATACATTTCAGAGATAGATAAAATAGGAGAAAATTCCTTGGATCTTGCAACAAATACACCTGATCACATGTGTAATCTAATTAAGGCTACACCAGAAGTTTTATCCTTAAGACAGAAAGAATTTAATGTAAATAATTTTTCTATTCAGCATTTAAAACCTACAGAAAGGGTAATAATGCAAGATATTCTTCAGAAATTTAACTCTGTATTTTCATGTTCACTAAAGTCGATTGGACACACCGATCATATCACTCCACATATAAATTCATTTCAGATATTCCCTTAAAAACTTACCCTTTTCCTATTCCACAAGCTATTCAAGAAGAGGCAAAAGATCAACTTGACAAATTACTGGATGCAGGGATCATTGAGAGAAATATCTCTGAATGGGCATGCCCAATGCTCATAGTTAAAAAGAAAGCTGTGTCTAAGGAGGATAAACCTTCCTTTAGACTGGCCCTAGATTTAAGGTTAATCAACTCTATGATTCGATGCTCCACTTATCCTCTTCCAAGAATTGATACGATAATAAATAACATCTCAAAATTTAAATATTTTACAACATTAGACTTTCCCTCAGCGTATCATCAAATTTCATTACCTAAAGAATACAGACGACGTCTCTCATTTACTACACAATGGGGAACTTATTCATTTAAAAGATTAATGTTTGGGCTGAGATCAGCCGCATCAACATTCCAAATGCTTATTGACACAATTATACAATACAAGAGTGCAATTGTTCAGGCATATATGCTTACCAGGATGACATTATTATAGGAAGTGACTCTTTCCAGGAAACAACAGAAAAATTACAAACGCTTTTAGCTACTCTACAAAAGTACAATCTGACATTGTCTCCAAAGAAATGTAAATTCCATCAGTCATCCATTGAATATCTTGGTTTCAGCATCCAAAATCAGAAAATACATCCTATTTCTTCCAACATTACAAAAATTACTCAATTTCCTATCCCAGCAACCAGAAAACAACTAAAAAGATTTATAGGATTGTGTGGATTCTACAGAAAACTCATTCCCTGCTACTCGCAATTAATTGATCTTTTGATAAAATTAACATCTCCGAAAACTACATTTAAATGGACAGAGGAACATGCTGAAGTCTTTAAACAAATACAGAAAGTTTTTTTCTCTAAACCTTTTCTTTCTTTACCCGATTGGTCAAAACAATTTTTTCTTAATACAGATGCTAGCAAAATTGCTATTTCAGGGGTTCTTCTACAAGAAAAGGAAGGCATTCTGCTTCCGGTTAGTTACTTTAGTAAAACACTATCTAAATCAGAACAGCGATATTCAGCCATCAAGCTTGAGCTGATGGCCATACCATAGCTAAGTCAGTCAGTGCATTTAAATTTTTCCTTTTCAACCGACCTTTCACCATTCTCAGCGATAGCAGACCACTCGAACACTATAAGAAAATTTCCTCTCCTGCTGATCTAACTACTAAATGGGTGATTGAATTATCAAACTATCAATACACATTCAGATATGTAAAAGGTAAAACAAATGTTTTGGCAGACTATTTTTCAAGAGAAGACTTTTCTGCATACACTCAAGATCTTAACTCAAACCCAGAATTAATTAAAGAGGCTAACAATTTACCCATTTCTTCAGCTTCTCCAACAATTGAACTCCATCATTTCAATGTCACACAAAAATCTGATAAGTCACTCACCTCATCAGAGCCTCATCGTTCTTCCTTACCTCAGTTGTTAAGCAACGATGCTGCTCCACTCAGTCGTTCCTTAAACAGCTCTGACGCAGATAATCTTATGATGGAAATCTCGGAAGAATGTTTTTTTAAAGAGCAAAGAGAAGATGACTTTCTGCTAAAAATTATTGTCAATATCACTTCGGAGAAACCTTCTCCTAAATATAAAAATTATTTTGTCCATCCGGACACAGGTCTGTTAATGATCAAACGAAAGTTTCACCAGCCTGAAAACTCTCCAAAAACAAAAATTGTAGTACCACAGAAGTTAAAACCTAAAGTATTAAAAATTTGTCACATGCCTCACTTTGGAATTAGAAATACATACAGAAGAATACTTAAACACTTTTATTGGACAGGATTATTTGAAGATGTAAAAAACTTTGTTCTGTCCTGTACATTATGTATTCAATATAAACCGCACAGAATTCCACCTGCTCCACTACAGGAAATGTTTGTTCCTTCTGCGCCGAGTATGTTAGTTTCCATGGACTTTTTGGGTCCTTTCTCCAATGGCTTCCATGTGTTAACATTCCTCGATCATTTTTCTAAACATATTGAATTGGTACCAGTAAAAAATGCAACAGCACAAGCTGTAGTTAAAGCCATTACGGGATACATTACTACCTTTGGTCGACCCTCTGCGATACTCTCAGACTTAGGCCCACAGTTCACAGCAAACATCTTTAACAACTTGGCACAGACATTGAAAATTACAATCTCCCATTCATCATCAGGACACCCGCAAACAGAAGGCTCATCAGAAAGAATTAATACCAGCATTAAATCCTCAATTTCCACTCTTACCAAGGAAGGATTTGATTTTCATCAGGCTTTGATGATACACAAGAACCTGTATAACACCACCGTTCATTCTTCAACTGGATATTCTCCAGCCTTTCTGCATTTTGGCAGGTCAATAACAAGCATCTTTGACTTGTTTGAAGCTCCTCAGTTAGAAACACTGGAATTTCCATATGAATACCATAAATACATGGAATCAATGAAACAGATCTTTAGGCAAGTGCATCATAACATGAAGTTTTACCAAAACCAACGTAATACTAGACAACATAAAAAAGCAGTTCTCCGGAAATTCAAAGAAAATGATATGGTCTTTATAAAAACCAAAGATACATTTAAACCAAGATTCATAGGCCCATATTCAGTTCAAAAAGTAATATCTGACGTGTTACTCTCCGTCAGAGAATTCGAAAATGAAGGGGCTGAACCATTCACTATTAACATAGACCGTGTCATCCTGGCGCATAAAAGAAAGCAACATCTCATTCCACAAACAATTCTGACAGGTCAACCAGCTGGGATTGTTCAACCGCAGTCTCATTATGATCTCAGACCAAGATGCAAAACTTAATTTTTGTTTTTTGTTTTTTGTTTCCATTTTCACAAATGTTCTTTTAACATGTTTTTTTTTTAAAGTTTTTTTTTTAGGGGACTTGATAAGCAATTCATTCACCAAAGTTGCCTGTTGTAAACAAGTATGAGTTGGTACAGGTATATTTGATAAGTTGTATTTTGTATATTGTCCTATTATATATTGTGTAGTTATATATATATATATTTTTTCTCCTGTGGCAAATGTTGAATATCTACAAAAACTTAGTGAAGTGTGTATTGTAGTTAATATGAATATAAATCTTCTGTTATGCTGATTTATTTTATATATTGTCTTATTTGTTAAATCTGATAACTATACTATAATTATTTACTGCTCAAAATGTACAGTATGTGTGTGTTATATGTATCGGAAACTTGCATATTTATATGTGTATACATAATTTTTCTTCTTTCTTTTCATATATTAATTCCTACACATTGTCATGTTTATAAATATATTGGGTTATTAAATACAATTTCTGGAAGCTTCCACACCATTTTCACAGACACAGACATCACTTATACAATACAAGTATACACTACATCCACACTATTACACAATCAAATTAATACACAATCCACACATGATATGTATATAAATGTGTATAATGTTTGATAAAATTTTTTGTTTATTGTGATTATTGACATTGCAGTTTTGTTTTGGTTAGATCTGATAGCATGTTTATTTGAGTATTATTTGACGTTTATATTAAGTGCATTTTTGATTTTGTTTAGTAATCTAACTTGGTGGCCTCAGTAGCCACTCACATTCATTATTTCCATTTATAATATGTATATTCTTTAAATAATAATAATAATAATGGTAATGATAAAATTTAAAAAAAAATCTTATTCGAATATTATACTCGAGTACTTGGAATGTCTTTTCCGTAATGTAATATTTATCTGTAAGATTATTTTGACATTTGTATTGATACTTATTTTGATTTTTTTTTTCTCCTTCATAATAATGCTTCAAGAGGTCATCTGTAAATATTTTATACTGAAATACAATAACTGATTTTGTTTTATCATAATGCGTGTATTTAATATCAAGATTATTGGTTAAATATTTTTGTTGAAATTGTACATCCACTAAAATTCTTTTGCCATGTCATGCATTTTTTTTATTCGCTCTAACTAATTATTTTTACAAATTTATAGGAAAGAAATTTTGCAGCACTTTGTATGATTTTCAATATTTCTGTTTATAATACTATTTTTTTTTTTTAAAAGGTATCAATTTTTTTTTACTCATGTCACTTGTTGATAAAAGCTGTGTCTGTTTGCATTTATAGATATATTTTATTAGTTGTCAATATCCTAATAAATATTGTTAGATATGTCACTGACCACTTTTGTATCAATAAAATCTTTTATTTCAGAATGTCTGTAACCATAGTGCTGAAATAGTATTGTTTTTGATGAAATGGTGTATTCCTCGCCTATTTTGGTAGAATTGATCACCTACCAGGGTAGGCGTTGATATTAGGTTGTTTGTCGGAATTTTATTGTTTCAGCTTTACTTATCGATTTTGTATTGTGTTTGGTTCAGATTTTGTGTCACATGTACATTGTTCTCAAAATTTCCAAATTTTTTTATCAAGTGCATGTTATTAAGAGTTATTGTAAGACCTTTCAGTTGCTTAAAAATTTGCTTTGTTACATTCATGCCTTTAATGGCCGTTCCTACAATATTATGTAGTCAATATGGATATTTTTTTTTTCACATGTAAGTAAAAAAAAAAAAAAAAAATTTGTAATCCTTCATGTAAATGTAGGTATGCACTCTCCATTCACATTTTTAGTCTTCCAAATTTTTTTAATGGTCGTTAGGGGTAATGTGATGTTAAAAACATCACTTCTTTTTAAATGTTAAATAAGATCGTTTTCTGCACTTAAATGCATTGTTTCTCTCAGCTGGCTCAACTCACCCTGTTGTGTTTGCTTTACTGCAACACACACACAGGAGAAAAATTGGTTCTTCTTTCCTAGTGGTGATGTCATATCACACCATGCTGAGAACCAATAGGGTGATGGTTCTGACTCCACCTTCTGTTATTCCGGCAGTTTTAAATTTAGTTGGGTTTCAGCAGCTCTCAAGAGAAGAACATGGGGTGAGAAAGATTTGTTTTGCTTCTGTTTTAAAATAATGACCATTTTATCATTTGGAGAGAGAGTGCCTACTTATTAATAATAAATATATATATATTAGTTTATATGAATACTTATTCAAATTTTAAAAAACCATTAATTTTTATATCCTACTTAATTTGGAATTACTAGTGTGGTTTTGAAAATAAAATTAATTAATTTTGATGCAGCAGATTAGTTTTATTACAAACATTATTTTTGTATGCATTTTTCTTTTTACAGCATTCTAGCCAATAAGTAAATTGATTCCTCTTTTCTCTTATGTAAATAAAATTATTTGGATATATATATTTGACCTTTTGACCCAAAGAATAAAAAGGGTTAGTGGCCAGAACGCAATGTACGCCATGAGGTTCTTTGATCCTCACTAAGTAACTTCTGTTGCTATGAAAATTAAAAATATTAATAAAATTAATTTAAAATATGGAAACATAAAAGGTAAATGAATTATTTACATCACACCTACTAGGCACTCATTAAAGTAAAATAAGATCTTTGGTGGAACAACAGCAATGTTATTTGTTATTTCTGTTCGCTTAAATTAAATTTTGTTTATTTATTTTTTGATATCTAAAGAATCAAGTTAATACAATCGAACAATCAACACATTAGCAGATAGAATCAATCATTAACCAATTAAAAAACTATAATATAAAAAATCAAACAGTTTAAAATATTATTGCAATTAAGGAAATTAAGATAATATTATTTATTTATTTTTCGATACCTAAAGAATCACGTTAATACAATCAAGCAAACAACAAATTAGTTGATAGAATCAGTCATCAATCAATTGAAAACTATAATACAAAAAATTCAACTGTTTAACATATAATAAAATTCTGCCTACTTGTCGTCAGTGCAATCTAAAGCTTGGTGGCACTTTGAATTGCATAGCAACTAGTTTTTGCGATAAGCACACCTATTCATGGTGCATTTAGATTTGCAGTCACAATTTTTGAAACCCTGGCTGGTATCAAGAAATAGTTTTATAGCTGTTTGATGTAAAGATATTTCTACAGCAGGAACATCTTTCGTTAAAAATCTCTCTTTACAAACACTGAATTCAGATCTTGCATACAATTGTTTTAAAATACCCGTTTTAGTACCAAGTTTATAAAACTCATCCTTTGTTTTACTAAGAGGTTCGTGTTTGCTTGCATGCTTGGAACTAAATTTTCTGCTTTTAAAAAAATCCTAACGGAAATTCACGCGCTAACAGGCAGAAATATAATTTGAAAACAAAATTAACTATGCTACGCACAGGCAGCCAACGCAAATTATAAAAAATAAAAACAATTGGCGGCGACCAGACACTAGCAAAAGGGGAAGAAGTAGGCAAAGGAAATGAGAGGAACGAAACAAAACTAAAAGTGGAGGAAGAGGGAGAAGCAGAGGGGAAAAGAAATGAGACAAACAAACTTTTTAACTTTAACAATACAGAAGCCGCTAATATGCAGATTACCTAGTTAAAATGCAGAAAACTCTTGATTCTGCTTTTTAACAAATCATTTTAGTTAATCTGCAGATTAGCTAGGTAATCTGCAAATTAACGAATTTTGAGCTTTAACGGTAACATATAGATAGATAGTCTGTCTTTATTTTGTAATGATGATCTGCAAAATCTACATTAAAACCCAGTGACATCATTTGGAGACAGGAGTTTTACAAAATTTCATTCGCTAAACAAATTTACACCTGACAGAAATCCTGATTTCTTAATATAGAGTAGGCTTTCAGCATAGAATGATTTCAGCAACAGGATTACAGTTCTGATCATCATCATCATCATCAACTTCAGGGATTAGGCATAGTGCCTGTTCCGGCTTCATTGTTCAGTCCACCGCTTTCTCGGTCGTCCTTGATCTCTCCTGCCCTTTGGGGAGTAGTCGAGGGCAGCTCTGGGGAACCGTGTTTCCGGCATACGCTGTACATGGTCTTTCCATTTAGTACGATATTCTTGTATTCTATCTATCACATAAGTTGAAGATCTTTAACTCCTTCCTGATGTTTTCATTCCGAATCTTGGCGAAAATTGTGCAGCCTTTTATAGGTCTCAAATGTCGCATTTCTGTTGCTTGGATTCTCGATAGATCCCGGCTCCCCAAGGTCCATGTCTCTGAACCATAAATTAAGACGGGTGTGGCCATGACCCTATAGAATTTAAGTTGTGTTTCTTTTCGTGTCTTCTTCCTGAGGGTCTTTCTCAAAGTTCCACAGATGTATTGGAATTTGTGCAATTTCTGCTGTACCTCATTCTCGTATTCATAAGTGAGATCGCAACCTAGATAGGTAAAGTGTGATACTTCTTCTATGACTTCATTTTCAATGACAATTTTTGTACGAATAGGGTCTTTCCCTTTGAAAGCCATAGATTTGGTTTTTTTTATTGAGATTTTCTGATTATTTAAGGGTTAATTTCACATGAATGGGCATATGGAGACCAGTTTTTATTTTTCAACTAAAGTTATTTAGAAATTTTATGTATTAATTCATCAACCATGAAAATTCCTTTTGGATAAAGTAGAGTGTAAGGTTGATTTTTATACAAACTATGTGAAAAATGCCAGAGCCGGGAATCGAACCCGAGCTCTCCGCTTAACCAACGTGTGGCTGCTCTACCACTGAGCTACTCTGGCTGATAACCAACTCAACATTCTAAATTTTTATGCATGTAATGCCTGCCAGGAAATTAAATATTTTTTTATATATTTATTGTAGTCCTGATTAACTGTGTTAATGTTAAAAAAGACTAACTCAGATGACCAAAAAACTCAGTTAAAGCGAATTTTCCTCTTTTTTTTTTTTTTTTTTTTTTTTTTTCTGCAATGGTGGTGTACTTGCGACTTTAAAAAAAAAAAATAAAAATAAAAAAAAATGGGGGGGGGGGGAGGGGTAAATTTTATGAAATTTTAATATACAAAATTTAAGTATACTCCACAGAATAAAAATAAAATTCCAAGTTTTTCTTAATTCTATTCTAAAAATGACCAAAATAATGTTAGTAGTAATTAAAAAGAAAGATTCAATTTATGGTAAGAATCAATATTTCTAAATGAGACAGTATCTAATTAATGATGATGTTTACCAAAGCATCATGTATGTAAATTATTCAAACTATGGAATTCCTTCCTACCTCATCAAATCATAGTCTAATGTGTTTACTGTGCAATTTGGTTTGTTTTTAGTTTTCACGCAAACTGAAAAAATACAAAAATTACTACCAGATTATAATTATACTAACCTACTGTCACAATTTTTGAATAAAAGACATGAAAGATAAAGATTTTATTCAGCTGCAAAATCTATCATTAATTCTAATTTGCTAAGAATATAATAAGTGCATTTTAAAATCATATTCTATTTCTTTAACAAAAGTATTTAAACTTTGATTTTGATTTTTCATTCTCATATTTGTAAAACTATTTCGATTTAATCCAAAACATTATTAATTCATTGCATTCTAAACATAAACTGCAAATCAGCTAACAAACTGAGCATGCATAGGAGTTTGCTTCCTTGTCAAATATTCCATCTATAAAGCAAAAAGCATCAATGGTATTTTATTTCAATCTTATTATGACTGTTTTGGCACAATCTGTTAGCTATAAATGTAAAAAAATAATTGTATAAATTTAAAATTCTTTGCCATTTTTAAAAATCTGAAAGGGACAGCAACAAGTTTTCTTTACTTTTATGAAAATAATACTTACTATTATAACCAAATGACAAAAATTCATAAATTTATTTAAAGCAACAATGGCTAGTTGATAAAACACTACAGTGTACATTGGAAAAACCATTAAACAGAATTCAAATTCATAAAATATGTAAAAAAATAAATAACATCTTCCCTTGATTTTAATTGAAACCCATAATAAATTATTTTATTTTATTATTATTATTATTATTTTCATTTTAACACTTCTATAAAAGTGATATATTTCAGTAAAAGTATACTGATAAAAAAAAAAATAATAATATTTTTATTAGGGCTGTGCCGATTAATCGGTTCGGTTAATCGATCAATGCTTAGTCCCGATCAATTTTTTTAATCGAGTTAATCGGATCGATTAATTCGATTAAAAATTTTCAAAATCCGATTAAAATTTTCAAACAACGAATTAAAGTAAAAATGTTGTTCTGCCTGCAAAATATTTTTCACATACTTTGCTAACAAACATTCTAAGAAACTTCCATCAAATAATGAAAAAGCCAAAATAAATAAATAAATAAAAATAAAACCTCTCAAAAAAAGTTGTTGCACTTTTGTTCATAGAGAAAAGGGAAGGATAGTTATTAAACAAACTGCCGCTTCATGTGCATGCTGGAGCAACACCACCTGTCTGTAACCTTCTACAGAAAATGTTGGCTAATGTAATAGTTTTCTCAGAAACAAGAAGCTTTCAAAAAATAGAAATGCTAAAGATTAAAAAAAAAAAAAATAAATAAATAAATAAAGATTGAGATTTCCACTATCCCTATGATGGGGGAAATGTCAACAGAATTTCACAGTATCTTCAGGCGTTTATTATCTGTTCAGAATTGCTGATAGTTACTATTGAAGTAGAAACAGAAAATAACATTCTGTGTTCTAGTCCGAAGTGACTAAGAAGTACTAAAATATAAGAATTTGAAATTTTTATGATAATGATATGGAATTTTGAGAATTCATTTAAAAATAGTGACAAGCGAGATGGACAAGGCCTGCAAAAATAAAACTAAAATATGTGTAAATTCATTTAATGTTCTTTCAAAATGAATCAAAAATTAATTTATAAAAAAAAAATGAATAAGGGAAAATATTTACATAAAATTAACACTTAAAGTCGCCAATTATTATTCTGAAAATTGATTTAAATTTCAGTTATGAAACAGGTGTAATTAATTAGACAAAAATTTTTGGAAAAAAAAATTCAATCAAACTTATGAATAGTATGTATATATATATATACACAATATGAGAGTTTTATTCATCATTGAAATAAAATTATATGAAGAAAAATAAAAACCGATTAAAAATCCGATTAATCGACCGATTAATCGATTAATGAACTACGATTAACCCAGTTAAAACTCTTAATCGATTCCCACCCCTAATTTTTATATGTATAAGATTTTCAATTATATAATTTATTTTATTTTTATAATAAGTATGGAAATGACACACTTTGCGGAGATTATAATGATTATTAAAAAGAAAAAGGAAACTCAATTTTAAATATTTATTTCTGTAAATTGGAGTGTAAAGGTAGATATATTTTTATTTTACCAACTATGTGAAAAATACCAGAGCCGGGAATCGAACCCAGGCACCTCCGCTTAACGCACGGATGCTCTACCACTGAGCTACCCTGGCTGACAACCAGCTAGGCATTTCTCACATAATATTCGTTGGCCAAGTCACTGAGTCTGCAAACGCAGCTGTATCAAGTGACAATATTAATCGCAGCACAACTCCATAGACCACGAAATTTCAATTTAGAAATATTTATTCATGAATTCATCAACCGTGAATATTCATTTTAAGTAAATTGGAGTGTAAAGGTTGATATATTTTTATTTTACCAGCTATGTGAAAAATACCAGAGCTGGGAATCGAACCCGGGCACCTCCGCTTAACGCCAGGGGTGACGTCAGAAGGGGGGCCGGGGGGGCACAGGCCCCCCCGTCGGGGAGTTCGTGCCCCCCCCATCGGGGAAGATTCTCAAAATCTGTCGGGGAAAAAATACCATTTTTTCCCCCTTTGTTCAGCAACAAAATATTTTTTTCCGTTTCATCATTCGGAGTTTGTCTTTCTAGAGAAGATTTTTTTTTCCCCCAGAAAAACTAATGGCATGCAACTGCTTTGTTTTGCTAGCATTGATATACTATGTATTCCTCTTCTATGTCAGTTGGTGGGGACGACAACAGGAAAGTAAAGAAAGCGGTGAGTATTATTACAAGGATTGACCCATTCCTTATCTATTCCTTATCTTCTAAAATCACACTTGCGATGCTTCTGTGAAGAAGTCGCCCTTTTATTGCCTATTATTCAGCTCTCTTTGAAATGGACAAAAAGCATGTAGGCTACGTATGTTTCCATTTCCCTTTTTGTCTGTGAACAGCAAGTAGACCACACACACATAAGTTTTTTTTTTCTTCCCTGGAAATTTTTATGAATAAGATATCTCTTTAAAAAGTACATCGGAAAAAACAATCTTTATCTCCCCCCCCCACTTAATAAGAACAAAAAAGAAAGAAATTTCATTCAAATAGATCACGAAAATATAATTTGCATATCGATTTAAGTGACATTTCCTTTAATTCTACTAATTCTTATTCAGGATCAGGATACTGTTTTCAAATATTGTGTTGTATGTCTATGTCGGCTGTAGGTGTAGGGAGGATCATAAAACCAAAGAAAATATCTAAAAAAGTAAGATGAAAATGTGTCGCTTTTGCTTTAGAACTTAAAGACAGCTTTAACAATGAGAAATGAAATAAGTAAAATAATTGAGACCTTTTAATAAGATTTGTTTTTTGCATTCTATTTCTAAAGAGAAAATTCTTTTAACTATTTGTGAAATTTTATAATGATAATCTGTTTAATATCTGTCAAATTCAAAGCATTAAAATATTTCCGTGTAATTAAGAGTCGTTTTAATAATTATATGAAATTAAAATTGTTATATTTATTTTACATAGCTAC
This sequence comes from Salticus scenicus, assembly GCA_963930645.1. NCBI lineage: Eukaryota > Metazoa > Arthropoda > Arachnida > Araneae > Salticidae > Salticus > Salticus scenicus. The sequence goes on along the minus strand of OZ005652.1, from coordinate 58,048,445 downwards.
ACTCTGCATCACCAACAAATTAAAAATGTATTTCTCTTTTTAAAATTTACTTTTAATTACTTTTTGCTAGAGAGTCAGGGAACAAAAGGGAAGGGGAAAAAAAGGCAATCGGGGAACAATACAACTTTTACCGATTTTTAATGCTTGTTTGTATGAAAATCAAAAGTTTCGGAAACAGTAAACAATGTTCTTGCTCTATTTTGTCAATTCAGCTGCTCATGAATGTTTATATTTTATTATTATCTTCAAAAGTCATATTGCAAATTTTCATTCAGCATTTTTTTTTTTTTCATAAAAAATATTATCCCCTCCGTGGAAGATCAAAATTGCGATGGCATGATTCCGGGCCATCCTTGGGGATAGGGTGTGTCCCAGACTGTCGCTAATTGTCTATTGAGCAGCACTAGTGCAACGTTAAAACCCAACCAACTATAAAATATATTAATAATTATGAAATAATTCAGCCAACGACTGAAACATCTGTCGGTTCAATTTATAAACGCTAGAATTGTGAAAAACTACCTCAGAACTTGCAGTGCAGAAAGCTGGTTGCAAAATTTGACGATTTTAGGGCTTCACAGTGCAAGATCAAAGAAATTAGATTTAGAAAGAATAGTAACAATATTTGATAAAACATATCCCAAAATTTTAATCCAGAAATTTAATTCATCAACCTGGAAATTAATTTCATATAGAATGGAATAGAAGGCTGATTTTTACCAACTATGTGAAAAATGCCAGAGCCGGGAATCGAAACCCGGGCCTTCCGCTTAACGCGCGGATGCTCTAACCACTGAGCTACCCTGGCTGATAACCAGCTCGGCACCTCTCACATAATTTACGTTGGCAAGGTCACCGAGTCTGCATTGAAGCAGCTATATCAAGTGACAAATTTGAATATGGCATAACTCCAAACGGCCACGAAATTTTAATCCAGAAATTTAATTGATCAACCTGGAAATTATCCGCCAGGGTTAGTTATCAGCCAGGGTAGCTCAGTGGTTAGAGCATCCGCGCGTTAAGCGGAAGGCCCGGGGTTCGATTCCCGGCTCTGGTATTTTTCACATAGTTGGTAAAAACCTGCTTTCTATTCCATTCTATATGAAATTAATTTCCAGGTTGATGAATTAAATTTCTGGATTAAAATTTCGTGGCCGTTTGGAGTTATGCCATATTCAAATTTGTCACTTGATATAGCTGCTTTAATGCAGACTCGGTGACCTTGCCAACGTAAATTATGTGAGAGGTGCCGAGCTGGTTATCAGCCAGGGTAGCTCAGTCGTTAGAGCATCCGCACGTTAAGCGGAAGGTCCGGGGTTCGATTCCCGGCTCTGGCATTTTTCACATAGTTGGTAAAAATCAGCCTTCTATTCCATTCTATATGACATTAATATCCCAAAAGCCGAATTCAGTTACAATAATACGTAAATGGATTTTATTTTTTTAATTTTAAATTTAAATTAAATCTGTAAGCAGGAGATTCCCAGAAATCCACACAAATTGGAAAAAAAATTATGTGTATTTTGGAATTTTGTGAAAATTAGCATTTATGAAACGAGATTTTGATACTGTAATGCATAAAAAATGAGGAAAAATACAAATAAGTATTCTTGGAAAATAATTAACATAATTAAAAAATAAAAGAAAAATTTAAAGAGAATAAGCAACTCAGTAAAAAATATGCATATAAAGAAGTTTAATTTAATTTTTTCTTGAATTAAGAAATTAAAATTTATCTAATAAAGTAAGATACAAAATTTTATACAACATGTGATACAATATAAGCTTCTATTACAAGTATATTACCTTTTATTACTTTTTTTTTTAAATATAGGCAAAATAGTTTTTTATTTTATTTATTTATTGTTATTTATGAACAATTATTATTTCTTGTTTATAGCATTAATGCATTTAAAATGTATCATCAACAGAAAGTAATCTGCATAAAATTGACTTTCTGTGTTTCGTGAGATTCAATTTCTGATGAATCATTGTTAATATCAGTGTTATTTTGAACTTTTCATATTAAAAATTTTACTGTTGGTTTGATAGTTACATTGGTTACAACATGCGGATTTCTGGAAGTCTACTGAATTTGTTCATGAAGTATTTAACATTATGAAGATTAAATAACGTAATTTTAATATTGATGTTGTATGATTATGAGAAAATTATACCTTAAGTGCATATTTGAATCAGCATATTGTAAGTAAAATTTGAACATTTAAGAGAAATGTAATATGTATATACTTGGTTACAAATGAAATGTATACCATGTTAAGAAGGAAGTTTTATCTGACATTTGTTGGATGTCTTTGACTCTATTTATTTTTTCACAACTATGCTCATGCTCTAATATGCATGATTTACTTTTTTTTTTTTTTTTTTAAATATACATATTACATATATATTATTTTAGGAGGGTAGGGAATAGCTCGATATATCGATGAGATGACACGGCGATTAAATGAAAAGCTAACTTTATAAAAACAATCTATTTTGAATTTAATACTCTAATTTTTCCATAAAATCTCTAATTTTCAGCTGGAAGAACACTAGCTTATAAATTATGAAATGTGAATGTGGCACTGATGATGAATTTAATTAAATATAATTTTTCTTTAAAAACTCCAATTTTCAACTGAATTTAGGAGTTTTATACTGTGAAATTATAATCATTATTTTTAATTTTTGACAAAACCAATTAAAAATTTCTTTTTTATTAAAAACAGTACATTTCTATAATATGATAATAATATAACGTGATTTATCATCTAACATGAATTGGAGGTTAAAAGGTTGGCAGCTTGTAAGATTAATTTAAAATGTCAATGCAAAGTGGCCTGAAAGGAAAAAAAAATCACATTTTAAATTATTTTTAAAATATCTTAAAACTCAATAATTTTGAAATGAATTGAAAAAAGTTTGACTGTGAACTCATATTATTTTTAACCAATTTTTAACTCTTGCCAAAATCGGTTTACAATTCAAGATTTTTAAAATACTTGTTTTTCAGCTCCAATGAAAAAAAAAAAAAAAAAAAAAAAAATTGCATTTATAATCTAACATGATTTAAATTCGGAAGATTGCAAGCTCGCATGTCTTAGCCGAATAATATGAAAAAAGGAATACTGTTAGCACGCAAATATTAAAATCTTAATGCAAAGTGACCTAAAAAATTACATTTTAATTAATTAATTTAAAAAAAACTATCAAACGGAATTTTACTAAGAACCATCCCGATTAAATCAGCCTTTATTTATTTTATTATTATTATTTTTAATAAGGGGAAAATTGCATTAAAGACGGTCTATTCGTTTGGATGTTACAGTGCCTCAAACACACAAAGACTTCAAACTTATCATAACCCCCTCCTCTGTCTTATCTTAGTCGGTGTTAAAAATAATACGGAAGCACTTTAAAAAAAAAAAAAAAAAAAAAAAAAAAATACCATTGTATATTTGACATAGCGGTTAGACACTGACAGGAAGGTGCATGGTGTTAAATATGCCTGTAAAAATTTTTCTACATATAGTGCCCCCCCGTCGGGGAATTTCTGACGCCACCACTGCTTAACGCACGGATGCTCTACCACTGAGCTACCCTGGCTGACAACCAGCTAGGCATTTCTCACATAATATTCGTTGGCCAAGTCACTGAGTCTGCAAACGCAGCTGTATCAATTGGTAAAATAAAAAAATATCAACCTTTACACTCCAATTTACGTAAAATGAATATTTACGGTTGATGTATTCATGAATAAATATTTCTAAATTGAAATTTCGTGGTCTATGGAGTTGTGCTGCGATTAATATTGTCACTTGATACAGCTGCGTTTGCAGACTCAGTGACTTGGCCAACGAATATTATGTGAGAAATGCCTAGCTGGTTGTCAGCCAGGGTAGCTCAGTGGTAGAGCATCCGTGCCCGGGTTCGATTCCCGGCTCTGGTATTTTTCACATAGTTGGTAAAAAAAAAATATCAACCTTTACACTCCAATTTATTTAAAATGAATATTCACGGTTGATGAATTCATGAATAAATATTTCTAAATTAATATTTATTTCTGTTTCAAGTTGTTTCAAAGCCATAAGGTTTTGAACTGATAAAAGTTAACAGTAAAACAACAATAAACTCTGAAAATTTATAAATTTAAAAGATTTTTTTTTTTTTTTTTTAAGAAGAGAGGGAAAAAATAAATATATGTTTCCACTAGCCACTTTCGGCGACCAGCTGGTTTGCAATCCTTGAAAAATCTGACCGTACGAACTCCTGCTCAGTGGCACCTTTTTCCTGTTTCAGGACCTGGCAACAGATTATTGACATATAGTGCAAATAGCTTTATTGAAAATTTAAACTGTAGTAAATTCCTGCTTGGTAGCACCTGCAGCACTCTCTTTCTGTTTCAGTGTCTGAAACAGCCTGTTCGCTCACTATGTTATTTGGAAATCCTGATCGTAGCAAAGTCTCACTTGTTGGCGCCTTATCCCCATTTTAGAACTTACAACAGCTCATAGTGTTACAACTTGCTCATAGTGCAAATACCTTTGAAAATTTTAATGTAGCAAATTTTTGCTCTGTGGTGACTACGGTACCTCTTTACGTTTAATGATTTGAAACAGCCTATTCGCTCACCGTGTAAAGAAACATTAAAAATTCTAATCAAGCAAATCCCAACCCAGTGAGGTCTACGGTCTCCTAACCTACTCCCAAATAATTTAATCATAATAATAATTGGAGATATTGAATTATTAAAATATCAAAGTGCCATCTGGTGACAGAGATTTGCAACTTGTACTCTTCAATTCCAATTCAAACAACTTTTAAAATGATATATTACTTATGAAATTATGTTAATTAGAAGCTGAGATACAAAAGTAATATAAATATTGTTATAAAAGATTTATATCTGACTTTTTTGTGGTTTTCTCTGAAACCTGCATAATTGCAGGCTAAATAATGCTAAAAAAATCCTTAATAAGAAATATAAGTGGAGTGTGAGAATTCGAAAGTCTGCAAAATAAAAAAAAATAAATGTATTCTGGATTTTCTGTGGATTTTTCTGAAACTCCCGTACTGAATTTATTAGCTTATATCAGTTTAAAAGTTTGCAATGAAATTAAAATATATTTTGAATGATATATGAGTATTTTAAGTAATTTTATCATAATTAGAATTGGAGATATTGGATTAAATGTATTCTGGGTTATCTGTGGTTTTCGCTGAAACTCCTGCACAAAATTAAATAGTTTAGGGTAAGTGCTCCAGTGATCGACACTTTTAGAGCAATCTCTGATGTTTTTAATGTTATAGTCCCGGTAGCAGAAATCGTACAGCATGGCAGCAGCGCTGCAGAATTATCTTGAAGCTTGCAGAATGATCTTGAAGTTTGCAGATTTATTTACCAATTTACAAAAATGAAAAAAAAAAATCATAAGAAAACGAAAAAATGCGACCGGAAAAAAATCTAGAGTTTGTTTTCGCTACTACAATTGTTCACCATGCGCGCTACGCTGAAAAACCAAAGAATATTGAATAGAAAAATTCCTCCCACGTTTTCTCTTTGCAATCTGCCTCTCCCACCTGCAATGAAAGTGGAATGATCTTCTTCGTAGGCATTAGTTGAAAAATATGGCATGTCCTACTTTCAACATTTTAAGCATGTCTCAACAAATATTACTTTAAAACATGCTGTTACTTCAAAAGTAGTTAGCAGAGTTATTAATAACTCTGATTGTTTACCATGTTTTCATTAGTTATATAAAATAATTTTGAAAGATTGAACTGTGTTTAAGTTACTTTTTTTGCTTTTGTGTTTAAGTTACTTTTTTTTGCTTTCAGGTATTGCATTTCTTTTAACTTGCATTAACTGCTGTTTCAATATTAAGCTGTGTAAACATTTATTTATTGTCTGCATGTATTAAAGGCATCTGTCATATATTTTAAAATGCAAATTTTGCTTTAAAAAGAAAGTAATTTATCATGAAAGTAAAGCTTGGCTTGCGTCGTTCAGAGTCGCAGAAAAATTTTGGCTTCTGAAACTGGTGCTGCAGAATGATACAAAAAATTCTGCTACTGGGGTTATAGTCATCAGAAAATATTTTTAGAAATCTTAAGTTAATGCATATGGCATGAAAGACATTCAGAACCACATATATGTTAAAATATATACATTTGATAATAATTATTTTTATTTTACATCCACTCGATGTTCCAGTTATTAACACTGTCAGTTTTTCATTTTACCAGTAATTGGCACCCTATATTCTAGTGTTTGACACTGCTAGTTATTCATTTTACCAGTTACTAGCAGGCTACGCCCGCTTCGCTGGCCACTATATTTAAATGAATCTCCAAAAGAATTGGATCATTATTTATTTTTCACATCACATTATAAATAAAAACTAAAATAATTACATTGGAATCGCTCTAGACCTCGCATCGTGTACACGCTGACTACGGCAGCTCTTTCTCTGCCCGCACTGTATCGGGAGCAGGTTCCCACTGCCTGCAGAAATCTCTTTCCTATGTATTTCAATATGGGTATTTATTGACGATAGGTGGGTCTGCCATTATTTAAGAGCTACAATTTTAAAGATAACTGTATCTCAGCGTCTATTAAATATTTTAGTTTTTGAACCAAGTATTTTATTGCTCATGCTATTTACACTGTATTACAATTTGATTCCGACCAATATAATGAAATAAAATAAAAAGTAGATTTTCTTTTAGAATGAATTAAATACATAAAAAACAAATAAATTCCAATCAGTTTAATCCTTTCTACTATATACTACCATTATTTCCTGACAAATACTATAAATTAGAAAAAAAAAAAAAAAAAAACTTTTAAAGAAATTAAATTAACAAATGAAAAATAATTGTTGTTATACTACAAAAATTATACATAAACATAACTGTTATAAATACATTTTTAAATTTTAAATTTAATGTATTTAATTTTTTCTACTGCATTACCATTTTATTTTCAATAAATATAATAAATTAAAAAAAGAAAAAAGATTCGCCCTCAAATAAATGTATTAAATAAAAAATAAATTGCATAATATAGCCGTTGCTAAGATATGTAGACGATTACAATTGAAGAATAAATTCATGAAACATAAAAGCCAATGTTTAAAATCGAACAAACATTAATTTAAAAAATTCAAATTCGAAAAAATCTCGATGAGGTGCACACCTTCAGGGTCCCAGGTACCTATATGCCAAATTTGGAAGCTCTGCAATCAGTAGTGTGTAGTATTGTTCATGTTTAGATAAATGTATTTATTTTCCTGTTGAAAAAAAAAATAAATAAACTCGTATGTTTTTTTTTTTTTTTTTTGGCAACAATTAAATTATGGATTAAATTTAAATGGCTAATTTTTTGCTATTATTAGCTTATTATTTTCATATTTTTATTAATTAAAAGAAAACTAAACAGAAATTCGAAATTCTGACTTCGATGTGCACAATGATCCTTCGGGGGGCACCTTTGTGTTAAATCTCGTGACTGTCCGAGCTACCGTTTTCGAGAACAGTGAAATATATATACAAATATTGCTCACTTAATAGTACTCACTTAATAATATATATATATATATTTTTTTTTTTTGGCAACAATTAAATTATGGATAAAATTATACAAATATTGCTCACCTCTAACAGTATAAGTTTTTTTTTTTTTGGCAACAATTAAATTAGGGATAAAATTTAAATGGCTAATTTTTTGCTATTATTAGCTTATTCTTTTCATATTTTTAATAATTAAAAGAAAACTAAACAAAAATTCGAAAATCTGACTTCGGTGTGCACAATGATCCTTCGGGGGGCACCTTTGTGTTAAATCTCGTGACTGTCCGAACTACCGTTTTCGAGAACAGTGAAATATACATACAAATATTGCTCACTTAATAGTATAAGATTAGCACCCTATGCTCCAGTGTTTTACGTAAAATGTTAAAATTCTTAAAAGTAAAATATACACTTTTCTTATTTTTTTTATTTATTAATTATTTTGGGATAGATGTCAATTACTGGAGCATGTCAATCACTGGAGCACCTACCCTATATCAGTTTAAAAGTGTGCAATAAAATATATTTCAAATGATGTAAGTAATTTAATCATAATTAGAATTGGGGATATTAAAATTTTAAAATATTTAAGTGCCATAAGGCGGCAGATATTTGTGATCTCTACTCTTTAATTCCAATTCAAATAAGTTTTAAAATGACATATTACTTATGAAATTATGTTAATTAGAAGCTGAGATACAAAGGTAATATAAAATTTTTTTATAAAAGATTTGTCTGACTTATCAGTGGTTTTCTTCAAAACTTGTGTAATTCCAGGCTATATACTGTTAAAAATACTTAATAAGAAACCGAAATTCGAAACTGTAAAATATAACAGAATAAAAATGTTCTGAATTTTCCTTAGTTTTCTCTATTTATCTAATTTTCTCTATTAAAATTTTTACAGATGGTTCCAAGTGTAGTGATAAAGTTGGCTGCGGTGTTATTACTGATAACACCACCCTTAGCTATAGTCTCCCAGGCTCCTTTTCCATCTTCTCTGCTGAGTTTTCAGCCATTGAACTTGTACTTAATTTAATTTCTTCACTTCCTAACCGAAAATTTATCATCTATACTGACTCCAAGAGTGTACTTGATTCACTTTCATCTAGTTCTTGTACAACCTCTTTCATTTCAGTGTTAAAAACCTATAACGACCTTTTAAAAAAGGGATTTGATATCAAATTTTGTTGGGTTCCAGGGCATGTTGGCATCAAGGGTAATGAGGCTGCTAATAGAGCAGCCAAGAAAGCTTTAAATCCTCTTAATTGTCCTGTTCCATATGAGGATCTTAAACATTTTCTAAAATATTATCTAAGACGCAATTGGCAGAGAGAGTGGGATTTCCAAACTAGCAATAAATTATGGGAAATTAAGCCATATATTTCACTTTGGCCAACACTTACTCCACGCAAACTCGATGTAACTCTTACTAGACTTAGAATTGAATTGGACACTTTAGGATTACACACAAGCATCTTCTCCTTGGGGAACAGGAACTATTATGTACAAAATGTCATTTCAGCACACTTACCATTCGCCATATTTTGACTGATTGTCCCTGCCTACGTCATTTATATAGGTTTTATTTTCATTCATCTTCACCAAATCTGACGAACCTTTTGGGCGAAAATCCTCATTCTGGACTAATTAGTTTTTTAATCGAAGCAGGTTTTTACCATGAAATTTGATTGCGTTTTCTGATTTTATTTTTTTACTCTGTTCATCATTTTTTACAAGTGTTTTTATTTTATATACTGAATATACACTGCTCATTAATTTTACATCATTTCATCTCATACACGGTTTTCTTTTATTTTTGATTATTTGACTGCATTATTTTTTAACCTTTTACCTATTCTTGTTTTAACTTTAGGTTTGTTTTTTAATGACCATCTGGATGGGTAAACCCATCCAGAAGCTACACTTTATTTTTATACATTAGTTTGGCGCAGTATGTCCCTTTGTGGACCTTGCACCAGTAAAAGGCCATTAACCAACCAACCTTAGTTTTCTCCGAAAGTTTTGTACAGAATTTGCATGTTTTATATCACTTTAATAGTTTGCAATAAAGGTACTTTAAAATATCTTTTGAGTGATTATTATGTATAATATTAATGGATATCTTTGATATATTTTAGACTCAAAATATCTAATCTATCAAGGGCGATTAGCAATTCCTGTTGAAATCTGTCTAAAATTTAAGAAATTCCAAAACTGCTCTTTTACAGCCCAGTTCAGAAAAAAAAAAAGCATTATTATTCTGTTAAAAGTAACTTTTGTCTCTTTACATAAACGAATTAAATAAAAATAAATTTAAATAAATATAATATGTCTAATTTTTTTATTTCTTTTTTAACTGCAGACAGGTAAGCAATAATGGCAGGTGATTTTGAATTTCTGCTTAAATCAATTTAAAATTGAAAAAACTCAAAATCTGCTCTGTTTTTTTTTTTTTTTTTATTTCCAGTACCTTGTCACATGGTCAAAAAGTAATGATTCTCAACTGGAAGAATAGACAGCCAATATGTCTGGCACTGAAGAATTGATAAATGAAATAATGAAGGGTTGACACCTAAATTTCACAATTTAATCAATTTTAAAAAATCTAATTGTCGTGTTTGAATGCTGTTGTTTGCACCCCTGGATTCAGAAAAATCGCCCCTTTCATTTGGTACCAAATTTTTAAAGATTGCACCGTTATTTCTAATTAATTTGGACATTGAACACTGCTTAAAGCTCAGAATTGAATCATTTATTAATTGACATAGGTTGACGTTTTAATTAATATATTTGCAACTAATTAAAATTTTTAAATTCTGTATTCATTATCCCCCCGGGAAGGCTCCTGAGCATCTGTATGTTAAATTTTGTACTTCTATGTGCGGTAAGGACTGAAAGTATAGAAGAAAGACAGACAAACCTTTCCTTTTATTATTATAGACCTCTCAAGAATGTTCCTGAGCATCTGTATGTCAAATTTTGTACTCCTATGTGCAATAGGGGCTGAACATATAGAAGAACAGACAGACAAACCTTTCCTTTTATTATTATAGATCAGAGGCTAATAGAGAGCGCCGAAAGAAAAATCTTGGCTTGATTTATTATCATGTAAAGAAATTTACTGCAAAAAAGCATGTGGGCGGCGATAACTATTTATGAATTGCTTTACTTTTAATATGCTTCCTTGGAAAGTATGAATGAGTTAATTGTGTGAATTGTTCGTATTATCAAGCTTTAATTAGATATTGTTAGTAAATATCTGTTCGGTGGTTCGTATTGCATGTACATGTAAAAAGAAAAGTATTCCCTTTCCTTACTGGTTCAAAAAATTTCTAGCGCATTCCCAGATGCTACCGATTCGGTCTTAAAATATACCTTTGTGTTTTAATATATAAGATTTTAACAAATACAAAATTTATACAGATATGCTATATGCAATAAATATTGTTACAATAATTATAGAGTTCTTACTTTAAAAAGTTCTTAATTATTTATTGTTTTACATTACTTTGGTATTTTTCTGCAGCAATATTTCACCATGTTCTTAAGATAACAGGATTGCTTCTAGCAGTTTTTCTTATTGTATATATTCAACCCAGTAGAAGAATTTTTGATATCTATTTGCAGCAAAACAAATTTTGTCTGCGATCCAGTTATGCTGAATCAATCGAGTAACACAAGAAGTATTAGTAATTCATAAAATATGTAAAATTTGTATTTACAAAGAATGTAAATCAAGAATATGCAAAAAGTGTAGTAATTTAGACGCATAATATAAATTATATTTGTATTTTTAAGCTTGGCATTTCTTTTTGAGATGTTAAATTAATCTGCAGAGCTTTAAATAATCTGCAGCATTCGCTGCTGTGCTACACTGTTTCTGCTACTGGGATATTCAATAGTACTTTTGATAGCTTCTAGTCCATCTATATGGGAAATTTTCATATGTCAATTTCCATCATCACTGTCTTCATCATCATCGTTAGATTTACTTTCCTTATCAGGGGTGTAGGAGAGGAAGGGGCTCAGGGGGCTCGAGCCCCCCCCCCCCCCTATTGGTTAGTATGAAATATGCTTTTAATGTCAAATAAAAGAATCACTCATTTTAAACCAAAATTAAATTCTTATTAATATTCATAATTAGTGTTATTTTATAATGTATACTGGTTATTAGTAACTATTAATTAACATTTAATTATTAATTGATTTTCATGAGAATAATTTTAAGTCATTTTTAAAAAGAAATTTGTTGAGCCCCTCCCATGACTTTTGAATTGCTACGCCCCTGTTCCTTATTCATGATAATTTCATCTGTAATATCATGTCTTTTGGGCGCATTCAATTTTATCTAATTTCATTATTTTCTGATGGTATAATTTGTAAATTATGCCATAAGAAAATAAAGAAATTAGATAAAATTGAATGTGTGCAAAGGACAAAACCTAAAATTACTGTCACCGTCCCATTCAATAAGGAGCCTCCAACAGAATTAAAAATCTGATGTGGGCACCACATGACTTCCTTATACACTTTTAGAAATATACATAATGTTAAAAAATATTGTCACTGGACCCGAAACAGTTGACTAAAAATATTTTAAAAAATGCATGCATACGTAAAAAAAAAAAAAAAAAAATTGTGCCTTGAGGGGACTCATTTTAAAGTTGTTCCTTGGGGGGGGGGACTCATGTCAAAGTTATGCCTTGGGGGGACTCATGTCAAAGTTGTACCTTGGGGGGGGGGGGGGGGGGGCTCATGTCAAAGTTGGGGGGACATGTCAAAGTTGGGCCTGGGGGGAACTCATGTCAAAGTTGTGTCTTCGAATCCGAAACAATTGGATAAAAGTGTTTAAAAAATGCATTTTCACCGTGTTTCTGAACTATTCCGGAAGTTTCAAATCTCTAACTAGTCGGGAAGTTAGTTAAATAATTTTTCTGTTGAATCATATAAACGCTGCTGAAGGCAGCAGTGACACGAAGCAATTGGCTAAAAATATTTAAAAAATGCATTGTCACCGTATTCTGAGCTTTTCTGGAAGTTTTAAATGTCTAGCTAGTCGGGAAGTTAGTTAAAAATCGATTGCACGATTTGTACTGGTAACGCTGCCGAAGGCAGCAGATATCAGAAACAGTTGGCCAAAAATATTAAAAAAACGCATTGTCAACGTGTTTTGAGCTTTTCTGAAAGTTTCAAATGTCTAGCTAGTCGGGAAGTCAGTTAAATTGCAAGATTTGTCCAAACCGTTTTTGAGTTATTACCGTTTTTTGATACATTATGTCCAAAACCAATGTATTTTTGGTCATTATGAACCTAATTTTCCTAAATATCTCCAAAACGGAAAATCATAGAAAGTCCAAAAAGGGAGGTGCACAACTAGATGTTATAACAAACCTATGTACCAATTCGCAACTTTCTACGTCCAACCGTTTTTGAGTTATGCGACATACCCACACACAGACACACACACACACACACACACATACAGACGTCACGAAAAATCGTGTAAAATCCCTTATATCTCTAAAACGAGAGCTCGTGTTAAGACGACACTTACAGGTGTGCAACTAGACATCATGACAATCACACGTATAAATTGGCAACATTCAGCGATCATTCGTTTTCGAGCAATATGAAATACAAAATCCATTTCGCAAATCGGGATTACTATACTTCCTTATGGAAGTAAAAATGAAGCATCAAAATATAATCTCAATGTACCTATAAACCAAATAAAAACTTTTCAGCATATTTGGAAAAATAAGGATAAAATTGATCCAATGAAAACTGCAGGGCTCGAAATTAACAGTGGTCCATTGGTCTGGGACCACAAAAATATTCAATGGACCAGCAAAATATAAATTCCAGTGGTCGCACAAGACCAGTAAAGCTTTTAAATTTTTTTAAAATTTATTTATTTTTATTTTTTACCTTTCTCTAAAATTGACCTTAAATCTGTCACAGAATAGTGTATTATATTTATAACAATAGTAAATGCATTTCTTTATAATTGTCAATACTATCATCTATTGTATGTAATTTTTCATTTAATTTTACTTTCATAACCTTTTTTTTTTTTACTTTTAATTCTTAATAGTAAATATGTGACATTAAGCTCGTTTATAAAAGCATAAATTTTTTATTTATATAAATTTCATTTGTATCTTTTAATTAATAAAAAAAAAAAAAAAAAAAAATCATATTTGACTTGTAAATTCATAAATAAAGTCATAGTAAAGCAAACAGTTTACAAATTCATTTCAGAAAATTTTGGAGTGGAAGGCTGATATTTTATACCAACTATGTGAAAAATACCAGAGCCGGGAATCGAACCCGGGCCTTCCGCTTTACGTGCGGATGCTCAAACCATTGAGCTACCCTGGCTGATTACCAGCTAGGCATTTCTCACACAATCTCCGTTGGCAAAGTCACCGAGTCTGTAAACACAGCTGTATCAAGTGACATTAATATTCATGGCACAACTCCAATAGACCACGAAATCATTTCAGAAAATTTTGGAGTGGAAGGCTGATATTTCATGGTTGATGAATAAATTTTCGAAATTAAATTAAAATTTCGTGGTCTATTGGAGTTGTGCCATGAATATTAATGTCACTTGATACAGCTGTGTTTACAGACTCGGTGACTTTGCCAACGGAGATTGTGTGAGAAATGCCTAGCTGGTAATCAGCCAGGGTAGCTCAATGGTTTGAGCATCCGCACGTAAAACGGAAGGCCCGGGTTCGATTCCCAGCTCTGGTATTTTTCACATAGTTGGTATAAAATATCAGCCTTCCACTCCAAAATTTTCTGAAATGTTATTTCATGGTTTATGAATAAATTTTCGAAATTAAGTTTACAAATTTTTAAATATTTAAAAAAATATAATAGAATGGAAGAATGGACCAGTCAAAGTATGTACAAACCACTACTTTTATTTTCTTAATTTCTACCTGTTGAACAGTGTACTGAAAATCATGACACTGAGTATTATGTAGGAATGAATGACTAAAAGAAAAATCAAAAATTGTATTTAAAGAACATAAATTTGACAAAATTACCTCATCTGTAAAGTAAACCAAACAAAAAGTATTAAAATAGATTTTGAAAATATCAGAAAATTGACAAATTACGAAAAACATTCACACTCATTAAATCACGAAACTGTAAAAATTTTGGATAATTCATGCAACTGCAACGGCAGCACACTAATAAAAGTATAGATCAGATTTGGTGTCATCTAAAATCAAGAACCAAATGGAAGAAAATATCAACTTTAGTTTTGTAAGAAGTCATTGCAGAAAAAGTTGCAAATGATGGTTAGGCCCTTGTTAAAAATATTCTGGTAAAGCAAAGCCTCTATAAGTAAGGTTTTTTAATGTTTTTATTAAAGTTGTAGTGAATTGTGATTTTTGCCAAATACCAAACATTCGGTGAAAATTTTGACTGAATATTCGGTATTCGGCCAAATACTTAAATTTCAATGTATTTTTTCATACCCAGAATAGCTTAATTTATTGCTTATAAAAAAGAATACATTGTGTTATCAGCGTAAAATCTAAACATTAAAAGATAAGTTTTATAGTCAAAGTAGAAATATAATAAAATATCATGTTCTTTTTAAATCATTGCTTTTCCCCCCTAAGTAAAATCTTGAATTCCAGTAAATAGACTAAAACGGAAAAGAAGAATAAAACTAAAAAATTTTCTTTTTGAATTTCCAAAATTAATCTTATTTATATGCAGGGATGCTGGCACATATATATTATAAATTAACTACTAAAAATATTGAAGTATATTATTTTAAAACTATTTTTGATTAAAAAATTTTTTTTACAAATTAATTTTAATTTTATACGATAAAAAAAAATATTTTTACGAATTTCAATATGTTGTCTTTAAATTTAACTTCACGATTTGGTTGCCGAATATCAAGATATTCAGCTGAACCAAATATTCGGTGTCAACTGCCGAATAGGCAGAATATCTAATATAATATTCGATGAAACTCTAGTTTTTATAGTATATTTAGAGGTGTTTTCTAAAGAAAATAAGTTTATATGCTAGATTAATCTTAACTTTTTTCACCTTTGCTTGTTATTAATGTATAAATGAATGTGGATGGTTCTAAACAATAGTATTATTAATATATCTTTTATCTTCACTATGTCATTATTTTTCAGTTTGAAGATCGTTTTCTCCTAAATTTATGTTAATATGAGTTACGAACTTGCAGAAAGATTTCTTATAGAAAGAAATACTTTCTTTGAATCTTATCACTAATGATTCTAAAATGATCCATTTATAAAATTTTTCATGTTTTAAGTATTACTTCAAGTGGCTTCCTACACTTGGTTCAAAGAAATACAAGCTACTTGAGACCTTTTTCCTCTGATGAACCAGCAATTGGAGATGATTTTCGGCCTTATTTGGTGAATTACTTACCATTAATTTAAAATGATTTCACACAATTTACCATTAAAACTTTTTTTTTTTTGCCATTTTATGTAACTTTATACTTTAAAGAAGGACATTAATTAATCATATAAAATATTATTGTATCAAATCAAGTAGTGGTGGGACCAAGAGTCACCTTTTGAGTGCTAAAGGTTAACTTGATAATGCACATTCATATAGAGTGACTACTAAAATGGAAGGTTTTAAACAGTAATAATTTTTTTATTAAAATAAATAAAACTTGGACCAACCCTTGCATTAAAGCTAAAATATGAAACTTTAGCTTATAAAATTAGTCAAAAAATTAAGATAAAGTAAATATAACTAAACAGAGGTAGGATAGCCTAGCAGGTAGGGCACCATCAATCTGAAGCCATGCTGGGCGATTGGTTGTGTTAATTTCTCTTAATTTATTACTTAACAATGCCCCCTATAGTAAAAATTTATGATGGGAACCGAGCTAAGTCTATCTTTGCCAACTAGTTTTGATTTGTCATGAACTACTTGAAAACATAGAAAAATTTAATGAATTTTTTTTTTTTTTTTAATTTATGGCTTTATGATTTGTAATCTTTCTCTGTTATAAATCCCCCCCCCCTTTTTTTTAACCCTTTCTTGGAATAAAATGGTTAGTTTTGTATAACTTGCTAGAAGTATTTTCTACTACTTGCAAAATACAATGTTGAGTTATAACATCATTAGTTCATTTCAAGTCATGTCAGTCTGTTTATATCGGAAAACTGCATTCTTCATGATAAATAAATAAATAAATAGAGTATTGCAAAATGTCATGAAAAGACTACCTAACAGTAAAATGATTATACATTTTTGCTAATTATGAGAGAGAATAGATAATTAAAGGTAATTAGAGATAATCTTTTATTTAACCTATGTGAAAAGATTTTCCATTTTTATCAAAATTTTAATAATTAATAATATAATTTTGTATCTTGGGGAAAAAAAAATGAAAGAAAAAAGAAATAAAACTACACAATTGAAATTAAAATATTAAAATTTTTATTACAGAATCAGCATGTCTTCAATTATTGTTCCTGTTGCAACTTATGCTGGCCAGATAATAAAGTTACTGCCTCTTTATTTGACTTCCCTTTATACCTTGGAAAAATAAAGCTTATTCCTGACTTTTGTACAAAGGAAGAGGAATCCACTATCATATCCTCTATAGATAGAATACAATGGATGCCATCACAGTCAGGCCGTAAAAAGCAAGTAAGGAGATTATCAATATTGGAATTTTTTTATGCTTACAGATGTACAAGTGCTGTTTAAAAAGTAATAAGATGATATCTTTAGTAGCGCTATTCTGATTAATTGATCAGTGCTTAGTCCTAATTAATTTTTTTAATCGAATTATTGGTCTGATTAATTCAATTGAAAATTTTGACAATTTGATTAAAATTTTCAAACTATGAAAACTTAAAGTAAAAATTTAAAATGCAATTCTGCCTACAAATTATGTTTTCACATACAGTCAACTCTCAAAAATCCGCAACCCTAAAATCCGCAATTGTCTAAAATCCGCATATCATTTGCAATGTAAACAAACATTGTCACAATTGATTTGTTGATTAGTGGATTGCAAAAATTGAGCTGTATTAAGAGACAAATCAGTTTTTAACTGATGCTGATGAGTCACCAATCACTCAACATATTGCAGAGGAGGAAATGATAAGTGTAATTATACATAATTATTAAAAAATAAATGATAATCATTTAGAGAAAAGGGAGAAAGACAGTTTTCATGAAAGATTTTCTCTCATGCAGATAAATACTCAAATTTTCTCATAGCACAAACTTATGTGATTGATCAAGAATTGCTGACTTTTTTGCAGGTTATACGAAAATAAATATGTATGAATATTCTTACTTAAACTAGTATTGATCAGACTTTTCAAAAATCTAGGTAATTTGTAACTATAATGTGATATGTAAAAATTGTTCTTTAAATTAAAATTTCGTGAATATTTGTACTTTTATTAGACACACGATATTTCAGTATTGTATATATAACATATAAATTGTATCATAAAGATTTGCTACTCAAATGAGGTTCTAAGATGTAAATAAAAGAAATTACTCTAAAATCTGCAAAATTCAGAAATCCGCAAAACACTTCGTTTTAAGCTGTGCGGATTTTTGAGAGTGTACTGTATTTTGCTAGAAAACATTTTTCTATCAAATGTTAAAAAAAAAAAAAAAAAAAAAAAAAAAAAATTGTCGAACGAAATGCCTGTTTATTTCAACTCTGAAGAGGCATGTTTATTGTTCCCAGATAAAGAAAAGACTGGTTACATCTTTGATGAAAAATATCAACAGTTTTCTGCGATATCTTTAAGTATTTGTTGCCCTGTCAGAATTACTAAGTATTATTAGATTTATAAATAGAAAAACTATGAATGGCCAGAATATTAAACTCATCTGAATAAGAAAAAGTATTAGCATTGAAACTTGTTTTGGAACCATGTTTGTCTATTACTGAATTATTAGGAGGTGAAAAATATATATGAAAGTGTTGTGTTTCCAGCCATTGCATATTTGCAGGCACATATGTACACGACTGAAGACAATCTATGTTTCATAGCTTAATTTAAAACAATTTTTATTGATGATATAAAAGCCAGAATACAGGATTAGCCTCATTTTGAAAATTACAAAATTTGAAAACGTTATTCGGTTTCAAAATTTAAAAGATGATAGCTAAGATAATTTTGTTTTTGATTTTTACACATAGTATAGAATGTATGTCAAAACTCATCAAACATTGTGCTCTTATTAAAATGATTTAAAATTATATAAAGAAATAGCTGTAATGGATAATGATTTTATTAACATTGGAAAAAAGAAAAGGTCAAATTGTTATTTATTTCTGTCATTACTGTCATCCTCTGTACCAGTAGAAAGAGTATTTAGTAGTGCAGAATTTATTGTGAATAGATCAGGCTTATATCCTAAACGTGTTAACGTGTGTACAGAGGTGGATTTAAGTTAGATTGTGTCCTAGGCCAATTTTGATAGGGCACCCCCTCTCCCGCTCCATGCTTTGAAATGGTATGTATAAATAATAATAATAGCAATAAATAATACAACTAAAGAAAAAAATATTATTCTCAGATATATTAATCTCTGTGCAGCATGCATATAATAATGAATTAAAATATAAATAGTCCAACATATTAATGAAAAAAAAAAAACATATAGTTTTTTGTGTTTCTCCTTCAAAAATATAATTAGCTGAATTAGAATTTTTAATTAATCAGTGAAAAACAGACATGTCATGTTTATATTTTTATTAAACAATATGAAATTAGAAATATTTATTCATGAAATTTCGTGGTCTATGGAGTTGTGCTGCAATTAATATTGTCACTTGATACAGCTGCGTTTGCAGACTCGGTGACTTGGCCAATGAATATTATGTGAGAAATGCCTAGCTGGTTGTCAGCCAAGGTAGCTCAGTGATAGAGCATCCGTGCATTAAGCGGAGGTGCCCGGGTTCGATTCCCGGCTCTGGTATTTTTCACATAGTTGGTAAATAAAAATATCAACCTTTACACTCCAATTTATTACTTTCTTCTATCTTCAATAGAAGAAAGTCTTGGATTCGTAAAAATTTTTGATTTCGGGTTTTTGATGGATTTACACGTTTTAAGAGCTGTAGAACACGATTTTACCATTTTTAGAAAATGTCTGTCTGTCTGTGTGTGTGTGTGACAAAATTTTGTGGCAACTGTATCTCTGGAACTACTGCACAGAATTTCATACAAATTGGTATGTAGTTGCACCTTGACATAAATTAGTGCCTATCAACTTTTGGTAAAAATAGTCTTACAGGTTGCGTTGCCATCCCGCTTTTACTAAATTTTTAACAGGGTGATATAGGGCAAAAATTTTCAAGATGGGTATCTTTCGAAAGGTCTCGTCAGTACCTTTAAAACGAATGGTTGAATTATAAATCTGTGATAATTTAAAACAAAGTTATCGATTTTTTTTACTTTTTATGAAAAAAAACTTAGAATTTTTTTTTTTTTTTTTCTTTTATCAAACTCCCACGGTTTCCGTGTTCTGACAAACTTAAACTAATTTTTGCTTTTTTCCCCTAATTTTGTCAAAGTTCCACTTTTTTTTTTTTTTTAATCTCTCCCCTTAATTCTATCAAACTCTCACGGTTTCCGTGTTCTGACAAACTTAAACAAATTTTTGCATTTCCCCCCCAATTTTGTCAAAGTCCCATGGTTTCCGTGTTTTGACAAACTTAGAATAATTTTCACATTTTACCCAAAATTTTGTCAAAGTTCCACTTTTTTTTTTTTTTTTTTTTTTTTTAATTATTGTTACTGAGTGAATTTGTATAGGAAAATATAGAAGAAAGTCTCGTGGTGGCCACAACATACTAGTTTAAAATGAATATGAAATTATTTCAGTGCATAAACAGGTAAGTTGCTTTGCTTCAAAATAGTTTCTTTACAGCTTTTTGTTGATATTTTATATTTAAATCATTACATATTTAATTACTTTAACAAAATATTTCCGCTCAGCTTGACTCATGACAAGGGCAGCAGATAGCCTGATCTGCTTTCCCTGTCATGAGTCAAAGATAACTGGAAGAGCAGATTTCCAAAATCTAATCAGTTTCGAATTTCAGTTGCTTTTTATTTTTGGATTTGTGTTCAAAATTAAATTGATTTTAAGACTTTAATAGGCTTTAAAATTTTTTCACCCTCGACACGGGCCTAAGCATAATCAGTTGTTGGATATTTAATCTCCATATGATTCTAGCAGTATCCCATAGTTATATACAGCCTCTCTCCAGTCTGGACAATTAATTGTACAAATATAATGTGAAACCATACAAATATAGTTTGTAGACATGTATTTCAAACCAATATCAAAAAATTTGTAACATATTAAATAGGAAGTATTATATAATTGACAAAACACAAAATCAATTTTTCTCACTCCTTTTAAATTGGTGCTCACTTTCAAATTTTGGTCGCCATTCAAATTTTAGTCACCTTCAAAACCGAAGCACCTCTAAAACATTGGCGTTCCTAAGCCCAGGCTTCACAGGCCTAAGCCTAAATCGACACTGTACGCGCATTTGTTTATGAAATTGGCAAAAATAGTTGTCTCATCTCCAAGAATTAGTCAGAAATTTTATTGTTCAGGATCAAGACTGTATGGAGGATATGATAAGATCTTTGTTATTCTTCTGCAAACCATCTACTACAGAACCAGCAAGATGTGACTATGCATTATTGTTGTGCCCTACAAAGCTAATCCATGATAGCAAAAATTTTATATTTTTACTCCCAGATGATGCTACTGTACTGTCTAAGAGAAAAAAGTGAAAACCACAAAGAAAGTTTTTCTCTACTCTGAACAAATTTGAGCAGAGTTAGGCTTTAGCCGTCTGGCTATATATAGAATGGAAGCTATAAGCTGTGTAAAATTTATTTTCAGACCATTTTTGTAAATAAAAGTGACATATTGAGATGAATCTATTTGTTGCTGCCCTGTTTTAGAATGACACAAAATAACATATTTAAAAATCTTCTTTTTGAACATTTTGATTGATATTCTGTAGAATAATATAGAAGCTTTAGATTCATTTACATAAGAATAATTTTATAAATCATGTTTCAAAAGAATAGCTTTAATATTTGCACTTTATGTAAATGTCATTAAAATGTAAATATTCATTTCTTAATTCATATAAATTTATTTCCAAATATGAATCATCTGATTATTTATTATTTGTATGAAGTTATTTATAACATTTTCGGTTGAACCATTCTTTGATTTAAAGAACAAATTTCAATAGTAATTTTGTTTGCATCACTGTCAGGGGTGGCGCCAGCTAGGGGGCCGGGGGGGCACAGGCCCCCCCGTCGGGGAGTCTGTGACCCCCCATCGGGGCATACTCCTAAAATCTCTCGGGGGGGAAAAAATACAAAATTTTCAGTTTTTCTATTTTTGGCAGCATTTTCTTTCCTTGTTCAAATATGGAGCATTCTAGTTTTTCCATTCTATATTCAATAGAAGAAAGTATTGGATTCGTAAAAATTTTCAGCTTTCAGTTTTCCATGAATCCAAAACGTGTATACGTTTTGAGAGCTCCCGAACACGTTTTGACCACGATATTTTTAGAAAATGTCTGTCTGTGGCACGAGGATCTCCAAAACCACGAGGAGTACTAACAAATTGAATGGTACAAATATTAACAGTAATATTATTAACAGGATTGGAGTTTTTGATAAATACTTAAATCATAAACTCTCTTTATGTAGTGCCCCCCTGTCAGGGAGGTTATGTCCCCCCGTCGGGGAATTTCTGGTGCCACTACTGATCACTGTAGCAGTAAACTTTTTCTTTTAACATGCTGCAATCCTTCTTGATGATAGTTGTTCTTGTGTTGATCATTGTCTCTACGCTGAATGTTGGAAGTTATTTTCTTACGTTCAAGATCATTCACATTTTGGTTTTCTTCCTTGAATTCAAAGTTTTTCGCTAGCCGAAAACACTTGCCTTCAATACTGCTTCATTGTGGAAAACCTAATGCTAAATGTGTTTGGTGCTGAATTTTTCAAATTAACACAAAATACTATCACGTAGTGCTGTTTCAAGGATGCTTTCATTTCTACAACTGTCCACAACTCGTAGGTACAGCAAAACAAACTTGCACTTTGGTCCATAAGCCCAAGCCCATACATGGCATCTTTTTTTTTTTTTTTCTCTCTTTTTGTTAATACAGACATAACACTTTATTCCACAGAAATTAATTTTGTGATGCCTGGTTTCACAACAATGAAGTTAATAATAGTTATATACAAATTAAAAGAAAAATCTTAAAAGCAAATTAAAGGGATATTCTTCCATATTTTTTAAGGCTGACAGTATAAGGAAAAATATAAATATAGAGCAGGGATGTCCAGCCTGCGAATCACTGTGTAAAATTTTGTGTTCTATGACATAATTCATCAAATTATTTATACTTTGATATCTTTTCTTAATGCAGAAAAATTAATTATAAATCTGTTAATGACTGTTTAACGAGAAAACATCATTGACAATTATGGTAGATGTACAAATAAAACACTAATAAAAACAAAAGATAAAAACAAATCACACACATTATTGTGAACATATATATATGATTATAATTATTTATGTGTAGTTATAAATATTTAACTGTAAAAAAAAAAAAAAAAAAAAAAAAAAAAGCTATGATATTAAGCTTGCACATCAGTGAGTTTTATTGTATCTCTCTCACCAGTCTCCATGCAAATAATCTTATGGGCATTTGGTGCTTCATATATACAAGGTGATCAGTTTAATAGAGTACCCGTTGTTTTTTCTTATTGCCCTTAAATCTGACAGATGTGGCAACTATTCTAACACTGAATTGTGATTGTTTGAACCTGGAAGACAATTTCTAACACTATTGGACTGTTACAACTTTATTTGGGAGGTAAAACAGAAATGGAGATGCACAGTTTTACTTAATCCTGTGATAATTTTATTTTTGAAAAACATAATTTAATTCAAATTTTTTTACATTCTTACAGAAAATGTTCGCCACCATTTTGAATGCAAATATGAACACGTTGAACCAAGTTTTTTGACACACTTAGCAGCATTGTTGGTGTTATTGACAAGATTTCTTCAGTTATCTTTTTTAATTCATCGTTGTTTGCAGGACGTTTCTGGAAAACCCCATGAAATGATAATGTAAATGTAATGTAGGAATGCTAATGTAAAAAATTTGGATTAAATTTTGTTTTTCACAAATAAAATTATCGCAGGATTAAATAACATTGTGTGTCTCCATTTCTGTTTTACCTCACAAAGAAAGTTGTAACAGTTCAACAGTGTTGGAAATTATCTTCCATGCTTAAACAAGGTTCAAACAATTATACTTCAGTGTTAGAACAGTTGTCACATCTGTCATATTTAAAGGAAATAAAGAAAAACCAACAGGTACTCTTTTAAATTAATCACCCTATATATATGTTTATATATAAAAAAAAATGAATTTAGATATTTCATTTTGAGATTGAAAATTGTTTAGTTAACAAATAAAAAAAATTAAATATATTTTTTAAAAAATTCTGACTGGACAACTTGTTTAAAGAGTGGAATTCAAAAAACTACATTTTTCAATAATTTTAGAATACAAAGCAACAAACATCGTATATGATTACATGGGGAAGGAGTATCTGTAAATCTGCAACTGTGATGCTTTCTGTTTCAAATTTTTACCTCAGTATATATTCTATGTACATTTTTTCTACAAATTTTAAATAATTGTTTTAAATTTATCTTAATGTATTTATTATACTGATAAGATTAAAGATGATAGAATATAATTGCCAAATGAATGTTATTTAATTATTATTATTATTTTCAGGATTTTGGACCAAAGGTTAATTTTAAGAAGAAAAAGATAAAAATTGGGGACTTCAAAGGATTTCCTAAATTTACAGAAACTGTGATAAATAAATTCAAAGATATCCCAGAATTGACCGATTTTGCCCCAGTAGAACTGTGCCATTTAGAATATACGCCAGAAAGAGGTTCTTCTATTGATCCTCATGTGGATGATTTTTGGTTATGG
Source organism: Salticus scenicus (assembly GCA_963930645.1). Taxonomy (NCBI): domain Eukaryota; kingdom Metazoa; phylum Arthropoda; class Arachnida; order Araneae; family Salticidae; genus Salticus; species Salticus scenicus. Next base: position 58,023,778 of record OZ005652.1, on the reverse strand, counting down.
GGCGAAAGACTTGTTACTGTTAACTTAAACTCAACCAGCGTTTTAACTCTTGTGCCATGCTCTGAAATCGCTTGTGAGTGTTTTCAAGAAGCAAACTATGGTCATTTTCAAACAGTTAGAGAACATAGTAATGAAACTAGTCAATGTAAACATGTTTTTCAGAATGGTGAGGTTATAGAACATTCTTTGAAATTGTTTTCAAAAACTCATACTACTAATTATAAATCTAACAGTCATGATGGTGAATTATTAAAAGACGATTTGCAAAATTTAGAATTATTTAATAAAAATGAAGAGGATGAAAAAATATCTCTTTCTTCCATGACCAACCAACTTAAAGAAATTCAAAATTCTGAAACTTATTGCAATAATGATACTGCCACTAAGTCTTTTGACTATTCAGATCTAAAAATAAACAAAAATGAAGTTTTAAATAAGGACCATTCTAATCTTAAAACTATTCCTGACAAAACAGTTGCTTCAAAAACTAAGACTAGTTTTACTAGTTGTACAGAGATTGATTGTAGAATTAATTCTATGTGTAAATTATTTCGAACGTGTTCTAGCGATTCTAAAGTGTGTGTTCGAATTGTCTTACCTCCAAGATCACTATTTGTTCTTTCTGGTTGTGCCCGGTATCATTGGTTTCATGAAATTAGAAGACAAGATGTTGCTTCTCGTAGAATTGCAATGACTTTTAGGGAACTTTCTTCAGAATTCCTTGATGATGGAAAAGAAAGCCAGCATGGGAAAGATCTTTTGTTAATAGCTAAACAATTTTATGATTTATAACTATTTTATTAATAAATTTATATTTGATTAAGTACTGTTCTTATAAGATTCTTTTTAAAACTTTTAATAAATTTATTTTAATTTAGTAAAAGTTATGGTGAAGATGCAGCTTAGAATTGCTCCTTAGCATGTTTTTGTAAAATGTGTCAACTTGGTGCAATATTCTGCCTTGTTTCAACTTTTTAGGAGGTATAATAAAATACATATGAAATGTTATCATCAAAAAATATTAATAAATAAATGAAAATAAAGCACCAAACAGTATTTTGAACTCCATCCCAATCATTGTTGCTTTTTAAATAGCTATTTGCTAATAAATTTAGAAGCTACAAATTTACAGACTTTAATTATAAAGCTACTACTCACTGATTCTATATGTTAACTATAGCTATTAGGACTTAAAAATAATAGTTGCTTCACAGCTGATAACTTACAAATAATTAATTATGAGTATTATGACTAAATATACACTTTCAACTAATTTGGAATTTTTTTTTTTCAAAGTAGCTGAATAAGTTATACTTACCATTTATTTAATAATTTAAACATGTTTTTATACAGTTATTTTTTATGTACATTAAAAATGTAGAATGTACATAAATTCCCACATGGAGATACCATATTTTCCTGCGTATAATGTGCAAGTAAAATAACTCAGTTTTATGCCAGAAACTTTAATAAACAGGAAGAAGTAAAGCCTTATAGAAATGTACTATTGTCTGTTAATTATAATTTATGGTATCATTCTGATTTATCTATGCTGATTATATGCAAGAATATATGGTACTAGTGCCATGACTCTAGATTAATTTGGCAGGGTGCAGTATCCAACAGTCCTTTTAAAATCATATTTAGCACCCAGTAGTTCTTTGAAAAACATTCTTGTCTTAAACCATTCAAACATTTTAAGTGTTCAGAAATGTTTCTTGTGACATGCAGTTTTCTGAAAGTAATTTTATAGCTTTCCTACAAAACCATTGTATAATACAAAAACATAGCTGCAAGTATATAGCCTACAAGTACACAAGTAAAGGTGATAAAGTTTATTTTGTCATATACAAAAATTTCAACATAGAGTGTAAGAAAATGTGTAATAAGGTTATTGGCAGATGTTGGGGGGTCAAAGGCAAGTAATGCCCTCTTTAAGAACAGGCTGCTTTTTTTATTGAGTTCTACCGTGTGGCCATTTCATTCTAATGTCAGCACTAGATAAAAAAAAGAAAATACAAAAAAAAAAAATTGTTTACAACATTGATAAATTTTCACTTGCTACAGATGATTAAAATAATTAAGTGTAAAACAATTAAAAATATCAAGAGAAATAGGTTTTTATGGAAAAATTGAAGCAAAAAATGATACTTATATTAAATTTCTTCAGTGTTTACTGATTCTGAATCACTGTTTATAAAAATGATAAATTTTGGTTTTTAGCACATTTCATCAACAAGTCCATAAATTTCTACATTTCATTTCACTTTTTTTTTTTTTTTTTTGTAGTCATATAATTAATGTAGTTTATACGGTTTTGAGCTGTCACATTATTTATGCTTTGTATTACAAGCTCTTTCATATAATTTAATTTAAAAAAATTTTTTTCGCAAAGAACATATCTTTAAATTTGATTCCCAATCATTTTGATAGGATTTAACTCACAGTGATTGAAGGAAGTCTTAAAATTATATGTCCAAATGTTTTTGCTATGACTATTCTATACAACATTTATTGAAAAAATTCTTGATTTATGAGAACTTTTGCAAAAATTATATCTTTACCACATTTCTTTTCAAAATACAAGTAAGCTGAGTAACTTTATTAAGAATAAAATTCTGTGGATTTTCTTCTCAAAATCAAGAATAAACATTTAAAATGTTTCAGCATGCTCCACTTTTGACTGTTTTTACATTCTTTGATGATGTATTCAGTATAGTACAATTGATATTTTTTCCGAAAGTTTTAATTTGTCAAACAAAAATTATTTAATACCTTATTAATTGTTTATGATTTTAGTAATGAATGTAAAATAATAAGTAATTAATAACTAAAAGAGCAACCAAAAAAAAAAAAAAATTGAAAGAAAGGTGTATCAATACTAGAGATTCAAAGAAAGAATTGGCAAAGAAACATAGTTACTGTTCCAGATTATTTAACCTTGAAAAACAATTCTCATCTAAAATAAAACTCAGGAATGTCAATGTTTCATATCTATGTGTTTGTTTTATTCGGATGATACTTATAAATTAAATAATTCTAACATATGAAAAACATTAAATACGTATATAGGATCTCTCATAACAAATGCAACTCTTACAGGGTTGCCACGCTACCTGGAGAACCTGGAATAGTCAGGGAATTCAAAAAATGACTATAAAAGTCAGGGAAATATCAAGGAATTTGAATATTTTAGCCAGAATCTGGAAAAGTCAGGAATTTCATGAGATGATTGCCAAAAAATAAACAATTTGTCTGCCAATGTAGGGTCATTTTTCCATCCCCCCCCTTAGCTTCCACCATTTGTTTTAAACACCCCCACCCTTCTTTTCTGCTCATGAGAGAAAGGAACAACTATAGTATTTCCCCTCAGCTAGATTTGGCGATTTTTCGTTGGCGATTATGGGTAAATTCTACTTTTGAAGTGGTTGCCATGGATTTCTAACGTAAACAAAACCGAAATATGTTTTTCAGAATGGGATCATTAAAATAATTCATTGAACTTATTTCTAATAATAACAAAACAAATATGTATTTAAAATTGACTTACTTTCTTCATGTTTATGAATTTCGTTATGCTTTTACATTCCATACAGTTATTCAGTTTAAATGCTATTTTATATTTACCGGTAAAATATGATTATATAAATTAGAATTTCGTTTAACATTTTTAACAAAAGGAAAAAATTATTTTTAATGTACATATATGTACATTTATTTATATAAAAAAAAAAAAAAAAAAAAAAAGGAACAGCTTTACTATACGGCACCCATTGCTTATTGCCGTTGCCGATGTTTTGATCACGTGGTATGATGGTGTTTTGATTCAGTTTGTGAGTCGGTACTGCGAATCGTTTCACAACGTCGTGAATCGAATCAAAATGTTATGAAACAATACTTTTCATCACTATGAAACATTTTTTTTATGTTTCACTATGTATTCTGCTGTTTGCTCGCTTCGCGAGCATTAAAACCGAAAAAAACATCACTGGATGCCCCTAATTCGTGGAGCATGAATCAGTAAAAGCATGAAAATTCATGGAGCAGCGGTCACTATGTTTTCTGCTGTTTGCTCGCTTCGCGAGCATTAAAACCAAAAAAAACATCACTGGACGCCCCTAATTCGTGGAGTATGAATCATTAAAAGCATGAAAATTCATGGAGCAGCGGTCACTATGTTTTCTGCTGTTTGCTCGCTTCGCGAGCATTAAAACCAAAAAAAACATCACTGGATGCCCCTAATTCGTGGAGCATGAATCAGTAAAAGCATGAAAATTCATGGAGCAGCGGTCACTATGTTTTCTGCTGTTTGCTCGCTTCGCGAGCATTAAAACAAAAAAAAACATCACTGGACGCGCCTAATTCGTGGAGCATGAATCAGTAAAAGCATGAAGATTCATAGAGCCTCGGTCACTATGTTTTCTGCTGTTTGCTCGCTTCGCGAGCATTAAAACAAAAAAAAAAAAAACATCACTGTATACCCCTAATTAGCGATGCATGAATCAGTAAATGTTACGTTTCGATACAACAGAAAAAAGTATCGATACTCTGATTCGGGTCTCGAATCACCGTCATATCACGCGATCAAAACATCGGCAACGGTAATAAGCAATGGCTGCCGTATAGTAAAGCTTAGCCAAAAAAAAAAAAACAATAGAAACAAGTTCCGTACTTATAAGTAAACAATATTAATCACTAATTTTAATTTTCCTGTCCTCCCATGGTAATTAAAAAACATAACGCTAGTTGCTATGGCATAAAAAATAAATAGTATGCAGCCTGCAGACGATGTTGAAATGATGTTATAATATTTCACCTAAATTACTACAAAAATCATTATATAAAACGGTCGTATTTTATTTTTTACTATTGATTAATTTTGTTTATAATTTATTATTAATTTGCATGGTAATAAAAAAATGACCAAACGCTGGTTGCTATGGCTTAAAAAGTAAACTGCATGCAGGTTGCCATATTGTATTGCAAACAATCCAGAACGACATCGTTATCGCTCAAACCGGCGCCAACGAAAAATCGCCAAATCTAGCTGAGGGGAAATACTATAGTTGTACCGAGAGAAATTTCTTATCTTGCTTACAAGCGACAAATGCTATCAGTATATATAACTTTTGTGTTTTCAAGTGATACCATAATTATTTTTCCCTCGACACAGCTAATGTTCAATATACGGTTAGATTGAATTTTAGAATACTTCTGGAAAACCTGGAAAAGTTAGGGAATTTCATGTTTGAGTGGCCACCCTGTCTTAAGTGCATAATGATAAACTAATTTATCGATGAAATTAAAAATTTACATACTTTTGCAGGGTATGCTACCTGCGATTATGTACAGTAACCACCGCTTAATAAAATCAGTTGCTTAATCTGATTTAATTTTCAGGCATGGAATCAAATCAATGCAAGCCAATTTTAAACCTGCCACTTAATATAATAAAATCTGTATCACTGGTTAATAAATTCAGAAAAAATCTCTTCAGCAGCAAAAATGTCATTTATGCACGCTAAACAAATTTTTATTTACACTGCAGCTTTTTATTTTTTAAATAAAAATAAAATTAAATACAGCAATCTCTCCGTTATCTCTCTTTTTTGAAAATTCTACATTTACAACATATAATTTTACATATACAGCAATTAAACATGCCTCATCACTTATCTTAGTAATAATTTCAAAAAATGTATTCTTCAAAGTGCGGTAATAAGTTACAAATTTAATTTGATTCGCAAGTGATTTTTTTTTAATTTTTAATTATTAGTAGACTATTGAAGGGTTTGCTGCAAAAAGGAGGTAGCTCCATTTTGATACAAAAAAAGTTAGCTCCAATAATTAAACATTACGACATTTATGTTATAAGAAAAATATTTTAAAGTGTAAGTATTACTCTAATACAGTATGAAGCTGAAAATCTGGAATCGTTGGGACCGTGGCGATTCCGGATTTTTGGTCATACCTAAAAAATATAATGTTTTGATTTTAATACTTGGATAATGTGCAAATTTAAGTAAAAAATAATATATTATGATTTTTAAACATATTCTATATATATATATATATATATATATTTTAATCAATTTTAACAATAAATAAATTAAAAAGTAAACTTGAAAAACAAAACAGATAATTTGCATACAAAAATTAGTACACGTTACAATAAAAGAAAATAAATTAAATAAGAAAACCATACCATTTTAAAAACATTTCCGTGATTTTTTTTTTTTCTGTAATTAAAAGTTTGGGCATAATTGAAATTGAATATAGAATTTAGTTCTCAATTAAATAAATGTTTAAGAATTGTTACTATTATTATAATATTCTTCTCCCTCCTCTTTCAGACTTTGCAAATGCCATTTTTGAAGGTTACTAAGAAATAAAATACTTTTTCAGTTTTTTATTTAGATATATTTATACTTAAAAAAAAAAAAAAAAAAAAAAAAAAAAATCACTGTTGATAATTATGATTAACTCCCCCGAAATTGTCTGGATTTTTGTCGATTCTGGATTTTCGGCTTTGTACTGTATGAGAAAAACAATTATGAAAATTAATCAAAAATACGTTTTTGTAAACTTGAAAAAATGTAAATGAAAGAAATATTTTTTATTCTTTTCTGAAAACTTAAGTGTGAGCTACCTCCTTTTTGCAGCAAACCTTTCAATTTCTAGTACTTATTCTGAAATAACTAAGAAGCAAGATGTTTAAACAGAAAGATTTTAAGAGAAAAACAAACTTTCAGTAGAGTAATGATGATTTTCCTCAAAGGGAAGTGCATTGGAACTTGGGATGTGTTTAATTCACTACTTTGAAGGAACAATTAAATAATTATCTGTTAATATTGTTTATTAATTTCATTATTCAGCACCTTTTGAAATTTCTTTCCAAATTCAGGGAAGTAATACCTTTCTCTTGAGTGCAAAAACGTTCACCGGATATAAAAATCAACCGCTTGATAAAATCAATTTTTCTCAAAACGAATGTGATTTTAATAAGCAGCGGGTTCTGTATATACATAATCCCAGGTAGTACACACTGCAAAAATATATAAATTTCATCAATAAATTTGCACATTATACAATTAAAAGTTGTGTTCTTTATTGAATACTGTATAAGTTAAATAATCAAAATTTACTTATTTTGTGACATACATTTATACATTTTTATACATTTTAGCAGTTTTAAATTCCAAAATAACTGGACAGTGACTTAGGATCCTCGTTATCCTAGGATATTAAATATGTTATTCCTTTATCTCTAGAGTATAAATATATGTCTTCTTATCTCTGGTAGAAAAATTTAAGATCAGGAAACATTAATAAAAAGACATATTGACCAGAAAAATAAAACTGGGATACAGAAAATAATAAAATTATAGTATGACTATGGATAGAAATTATTAAAGAAAGAATTCTATTTATACAGTACCCACCGCTTCATAAAATCACTGGTTAATAAAATCAGCCGCTTAATCTGATCAAATTGCTGGGTCCCGAATGAAATCAATAGAAACCGCCGCTTAATAAAATCAGCATCGCCGGTTAATAAACTCAGAAGAAAATTTCTTCAACAGTATAAAGTTTCATGTGTGTAAGCTAAACAACGAATTATATTTTCTCACCGGACCTATGAAATGAAAAAAAGAAACAAAACATATCAAGCCATCACATTATTGCTCTTTGTCAAAAATTTTACGCCCAATAAAAAAAAAAAAAAAAAATGCCCATTCACCAAATGATTGGCCAATGAGTATTTTTTTCTGTTTTTAGATATTCAAATAGAGTTTCTAGTTCTTATTTTGAAGCAACTTAGCTGCAAGATATGCAAGCAGAAATCTTTTATTTTGAAGGTAAAGCGTAAAATTTTGGTAAAGTATGATCGTTTTCTTCAAATGTATAGTCAAAGGAAGGCTCTCGCCTTCCTTTCGAAGCTTAAAATTTCTCAATTTTTTTCATGTAAACATAAGAATAAAGATGATATTAGTGCTTAAATTGTACCAAGAGTGAACTGCAAGCGAAAATTAATATGAAAAGCAAAAATCATCAACACAGCACTTCTAGATAGGTACAAGAATGCCATTTCAAAGAAAATTTTCATTTTTTGCGCAATTTTGTCCTTAAAAGCTGAAAATTTTACGTGAATGATAAGTAACGAAAACTCAAATTCTACGGATGGCTAGTAGATAGATGAAAGGGCGAAGAAGAATTTCTTTCCATATTTAGATAATGAATACTCTTTTATTGAGTTCAGGCATGTTCGCCGGATATAAAAATCAGCCGCTTAATAAAATCATTTCAAAATGATTTTATTAAGCGGCTGAAAACAAACGTGATTTTATAAAGTGGCGGCTACTGTATTCATATTGTAGTTCTGTTAACTGATTTATACTATATTTGCATTTTCTGAGATTCAGATATTTTTGCATTAATATGACAAGTTCAGAGCTATTTAGAGCAGTTGCAATTCAAACAAAATTTTTATTTGTGCTCTTAACCAGGGATTAAAAAATCAAAGAGTATAAAAGGAGGCCATCTACACTTGAGTGAATTCCTTTGAACTCGGAGCTGTGCATATGTCAATGAGAGATTCTGCAGCAAGTTGAAAATACTGTTCCTGAACTGAACAATATTGATGCTCTGTAGTGTATATATAATGCTTTTATCATTACTTTTGTGGTTTAAGTAATAGTTTTATTAGTTTATTTTGCAAATAGTCATAAACTAGAACCTGCATGTTTATTTATGAACTACTTAGCACATACGAAAATAACTATGCTTTTGTATCAACAGTATATTTCAATAAGTGAGCTCATAAGTAACTCGTGTAGTGTCCCTATTTTTTTTTTTTTTAAGCGATAATAAAGTGTCAGAAGCAGTGCAAAGTTAATGTAGAAAATAAGTTTTGATTAAACATAACTTTTTGAATCAGTGGCTTCTTCCTTTTTTTTTTAAATTACTTTCTTCTATATTCAATAGAAGAAAGTATTGGATTCGTAAAAATTTTCGACAGATTTACACGTTTTAAGAGGTCTAGAACACCATTTTACCATATTTAGAAAACGTATGTCTGTGTGTGTGTGTGAGAGACAAAAAATTTGTGGCAACTGTATCTCCGAAACTACTGCTCAGAGTTGCATATAAATTTATATGTAGATGTACCTTGACCTAAATTAATGCCTATCAACTTTTGGTGTCAACCACTCAACATGTAGCGCTGCTATATAGTGATTTCCACAATTTAAAGGGAGGCTGTATCTCAGGTTCTATTATGTATAATCAAACAAAACTTGATATGTAAGGCCATTATAAAACATTACACACTGATTGAATTTAAATGGTTATTGGCTAACAGCTGGCACTGCTAAACAGCGATTTCCTCGGTTTAAGGAAGGCTATATGCACCTTGACATAAATTAGTATCTATCAACTTTTGGTGCAACCACTCAACAGGTGTCACTGCTACACAGCGATTTCTGCAATTTAAGGAAAGGCTATATCTTAGGTTCTATTTCATATAATCAAACAAAACTTTATATGTGAGAAGGCCATTACAAGATATTATGCTGATTCAAGTTGGATACTTAAAGGCCAGGTGCTTCTATACTGGAAATTTCCTCGATAACGGGAAGGCTACTTCAACTTGTATGGCATATAACTGTACGAAACTTGATATGTGAGATAACCATTATAAAAACACATTTTTTAAGATGTTATTTCTAGACAATAAAACGGTCTTTCTTTGGATGTTTAGCGTTAGTTTTCTCTAAGATGAAAATCATTTACATTCATCATGTTAGATAACTTTAATAAATACCAGTTTTAATAAATTATTTGCCTTTAGTGAATTTGTATAAGAATTTATAGAAGAAATTCTTGTGGTGGCCACAACATACTAGTTTTATTTATTATTATTATTATTTTTTGTATCTAATTAATTAAAACTTTTGTTTTCTCTTATGGATGTTTATAGGAGCCTAATCATACAATAAAATGACATTATACATACAACAAGTACAATAAAATGAAACCCTTATTATAGCTTATTTAAATTTAAAATGAAGCACAACATAATTAATTAAAAAATATATTAAAAACACCTTACTTAGGCTTCATCATCTTCTGCAAGAAGCTTTTCGTGGGAGGATCCTCCCTCTTTTTCGATTGCAAACTGTTGGTGTGGGCCTTGGCTATTTATAGCTTCATCCTGTTCTTCTAGTAGGTAGCGCCACTGTGGATCTATTTTGACAGATTTGTGGTCATTTATGGCAACTTTATCATTAATTATTTCGACACTTTCCCTATAAAACGCGTACGTATGGTTAGCCAATTACAATCATACATACGCATTTTACTTCACCGCTCCAGAAGTGATCCTTATTCTGCTGTTTGGGCATAAGTGCTCTGAACTTTATTGTTGATCTCATTAGATATGAAAATGGGCACAGACGGTGTTCAGAAGATGTTATTTTCTAAATCATTCTAACTGATGCATTGTATATATCAATTGTAAATTTGTGTTCGTCATTAAATAGATTAGTGTGTAATAGAATTTCAGCGTAATTCTTATAGTGATTCCTTGTTTTTATTTTATTCTTGTGAATTTAATGGCAAAAATAGTATTAGTAACGATTATTTCACATTCTGTATTCTGTTTGAATAGTACTTACATATATATATGTAAAGAAATATAAATTTCTAGAAAAAAAAAATAGTTAAAAAAAAAAAGGAATTTAGACTAAGGAAAAACTTTACTGGCACAAAGAGATTGAAGTAGAAAGAAAAAGAAAAATATTCCCCCACCAAATTTGGTTACACCACCAATTTTTTGCTTCATAGTAGTGTAACTTATAATGAGAGAGATGAATAACTCTTAGTAGTGTGACAGCACAATGATTGTTGCCCATCCGAATTTAACACGACCACTTTTGAATCTTAAATTATTTATTTTTATTTTATATTTCTATTTTTATTTTATATTTCTATTTTTATTTGAGTCAGATAATTAAAAATATCAATATGCTGAAATTTTAGATTAAAAATTTATGAACAGATAATAAGTAGATTAGACAGATTATTTACAGAAAAAGACATTCTTAAAATATAAGTCATTTATTCTTCAAAAATAATTTTATATAATAAAAAATATTAATGTACAAAAACTTCTTCAATGATGATTACAATTCACAAAAATATTAACAATTGGCAGCTAATATATTCCAGTACTCCCCTTTTATATACAAATACATTAAAAAAAAATATAGTTAAGATTTCTAATTGCTCCCTAGATAAAAAATAAACAATGACATGTCCTTTCTCATTGCATTGCAGAGTAGGCCCTGATCTAGATACACATAATGCACAAGCAGGATGCACCAAAAGAGCAAAGAAGAGGAGTTGCCAGTAAATGAGGGTGACCAGACATCCTCATTTTCTGAGGACAGTTCTCATTTTTCAAGTGTTGTTCTCAGTTGCTTTCAAAAGCTCTCATATCTTCATTTGTACTCATTTTTGGACGTTTGTTCTCATTTTTCAGTAATTTCCTTCTTTACTTAAAATTTCAACATTAGAGATACTGCTGACCTTATTAGTTTTCAATACTGATTCTACAATTCAACACAGCATAAAAAAAAATCTAGATTTCTTGATTCATTCCATTCATTTTTAAATCATCTCTATCACTAGGCAATACACAGAATATATTTTTCTATTGGTAGATTTTAGTTTTTGCAATGGAAAAATATTTTTTAGCAAGATTGAAAACTGACTAGAGTCAGGGATAGGAGCTGAACGCAGATTACAGTCGGCAGCAAAAGTACCCGAGCACTAGCCAATAATTCTGATATCAAAAAAGTACACTTAAAACTGTTCTAAGTAAATCCTTGTCGAATCATGTTCTTAGACTGACTAAGAACATGAATTGACAAGGATTTATTTTACAAAGCAGTAATACTTTTTTTAGACAGGGATTATTGCTAGTGCTCGGATACTTTTGCTGCCGACTGTACCTTGTTGACATCTCACGATTTTTTGCTCTCTAGTAAGTAAATAGTGCTATTCGAAGGTCAACATAATAGCTCAGTTTGTAGAACGTTTTAAAATGTTATTTATTAGATCAATTCCATATGAAGTAGTTAAAAATTCGTTGACACTAAAAACTTGGTCTATACAACAGTAACAATTGTATTAAAACAGTTTATAAAAGTATTAATAGTAGCAGATATAAAATAATTTGGTACTTTTGTATCAACCGCATATCAGAAATTAATACTTTTGTATAAACAGCATGGCCATTATATTATATGAAGAGAAGTATAATGTGTACAAGTTTATGATAATTTTTATTGTAAATTTAATTATGCTTATATAAATAATGTTTATCGTATAAGTTCATAAGTATTATAAATTTATCTTAGTGATGATTAATGGCTGCAAGTGAGGTTAATATAAGCTAATTTTATGCTATATTTTATGAAATTTTGTGTCCTCAGAAATGTCCTCATTTTTCTCATGGAAACGAGGACATTGCAAAATTTGTCCTCATTTTGCATCAAAAAAATCTGGTCACCCTACAGTAAATAGATCATTTGGGATTGAGGATGTCTCAGTGAAGAGACAAAACTAGTGTCAAGAAGTAGTGGTAAATAGTAAAAATTAAATTATATATATAAAAGAACAACTATTCTTATTACAATTTTATTAGGCTTAATTTATTTTAATGAATTTCAAAATAGATACTATGTTGTTTACGTTTGGTGGTCCGTCATGGTCTCCAAACATTGATTAATAAACATGGTGTGAAATATGGGGTTGTACTAATACCAAAACTAGTACCAGTAAAAGAAAGAATTTTATATCTTAATTCAAACAGGTAATGATCTCATAACTTTGTGTAGGGTAGGGGTTAGCTAAGAGCCTTAACAGTCTTTTTTTTGGGGTGGGGTGGAGTCTAGTCAAAAATGAGCAACGGTCGCGAAATAGGTGATAGGTTCACCATATGTGGTGGTCTTTTTCTTGCCAAATTGTATACGAGGAAAACAACACGACACCCTGTTGGCATTGTTGAAATTTGAAATTGCATGAAGGTTGTTGCTCATTCTTCACTAGACCCTTTATTTTAATGGTAAGCACTGTCACTATTTTAGTTAGAAAGTAGGAAAAGCCCCCTTTGAAAAATGAACTCTTTAAAACTTTGAAGCAGATTTCTCATCAAACATAATTTTTACACTTTTTTGATAGTTTTAAGTTATTTTAGATTTAAATAAGGGGAAAATGTTATATTTAAAATTTTAATTAATTTTAGTTCTAAAATATAGAGCGGGGCACCAATGTCTCTTTCTGCGTTAAAGGTAAATTCATCATGGGACACGGGCGTCCCATGAATAAATATTTTTACAAATTGCACTTATCTACAATTACTTAGATATAGGAGTAGCAATAACTCATTACTGATCTTTTTTAAATAATCAAATATAATTAGAAATAAATTTTTGAAATTGGTTGATAAAATTTTTTCAAACTACTTATTTTTAACATTTTTATTTTAGTAAAAAATTTACTCTGATAATCTAATAGATTTTTATAGTAACTATTAGACTCTCTTTTATAATAAAAAACTATCATATAATAGTAATAAGAGCATCAAAAAATAAATAAGCAAAAGGGGACACCGGTGTCCCATCTGCGTCAAAGAGTTAAGACAATGCTTTTATAATAAACAAATCACTAAATTTTACACTTTTTATAAGTTATACATCGAAATGTTGCTTTCAATGATTTTTTTTTTCTTTTTCTAAATATGCATGTGCTACTTATTATATTGTCGGTATTCATGATTCATGTGCAACTACTACAAAATTGGGATATTCAATGATAGTTTCTCTTTGGCTTTTTGTGAACAAAGCTCACAACATGCATACACTGATTGCTGTAGTTTCAATTTCCATGCTTACTTGCAATTATAGTACTGTAAAATTGCTTTTCAATTATTTTTTACTTAATTTACATTGAATTTCATATATTTCTAAATATAATTTTATTTTAAACTGTGTTTTATTACAAAATGCATAAAATCTGGTAATTTTTCAATATAAAAAACATCTTTTGGAAGTAGCATCCCAATAACAGAAAATATCATAATGCAATAGATGCCTAAAATTAAATACCTTTTCATATTACTTCATATTTAATTCTTTTGAAACTTTATGAATGGTATCTACAAACACTGCAACATGTTTAGGATCTATGTCAGGATAAATACCATGACCTAAGTTTGCAATATATTTTTGAGTTCCAAATTCTGAAATCATATCCTTAACCATATATTCTATATCGGCAGGTTCGGCTTTCAGGGCACAAGGATCTAAATTTCCTTGCAGAGATGCAGTATCTTTAATCTTTCTTCGAGCTTCATCTGGTGAGATAGTCCAATCTAAACTTAACACATCATAACCTGATTCAACAATGTGATCAATAACAATACATGATCCTTTAGCAAACAAAATAAATGGCACTGTTGGAATTCCTAATTCAGTAAGTTTCGAGTTTACTTGAGTTTTAATTTGTTTGATGTATGGGAGAGAGAATGTCAAGAATAATTTCGGTCCTAAGAATTCAGCATGCGATTCAAACAGCTGGAGAAGTTGAGCTCCAGCTTTCACCTTTCCTACCAAGTAATCAACGACGACTTCTGTTAATATTTTCAAAAGTTTATGACTCGATTCTGGATATTTATAAAGCCATCCTTTCGAAAGAGACATAGTTTTAGAACCACCACCTTCAATCATATAACTCATCAGAGTCCATGGTGCACCAGAAAATCCAATTAAGGGCACTTTTCCTTCTAATTTATGTCGTGTTAATGTTACTGCTTCGAACACATATCCGAGTTCCTCATTAACATCGCAAGGATACTTTAATTTATCGAGATCGTCGGGAACTGACAACGGATTCGGCAAAACAGGTCCTACGCCAGGTTTCATTTCCACAATCATACCAAGTGCTTGTGGGATAATTAATATATCAGAAAAGATAATAGCAGCATCTAGATTAAATCGACGAATCGGCTGCAAAGTTATTTCACACGCTAAGGAAGGGGTACGGCAAATTTCGAAAAAAGAATGCTTTTTCCTTACTTCTTGAAATTCAGGCAGATATCGACCAGCTTGTCGCATAATCCAAACCGGTACATATTCAGTTTTTTCTCCTCGAGCAGCACGAATTATAGTGTCATTTAATAGTTTTGGAAAATTGTTACAAATGCTCATTGTGTCAAAATTCTACAGACAGTATAATACTTTTATTTTTTTCTGAAAATCTATCATTAGAGAGGAAGATACTGATTAAAAAGAGCCCACCCGCTCGCTGAAAACACGATGCAAATGTAAACAAACGACGTCACCAGCTTAGTTTGTAAGCGTTGCCAAACGTTAAATTCTTATTCCATGCATTGCTATTAATTTGTTGTTTATTTTTCTTTTTATCCCACTCGTTTCAGCAATACCACAGACTAAGGAAATACTTAGACCGGGCAAGGCGGTTCTAAAAGTGAAGTCTCAACTGTAACCGAGCCGCCACATTGGTATAAGCAAAACATTAATGCGTTTTTCATACAATCGTATTGGTATTATTCTATATTAATTGTAAAGGAGGCTATAAATCGTGAAAAATGGCTTGTGCAGCCTATGGTTGCACCAATAGACCATCTAAGAAGGTTCCGGGAATTACGTTTCACAGGTAAGTTTCAGTAAATATACTTGATCAACAAAAAATTTCCATATTTATTTTAGCGTTATGAGGTGTGGTAGACATTTGCCAGACAAGCGTTGCAGATTAACCATTACGTCGCTGAATAGAATATTGGATATTTATTTTTTTCATTGAGAAATAAAACAAATGTGAACTAGTATGTTGTGGCCACCACAAGACTGTCTTCTATATTTTCCTATACATATTCAATCAGTAACAATATTTTTTTAAAAAAGTACGATTTTTTTTCTCAGTTTTTTTTTTTTTTTTTTTTTTTTTTTTGTTTAAAGCAATACATATTCAAATAGTAACAATAAAAAAAAAATTAAAAAATACTATTTTTTTTTTTTTTTTTTGGTTAAAAGTAAAAAAAATCGAGATGAAGCGATGGGTTGTGACATTAAATGAAAATAACGCTTCTCTGACTCCTTAAGAATTGATAATTTACTATTTACAATCAATTAACGACGATAAAATACAATATTTTGTACATTTTCTGGATCACAAACAAAATAGCGACTTTGTTGTCATTGTTCGAAAAGTTCTATCGTTGCCATACAGTTCTGACAAACTTAAACTGAAACTTGAAGTCCGATACGATTAATCGATGCGACACTACACACCCCCTTCCCAGTGAAAACGATTACAGAAGATAGTCTTTTAAGTGACTGGGAAACTTCACATGCCTGCCGGTTCTGGTTGTCTTGCTTTCCTGTGGAGTCGCTGGACTTTCTTCCGTAGTCTTGAGTACAGGCGTTTCATTATGCTCATTTTTCGTGGGATGTAGCTCTCGAAAAGGGATATCTGTTTCTTTTAACAGAAAGCATGGTTTCACTCTGTCGATGGAAACTCGTTTGACTTTTCCCTGGATTTCGATGTCGAAATATTTATCCTTTCTCGCCTTTACGGGATATGGTCCAAGATAGACAGGTTGTAGTGAAGAACTATTGACGTTGTTGTATAGAAATACATGAGAACAGTTGCACAGTTGTTTAGAAACAAAGACTGTTCTGTTTCCATGGGTTGTTGTAGGTCGTGGCTTCATATCTTGTATTATTTTCTGGAGGTTTTGGGAAAATTCCGATTGTTTCATAGGAGGTAGCGTTGAAAAGAATTCTCCTGGTAACGCCAAGGTAGTTCCGTAAACAAGTTCTGCGGATGAGCATCCTAAGTCTTCCTTGATAGCAGATCTTATACCTAAGAGAACAAAAGGCAATGCTTCCAGCCATGATTTTGCTTCTAGCAGGTGGCATTTTAGACTAGCTTTTAAAGTCCTGTGTTGTTAATGGTTGTTGTAATTTGGCACAATTCGGTATGAATCTGTGATAAAAATTTATCATACCTAAAAATCGTCTTAAACTGGTAAATGACTTTGGTTCTGGGAAATTATTAATTGCATCGACTTTCGTTGGAAGTGGTTTAAGACCTTCAGCCGATACTTCGTATCCCAAGAATGCAAGTTTAGTTTGACCAAATTTACATTTTGCCGTATTAATGCACAGTCCATATTCATTTAACCTCGAAAGTACTACTCGTACGTGTTGCCGATGTGTTTCCTCGTCAGCAGAGGCTATCAGGATATCATCCAAATAACAAAATACGAACTCTAGCCCATTCAGAACAGTGTTCATAAAACGTTGGAAAGTTTGAGCTGCGTTACGAAGACCAAATGTCATGTATGGAAATTCGAATAAGCCGAAAGGCGTGAGAATTGCGGTTTTCGGTATATCTTCCTTACGAACTGGAATTTGCTGATACGCTCTAATGAGATCAATGGAAGAGAAAACTGTTGTTCCTGCTAAAATAGAACTACAGTCTGTTAAAAATGGGAGAGGATATCTATCGGGGATTGTGACGTTGTTTAACGCTCTGTAGTCACCGCAAGGTCGCCAGTCGCCCGTTTTCTTCATAGCTAGATGAAGCGGACTTGACCAGTTACTTGTAGATGGTCTGCATAAACCCATTTGGAGCATAAATTCAAACTCCTTTTTAGCAGCCTAAGTTTGTCGACCGATAGCCTTCTGACTTTGGCGGTAACGGGTGGGCCTCTGGTTTCGATGAAGTGTTCAGTGTTATGATTTTTAATTTTATTGTTAATTCCACTCAGTTTGAGCACATCTGGAAAATCATTGAGAATATTTTTGTATGGATTGTGAACAGCATTTAAAATTGGGATATTATTATTGTTTTGAAAGCAAGGGATTCCATTAATAGTGAAAAATGTAATGCCATCTATTAACTTACGGTTTTTAGTATCTACCAAAAGGTTAAAATTAGCGAGAAAATCCATACCTATGATGGGTCTATTCACTTCAGCGATTACAAAAGGCCAACTAAATGATCTTCGGAGTCCAAAATCGAGCTTCAGTAACTTTTGACCATATGTTTTGATCCTGGTGCCATTTGCGGCGAACAGTTCTAATTTCGAGATATTTTTTCTATCAGCAGGTAATGGTGGGATGACCGACAGTTCTGCCCCGGTGTCAATTAAAAATTGGGTGGCTGTTTCCTTGTCGCTTACGAAAAGACGACTCAGCTCAACCCCACGTCCCTCCGTCGTCAGTGAGAGACGGGGTGTCAGTTTTCCGAGCTACCTGTCTGTGATGCTGATTGGAAGTTGCATGGTTGTTTGCATTTGAAAGAGTTATTCCCAAATTTCCTATGGTAGTAGCAAATGGCATGCCTACTATCGCTGGGACTCCTGCCTCTTGATTTAGAGCGGTACCGAAAATTGCTACGCCGTTGTTTGGATAGAGCGGAAACTTGCAAAGTGAGTTCGCTAACCTGTTTTTGTAGGTTCTCGATTAGTCCACTGCTCACGGTTATGGACGAAGTTGCGGCTATCTGAGGAGTAATGGGGTTTAGTTCCCAAATCTTGTCGGCAATAGTAGCCAATTTTGGTAAATCATCGCCACTGACAGTTATAATTCCACGCATATTAACTGGTAAGCGTTGCAACCACAATGTTTTCAGAAAGGTGTCAGCCACTTTGTCACCGGCCAAATTGCGCATTTCGCAAAGCAACTGTGACGGCTTTTTATTGCCTAATTCAAGTTCACTCAGTAACTTCTGAGTTTTCTGAGTCTCCGAGTCAGCATATAAAGAAATTAGCCTGTCCTTTATAGCCTGGTATTTATCCTGTTGAGGTGGGGCAAGCAGTATATCGGATACTTGCGACAAAATATCCGGTTCAATGGAACTAATAACATAATCATACTTAGTTTGATCAGCAGTTATGTTCGCATTTCGAAACTGAGCTTCCAATTGGAGGAACCATATCTTCGGATCCGGTTTCCAGAAAGTAGGAACTTTGACGCTAACTCTAGCGACCGCAGCCTGTGTTGCAGTTTCGTTTTCTTTGTTCTTCTCGTCGTCTGGCATTTTCAACACGGGTCACCAGATGAAGCTATGGGTTGTGACATTAAATGAAAATAACGCTTCTCTGACTCCTTAAGAATTGATAATTTACTATTTACAATCAATTAACGACGATAAAATACAATATTTTGTACATTTTCTGGATCACAAACAAAATAGCGACTTTGTTGTCATTGTTCGAAAAGTTCTATCGTTGCCATACAGTTCTGACAAACTTAAACTGAAACTTGAAGTCCGATACGATTAATCGATGCGACACTACAATCAACAAAAAATTTCCATATTTATTTTAGCGTTATGAGGTGTGGTAGACATTTGCCAGACAAGCGTTGCAGATTAACCATTACGTCGCTGAATAGAATATTGGATATTTATTTTTTTCATTGAGAAATAAAACAAATGTGAACTAGTATGTTGTGGCCACCACAAGACTGTCTTCTATATTTTCCTATACATATTCAATCAGTAACAATATTTTTTTAAAAAAGTACGATTTTTTTTCTCAGTTTTTTTTTTTTTTTTTTTGTTTTTTTTTTTTTTTTTTTTTTTGTTTAAAGCAATACATATTCAAATAGTAACAATAAAAAAAAAAAAAAAAAAAAAAAAAAAATTAAAAAATACTATTTTTTTTTTTTTTTTGGTTAAAAGTAAAAAAAATCGATAACTTAGTTTTAAATAATCACAGATTTATAGTTCAACATTCATTTTAAAGGTATTGGCGAGATCTTTCGAAAGATACCCATCTTCAAAATTTACCCCTCCCCCTGGTGTGGGGGGTAGCGATGTCCCCACATGCACAGAAATTTTTTCCTAGTTAACTATTACTATTATCAATAACTCATATTAATTTTACAGTCACAAGTCAAAAATAACTCTCATTATGTACATTTATACGACATTTTGTCCTATACTGCCATGTTAAAAATTTAGAAAAAATGAGATCACAGCGTCACCTGTTGAGCGATTGATCCCCAAATGTAATCAGCACCAGTTTATGTCGGAGACCAACTAAGTACCAAGTTTGATTAAATTTCGTTTAAAAAAAAAAAAAAAACTATTTCTTTTTCTAAGTTCTTTTTGTTAAAAGTAAAAAAAATCGATAACTTTGTTTTAAATTATCACAGATTTATGGTTCAACCATTCGTTTTAAAGGTATTGACGAGACCTTTCGAAAGATACCCATTTTGAAACTTTGCCCCCCCCCAGTGGGGGGGAACCGATGCCCCCACATGCACAAAATTTTTTTCCCAGTGAACTATTACTATTATCAACGAGACCTTTCGAAAGATACCCATCTTGAAAATTTACTTCCCCGGGGGGTACTTCCCCCCCCAGGGGGGGAACCGATGCTCCTACATGCACAAAATTTTTTTCCTAGTTAACTATTACTATTATCAATAACTCATATTACTTTTGCAACTCATATTATTTTTGGTTCGTGAGATACAGCGTCCACAAAAAAATGATACAAACAGACAGACAGACAGACATTTTCTAAACACTATTAATTCGTGTTCTGGACATCCCAAAACATGTAAATCCATCAAAAAACGGAGGTCGAAAATTTTCGCGAATCCAATACTATATTACATATAGAAGAAAGTAAAAAATATGCTTTAATCCCGTTCTTGCCCCCCCTTCTCCCTGAGGGGGGGCGATATTAAAAAAAAATTATGCCAGAAATCTTCGCGGGAGGTGTATTCGACAATTTCACAAAGTTTCATGGCTATCGGATGAATGGTGTTGTAATGGATGAAGGATAAACAGACAGACATGCATTCGTTTTTACATATACAGATTGCAATGTTACTGGTTTCTTGCTTGTACCAATATGGCCGCCGGTCGCTCTAAGCGCCTTACAGTTACTTCACTTTTCCCCATTCCAGAAAGCCATCTGACCGGGTCTAAGTATTTCCTTAGTCTGTGAGCAATACAGCTATCACGTGATGCCCATAGAATCTCTAATAGAGAGAGAAATAAAGTACTGGCAAAATATTGATCTTGCCACTACTAGTCTTAGCCACTACTATTAAAAAACAACTTTCGTTAATGTTAAATTTTTACTTTCTTCTATATTCAATTGAAGAAAGTATTGAATTCGTAAAAATTTTCGACCTCAGGTTTTTGATGGATTTAGACGTTTTGAGAGCTGTAAAACGCGATTTGACCATTTTTAGAAAATGTGTGTCTGTCAGTCAGTGTGTGTGTGTGACAAAATTGGTGGCAACTCTATCTCAGGAATTACATATAAATTGGTATGCAGTTGCACCTTGACATAAATTAGTACCTATCAACTTTTGGTAAAAATTGTCTTTCAGGTTGCGTTGCCATCCCGCTTTAACATGGTGGTATAGGACAAAATTTTGTATAAATGTGCATAAAGAGAATTATTTTTTAATAATCATTATGAAATTTACAAGAATTATTTATAATAGAGATAGTCAAAGGGGAAATTTTTTTTGTATGTGTAGGAGCCTCGCCTTCCCCCTTGGGGGGGGGAAGTCCCCCCTCGAGGTGAATAAATTTTCATGATGGGTATCTTTCAAAAGAGCTCGCCAATACCTTTAACCATCGATACCTTGAACCATCGATCTGCGATAATTTAAAATAAAGTTATCGATTTTTTCATTTTTAACAAATAATAAAAATAATAATAATGTAATAATGACAATAAAATTGACTTTTCTTTTTATATATTTAGTGTTATTTTACTTCTCTAATATGGAAATCGTCTGCATTATCATGGAAGATAATTTTTTTTTAAATAATAATTTTAATAAAAATTTTTTACTGAGTAAATTTGTATAGGAAAATATAGAAGAAAGTCATGTGGTGGCCACAACATACTAGTTATTTGATGAATTATAATTTGTATTTAAATATCACTCCTAATTACTTTTTTAGTTCCCCATCATACAAGTATGGGGAACTTAGGTAATCGTGAAAAGTTTCGACTTTCGACCTCGGTTTTTTTACTTTTTTATACGTTTTCCTTTTCAGGTGTGAGGAATCCGAAAATGACAAAATTTGTATGGTGTCCGTCTGCTAGTTTGTTAGTCCGTTAGTTTGTTAGTCTGTTTACACGATATCTCACGAACAAATGATCGCAGAGAGGTCAGACCAGTTTTAAAATATTATTTATGACACTGGCAAGAACCCTATTTATTTGCAACATTCTAATTAAAAAACTTCAGAAGTTATTAGAAATTTACGATTTTCTTAACATGGGAGAATAGGGGAAAATTTCACTTAAACGTGCATGAAAAGAAATATTTTTATCGTAAAGATGTAAGAACAGCTCTTAAATATCATTTTTGATGCCAGGATGAACATCAACATCATTAACTATAAACATGCGATCTTGAAATTTCGCAAGGCTGAAAAATTCGTGTTCGCTGTTAACCCTTTATTGGCCAATTGTATCATATAGCAGAAATGGGGTTTACTCGGAAATGGATATAGCGATTTTCAAAAAAGTTTTTACAGTCGGTAACAAAAGTGTCCGAACACTAGCAAAAATTCCTATGTAAAAAAGTACACTTTATATGGTTTTGTTAAATAAATCCTTGTCGAATTCTGTTCTTAGTCAGTCTAAGAACATGATTCGATAAGGATTTATTTAACAAAACCGTATGAAGTGTACTTTTTTTACATAGGAATTTTTGCTAGTGTTCGGACACTTTTATTACCGACTGTAGTTAAGTGTTTTTCGGGATGCTTGGATTAACCCACATCTTCATAAAAAATTGCGTTCGCTGTTAACCCTTTATCGGCCAATTTCAACATATGGCCGAAATTGGATTTACTCGGAAATCGATATAGAGATTTTGGATGAAAGTTTAGGATTACATAAATGATTGGAAATATTTTCATCTTCAGAAACTTTCACGTTCGCTGTTAAACCTTTAAAGGCCAATTGCAACGTATGGCAGAAACATGGTTTACTCCAAATTGGACATAGCGATTTTGATGAAAGTTTGGAGTTAGGGATTTTTTGGTGAGAAAAAGCGATTGGAAATATCATGTCAGATAAAATTCATTTATAAACTTGGTTGAGACTCTTATATGGTCTATGCATACATCGCCACTTGAAAACAAAATTGTGGAGCAACTTGGTTAACGAACTTATCCAAGATATTTATAAGATAAATTCGCTGTGCGAATTTGGTTCGATTTGGAGTATTATTTCGTTAGTTACCATGATGATAAGTTTCTATTATATATATATATATATATATATATATATATATATAATATATATATATATAGAGAGAGAGAGATAAATGAAGTGATTAGAATATTTCAATTTCCAAAGAAATCAACCTAAAATGGCAAATTTGGGTTTATGTTTTGAAAAATGCATATAAAATGCCCCCAGTGAGCGCGGAAAATGTCGCATCTATAACTCTCAATTCATCCACCTGAGAGGCATTCATGTTAGTTTTATTATAGCCAAGTTTTTTCTTTATATCACCTATAAGTTGATTCTTCTCAAATATTGCATTTTTAAGTTGTGTCCTTTTTCTTGCCGAGATGCGATATATCAACTTTACTTTGATAGTTTTTAACAATAATTAAAATGTGTGGAAACAATTACGTGATGGGGAACTGCGCGGAGTCCACCTATGCTAACTAGTTTTATTATACACACACACACACACACACACATATATATATATAATTTTTTAAGTGCATTAATTAATTCCGCCATTCCTTGAAGTTCTCTTTCTTTCCTTTGAACAAACAAAAAAGAAAGAAAAAATCGCTGACATTTTTGGACACTTAAAATTAACAAATGCATTTCTTTTACTTTGGGAAATGTTCGACATATAAGTTTACAAAGAACAATTACAAATAATAATTCAAAGTTTACTAACGTGCTATGTATATAAGTATTTACTTATTAATATTATTTAATATTTAAGTAATAATATAGTCATGATCCTTTAATAATTTAAATTAACTTATTTATTTTAACAGGGGCAGCCCTAACGTTTTTCCCGCCGTAGGCAAACCTCAAAAGTGCCGCCTCGCCCCTACAAGCTTCAAAAACTTTATAAGAAAATACATTTATGTTAAAAAAAATATATAATAATCCTAAAAATATGGTCTAATCGAATTGTGCTAAGTCAATAACACTCATACAATATTTATGAAAATTTCTTTTTAAGTTAAAAAGCACAAAATCTTTGGAACTAAAACTAGTACAGACAATATTTTCAAAACAGCAAAGAATAAAGAGTACTAGTACAATATGCAAAATTTAAACCTGAATTAAAATAATCTCTTTAGAACATTTTTTTCAGCAAAACTTCGAATAACTTTTTGCATATCTAATTTGTTGCTCAATTCATGTTCAATAGCCAACATTGCTAACCCACTGATGCGATTTTGAGTAGACATGGTTCTTCAGTAATTTTTTATCATTTTTAGTTTAGAAAAAGATCTTTCTGTTTCTCCGGTAGCAACAGATATCGTCAAGGTTAGCAAAATTTTTAAAACAATGCTTAACTTTGACCCAATGTTAAGGGAGATTAATGAATTTAAGAATGTCAGCTGGACATTCCTTCTTTTAATCTCAGCTTCAGTGCACTTTTTAGATCCAACGCGATGACGTGGAGTAGTGAATTCAAAGTTTTTTTTTTTTTTTTTAATGTCTATTTCGTTAGCTATTTTTTCAGCTTCTAAGGTAACATTGTCAAAGGATTCATCTGATCCGAATTCTTAAAAAAAAAGTTAATGAGCTGTTTAATAAATCAGTGGTTTGGTATAAATAAAATTTTTTTGATTGAAGTAGTTTACTTAATCGGATTAATATGATTAAAAATTTTGTACCAAATGACGATCAAGCATAAAAACGCAAGTTGTTTTATTATAATCAACAAATAACTGCCTCATCTTGAATCATATTATCTATTTCTTCATTTTTATAAATACTTAAGCATCGTGAATATTTTCTATTTTAAGAAGTAAAGGTGTTAGGAAATCTATACGACTTTCCAGACTTAGCAGCCATTCCATAGATGCCAACATTTTAATTTATTCTGGAGTATTTTTAGTTCCGCCTTTATTTCGCACCACTTTATTTATAGAAAAATTTTCTCCGATATATAACTTCGATAAAATAAATAAAAATTTGTTTTGAAAAAAAAGTGGTATAAAATAAAGGCGGGGCTAAAAATACTCCGAAATAAGTTAAAATGTTGGCATCTATGCCATTCATTAACTACTAAGTTTAATAAATGGCTGCTGCAAGGCACGTAAAATGCTCTGAGATTGAATCTGTCGCCTCTCATATTTAAGCCGTTGTTATAACCTTGACCTATCATATTTTCTAATTTTAATCCATTTTTCCTCAACTCTTTTAATAAAACTTGAGGTAATTCCTTAACAGTAGATCTTTCAATAGGAAGAAAACCCAGAAAACATTCATTAATTTTGCATTGAAATTTCGCTTCTGATTGGTCAACGGAAACATATCTTACTACGTAAACTTTATCGCCACCCTATCCAATGAATCCGACGGATGTTATTGCATAAATAAAGCATTGTTTTAAATCTGACATCATTGTTGTCAACTCAAGCTCAAATTTTGCCATGTATCTACAGGAGCGTAGCAATTTAAAAACCATTGAAGGAGCTCAAAATTTTTCATTTTAAAAATGACTCAAAACTGATCTAAAGAAAATCGATTAATAGTTAGATGTTAATAAATGTTCACTAATTATTAGTATTAATTATATAATATCACTAATTATGAACATTTATAAGACATGAGCCCTCCCTTTCCTATCCCCTGTGAGTCTACAGGCAGCTCAAACTCAAAAGTCCGTACTGCATGGCTGAGGACGTTCTTTCTTCTTTAAGGATATACTGAGAATATTCTGGGGAGAAAAGGTACCTCCAAATAGTTCTTACTTCGTGTCTGCATGCTGAAGAACACTGATCACGGATTAAGTGACACTGATAAAAGTGCCTACACAAATCTCAACAATCGGTAAAATATGACTCTCTTTTATTAGAGCAGGGATGGAACACGGGCGCAGAATTCATACCGGAATCTGTTTAAGAAATTTTACTACCTATAATATCGTTGATTTAAGAAGTAGAAAATTTTCTTACATTGATAGTGGTATGAATACTGCGCCAGTGTTCCATCACTGTTAGAGGGTAAAAAAGCTTTAAATCAGCGGTGGATGCGCATTTCTCTCTTCGCGTCGCGGCTGGCAAGTTCATAGTTCTTTTTACATAGTTCTGGAATAATCCCTTCTGAATGGACGCGAGGATGCGACGCAGCAGAAAATCAACATTAGGCATCAGAATAATTTTTTTGGCCGGTATTTTGAATTAAATTTTAACGAAAACATTTTAAAATGTTTTCCGATATACATATTTAGTATTATAGATCATCTGTATGAAAAGATTAATGATCAAAATCTTTTAGTGACTATTTGTTCATATTTTGAGATGACATTTATTTTTTTTCCCATCCTGCACTTAAATGTTGGATTTTTTTTTTTTTTTTTTATTAATATGTATGGTTGGTTGGTTGGATTTTACGTCGCACTAGTGCTGCGCTGATGGGCAATTGGCGATGGTCTGGGACTCATCCCTAGTGGTGGTCCGGAGACATGCCATCGCAATTTTGATCCTCCACGGAAACGATGGCTCTCCCGCTTCAGTGACCCCCAGAGGTATAATTTTTGATGGGAACATGGAAGACATTGCGGTCACGACAGATTTTACGTGCACCAGCCACCATTAGTGTACACGCAACACCTCCTTTAATAATGCCTCCGAGCTGAGCTTTACGTCATGGAAGATCGGCCGATTTTATCCAATCAACACTTCCTATGATACATGTTGGATCGGGGGGATTGGATGAAATCGGCCGATCTTCCGTGACGTAGAGCTCAGCTCGGAGGCATTATTACAGGTGGTGTTGGTACACGACGGTCTTTGGCCGGCTCGTGTACCGAACCCGCAATCTTCCAATTACGAGAACGGCGCTCTACAGACTGGGCTACCGCGGCCCATTAATATGTATGAGTAAATATTTTTCAGATGTAAAATTGTCAGATTTTTTAAATTTTATTTTATTTGATAAAAGATCGGATTTACTAATTTCAGAGTAAAATCTTGTATCTAAATATCAGAATCAGAATATAAATGTATGTTTGGTGTCGCCAACTACTGTGAACGCTGGGAATTATAGACTTGAAATTGAATAAATACATATGCTTTTTTCTTTTAAGAATTGGGGGTAGCAATATTTTTGTAATTAAATATGCGACAAGCTATCAGATAATGATAAAGGAACAAAGAAAGAAAAAGGAAAACTAGTGTAAAATAAAAGAATTATAATGCATATATATATTTCTAATTGTACAAAAAATCCCCCATTTTTTAAAATCAGCCAGAAAGTCATAAGAAGGAAATTAGGGTGCTTAAATTTAGGGCGAGTAATAATACATATTAAAATCATAAAAAGAGGGTATTAAATTTGGAGATGGTTGAAATTAATTGGAGTATGGTATTTGAATGCTCTAAATATGAGTGTGCATTCATTATTATTTTTATTTACAGAACAAAAAAGTATTTCTATCCGCCTTTCTTCCTATTTTATTTTACTTCTATTAAAATCCATCCAAATGGAGTAGAGAAACATGGATATAACTTTAAAAGTTAACATTTGTGGGTAATACACTGATAGTTTTTAATGAGAAATTATCTGACATTGTCATCATCATAAATGAAATTAAATTGAAAAAAAAATCATCTAATAAAATATTTTATTTTTTAAAGTAAAATTTGGTAAATGTAATACTCTATCTGTTTATCATATTGTAACATGTTACTTCGATTTGACTAAATAAATATGTTAAATAATATTTAACTATATAAATGAATCGTATGAAGATCTACTAAAATTTGTTTTTAAATTACTAAAAATACTCTAATTTTTTAATTGACTGTTTTTATTAATGAAAGAAATCTAAAAAGAAAAGAGAAATCATTATATATATATGCATATATATATATATATATTGTGCGTGTGTGTGTGTGTCGGGGGGGGGGGGGGAGATATTATTAGTTTTCATTTTACTTTATTTATTTTTTGTATTTTGTGCTTTAGAAAAATCTCAAGTGCAAATAAATATCATTTAAGGGAGATATTGTAGGGATTTAATAAATAAACAGAAAATGAGGTTCATTTTTTAAATGCAATTTCACTGACGAAGATGACAATGCATGTTAAAGATTTTCATATTAAAAGCTGAAACGTTTTATGCACTAATGTTAAATTTTAAAGGTATAAATTTGTTTCTCTATCTCCCCTGATTTTTAATAGGAATTAAAAAAAAAAAAAAAATACATTTTATGTTTTGTAAGCAAAACAAATAATGAATGTACACTCGTATTTGAAACATTGATAATATTAATTTATCTACGAATTTTAACCCCCTCTTGCACTGAAAGTAGCATAAATCCTACTTTCCTACCTTTTTACAGATAAAATAAAACTTTAAAAAAAAAAAAAAAGTGTATGTGAATCTTATATAATTTCATCTTAAAAATATTCACTCCTGTAAATTTTGTTTCAAAAACATCAATAATTTGTTTGTGGGGAATAACAGTAATAGACAGAGAAAACCCCCCACTATAATTAATTTATGTAAATGATCTATCTATAATAGTATTTAAAATGTATTTTTGAAAACATGTGTAAATGTTTTCACTAAATTTCAACATGAAATGTTCAATAAAAAACTATTCTGATGCCCAATCGTTATTTGCTACTGCTTTGCTCTCCCGCGACCAATCACAAGGGATTATTCCATCGTTATGGACGAATTATGTAGGTATTGTGAACTTGCTCGCGGCTGCGAGAACGGAAACAAATTCCTTATAGAGATATGATAAATAATGTATGATTTAAGCTGAATATTCATCGCTTGTTTTTTGAATATTTACACGTTTTAAGGCTTCCTGATTACCGTAGTCAAGTTTTTTAACGTTTGATTTTTGTCTGTGTCTCTTAGAGTAACTTAAAAACGAATAATTTTAGGAGATCCAAATGTTGTATTTTGAAGTTAATATAAGTTTATTGCTAGAAAAGTTTGATCAAGATTGATAAGTTTCAATGAATGTTGTGTGTGAAAATTGTTTGTATAATTTCAAGTAAACTTTAAATTTTAATAACAGAATTAAATTCTATATAAATGCAGGTGCATTAATGAAACGCAGGGGGGGGGGGGGGTTGTGGGGGCGGTAGGTTTACATTACAGTACTCGTTACCTTACCTCTTAATCTCCAACCTATATTTATAGTATTAAATTTCAGGGTAAGAGAAAGTCGTGTGAGTGACACACAGATTATTTCTCTGCGTATTATTCTGTTCTCTTTAGTTTGTGTTTTCCAATGTAATTAGAGAGTCGTCTTGCTCTCTCTCTCTCTCTCTTTTATTTTTTATTTTAATTAAAATTCTATGTTAAAAAAAAATCAACAACGATTCGCCTTGTTTACTTGCTCTCCACAATTAATAATGCTAAATGAAGTTCCTTACAGAATGGAATGTTAAGAAGAATGTCAATATTGGAGTTTGTTTAAAAGTTCTAACGCGGGACAGTACAGAGTACAGCCTTCAAAAGGTAAGCTAATCTTTGATTACTTTTATTTTTCAAATGATATTTCCTTATTTTGTTTGATTAGCGTTGCGTTACTGATGCAGATGATACAAATTTTATATTTTATGATGCATATACAATGTATTGACAATGAGCAGGATGACATAAAAACTGTCGAATAAGTTGTTTTTCCATTTCATGGAATAGATAAGACTGCTTTTTAAATGATAGTATATGTTTATAAAAGTTTTCACTTCAGTTGACAGTTTTGAGCACATTTTTTTTTTTTTTTTTTTTTTAACTGTAATTTAATAATAATAATAATAATAATAATAATAATAAAATTAAACGCAAGTTTCTGTTTTGTACGTCCTATGATTTTTATGCAAAAATAAACTCATAAAACAAGCCCTTTTTATCAAAATGTTTTTATTATATGGAAATAAGTTAACTTTATTTGTAATTAGCAGTACTGTCTTTTCAGAAACATTTTCTATGGACTATTCTTGATCCGTGGTCTTGGTATTCTTTTCTATTGATACATATTTCTCCGAAAGTTGACAGTGAACCTAAAATGGAGGCTCCCAGCCACACAGCGTACCTCCTTTCCTTTGGTGCTCTGATGCGCACTGGACTAGGACAGATGGCTTCCAGTTCGTATTCCATTCTTTGGGGTAGGCCCGGAAACATAGTGTTGCCTCCAGATAAAAGAACATTAGACAACAGGTCTTTTCTTAAATCAACATCACATTTCATGACTGAATCGTAGACTGCAGCCTACAGAAAATCATGATAAGAGATAAGCTATTACATAAAGTCATATTATTGGTCACAAGAAAACTAAGTACAGAAAAAAAATATGAATATAAGAATGTAAAAAACCAACATATATATATATATATATATATATATATATATAACCATACACAATAGTCTTTATTTATTTATTTTTTCGTACGACAGGTCGTACTATTTCTTTTAGTCTGCGATTTTGCGATGTCGCCGTTTGTAGTATTACATCTTCAATTTTATATTATTTTTTACGTCAAGAGAAAAAGAAATGAATGTGCAACCATTTTTTTTTTTTTTTTTTTTTAAATAATTAAAATAAAATTTAGAAAAATCGTGCTAAAAAAATAGAACAGCTTCACTTCAATATAGAAAGATATAAATTATGTGTTATTATTATTATTATTATTATTATTATTATTTTTATGTCGAGGAAAAAAAGATAATTACATGAAAAGTCAACTCGCATATATTTATTATGATTTTATAAGGATATGACGTCATTAGTTAACTGAGAAATTTATTTGAAAATATTTATCCGCGTTTGTAATGATCGACAGATGGCGCTTTTTCAGTTTTTGTTGTTAGTAAATATTATAGCCACGTGTATCTATTATTGTTCTTTTTGTTATTCTACTTAATATTCGTACTATAATTTCTCTGCCATTACATCTTGGAAAATTGATTGCTTTTGGGAAAAAATATTTCAGTTTATTCAAAGTTCGATCGGAAGTAGATTTTTAACTGAAGTTGAACAAATATTAATTTCAAATCATCTGATTAATTCTTTACATCCATTAGCCGAAGCAACTAAAATTTTAAATTTGTCATTTGGAAATAAATGGAAGCTTAATTCTGGATTTCTTGGTCCTTTGGAGTTACACTGTAGCACACAACAGTATGTGTTATCTTTTTTACCAGATTTATTCAATAAATATATGTGAAACTAAACTTCGGCAGCAATGGCGGCTGGATGGAAGCCGAATTAAAGCATGTTTATTGTAATTTCACCTTAGCCCACCAGAGGGCGAGCATTTCATTACAATCGCGGATAGTTAACATTTTAAAAATTATTCAAAAGAAAGTTAAAGTTTTTGAAATAATGATGGTAATTTCTAATAAATTAAAATAAATGGAAAAGACCGGAAATGGCTTAAATTTAATACAGGAAATGGAAATTTCTGAAAGTAAACAACCTTTGTGATATAAATTTGATTATTAAAATTTATTAAAATTATATATTGAAGATTATTTAGGATTTTTTATGATCCAAAAATAAATAAGTAAATATCTTTCAATATGTCGAAAAAATAAATAAATACATACATAAAGGTGGAAACATTTTTTTTTTAAATAATTAAAATAAAATTGAGAAAAATCGTTCGAAAGAAATGGAACAGCTTCAGTATCCGCGATTGTAATGAAATGCTCGCCCTCTGGTGGGCTTAGGTGAATATATCATACCACTGATAGCTTTCACGCTGAAACAACAAGAAAGAACAATAAATAAATACACGTGGCTATTATATTTACTAACAACTGCAGTTGAGAAAGCTCCATCTATCGATCATTACAAACGCGGATAGAACCCCTGGGCAAAATTTGAAATTTGGCATCGAAGTAGCTCGGACGTTTCTAGCTAAGATCTTTACTTACGCAGTGGTGACAGCCATTTTAATTCCTTGCCAAAATGACAACGGAAATTTAAAAACCGCCAAGGGCTTCTATGCTAATGCTATACCAATGAAATTTTAAGAAAGGAATATACAGAATGGCCATAATTAAGCTGCAAGTGTTCAAGGGGTGCTGGAGAGAAAACTACTGGGAATATTCCAGTGAAATTGGGTATCTACACGTTTCAGAACATGCGCAAGTCAAATATGAAAAAAAAAATATCGCCCTTTTCACCCGATAGATGGCGTTGTACCGTGTTTCAATGCTTATCGACGGCATATATATGCAAATTTAAGCTCATCGAACAGTATAAAAACAAGACCACATTGAGTAATGGTCAATCATGACTCTGAATAAGAAGGAACGTGCATTGTTAGTGAAGATATTCTATCAGAATGGTAGCAATTATTCATCTACTGTGAAAGAATACCGGCGTATGAAACTATTAAGAAGGGGCCCAATGAATGTCAATGGATTGAAAAAATATGATTTCTAAATTTGAAGAAACAGGAGAATTGGGCGTTATTCCAGGCACAAGAGGGCGGCGTCCCGTAAATCCGGAAACAGTGCAACAAATTGATGACGCTATTGCTACTACGAATAACAGTTCAGGAGCCAGTA
The DNA here is from genome assembly GCA_963930645.1 of Salticus scenicus. NCBI lineage: Eukaryota > Metazoa > Arthropoda > Arachnida > Araneae > Salticidae > Salticus > Salticus scenicus. The sequence continues at coordinate 57,990,935 of OZ005652.1, read as the reverse complement.
TGCTGCAACAAGTGAGTGCACGATGTGTGGTTCGGACATTATCTCTTCCCTGGTCAACTGTGCATAAAGTGTTGCGCCTCATTCTTCGGCGTTATCCGTATAAAATTAAAATGCTTCAAGAATTGAAACCTCATGATGACACCTGAAGAATTAATTTTTCAAACTTTGTCCTGTCGAAAATCAGTGAGGATGACACTTAGATACAGAGGATCTTGTGGACAGACGAGGCGCCTTTTACACTATCAGGTAGTGTAAATATGCGCATAACTGTAGGATATGGGGAACAAGCAACCAATACTCTAAACGTGAAAAACCCCTCCATTCCGATTATGTAACTGTATGGTGTGGAATGACTTGTGATTTTCTTTTGGGCCCATATTTCTTTGAGACCCCAACTCCAAGTGGTCCCAAACGCCGTAGTGTTACAGGGACTAGCTACGGTGCGATGTTGAGAGAACAATTGATTCCAGCATTGCAAGAGAGACATTGTTTAGAAACCACAATATTTATGCAGGACGGAGCACGCCCCCACATCGCTAAACCTGTTAAAAAATTGCTACATGATACCTTTGGTGGGGACCGAGTCATAAACAGAGGTTTCGAAAACGCTTGGCTTCCACGTTCACCGGACCTTAATCCTTGCGATTTTTATCTGCGGGGACATCTGAAAGATATGGTTTATAGAGAACGACATGCTTCTGTTGCTGAATTGAAATCTAGCATAACGAAATATGTGATGTGTGTTACATCAGAGATTTTAAATGCGACGGTGGACCATGCTGTTTTACGTTTTCCGCATGTGGTTGCATTTGGTGGTTCGCATATTGAGCACATCATGTGATAATTTCATTGAATAAATAATGGTTTAATTGTTTTTCAAAGCGTCTTTATGGATTGTTTAATTTGTGATCTTAATTTACGTTAATTTTTGATTACATGATACTGTAAAAATTTAATTACTAAAGCGAATTGTATGGAAATTTTATAAACTGTAAGTAATGTTTTACATTGTTTATATGCCTCTTAGAATGTCATTATGCTCTGTCTATCGGCTTTGGAAGTTGTATATGCCACCGGTGAGCGTTGAAATACGGTACAGCGCCATGTATCGGATGAAAATGGCGATTTTTTTTTTTTTTTTTTTTTTTTTTTCATATTTGATTTGCGCATGTTCTGAAACGTGTAGATACCAAATTTCACTGGAATATTCCCAGTAGTTTTCTCTCCAGCACCCCTTGAACACTTGCAGTTTAATTATGGCTACCCTGTAGTTGGTGATGCTAGAGAATGAAGCACAGACACTGCATGCCTTTATGTGGAAGAAGAGATTAAAATGAGTCCTGTCATACAAAATTAAATTCTGGTTAGAAAAAAATGTATTCAGATTTTTTTTTTTTTTTTTTTGGACTTTAAGGATCATTAGACTGGGTGTTATTAAAACACAGGGCAGCATTAGTTGGTCCTGGATAATCTGTTTTGGATCTGGTCCATTCGTGATCGTCAAGTACTTCACTTAGCAAGCAAAGCACATAGTCGGGCTATCAAAGTGGCCATCTCCTTCCGTGAAGGTTTAAAATTGTGATGGCATTAGGAAATTAATTGCTATAACGTGTGGATTAAATAAATATGACAGATTATTCGAAACAATAGCCGAAGAGATTATCTATAGGTCTCAAAGCCCAGCCACCCACCATTTTCTAGGGACATCACCCCCTTCCCTAATTTTTATCACTCTCGGTAATTGTATGACTATGAATTTGATATGGAGAATGAAAAAGAATTAATCTAACATCTAATATATATATATAAGGCTGGGTGTTTGGGTGGGTTTGTGAAAAAAAAAAAAAAAAAAAAAAAAGCAGAAGGCTTGTTGCATTTACTATGCTATTACTTTTACTATTGCTATGCAAACTTTCTTTTTCCAATAAAATTTCAGTTTCTTCCTTTTTGAGTTGTCAACTATTCTTAAAATTATAATCATACTATTAAAAACAATGTAATCAATCAGTGAATTTCATTGTTGCTTCGTGGTTTTCATTGTTATTCATCTGCTTTGAAATTTTGCTTTTTTAAATTCATATGACTCGGTCTCAGGGATTCATATGATCCCTGGTCGTGGCAGGCTGGGTGTGTGTTGCCGGCATGAAACTAGTTTAACCCCACAGGCAAGTCACAAGTCTTGCCGCCTGCCTCCTTCCTTCCTATCTTAAGTTCCTTAAATTATTTTTTCATAAATTTTGATAAAGTTTATGGTTTTAAGTTAAGATTTGTTGTGTTACTTTATTGATTCGTTTGTTTTGCTGGCTGTTAATTAATAAATCTGGTTTCTTTACATTAGTGTATTTCATCCACTGATAAATTTTTAAAAAATCTTATTGGTCATTGGTGTTTCAGTGATCTTGTATCTGTTGCTTGGCTTCTACTATGCTTAATAGATCATCATCATTATATATATATATATATATATATATATATAATGTTTAATAAATAACATTGATAATAGATTAAAAAAATATAAGAAATGTAATACATAATTTCAGTGGCAAATCCCCCCCCCCTGAATTTTTCCCTTGCCGCAAATGTTCATGTTTTAGAATTTTCCAACTCTGTAGCCCCTCAGAAGATATTTAACAGTTAAAATAATCTTCCCCTCCTAAAAACCAAATTTATAGCCATAAAATTACCGAAAAGGGATAAAAATAGGGCCGTCCCTAAAAAACGATGGTGATAGGGCAAAAGAGACGTCCTATTCGGAATCAGAAGGTCATTTTACACAAGAATTTGCAAAAATGGTGTTGGGGGCAATTTTGATGCCGAGCAGTGTAATCAGTCTCATGTTGAGGTGACTAACCAACGAATTAATCGAATCTAATGCACTGTTCAAAGGTAGAGAAGCTTCAAGGGTGGCAAGTCGACAAATCTAATAATCTTAAAATAATTTTATGTCTTAATTCAATCAGTCTATATCGAAAAATGATAAAGATTTTTTTTGGAAAATAGGTTGTTACGTTCTGTATTGTGCATCGTCCTGCAACGTTTGGTAAACATGGATGCGTGCAAAGAAGAATCTATCTATCTATCTGTCTATATTTATTTTCGCTTAGAAAAATACGATATAAAAAAATAAAACAAAAATATTACCATTACAAAAAAAAAAAAAAAAAAAGAAAATGTGTTTCAACTTTTTTAAAGTGGCAAAGGTAAAAGGATAAACAAATGGTAGACCTGGAACTCCAGTTCTTCGTTTCATCTATTAGGCAGCAAAGTGAAATAATTTTCAATTTTCATGAGCATACCTCCATTGTAACTTCAAAATTTAATTTCATATTAGACATTTTTTAGTGCTATCAACACGACTAATTTTTTAATTAAGATATATTTTATCCAAGGCATTTTAAATGTGTCTAATATAAAAAGGGAAGGAAATATGCGATATGAGATTTCCATTTTCCGAGTATAACAGTTGCAGAAGTTATTACGGCAATTGGAATTCGATTGTTGTAGTGTTGCTAATATAAAGTTTATTCACTACCAAACAATTAAGTTTGAATGAAGTTTATTTATTTGCTAGATCAGAACTTTGAAAGGAAAATAAATGTTTTTATTTTGCAGTATTGATACAATTACCATTAAACTGAGTAGACTATGAAATTCTATTGCAGATCTTAAATTAAAATTACAAATATGACTTACCCCTGAATTTGAAGGCCTAGAGGCGCGTACTTAACAGTGATGATCATATTATTTGAATTTTTATTTATTTTGACATTATTTATACTTTCTTAGTAAATACTGAATTAAATTACCTTGAACTTCACCCATGCAAAAAAACATTCTTCGATTCCTACTTTTCAGTAACGACTTAATCACAAGTGCAATTAGGGGGCTAATCACAAATTGTAGAAAAACAAAAATACTTTGGATTTGTCTGAATATTTGCAATAGTTCTACAAAAAAGCATACCAATATGGCAAATAGTACAGTCTGTAACAAAAATGTCCGAACACTAGCAAAAATTCCTACGTAAAAAAAATACACTTCATACGGTTTTGTTAAATAAATCCTTATAGGATCCTGTTTTTAGTCAGTGAAAGAACATGATTCGATAAGGATTTATTTAACAAAACCGTATGAAGTGTACTTTTTTTACATAGGAATTTTTGCTAGTGTTCGGACACTTTTGTTACCAACTGTAAGTGAAATCATAAGTTATAGTTACAAGTCCTTTATAGCTTTTTATAATACAGGGTAATCCAAAGTATTTAAAAAGTTCTTCAATTTGTAGTTGGTCTCCTAATTGCACTCGTGACAAAATCGCTACTGGAAAGTGAGAGTCAAAGAATGTTCTTGCTTTAAAAATAATAATTACATACATATTGCCCCCCAGTAAAATAGAAAAAAAAAAAAAAAAAACTATTATTTATATGCATTACATAAAATATTGCTTACATGATAACCAGGCTCTTCCAAATTCACAAAATCTGGTCTTAGCAATATTTCAGGACATCGAAATCTTTCCGATCCGAGAGTCAATACTTGCCCATCAGGTAAAACATACTTGTGGTCCAGTTCGCGCGAAGATTTAGCGCATCTTTGCATGTCTTTGGCGAAGTTCAGGCTCACAAAACACAGTCGTTCCTTGATATCTTGCAAAATTTCTCGCTCGGCTGCAAATTGATAAATTGTTATTTATTATTTTCTGTGATGAAAAAAGCATTGTAAACATGTTAAATTGGTTTACGATAACGTAATCATGAAAACGAGTATTGTATATTTACTAGAATTTCTTAGAAGGAAAAAGAATTTTATTATTTAATCAGCTTATTTTCTTATATCATTGTTATTTACAAAATATTTTGATTTAGCATTGAATTGATAATTTTATTTGGTCATACTTTGAGCTGGATAGCATTAATTGTGCGCAAATTATTTACTGCCTGTTTTAAGTTTGAGTTATGTTTAAAGATATATAAGTTACATATTTTTGTAATGGTTTTGTTAAAAGTTTTTGCCTAATAACTAGATTGGTAAAATTACAAGGTTAAAAAATTCCTTGAACTATTTCACATTCAGTTGGAATTTTCGTGGCATTATTTATCTTGTGAGATGCTGCGTCTAGAAAAATTTATGAATCGTTTATAAAAATCAGTTTAAGCATGTAAGTGGAACATATAATTCCTTTTAGTTTTAATAAAGAATTGACTACACAATTTTTTCTTTAGCCTTCCTCATAGTATTGCTTATAAAAGATAAGTTTAATTATTACTGTAGTTTTTTTTCAAGTAACTGTAGTAATTGAAGGATTTAAGAAATGTTGATCACATTTTCTTAAAAATAAATCTAAATTTACATAATTTTTAGAAGAATTATTGGCAGCCTAAGACATTGCTGTATAGTATAGTATAGTGCATAATAGCGTAAATACGGTGTAATAAAGGGGCCAAATGCTACATTTTTCTTTACATTTTATCTATTTCAGAATTCTCCTGATTGACAAATACTTGGTAAATGCTTCTTTAAAGCAGATATATTAATGCATTGTTAAAGCAAAATGCAAGTCATTGTTATATTTTATTGCATATATGAGGTAAATTTCATCTTACTTTTTTACAGAACTCTGACATTTTTACAGAAAAATGTTTCCATTTAATGCACGTTTAAGTGAATTTTTGTCCTATTCTCCCATGTTAAGAAAATCGTAAATTTCTCATAACTTATGAAGTTTTTAGTTCGAATGTTGCAAATGTATAAGTTGGTTCTTGCCAGTATCGAAAGTAATATTTTAAAACTGATCTGACCTCTCTGTGATCATTTGTTCGTGAGATATCGTATAAACAGACTAACAAACTAACGGACTAACACACTAACGGACTGACATACTAACAGACACCCTACAGACAGACACCCTACAAGTTTTGCCATTTTCGGATTCCTCACGCCTGAAAACGTATAAAAAAGTCAAAAAACCGAGGTCGAAATTTTTCACGATTATCTAAGTTCCCCATACCTATAGCATGATGGGGAACTAATAAATACATTCATAACATTTTATAAAAATTAGTTAAAATTACAAATTTAGTTAAAAAGGAACTTACCTGTTGTAGTAAAATAATAACCTCTTTCCGTCAGCAAATCGCCGAGGTAGTCAGTTACTGTCCGTCCAGAGTACTCGGCCCTCAACATGGCATGATGAATGGCATATCCTTCATATACAGGGACGACGTGTGTCACTCCTTCGCCAGAATCTAAGACGGTCCCTGTTGTTCGACCGCCTGCATATAAAGCCATAACAGCCTGAATTGCCACGAAAGCTCCAGGTGTGTTAAAAGATTCAAAAAGTAGCTTAAAAAAGAAAAGGGAATTATATATCAATGCTTTGTGAAAACTTTAAACAAATAATTATTAAAAAACAATTGAGATAATTGCTCAATAAACTAAAATTGTCAGGTTTGGATGAAAATTAAATAAGTGCACCAGTGATTGACACTTTTAGAGCAATATCTGATGTTTTTAATGTTCTAGTCATCAGAAAATATTTTTAGAAATCTTAAGTTAGTACATAGGGTATGAAAGACATTTAGAACCACATATATGTTAAAATATATGCATTTGACAACAACAGTTTTTTTTTTTCTTTTTTTATGAATTTTTATTTGTCACCCACTCAATGTTCCAGTAATTGACACTGCCCTTTTTCCATTTTATCAGTAATTGGCACCCTATGCTCCAGTGTTTGACATAAAATGTTAAAATTCTTATATATAAAATATATGGTTTTATTATTTTTTTTATTTATTAATTATCTCTAGATATATGTCAATTACTGGAGCATGCCATTCACTGGAGCACCTACACTACTTTTTGAAAATAATTCAACCTTTTGCTTTTTACTTGCACCAGAAAAGAACGATTTAAACTACATGCATATGTGTTGAGAATATTTTGTTTATTTTAACAAACAAAACTTTTAGTACTAAAATAAAAAGTTGGCATTATTGAAGGATAAAAGGTATGCGATGAAAGTTACAAAAAAATAGCAAAATGTTTTTAGTTTTGTCAATTTATCTTTGAAAAAATATTTGTTTTTCGACCAAACTTGACAGTTTTATTGCCATATTACACGAGAGGCTTTCGTTCAGCATTTTACTAAACACAGCATTATACCCAACATACTCAGCCTGATTTTGTTCAAGGACAACAAGTTTTCGGATGATCAACTTTTACGAAACCGTTTAGAAAAAGCTGAGTATGTTGAGCGTGCTGATAAAAATTGACCAATAGGAGGAATAAACGGGATTTTTTCCTGGAATACCTTTAGAGAAGGGAAATACATCACGCTTTCAATTCGGGGGAACCCTACGGACAGCTGACCGGTTTCTCGTTCGTTCAGCATAGTAAACATGTTGCGTATAATGTTGTGTTGAGTATATATGCTCCCGTGTGATATGGCCTTAGTGTATTGAGCATTTATCTCAAATATAGGGTGTCCATAAAAGAATGTCCCAGTTTCAATGGTATATTATGACAGTTTAATTTAGACTATTTACAACAAGTCATACACCAAATTGAAGGTAAACTAACCTAGTATTTTTTACAAATGTTCAATATGTGCACCTTTAGTTATACGACACATATCCAACCTATAGTCCAATTCTTCCCACACTTTGGTTATCCGTGCTTCTTCATTTACACACACATCCGGCCGTTTCGAATTGCCTATATCACCGGTGGCTGTTTTTGCCACCCACATGGTGGATCACATTAAAACTTTAAACGAAACGCACGTTGAACGTTGAACTGAAATTACAGATTAACTTTTAGCAAATTGCAGAACACAAAACGCTTTACACAGGAGTTACCATTTTGCGTATGTGGCGCAGTAAGCGAGGAAACAACAAAGCAGTACTCGCGCATGCGCTTATCTAAAACTGTTTGAGTTATTCTTTAATTGTGACAATGAACCAACACTCTACAAGGCTTATAGTTGAAACTATTAAAATTTATAACTGGGACATTCTTTTATGGAAATACTGTATTTGACAGAGAAAGGAACGGAAAAAAGGTGTAGGAAAAAAAGAAAAAAAAAAAAAAAAAAAAAAAAACTGAGGGTAATTTTAGCTTTAAGAATATCGAATGTCGAGAAGACGATATGAGTAAGCATGGGTAGGGTACTTAAAAAAAGCAATAGGCACGTCAAGCAGGGTCAGAGCGGAGTAGCACAGTATGAAATTATGACTTTATGCCCATTCACTTGCCCTTCCTTCCATCCTTCCAATTTATTTTACATGAAAATGTAATAAGACTTGTTTTGTTATAAATTCTGTCTACTTACAGAATATTTCAAACTTTTTTTTTTCAAAAATAAAACTAAGAAATATATATTAAAAAAAAAAAAAAAAAAAAAACTTTTTTCCCCCTCAAAATTTTGGGCACGCACTAACAAATTTTAGTGAGAACTTAAAAATTCAAATTCAGCGACCCCCAAAACAAAAAGTAAAGCAATTTCCAGAACTACTATAATTTTTTCCAGGTAAAATCCCCTATTGCCTAGACTATTTTTAGCAGATTTAATTTAGTTTACAATAACACCATGTGCAGGAAATCACGCAATCAGTTATGCATAACGCATCAGTGAAGCTGTCAACTATATATCACAGAAATCTAGGCTAGTCTCATTTGGATGTAGATGTTGATGTTAGCCCTCAAAACACATCTGCCATCATATATTTTGCACAAAGCAAAATAAGCTATTGAAACCAGAATCGTTGCAACATTCTCTTTACTATATTATTTAAATTACGAATGAAATTCAACTTCAGCTTGGGAGGAAACGCCGATATTTTTGACTAAGCATATGGATAGCGATTTAAAATCTATCTTGCTGTATACTGTGACATTTTTTTTTCGGTTAACCCGTTAGTAGTCGCTATAGACAGCGCCACCTATTACAGATTACGCACTTTTTATTTAACTGCCACCAATAATTTTAAGAAGTGATGCGATCGACGTTTCTTCGATTTTATTCGTGTTTTATGTATATAAAATGCCACTTCTAAAAATTTTTGGTAGCTATTGAATAAAAAAATCTGGCAACACTGAAGGATGGGCAGCAAATCGACCAACTACAACAAACGGGTTAAATGTTCAATGATATTATCTACATAAAATGATTATTAAACACTTTAATTTGGATATGGAATTTTGAAGGTACAGTTGGCCATTATTGCGTTATGGCATATAAACCTTTGTATAATATAAGGTGTAAATGCAATTTAAATGTAAAGGTTAAAGTAAAGATTAATGTTAAAAAATTCATTGATCCTCTATAACTTTTACCTGTTTCTGAAAATTTCATCTTAAGAATACGCTATACTAAATCAGTAATAATTTTTTTCGAAATCTAGTAGATGTTCGTATAGTGCAACCACAGTTCCTAAAACTAGCAGCGAGGAACAGTCCAAAAACTTGGAGGTGTGCCAGACTGACTGACAACTTGGGATTTGGAAAACATCCAAGAACTCTTATCACTTATTTTCTCTAAATTAGACGACTGTCTCTCCTTTTTAATACTGGACTTGTTGAGTCAGCTCTTGCGCAGAGGCTACCATGGTTTCAAGAAATGTAGTCGAAGAATAGATGTTTCTACCTGTTCGCGATTAAACAGTATCAAAAAATTCCACAGCGCTTGAATATGAAGTTAGTAACAATACAATAATAGCTCCATCCATCAAAAATGAAATTACGGTCAGGAATTTGCACACATGGGGGATTTGAACAAAATCCTATTTTTCTGGTTGTTTTAGGCTCATAAATTCCAAAAAGTTTATTAAAAATGCAAAAAAAAGGTCTCATTAATTTTAAAAATAACTTAAAAATAAACCAAAAATCACGTGACTTCAAAACGCCGCCTGACGTCACACTTCAGTGTTTACATTTTGTTAGCCTAGTTAGCAAGCAGCAATTCGTTTTAACTTCCGTAATTATCAATCGTTTATGTGATTTTTAAGCATTTCTTTTCCATCTTATAATCATTTAATATCATCACTATTTTCTATTATCATTACTTTCAATTGTTTTCTTTTCATCGCGGTTGTCCAATGCCTTCGTTTAATAGGATCCTGTGGAACGCTAACGAATAGCTTTTGAGAAATATTAGCCGTTGTATTAGTGCAGAGTTTTACAATACAATATTTATACTACGATTTATTAATATCTTTCATTATTATGAAATACAAAACCTATTTCACTGATTCAAGAAGCAAAGCAAAGCACGAAATCGAATGTAAACAGCGACTACTCCCGTTTGTTGTCATAAAGAGTGACGTCACGATATATTATACTGTGTTTTCTCGATAGAGTAAATAGTACGATGTTAAAATTGTTATAAATCGGTAATTAGGTTTCAAATAAAGAAAATGTATGTATTTATTTTCTTACCTTTTCATTTTCTATTATATAAGAATAAAATCAGAAAACGTACAAATTCCTCATTATAGATCATCATCATATAAATAATGGTTTTCATTGTAAATTCCATTGGCAATTTAACTGTCACACAAAGACTGCCGTTGATAAATACAAGTATAAAACTAACTTTATAAAAAGAAAAAACCAACTTTAAATTTAAATAAATATTATTTTTTCTATAAAATCTACCATTTTAACCAAATTTAAATATTTTTGGACTCTGTAATCATATTCACTATTTACAACCAATTTTTGATTTTAGTGAAATCAATTGAAAATTTACGATTTTTTCCCCCTTTAAAACTTTTTATACGGCAATCCAAAAATTCTCGTTCTTTATCATCTAAGATCACTTGAAAATTGGAGAATTTTTAGCCCGCAAATTATGTAAAAGGTCAATACATTGCTGATCTTAAATTTAATTAAATATTATTTTCTTACAAGATCTTTAATTTTCAACCGAATTTAGAGATTTTTGGCTGTGAACTCATAATAACTTTTTATAATCGATTTTTAGTTTTTTGTTAAAATCGGTTGAAAAACTTCGCGAATTTTTAAAAAAGCATTTCGAAAAAAACAAATGAATATCATTTAAGATGAGTTGGAAGTTGGAAGAATGACAATTGACAATTTATAAAATATCGATGCAAAATGTCCAGAAAAAAAGCCACATTTTAATTAATTAAAAATAATATATCAAATAGATCTTCATCCAATGTAGCTAAGAATTATCCCGCTTAAATCAGCGTTATATATATATATATAAAACCCGCCTATTTGCATGGGACCATGGCAGTCATAAATGGACTAAAAAAACACAATCATAAAAAATATAATCAAAATAAGAATTATTTTATTTTATTTTATTTATTTATTTTTAAACAAACAAACAAACAAGATAAATAAATAAAAATAAATTATACCAAAACTAATAAAAAGTCATCGCCAACATGATGACAAAAATTTAAAAGGCATCGTGGGAGTCCTATATTAAAATTGTACTGCCTGTGGAAGTATGAAAATCGGGTCCTGAACCATGTATTTTATTTGGAAACCTTTCTTTGATTGATTTTCGTTTCACTATTGTACAATATTAATTTGGTTTTAAAAATAATTTGGCTTCTGGTAAATTAAAATTTTAATTAGGTGGTGAAATTGGTATAACATTTATGAGTTTCAAATTTCAACGGTAAATAAGAAAAGAAATAAAATGCGAATATTTCGCACGTGTTTGCTAGTAAATAGAGAATCCTCTTAAGAAATAGGAGCGACTGATTTGCCTGCGTTGATTCTTTTATTGTTGTAAAAATCGTTTTACAGGTTACAAATACATTAAACCAATTTTTATTTATTTATTAAGCAATTTTTATTTATTTATTTATTTATTTTACGCTTTTAAATTTAGTCCCAATTTTTTTCTTTTGTTTACCATTTTAACGGTAAGATGTTTCATTTGTAAAAAAAAAAAAAAAAAAAAAAAATTATAACAATTACGAAGTGTCAGTAATCGGCACTAGAGATGCTAATCTCTAAAAGGGATTTTTTAATTATTAAATAACTGTGTTTTTCAGTAATTTTTTGCGACCACTCATCGTAATGATGTAATACTTCGATAAGTCAAAAATAAATTCAAATTTAATACTTTCTGATACATTTATTAGCATTATTATTATTATTATTATTTTAAATAAATGAACAAAAGCTTAAGCATTAGAACTCACAAAATTATACATTCATACTAGCGAAAAAAATTAATTGGAATTATGCATACATTTTATTAGGATAGTGATAAATCCCACGAGAAAATGTTATTTTTGGGAGAAAAAAATCCTCTCATATAAAATACGTGAAATTTCCTGAGAATTTACGAAGTCATTTTTTAGACGAAGATGCATGAAATTTACCGATGTTATTATTGTAATAAAATCCAGTCATATTAACTATTGCTTCAAAATAATAAAGCTTTGTGTGTGTGTGTGTGTATGCGCACGCGCATTTTTTATTTTATTTTATTTTATTTTTTTTTTCTACGGCTTTCCTTTCCTTTTCCTTTCCCTTTTGTTTTTTCTTTACTTGTACTAAAATGTACACAGAACGAAATTATAAAGTTATTGTTGAAATAAAAAAATTGGATTCTCATTTAATATATATGTGATCCTCAAGACTAAAGAAAGAAAGGAAAAACTTTATAGAGAATTATAAAGAATTATTTGTGAATAATAATAATAATGATGATGATGATGATATTTTATTTTATTTTATTTATTTATTTATTTATTTATTTTGTATAGGATTAGTACAAAATTTTTCGATAACTTTCTTTTCCTATTATTCTTTTCCTTTCTTTTCTATTTAGCATATGGTACTTGAATATAAATAAATAAATAAATAATGTAATAAATAAATAAATAAATAATGTAATAAATAAATAAATAAATAAGCCACTTACTTCAATGACTTTTTCTCTGTGGCGAAGGGGATTTTTTGGTGCTTCGGTCACAATAACTGGATGATTTGAAGTATCCACTTCCAAGAGATGGGAGAAGGTGTGTTCCCACAGGAGTTGTAGATCATCCCAATGTCGGATAACACCATTACGAACTGGATAGGACAAACTAAGGGCTCCTCGGTGTTCCTGAGCGGCCCAACCCACGTAGGCACTACGATACTTTAGGCCAGCAACAACAGGCTATGGAAGAAATATCATAAGTAATAATAGTATCAATAATAATAAAATAACGATCTTCGAATTAACTCATGTAAATCTCTTTTAACACATTGTTGACTAGTCACGAGTTAATTTGTTTCATTAAAAAGACAAGCCCAATCTTTAGATGTTCCACTAAAGCTATACATTATTTTTAAAAGGATTTTGTGCATTCGTGTTTAACCCGTTAACGCCCGAATTAATTTTTGCAAAATGTTATTAGCTGATTATTTCATTTCTATATTAACATAGATAACTGACAGTAAAATATATTAACTTAAACAATTCTTCTGATAGTTTTAGATTTAAAGCCTATCCTCATTTAGTGACGTTTAGTGTTCTAGCGAGAAAACTTCGAGGTAGAAAAGCTTTGAGATAACAGATTAATTTCCTATTATATCGACAAAGATCTCGAAAGTAAAGTATTATAATATATATTATTATTCAACTTGATTTAAGTTTGTATACCTGCGCAAAAAGCAAATATATGCGCGACGAATGAAAAATCCTAAAATGACTATCCAAATTATAAAATAATTATTAATAGTACGTACGTAAAACTTTCAGGGATCATTTAGAGTGACGCTATAAACTGTAACTAAAAAGCAGAAATCATTTCAAGAAACCACAAAAATGTACTTGCTATTTTATTAGCTGTCCTGAAATGAGGACACTGGGCGCTAACGGGTTAATTCATCGAGTTCAATCGGTGTATATATTCTACAATGCCAATTATTGCGTAGATTGATGAGGATAAAATTTATGTGATTTAAACACGTATACGAAAAATCCTTTTGTTAATAAAGTAACTTTTTAAAGAAACGCCAAAAGACGGGATAACAAATGAAAATAAGAAAATATGCGGGCATCAAAGCGCTAAAATGTAATGTTTTGTAAATAATAGTAGTAACATTAATAGAGAAATAAACATTTATCTATGAAAATTTTTTATGTCATTACACGTAATATAATGCAATACTTTGAATTCGCAACAAATGCATATCGCTTAACATTCGCTAATCATCGAAGAACAAAAACTATACACATGAAGAATCTTGAAGGGGTTACATATATATGATATGATATTTCGAGTTTGTGACGTACTGCAAATACCTTTTAACATGCACATTATTAAAAGAACTATAGTATAAAGCTTTGTATATGATTTTAAGGCTCTATCACAATTTTCTTGCCTCCGGTCACCAAATCCCATATAACTCTATGGAGAAATTTGTTTATAGAATTACTCATTGTTCTGTCCAATGTTTTTCTTTCTCTCTCTCTCTCTCTCTCTCTTTTTAAATTCCGCTTTTACATTCGGAAAATTCACAACCATTCAATTAGTGCTCGTTTTCGATTATTATTATTATTATTTTTTTAATTTTTAGTATTTTATTTTTCCACTAAAAAATGAAGAAAAAAAAGAAAAAATAAATTATTTTTTTGTATTTTTATACTCAAAATTTAAAAATATTTAAAAATCAGTTTTTAGAAAACGAATACCGATTGAATAGTTGTGAATTTTTAGACTACCAAAATGAAATTAAAAATATTAATCAGGTAATGTGTGAATCTCTAAGCAATTTTCCCCGTAGGGTAACATGGACTTTGGCTGACCTTGATGATCTGTTATGTATTCTTTTAATAACAATAACAGAAGAATAAAAATTTTTACTTATATGTGAAATGAAATTTCGAGTGGTTAATACATGCAAATCTCTTTTCACATGCACCATATGAAAAAAGCTATATTATAAAGTTATGTATATGATATTAATAAAAGTTGCTTAAAAAAAAAAAAAAAGAATCTTTATATATGAAGGATTTTGATATTACGTATACGTTATATGGTACTTACGATGTATCTTGGTCTACCCACGACGGCCGGGCTTTCTACTCTGGGGGCTGAATCTCCGGCAATGCCTGCCTTGCAGAAACCAGAACCATTGTCAAGTACTATAGCACTGAAAAGTAAAGTTAAGTAAGTTTTAATTTTGTATTGTTATGGGATAATGTGAAAAACGGGAAAAGAATATATACATATACATATACTCGTATATTCTTTGATTACAACTAAAGCAATCCACCAGATTTTTCATATTTTGTTACGGAGCATTTAAATTGTCATTGATTTTTTTTTACCCCCAAGAGAAAGATATTAATATACGTAGTAATCACATGTGAGAAAGATTTGGGAGGAAGACTACAGTCGGTAACAAAAGTGTCCGAACACTAGCGAAAATTCCTATGTAAAAAATGTACGCTTCATACGGTTTTGTTAAATAAATCCTTGTCGAATCCTCTTCTTAGTCAGTCTAAGAACATGATTCGATAAGGATTTATTTAACAGAACCGTATGAAGTGTGCTTTTTTTACATAGGAATTTTTGCTAGTGTTCGGACACTTTTGTTACCGACTGTACTTGGTTGTTGATGATCATGTGAATAAATTTGCACTCTTACAGCATTACTTAATTTCAATTAGTTTGAAAGAAACTCTCGCTATGTATATTTCTTCAAAATTCACGAAAGAAAATTTTGGATGCCTAAAAATTTTCGAGTTTTTGCTTTTTTACGCTTTTTTATTTCTTGCAAACGATTTAACAATTATTAGGTAATGAATGTCCAATTGTCTATGTGTGTACAATAAAAATTTTATGGCAGCTTTAGATCAAGGACAAATACATAAAATTTCATGAAAAGGTTACCTTTAATTGCACCTTGATCTTGGTTTCTGTCAATTTCTGGTGCACGCCGCCGCCTAACAATTGGCATTAGTATGCTTCAATTTCTTCCATTTATGGGAAGGCTATATCTCAGGTTCTATACTGTATAATAGCACAAAACGTAATATGTTGGAGGCCTATCATGTAAAACTACGTTTATTCAGTTTGGGTGCTTATCAGCCGACAAGTGGTGACATAATCCAATTTTTCACGTGTACAGAAAGGCTATATCTCAGCTTCTATAGCGTTATAAGTATCAAACTTGATGCTAAAGAAATCCATTAATAAAAAAAAGAATATTGACTAAATTTTAGCATATACTGGCTGTCAGGTGGCGCTGTTGTTACTATTTTTTTTTTTTTTTTTTGCTATTTTGTACACGGTTATACTCTAGTATCTGTTGGTCAAAATGTATGTGTAATATTTTTATTGTGAGAGGCTATAATTAAATTTTTGTGCATTTTAAACGGTAGGTTTCGCTGTTATATAGAATGACATATATGTAGTCACAACTCATGTACTAATTTAAATGAGTCTTTTAACTTAGATAAAGTGGAGTATAAGGTTCATTTTTTTTTAATCCCAACTATGTGAAAAATGCCAGAGGCGGGGATCGAACCGGGGGCTCTCCGCTTAACGTGCAGTTGCTCTACCACTGAGCTACCCAGGCTGATAACCAGCTCGGCATTTCTCACATAATATCCGTTGGCAAGGTCACCGTGTCTGCAAACGCAGAAGTAACAGGTGAGACTAATACGACAGTGGGTAAGGTCACACGGTTGTATGGTACCCGGGCAAATATGTGTTTCATATTTGCCCTCTAACATACGAAGTATTGTTCCATTATATACAATAGAAACTGAGGTATAACCTTCGCTTAAATAGGAGAAATAGCAGTATAACAGCACCACCCGTTGAGCGATTTGCACCACAATTTGATTGACACTAATCAATGTCATATTGTAACTACATAAAAATTTATATTAATTTTTATACTGTATTTTTTATGATACATATGCCACAAAATTTTTGTCATACACAGGTACACAGACAGATATTTTTTAAAAAAGGTTAAATCGTATTCTGGAGCTCTCAAACCGTGTAAATACATCGAAAACCGGAAGTCGAAAACTTTTTCGAATCCAATACCTTCTTCTTTTGAATACAGAAAAAAATAATAATGGAAAATAAAGGAATTGTCTTCGGTAATAGTGTCAATTAATCAATATTGCGCCAAGTTTTTTTTTTTTTTTTTGGTGATAATGCAATGGTAATGAAGGTATTTTGAGATTAGAAGAGATAATAATCCGACGCAATACTAATATAAATGACGCACTCATATTTCATTGGGATAAATATCTCTATCATTCCAACAGATTAATATACTAATAATAGGAAAATATTGACTAGTTAGTTCTTCGTTAAAAAAAAAAAAAATTAAACGTTAGCGTTCTGATTTTTCGATTCGAACTCTATTCCGGTTTACGGAAATTTCGCTACCAGCATTTCACCCCCGGGAAATTTCGCCCCCCGGAAATTTCACCCCCGGAAATTTCGCCCCCGAACCAGTGGCGGATTTTAAGGGGGGGGGGCTAGGGGGCTGAAGCCCCCCCCCCCCCCAAAAAAAAAAAAAAAAAAAAAAAAAAAAAACTGACATTCACAATTGAATATTGTAATTGTAAATTTTTTATTGGTCTAGAATAACACTTTGAAAAATCTTAGCCCCCCCCCCCCCCCAAAAGTCAAGTTCTGGATCCGCCACTGCCCCGAACAGTGGATTTCGGAAATTTCGCCCCCAGCGTCTAGCCCCCCGAGTTGTGGAAAATATATATGGAATGACAAATAAAAATATAAATATACATGTTGCAATTCTCGATATATTTCTATTTAATTCACACTATTTTCCCTTTTAATTTCAATATAAAACATACGAATTAAAATTAGGTTTTCGAATGCAAAAATTGTTCGGTTAATTTTTTATCGCTGTTAATTAAAAAAAAGTTTAAGTGCACAGTAATATTATTTATTTACTTATTAAATTTTTAGTGCACACATAATAATTTTATTAATTTATCAAATATTAATTTACATTGTTTTATTTATTAATCAATTTGATCATTATTGATAAATACGGAAATAAGATTACAGAAGCAAGAAATTTTCATTACCCTAGGGTAATAAACTTATGCTAGGCGAGTCGTATTAACTCCCGACGATATATTGAACGCCCCAGCCCATCCGTTACCGCTCTTCGATTTCTTTTTCTAGTCAATTTTGTCCTTATATCCTTTCCGGTGTTAGCCTTTTTTTTTTTTTTTTTTTTTTTAATTCACACTTGACATTGTGAGTTTTTTTTGTTTTCATTCCATGCTTTTTTCTATAGAATTTTGACCCCCCCTTCCTGTTTCTATGAATTTTCAGCCTTTTTCCCTCGTTTTCTACATTCTGAAGTGCGGTCCGAAAATTCGATATCGAGTTTTCACCTCTTAGTCCAGAAAAGTAGTTTCTGACAGTTGGTCAGAGTGCATGTATGTATGTGTATGTATATGCGGAATCTTCTGGGTATCATATCTCCGAAGCTAACAAAAATAGAACTACGAAACTTCAGAACTGAGACAGTTCTGGTATACAGATAAATTTTTCATTTGGGGGGGAAATTGAAAAACCGGAAATGGGACAGCGGAAAACGGAAGTGTCCGCATCTGAGCGGAAAAGTCCATATCTCAAAAACGGCTCTATCAATTTTCTTCAAAGTTGCTACATCTCTATTAGATGACCTTTCAAATAATATAGTTGGTTAGTTCAGGAAAATTTATAGGCGTCCGGTAAAAATTGCTCAATTCCAGGCTTCGCAAATGTGTTCCTTTAAAAACGACTGCATGGATTTTTTTTTTTTTTTTTTTTTTTTTTTTTTTTTTCAAACTCGTTATATTAACTCCTTTTTAAACATATTTGTGTATGTAATTATTGTTTACCGGTCAATAATTGATTTTGTCAAGTTTTGGTAAAAGTTTGTATCTCAAAATCGGCTCTAACGATTTTCTTAAAAATCATTACATAAAGCCATTTTAGATATCCTTTCTCATGTATTACGTGGTTATAAGAGGAAAATTAACAGTCATCCTACTTCAGTAGATCAGTTTTATATTTCGGAAATTGGTGTTTAAAAAAAATGGGTCTACCATTTTTACTTCCTTATACAAAGTATAAGGAAGTTAGTAATACTCATCTAGTTCTGATCACAATCAATACCTTCTTTTAATGTTACAGGTTTGAATGCGTGTCAAAAAGCAACCATAATGTTAATTACCTTTGCCGGATTTGTACAATATCACCAAGAGTGCAGGACATAACAGGTCGCACAACATACAAATCCCGGAAACTTAGTCTTTTTGGTACTCATCTAGTTTTGACACGCACTTTTTTTTTCTCAATTGTAGGGGTAATACTTTCCTTGTTAATCCTAGAACTATTTCCTGTCACTTTTCTTTTTGGTACTCACCAAGTTTTGACCCGCACCAATTTTAATTTAATTACTTACCTACTTTAATTAATTAATTTATTCTATATTGTTATTTTATTTTATTTTTATTCTATTTTATTTTTATTTATTTTTATTATCATTTTTATTTTATTCTTTTTTTTTACGAGAGTGTGGCGGTGTCTGGTCCTCGTTCTGCACCGTCAATTGCTCGATGGGGTCGTTTAGCAGTCGTCGGGCTACCAACGCGGGGAACCATCCCCCCGTGGTGGATCAAAATTGCGATGGTCCCTCTTTCTCTTCTCCATTCGGCCTCCCTGCGCATAGTAATTT
Organism: Salticus scenicus; assembly: GCA_963930645.1. NCBI lineage: Eukaryota > Metazoa > Arthropoda > Arachnida > Araneae > Salticidae > Salticus > Salticus scenicus. The sequence continues at coordinate 57,971,222 of OZ005652.1, read as the reverse complement.
CCCTCCCAATTAGGATTAGGCCTTGCCACTTCAAAATTTTCGCTGTGCGCCCAAAACTACCTTCCATCCCCCAGTGGCTTCAGATAATTTTTTTTTTTTTTTTTAAATTATAATCTCATTGTTCCTCCCTCGTCTTTCTCAAATCATAAGTGTTGTCCCCTTCCCCTTTTCAAATGGCCTCCTCTTTCGGCTTTAATTATTGTGTGCACAACTAACTTTAGCGGCTCCCCCAGCGTTTTTTTTTTTTTTTTTTTTTTTTTTTCTCCCTGCCTAAATTCAAAATTGTTTTAATTTTGTATAATTCCGGTTATTTCGACTCTCAGCTAGTTAGTCACTTATTCCAAATTCCTTAACATCTGGAGCGTGCTGCAATTCCTGAGCTTTGGCGTTCTAGTAACATTGCTGCCCAGCAGCTACCACGCGATGATCTGGCGATTTATTCGCTCCGGCGGACGGCTTCCAACCCGTTAAGCTTGGCCGAGCCCAGGCAGGCAGGGGCCGTCCAAAGGTTTCAAAGGAAGTTAGTAATCCCAATGTGCGAAATTGATTTTGTATTCTGCATAGCTCAAAAAATGAATGATCGTAGAAGGTTACAAATTTATATGCGTAGCTGTTATAATGTCTAGTTCTACACTTGCAACTATGATTTTAATACGAGTTCTCGTTTCAGAGATATCAGCGATTTTACACGAATTTTCGTGACGACAGTATGTAAGTACGTGTGTGTGTGTGTGTGGGAGGGGGTTATGTATCTCGCATAATTCAAAAACTGCTAGACGTAGAACGTTGAAAATTAGTATATAGGTTTGTTATAACATCTAGTTGTGCACCTCTATTTATATAATTTATATGATTATGGACTTTACATGATTTTCCGTTTCGGAGATATTTAGGAAAATCATGTTCATAATGACCAAAAATACAATGATTTTGGCCATTATATATGACTTACCATCATAGAGATTTAAAAAAAAGATAATGATAGAGCCAGTAATGATATTGTTATGAAACTTGAAGACTTTTTGCGTGTAGAAAGTTATTCTTAAAGACATAAGCAGGTTCTTACCAATGAATGCATTTTTTTTTTTTTTTTTAAATGAATATTTAGCCCGTAGATAGAGCCTGTAATGTATCTCGCATATCTCAATAACGGTTTGACGTAGAACGTTGCAAATTGGTATAAGGGTTTCTTATAACATCTAGTTGACCACCTCTCTTTTTGGAATTTATATAATTTTCCGTTTTGGAGATATTTAGGAGAATTATATTCATAATGAGCAAGAATACAAAGGTTTTGGTCATTATATATGACCTACCATCATAGAGATTTCAAAAGAAGCTAATGATTGAGCTAGTAATGATATTATTATGAAAGCTGAAGACATTTTTGCGTGTATAAAGTAATATGTAAGGACATAAGCATGTTTTCTTTTCGACAAATGCACTTTATTTAATGAATATTCAGTCCATAGACAGAGCCCGTAATTTTATTGTTACGAAAGTTGTCGACATTTTAGCGTTTCGAATTTGATTCTTTAAGACATAAATATGTTCTAGTCGACGAATGGATTTTATTTATGAATATTCAGCCCATAGATAAAGCCTGCAATGATATTGATAAAAGACGAATTGTTTACGAATTACGAAACAAACGAAAACATACTTAGTAAGTGAGCATTATTTATTTTGGCTTAATGCAATTTAATTAATTATATGCTCCATTACTAATAAATAGTGTAAAATAATAATTGTAAACCCATAATAAAACTTTCTATGCTCTATTAGAGTCAACAGTTACTTTTGAAAATGTTCTATATTTGCAAACAACCTCAGTTTCGATTCTCAGTTCTTAAATCCTTTGAGGAGCAGAGTTGGTTGGTTGGTTGGTTGGGTTTTTACGTTGCACTAGTGCTGTGCAATGGGTAATTGGCGACGGTCTGTTTCTCGACTCTAAAGGTGGTCCGAAGACATGACATAACATCTTTGACCTCCACGGATGGGATTGAAGTGCAGAGTAATTTTGCTTATTGAAAGTTAAAAACAACCAGAATTTATGAACGATGTTAGAAGAGAAATAGTAAATCTTTTAAGCGTGAATGAATATATTCAATATTCATTCACGCATATTTTTATCGCCATGATGTTTGTGAACCCTTGTTATAACCAAAATCAAAACATATATCAATATTGTATAAACTTCATTTTTTTTATACGACAAATTATTACAAGATAAAAAGAAAGAACTATTTATATAACATGCTTTTAAATTTTCTGTTGAATCATATAAACGTTACCGAAGGCAGCGGGGACCCGAAACAGTTAGCTAAAATTAAAGAAAAAAAAAAAAAAAATCATTGTCACCGTGTTCTGAGATTTTCTGAAAGTCTCAAATGTCTAACTAGTCAGGAAGTTAGTTAAAAATCGATTGAAAGATTTGTACTGGACACACAAACAAACAAAGAAGAATCGAAGTTAATAAAAACATGGTAATATATATTGGGACATACCACATGTATGTTTATATCTTTATTTGTAATTACATTTATATTGTACATCACTCGGGGGCGAAATTTCCCGGGGCGAGATGCTGGGGGCGAAAATTCCGGATCCCCGCTATTGCGATATTGTTGAAATATCATGTACAGTTAAATCAAGGTATAACGAATGGTGATTTGATAAATTACACATACATTTCGAACATTATCTTTTTTGATTTTTCTTCGAAAGAAATTGATTAATTGTCATTAAACTAAAAAAAAAAAAAAAAGGTATTTTCTTACACATGTTTGAGGTGTAAATTTTGAGGACAAGTAAGCTATTTTGTATTAAGTAAATGAAATAATACTATTAAATCAATAATTCTTCAGAAAAATCCTACTTTTTTTAAACAATTTAAGCCAAATAATTTGAAAAAAGGAAATAACTAAGAAAAAATGCATAATCGTACATAATAATAAAAATAAATTAGGCGTATTTAAAAAAATCATGCAAAACTGGGGCATGTTTTCTAAACAGCGTTTTGTTCTGTTCCTTAATATATCAGAGAAAGATTGAACGCGAAGGAGAAAATGCTTAAAGCAGCATGCACCATTATGAAAGTTACACCATTTATGAGGAAAGATTGTTTAAAATCTTATTAATTTTTTTCTATATTCAAAAAAAGAAAGTATTGGATCCATAAAATTTTTCGACTTCTGGTTTTCGATAGATTTGTACGCTTTGAAAGGTCCAGATCACGTTTTGACTATTTTTAGAAAAGGGTCTGTTTGTGTGGGAAATAAAAATTTTGTGGCAGTTCTACTTCAAGAAATAATGCACTGAATTTCATAATACAGTGAAACTTGAATAATTCGAACTTGTTTAATTCGAAATTTTGGATAATTCAAATATTTTACACGGTCCCTTGAATTTTGCATTAAAATAATGTTAAAAAATCTTGGATAATTCGAATTCAATTTTGGATAATTCGAATTTTTCAAACGATTACCTTTAAAATATTACAGTAAAATTTGTTCCCGAGATTTTACTCATCTGAAGTGCATTATCAATTTTTATAGTCTTTCAAAAGAAGGATAAGGAAATACAATAGAAGCCCCTATTGTATTTCCTTACCAATCAGAATATATGGTGCATATGTATGAACTTCGAGGTTTTTGTGAATTGAAAGTCATGTGTAATGTAGAAGATTCTATTTTTGTATCAGGTCATATGCTATGACACAAAGATTCTACTTGAAAAAGGAATAAAAAATATTTGACTATTTTTTAAAAAGTGTTCAATAATTAAGCTCGTAAAAAATATTGATTTAATGGGGGGGGGAGGTGAAAGGGGTAATGCAGTGGTATTTTTAGATATAAAGTTTATGCGTTAAATCTCTGATCGTAGAGTTTTAATTTTTTAATTTATCACTTTTTTTGACAACATAGTATATATAAATCGAATTTTTGGATATTTCGAATTTTTTTCTGGTCCCTTCCACTTTGAATTATCCAAGTTCTACTGTATATATAGTTGCACTTTTACGTAAGTTAGTGCCTGTCAACTTTTAGTGAAAATCGCCCAGCAGATAATGTTGCCATCCCGTTTTATTTCTTATAATTTTAAATATGGCAATATGAACAAAATGTCGTATAAATGTACGCAATGAAAAGCATTGTGAAATTGGAAATAAAATGTAATAATTATAGTTAACTAGGAAAAAAAGTTAGATTTCAATATGAGTATTTTTCAAAAGAACATGTCAATACCTTTAACCCTTTCGCGCCGACTGTCACGCATACGTGCCAGCAAGAAAACGCACTCATTTCCCGGCCGGCAAGCCGTGCCGGTGTGCTAAAATGTTTTCTGTTTCACTCCTGGGCAAATCACATTTGTGCCACTGTGTCCCGAAACGTTTTAAAAACTGTAATTTTTGGCACAAAATGTCATTGTATGTCCACAGGATTTGAGAAAGTGATCCATAGGATTTGAGTGCGCGTTTGTGCCTCCCGTCGTGAAAGGTTTAAAATGAATTGTTGTACCATGTATATGCGATTAAATTATCAAATTGTTTTAACAAAGTTATAATTTTTTTTTTTAATTTTTAACAAGAAAATTTTTAGGGAAAAAAAAAAAAAAACATTTTTAAAAAGTCGTCTGTAGGACACAAGTTTGATTTTCTTTCGATTTTTAATTTTATACTTCTCTGAGGTAAAAATGATCTACATTCTTCATAGAAAATAATTTTAATAAATAATTTCAGTAAATAATTTGTATTGCGTGAATTTGTATAGGAAAATGTAGAAGGTAGTTTTGTGACGACCACATCATATTAGATTTTTTTTTTTTTTTTTTTTTAAGTCCAGTTACATTTCCACCCAATGCTTTAACAGATGTAAATTCTTGCTTTCTGAAAAAAAAAAAAAAAAAAAAAAATTCCAATAGAATATGATTAAAATATATATATATATATAGATAAATAAATAAATAAATAAAAAACTGATATATTGTGGCCATTACTAAATTTTCTTCTATATTTTACTATATAAATGCACGCAATACAAATTAGTATTTGTTAAAGTTATTATTTATTAAAAGTGAAAAAATTCGATCTATATATATATATATATGTTATTATTACTGATCATTGGTTCAACCATTAGTTTTGAAGGTATTGAGGAGTTCTTTTGAAAGATACCCATATTGAAAATTTACACCCCCGGGTGGGGGGGGGAGGACGATGTTCCTATTTATACAAGAAACATTACCTAGTTGATTTTTACTATTAACAATTCTTTTTAAAGTCACAATGTTCTGTTAAAAATAATCCTCATTGAGTACATTTATAAGAAACTTTGCCCTGTACTGCCATACAAAAAATTATATATATATATATAGCAACGCTATTTGAAGCGCGATTTCCATCAAAAGTTGATAGGACACTAATTTATGTCAAAATGCAGCTACATATAAATTTATATGGAATTCTGTGCTATTATACTTGAGCTAGAGCTGCCACAAAATGTATTTCTCTTGTCACACTCACAGATAAACATTTTCTAAAAATGTCTTTTGGATCTCTCAAAGCGTGTAAGCCATCAGTAACTGGTAGTCAAAAATTTTTATGATTACAATACTTTCTTCTATTGAATATAGAACAGAGTAATTATTGAAATTAAAATGTAGACTATAAAAGAAAACAACAATAATGATAATAATAATAATAATAATAATAAATCCAAATTTGAAATATGTACAAAATTTACACTATTATATTTATGAAGAGTAAAATTTTATATGACTTAAGGGGATAGTGAAGTTAGAAATCTTTGTTGAAAATTATTACTGTCATAGATTAATAAATGTATGAATATTAAGTATATTAATTTTTTTCTAAAAAACATTTAAATTTATATTAAGAATATTTTTACGCTTGAATGCTGAATTTTAATACAAAGTTTTAGCATTCAAATATAAAAATATTGGGAAAAAAAAAATCTTATCAATGAATCCACAAAGTAATACCCAAATATTTTAAATATTTTTAGAGTATATTTTTAAACTATGATAGTGTAAAATTGAAGAAAAAATAAATAAAATTAATTACCAGGAAGAATTAAAAACTTTCAAAAATTTTTAAATTTTAAATTATACATACTTTTGTAATTAAATAGTTATATTTAAATTTTAATATACTTAATATTATTTTATATCAATGCACCATCGATATAAATTTTCGTTACTCTCTCTCTCTCTCCAAAATAGTAAATATATATATTCATTCCTCCAATATGTATAATTTAAACATAATCATTAGCAACATGGCTTATCATGTTTATAAAAATATGCGGAGGTATTTCTATCATTTTAATAACAGTTGTCTATCGTTTTGAATTTATAGAATTGGCAGAAAACATTTAAATAAAAAGTGTTACGAAAGTCCATATATAAATATACATAAAAAACTAAATTTTCAATCCAAATTTAGTTTTCATATTGCTATAAATAAAGTATATTTCTATATATATGAAAATTTAAAAAGTTGACTTGTTCAAACCTCATTTTTTCACTATTTTTAAAGCAAATGACTGTCGCTGAAATATAACAAAATGGAAATTATTATCTTCACAAATTTCTAAAACTATTCTCTAGCTGTAAAATTTAGATTTAATGGTTAAGAAATGGTTTAATGAAACAATATGGCGTCCTTCCTACAAATTTTTTAATTCATTGTTCTGAGAGGGATATTCTCTTTATTGTTGTAATACCAAGTTTCATTGTTGTGTTTTGATCAAACTTCTTGTTTGTTAAAATTATTAACAATTGTCAAATAAAAATTCTTCGTTTATATTCTTGCAAGAATTTGTCTTATATTTAAAGGAGAAATGTTTAGTAAATAAACACGATAACTTTTATATATACAATAAATACAGTTTTATTCTGTGAATCTCTTAAAATTCCACTGAACTAATCAAAATGATTATGAACAAACAGTAAACAAACAACCTAGATTGAGAAAACACATAACAATTGTTTTAGGTCGAAATATTTAAACACCTTAATATGTGAAAAAATGTTGGCGTGACTGCAGTAAATAACAGTAATAACACACACACACACACACGCACACATATATATATATATCCAAGAGATTCAACACTCGGTTTAAATTTCATTTTTATATCTTTTCGCCCCCCCCCTCCCATCTTTTTTTTTTACATGTTTTGTGATTTTTTTTTTTTTTTACATACTTGCGACCTTTAAAAATATATTTCTTGTTTTTCGCTTTCTCAAAAATGAAACAAATAAATACAGATGTGTTTTTAACAATGACACTTCAAACTGAAATATAATTACGAAAATTTCTTAAAATTAGCATGATGTGGTTATGATCAAATAACCACCTACTGGTTAACTAGCACAAAAATTTTATCATATAGCTTCTCACAATAAAGATTTACATAATCGTTTTGGTACAATTTTAACCAATAGATGCTAAGCTGTATTCAAATAGAAAATCGCAAAAGGTAAGCAATAGTAACGTCAACTGACAGCCGATATACGTCCAAACTGAGTCAGCATTCTTTTTCAAAGTGGCCATCTCACATATCGTGTTTGGCGTATTTATACACTATATAAGCTAAAGCATAGCCTTCCCGTACACGATAAATTTTTGAAACGTGACAGCTTCACCTGTCGGCCTATATGCACAAATTGATTCAGTGTAGTTTTAAATGGCTCTCTACCATATAAAGTTTTGAGCAATTATACAATATAGAAATTGATATAAGTCCTTCCTGTAAACGGGGGAAATCTCAGTATAGCAGAATACCTGTCAGGTGATATGCACCAAAATATAATAGACACTAATTTAAGTCAAAGTGCAAGTAAATAAAAAAATCTGGAGTAACTGCACTTGACTTTCCGAACATTAAGTAAATAACGGTTGTATAAATAAATTAAAGTAAGATAAATCGTTAAATACGCAAAATAAAAAATTATAATAAGGTGTATCAGTACTTTTCTTCATATAGTATATTGTTTCATATAGTATATTTTTACTTTCTTCTATCTTCAATAGAAGAAAGTATTGGATTCGTAAAAATTTTCGATTTCGGGTTTTTGATGGATTTACACGTTTTGAGAGCTGTAGAACACGATTTTAACATTTTTAGAAAATGTCTGTCTGTCTGTCTGTCTGTGTGTGTGTGTGTGTGACAAAATTTTGTGGCAACTGTATCTCTGGAACTACTGCACAGAATTTCATACAAATTGGTATGTAGTTGCACCTTGACATAAATTAGTGCCTATCAACTTTTGGTAAAAATCGTCTTACAGGTTGCGTTGCCATCCCGCTTTTTCTAAATTTTAACAGGGTGATATAGGGGAAAAATTTTCAAGATGGGTATCTTTCGAAAGGTCTCGTCAGTACCTTTAAAACGAATGGTTAAACTATAAATCTCTGATAATTTAAAACAAAGTTATCGATTTTTTTTACTTTTTACGAAAAAAAAACTTAGAATTTTTTTTTTTTTTTCTCTCCCCTTAATTTTATCAAACTCCCACGGTTTCCGTGTTCTGACAAACTTAAACTAATTTTCGCTTTTTTCCCCTAATTTTGTCAAAGTCCTACGGTTTCCTTGTCTTGACAAACTTTAACATATTTTTGCATTTTTCCCCTAATTTTGTCAAAGTCCCACGGTTTCCGTGTTTTGACAAACTTTGACAAAATTTTGGGTAAAATGTGAAAATTATTCTAAGTTTGTCAAAACACGGAAACCGTGGGAGTTTGATAGAATTAAGGGGAGAGAAAAAAAAAAAAAAAGTGGGACTTTGACAAAATTTTGGGTAAAATGTGAAAATTTGATAAAGTCCCACTTTTTTTTTTCCCTCTCCCCTTAATTCTATACTTTTTTTTTTTTTTTTTTGTTACTGAGTGCATTTGTATAGGAAAAGATAGAAGAAAGTCTCGTGGTGGCCACAACATACTAGTTTAAATTATTATCCAGACTATTGTTTGTTCCTGTTTTTATTTGAAGTGTTATTCAAGAAACCGAAAGCTAAAGTGAGATAACACTTATCATTTTTACATTTGGCGGTTTTATCAGCGCCATTCTATAAACTTCCGATGTTGCTAATTAAATACAGGAAAAGTGGTGCGCTGACTGATCAGAGGCGTAGTAAGACAGACTTTACTCTCTACTCTTTGATCAGTTTGTCTTTATCAGTTTCAAAAAAAGGAAGTTTGCATTTTTTTTTTTTTTTTGGCAAAATCGATACCATTTTTAAAATGCCGCACTATTTACGTAATAATTCTTTAAGTAAATTTTGTAGCATGTAGTTAACCTATTTAATAATAGAACATTCTAAAGGATTTTGAAAGGAAAATACACTTTTAAATAACTTCAAATAAGAATAATAATATAAACTTCTTAACGTTCATTCTCATTGATTTAGCACTGTAATCAAACATTTAACATTTTTTTAATGAAAAACATTTTCAGTATTTTTCTCACTTGTTTTAATCAATTTTTGAACTTTTGTCCCTTTTCTGTTCTGTAGATAACAGAACTACTTCGAAATTTTGCAAATGATGTTTCAAAGCAAGCTATAAGCAGAAGTTACTTTAAATTTTTTGTATAGGGGCAAATTCACTATGCTGCTTTAATGATGCACTCGTGCCTACTGCCCCCCCCCCCCCCTCCCCATGACAAGCTATGCCATTATTTTGACATAAAACAAGTATTGCGAGATTTTGCAATTCATAGTGTTTGCTTACAAAGTTTTTTTTTTTTAATTAATTGATTTAATTAGTATTTGGATTTAACAGGTTAACATACAAATGTTTTAAACCAAAAATTTCGCAAAAATTAAAAAAGTTATTATTTTTACGTATTCAACACCAATTACGTATCTAATAGCCATTTTTGAAATTAGTTTATCAATTTTCAAAATAAAATGTGTAGTGAACACGTTGTTGTTGCTTCTAATCCCAGACGGTCCAGCATAGGCTAGACCATCTCCATGAAGCCAAAAACTTCAAAAAGTCCAAAAACAGAAGTCGTTCCTTTAAAACCTCATCTTTTTTAAAATCCAAGCAGTTAAAAATGTGAGAGAGGGAGGCCTGATCAGCTATAAACCAGAGGCACTCCGGGAAAAAAAAAAAAAAAAAAAAAAAAAAATTCAGCCCTACTGGAAAGTGAGGCGTTCTCTGATGTGCCCACTCAAAAACTTGTGAAGGCCGTTTGATGCTTCTGCCTTAATAGAATTGTATTGGAGAGACCCATCAGAGCTCTTTCCAGTGTACCACGGCCAGTTGGGTGTCGTTCTACAAATTTTAACGATTTCAATATTTTGGAGGGAGACTATTTCACTTTTTATGAGAATACCGTAGGTTATCGCATGCTCAGCAGAAGCAGTCTTGGCTAAAACGTCAGCAGATTCATTTCCAAAAATCCCAATATGGGATGGAACCCATTGAAAATGGATTGAGTGTTTCAAGGAAAGCCCGGAGATGAGATCTAAAATTTTCAGACTCACCTTGTCCCCTATATTCATCCAATAAGAGAGTGCTGTATACTACTCCGATTCAAAAAATTAGAATAATGAAAAGAAATATGGTCAAGGGAAATGAAAATCGAATTTATCAAATAAATAATCAACAACATCAAATATAAAGTACTATAATATGAATCTGCATATTTTGCAGATTGTAAAAATGTAAACACATTACAATGAAATAGAAAATATATTTGAATCAGCTAACAACAAAAAATTCAAAATATTAGAATACTTTCTAACATGGTTCAAAAAATTAGAATAATGAAAATACATTGAACATAATTTAAACTCTAAGTATTTTTACTTGCTAATCAGTACTTTGTTGCATCACCCTTAGCTTTAATGACAGCTCTTAAACGTTTTGGCATGTTTTTAACTAAAGGTTCACAATCTTTTTTATCCAAATTCGCCCATATGCTCTTTATACTAGAAATAAGTTCTTTTTTGTCTCTAGGCGCAACTTCTTGAAGTCGTTTCTTCATAATTCCCCACAAATTCTCGATAGGATTTAGATCGGGTGAGTTTGCAGGCCAAGGGAGTACAGGTATGTCCTTCTCTTTGAGCCATTTAGTTGTTGATTTGGAAGTGTGGGGAGAAGCTGAATCTTGCTGAAACAAGAAATCGTCATCACATAAATCCTCAGCTGAAGGAATCATGAAATGTTCAAGAATTTCTTGATAGACTTCTGAATTGACTGTTGTGGAAACAATACACAACCTGCCTGGGCTTTCAGCAGTCATGCAGCGCCATACCATAACAGAGGTCGCAAATTTAAACGAACGTTTTAAACATTCTTTCTTATAAGCTTCATGTTTGAGTCTCCAGACACGTATACCTTGATTTCCGTGAGACACACAAAACACACTTTCATCGCTGAAAAGTATCTTTTTCCAATCGTCGTGATCCCAAAATAGCCTTTGTTTACACCATTTAACTCTAGCAGCCCTTTGCTTAGATGATAAGAATGGCTTTATCTTAGGCACACGTGATCTAAAACCTAATTTGCGAAGTCGTCGTAGTGTTGTAGATTTGGGGACATTTATACCCATTTCTTTCCATTTTCTATGCACATATCTCACACTCCGAAAACGATGTTTCTTCACAATCTTTTTCAATTGCCTTTCATCTCTTCTTGAAGTTACTGGCTTTCGACCACTTTTAAAGTGTTTATTTTGAAAACACTTATTATTAGAATATTCTCTCAAAACTCTACTCACACTTGCTTGAGAGCATTTCACTTCTTTTGCTATAAAAAGTTGTGTTTTTCCTATTTCGTGCAAGTACACAATACGATATTTCACAGCCTCAGATAAATCGCTCTTTCGTCCCATATTAAGCAAATACTACGCTAACAATCAAATGCCAAACGACTTTTCATTTTCAACGGAGCACATTTTATAGTCCCACAGATGTTAATCCCGCAGCCGTTCTCTCAACTTATAAGAAAAATTTGAATATTCTAATTTTTTGAACCATGCTATCGAGGTATTCTATTTCTTTGAATTATTCTAATATTTTTTAAATAGTTAATTATTAATATATCTGATAAAAATAAATATTTATGTTATATTTATAAATGCTCTGAAGATAATTAGATACTTTTAATATATTTTTTCCTGGACGCAGTATGCAAATTGACGCGTTAGCAACATCAAACTCATTCTTTTTTACATTATTCTAATTTTTTGAATCGGAGTAGTAGAGGCATGACTGTCGATTAATGTGCCCCGGCCCGGCGTCGCTCGTCGCGCTGTAAATCAGGGGCGCACTTGAAACTCAGGCGTTGATTTAGCAGGAGCTTTACTTACCAATCCTAAAAAAAAGTCTGAGAAGCATGGTTTACAATCTCCAAATTCTAATATCAACTCCTTAAAAATATTCAATGTACTGTAAATGGATTATTTACCCCAGCTATGAGGATTAAAGTGGAATAATGGTGCTGAATGTTTGAGAATGGCCTTCGAGTCTAAAATTATCTATTTGAGTTTACTTAAACACAAAATTATAAAGTAATTACTGGCCACATAGCGTTGAAGGAAGCAAGGGAGAAAAAAAAAATAATAAAGGGTTTTCCAATAGGGATGATACAATTTTAAATGGTTAGAATGGCAACACTGCCTATTATTTTTTGACATTTCTTGTGTCATTTGTGTTTAGTATGCTATGCCATTTAATCATGCAAAAACACACGCTTGAACAACGTTTCAAAATTATTAAATTGTTTTATCAAAATCAGTGTTCATATGTGAATACTGAGAGAAATTTGAGAAGAATTCATGGACGACATTATTCAGTTAATCGACTCGATCGATTGTGATTTTTTCTTTGGGGATATGTTAAGTCAAAAGTTTATGCTGATAATCCAATAACAGATGAGGTACTTTAACGTATATTATATATTCAGACACATCTAGTATTATATCGTCATAAATCTCAAATTATCGAACTGATTTTTACAAATAACTTGTTTTACGCTTGTGTTTATATGCCAGCTGTGTATCATAAAGACAGATATAAATTTTAAGGGAGGAAGGTAGAGCTCATCAAAATAAAGGCTAATAATTCCTTTAAAAACCAGGGTTGGTGATATCATTATACGTCAGCAGGTGGCGCTGGAAGGGGGAGCATGTTCAGGTATTTTTAATTGGGGTCATGCACTGTTTTTAAAAGCTAAAATTTCGAATATCTCCTGTAGCACTTTAAAATGGAAAGGTAGATACAACAATGTAATGCAATTTTAAATTATTTCGGTATGCCTTACCCTGATCTCTATGCGATACCTGTGAAAATTCCAGAAGAATCAAAATTAAAGTGTAAGCCATAAAAAATAAAATAAAACGCAGAAATAAATAGCGTGTTTTTAATTATTCGCATGTACCGTAGAAAGCAATGCTTGAAGATATTGTTTCATTATAATTAATTTTTTATAATGAATAATAGCTTATTTAAATAGTGAATTACACTTTAAACGCATTCAAAGTTATTCAATAAAATTTGCATGATTTTATTATTGTTCAATAATGTTAAATCTCCCGTCAATCTTAAATAACCTGTCCAGCAGTTTCTACAAGGAAGATATCGTCCATCTAGTTGTAGGGAGTTTTTTGTGATTTTCGGAGAAATGGGCTATAATCCATTAGAAACATTCCACAGAAAGCGCTCTATCTAGACCTTAGATCCTAGGGTAGCCAATCGGCTTTAACTCCAACACAAACACATCTATATAAGCAATACACCTAGAAATGCTAAATTTTTTAATTAAATGACACATAATGACCTTCTAATTTTGACGTAGTCCGGCAATCTAGTCTAACTAACTGGGTTGCACTTTAAGAATTCAGCAATACAGACTCAATTAATGGTAATTAACTCAATTAATTGTGATTTTATGTATGCCATGTCGAAAAACTTTACAAAACTTTACGAGATTTTTTTTTAATGTTTCTTTTTCTTTTATTATATTGTGTTATTTTAGTTAGTTGACTACATAGAACTGATGAATGAATTTTTTTAAAAGTTATTTCACATTGTAAAGTTATTTAAAATAAATAGATCAGTTAATAATAATAATTATAAAAAAGAGTTTATTTGAAAAGTAGAAGAAAGCAGAAAAAAAAAGTACATTAATGTGTATTGTTATGTTAATATATAATGTTTTATTCAACAAACTTTAAAATATAGCATTTGACGAATAGCTCCTAATAGAAACAGTTTCCAGTTTAATAAATGAATAAAATAAATAAAAAGTACTTATAGTGCATATTTTTTATAAGAAAATTTGCTGAAATTACATCTGTGTAAATCTTTGGTTTTGTAGCGCTCAGCACTTTTATTTTAATCTATTTATTTATTTATCTATCTATGGGTTGTGTTTAACTTATTGTACTTAATTGATTTTTAATATTTTACTACCTATTTCGACTTTTTGATTCTTATGTCATTTTAAAGATAAATATATTGTTGCGTACTTGGGGATTCGTGAGTTGTCTGAGAATGAAAGGACAAACGTACAAAAATTCAGCAATTTATTCACAGAAAGTTCCAGAAAAATACAGGTCAATAAACCAATTATCAGCTTCAATTCAAGCAGTAACCACAGCTTAAAACAACAGCTGTCAATAGCAAATCCATAGTACAAACTGTATAACAATAACACTTGAAGCAAGTCTCTCTCAAAGAGGCTTAAGAGCACTAGCGAAGCTGGCTGAGATCTGAACTGAACTGACTGCCTTGGCGAGGAAGCGCTCCTTATATGCTGTTCCATGGAACCCAGATTTTTCGAGAAAACTCTAGAAAGTGGTCAACCAATCAACTTACAGCTTCCATATTTGGTATATCCCATATAAGGATTTTCTCGCCAAGGTCGCCAAAAAAATCGCCAAGGTGGGAAAAAGTCGCCAAATTTGGCGCCAAATTCATTACCTGCATTACTGGGGCTTTTTAATGCGTTTTTAAGGGAAAATATGGCTATTTCAACGCTAAAACGACTAGAAAAGCACAAAACTAGCAGTTTATCAACTTACTAAGCCTCTTTGAAAGAATTTATACAGAAATAAACACAATTATTTACAATTTTGTAACACTGCCCCCTCCCAAGGACTGCAAGTCCCGGGCAGTGCAACCCTTGGTCAAGAGGCGAAACTAAACAAATTTACAGTCTAAAATACAAAAACTAAGTTGCATATAACGATAAAATAGAAATACAAATCAAGTGAGAAATATTTACAAAATTCACAAATATGTACAAATATTTATATACAAATATTTACAGTGCACATGCGCAAATTTTATCAGTATTTACATTTTTACATTTTTAATTTTAATATTACCGGTAATTGTGGTATTTGGCTAGCCTGTTATAGTGCACCACCTTCGGTTTTGATGAAGGTGTTTTAGTGATCCGCACCACTACATCATTCAGCCTTTTTAAGACTGTGTATGGTCCGTCCCAGTTGCACTGTAACTTGGGAGAGAGTCCTTTGCGTCGAACAGGATTCCACAACCAGACCTTCTCTCCTTCCTGAAACTCATGTTGCGTAGCCTTTAGATCGTACCTTGTCTTCATTTTCTCCGATGCAATGTGAATTCGCTCCCGAGCAAAGTTGTGAACGTCCTCAAATCGTGCCTGGAGATCTTGGATATACTCCTCGGGCGATGAAGGCGCATCGGGTGGACAACCAAACAGGAGATCACAAGACGAAGTTCACGAAGAGACGAAGTTCACGTCCAAACAGCATCTGGGCTGGAGTATAGCCGGTGGTTTCATGGACAGCACTTCGATAAGCCAGCAGGAACAATGGCAACTTCAAGTCCCAATCTTGCTGGTTCCTTTATACTAGAAGGGAGAGGTTATTCAGGATGGTACGATTCAACCTCTCGACCATGCCGTCCTACTAGGGATCGAAGGGTGTTGTCCGGGTTTTGTCTATCCCTAGTAGTTCACACAGTCCTTTGAAAACATCAGAGGTAAAGTTCCTACCTTGGTCGGTATGAAGTTGTAGGGGCGTGCCGTACCTTGACACCCATTGCTGCACTAGGACTTCTGCGACTGTGCATGCCTCTTGATTGGGAATGGGATATGCCTCAGGCCACTTGGTGAAATAGTCCATCACGACGAGAATGTATTTATTTCCACTGGAGGTCCGTGGCAAAGGACCCAAGATGTCGATTGCAATCCGTTCAAATGGTGCTCCCACGTTATACCGTTGCAGTCTTCCTCGACTTCGTTTCTGCGGGCCTTTACGTGCCGCACAAGCATCACAGGATTTACACCATTTCTCCACATCCTCCTTTGCCTTGCACCAGTAGAAGCGTTCCCGAACTTTCTGCAGAGTCTTCATTACCCCAAAATGACCTCCGGTAGAGCTACTATGCAGTTGTTCTAAAACAGCTGGAATTTTTGATCTTGGTAATAAAATCTGCCATCTGAAGCTTTTCCCATCATCAGATTCCCACTTTCTGTATAATACGCCGTTTCTGATATGCAGAGAGTCCCAAAGTGCCCAATAACTTTTCGTAATGGGACTAAATCTGGAAATATCCTGCCAGATAGGTCTGTTGCTGGTCGTCTCCTTCAGCTGTAATATTGGCTCTATGTCAGGATCTTCCAACTGGGCTTTTCTAAGTTCTTCGTCACTCCATGGATCGGGATCTTGATCTGATGGTGTTGAGACAGTAACTTGGCAGGCAACCGGATTTATCGGCAGGTATTTCTGTTCGGCTCTAGAGCAGTACTTGCAGCTTTCCGAGCAGGGCTTCCGTGACAAGGCATCTGCATTACCATGTAGAGTCCCTTTGCGATGACGTATCTCGAAGTCATATTCCTGCAGGCGTTGTATCCACCTGGCAATCTGTCCTTCCGTGTTCTTGAACTGGAGCAACCACGTTAAAGATGCATGGTCAGTCCGGAGCAGGAATATTCTGCCATAGAGGTAATGATGGAAATGTTCTATGGCTTTTACGATGGCGAGTAGCTCTTTCCTGGTGGTACAGTAATTTCGCTCTGGTTTAGACAGGCATTTACTCCAATAGGCAATGACATGTTCTTGACCATCAATTTCCTGCGACAGAACGGCACCGACACTCTCATGGCTGGCATCTGTATCAAGTATAAACTGTCTGTCGGGCTGTGGATACGTCAAGATAGGCGATGATGTTAAGGCCTCTTTAAGTCGCTTGAAAGCTTTTTCACATTCATCTGTCCACAGGAATTTCTGTTTGGCTTCCGTCAGCTTGTGGAGTGGTCTGGTAATATTTGAGAAACCCTTGACAAACTTCCTGTAGTAAGTGCATAACCCCAGGAAACTTCGTAGTTGGTGTACATTTTCAGGGCGACTCCAGTTCTCGACTTCAGACATCTTCTCAGGATCAGTTCTCACACCTTCGGCAGAGATGATATGGCCGAGGTAGCTCACTTCACGACGGAACAAGTTACACTTGCCTGGATTCAACTTGAGGTTAGCCATTCTGAGTTTCTCCAGCACCTTTCGGATATTTCGAAGATGGTCTTCAAAGGTGCGCCCCACAATGATAATATCATCCAAATACACCAGACAGGCTTCATAGGAAAGTCCTTGCAGCACTGTCTCCATCAGGCGTTCGAAGGTGGCAGGTGCATTACATAATCCGAATGGCATAACTTTAAATTGCCACAGTCCTTGTCCCGTGGTGAATGCAGTCTTCTCACGATCATCAGGATGTAACTCTACTTGCCAGTAACCGCTCTTCAGATCCAAAGTCGAGAACCATTTATTGCCAGCAAGTGTGTCTAATGTGTCGTCAATTCTGGGAAGAGGGTAACTGTCTTTCTTCGTGATGTCATTCAAACGACGATAATCCACACAAAATCTTGTTGAACCATCCTTTTTCCGCACCAGTACTATGGGAGAGGCCCAAGGACTCGTTGATGGTTCGATGACATCATTGTGCTGCATTTCACTTAGAAGTTCAGTGACCTCTTCCTGTTTAGCAAAGGGAAGTCTTCTTGGATGTTGTTTGATTGGAGGATGATTTCCTGTATCAATTCTGTGCTGGGTGATGTTCGTTCTCCCGACGTCTTCAGGTGTTCGAGGAAAAAGGTCTTTAAATTCTTGGAATAGCTTCTCCGCAGCACATCTCTGTTCTTTTCCTAACTCTGCATTCTTGAGTAATTCCGTTATTAATTGTTCAGAAGACTTGGATTCAGTTGATTGCGTGGGTCGGTTGATGCATGTTACAGGAGTGCAGGCTGCTAACACCTCATCCTTCTTCACTGTTCGGACCTTATCGCTGATGTTTGCGACTCTCACAGGAATAGTACTCTTTGAGAGATCAACTAGAGATGAAGCTACCAGAACTCCTCTTGGGCTGTTGTCTGTATTCGGGTATTCAATCAGTCCATAGCGGAAGTATTGCTTTGTAGGTGGTGTTCCTGAAACTATTGTCTCTGTGTGTGGAGGGATGGAAATTTCAGACTTGGCTGTTATCTGGCAAATTGTCTGAATGTCTTGATTTTCAGGGTTGAACACAGCGATGTCTTCCGAACTCGAATGCAGTTCATTATTCTTGAAGTCCAATTGAAAGTTAAATTTTCTCAGGAAATCAATTCCAATGATTAAAGGATCTCTTATATCTGCCACATATGCCATCTGATGGTAACTGGCATTCCCAAAAGTGATAGTCAAGTTCATTTTACCATATATTTTGATTTCGTCTCCGGTCACAGTCTGGAGTTTAACGCAGGGCGGCGTCCAGATGATCTTCTCTTTTAGTTCTTGAGCCAAATCCGTTCTAATGATGGTCACGTTGGCTCCCGTGTCCAGAATCATCTGGCAGGTGGCGTTGTTGACTTGGCCATAGACGTGAAGTCCATTATCGCCGCCACTCATCGATGAAACATGAAATACTGTAAATTGGGGCTCTTTAATATTAGGCAACCTCCGCCCCACGAGATGGCCTCCTCTTAGTTTCCCTGTAGTGATGGTGAAGACGGGTGATTTCCTATAGTTGGTCGTACAGGGCAGTTCCTCTTCACGTGACCATCCCCTCCACAGCCCCAGCACTTTATCTTCCGGTCCCTTATTTCCTTGTTATTCTCCAGGCTGCGCAATCTCTTTAAGATCTCTTCGATACTTCTCTTCATTTAATTTTCACCAGCAGGCGTATCGTTTAAAGAGACTGCTCTTATGGTATGGCGGTCTTTCCGGGAGGCTTGTTGGGCTGCCTCTATCCTAAGTGCCTAGCCTAAAGCTGATTCTACGTCTCTGATGTTGGAGAGTCTCAGCGCTTTTTGAATTTCTGGATCCCGAACAGCATCGATAAAGTACTGAAGAGCTAAGTCGTTTCGAGTGTCAGCTTGACAGTCTGAGAATGCTAGGTGTGACAATCTCTGAATGTCCGCTGCCAGCTCTTGCAAACTTTCGCCCGTTTTCTGGTAACGGGACTTTAGCTGGAGGCGACTATAGTCCTTAGAACACTTCTCTCCGAACCGTAGCTCCAGTGCTCTAGTCAAGGCCTCGAAGTCGTTCCTTTCTTCCTTACTAACATTTCTCAGTATCTCGGCTGCATTTCCCCGTAACGCTGCTGCTAAGTGGACTGACTTGGCGGTAGAGTCCCAGCCGTTAGCTTCAGCTACGATGGAAAACTGCGTTTTATATACATGCCACGAGGAACTGCCGTCGTAGGTGGAAAGCTTAATAAATTCCTGATTCTGGATTCTTCTCTCTTTCTTTTCAGTTTCCTGGGGCAGGGATTCTAATTTTTCTTCCACTTTCTCTCCAGATCTTCTTCTATTCTCTTCAGTTTACCTTCAATCTCTGAAAACCTTCCTTTCAGCTCTTGATCAGAGTTTTCTTTAACTTACTCCTCGAAACTCCGTTCTATTTTATTAACACTCTCTTCAACCTTCATAACATTCTCTTCTATCTTCATAGCTTTCTCTTCAACCTTCATAACATTTTCTTCTCATAGCTTTCTCTTCAACCTTCATAACATGTTCTTCTATCTTCATAGCTTTCTCTTCAACCTTCATAACATTTTCTCCTATCTTCATAGCTTTCTCTTCAAAACTTTCTCTTCTATTCCATCTATTCTGCTTCCCATATCCGATAATTTACTTTCGATTGATTCTTTCACCGTTGAAAGCTCTGTCTTCATCTCATCTTGATTAGATTTAATTTCTTCCTGAACTTCACCCATAGTGTCTTTCATTTCCTTCATTTCTTCAGTCAAGCCGTCTTTCAATTCTTTCTGTCCGGCTTTCATTTCATTCATCTCGTGACTGAGGCTATCTTTCATCTCTCTTTGCGATGCTTCCATACTTTCTTTCATCTCTCTTTGTCCTTCTTTCATTCTTTCGATCAATCCGGTTTCCATCTTCTCCTGTCCTGTTTCCATTTTCTCTATCAATCCAGATCTTAACTCATTCATCTGAGCAGTGAGACCTTCTAGAATTTTTTTCATCTCTTGCTCCATAGCTCTCGTTATCACCATTCACAGACAAATCCCCGCTCCTGACACCAGAATTGTTGCGTACTTGGGGGTTCGTGAGTTGTCTGAGAATGAAAGGCCAAACGTACAAAAATTCAGTAATTTATTCACAGAAAGTTCCAGAAAAATACAGGCCAATAAACCAATTATCAGCTTCAATTCAAGCAGTAACCACAGCTTAAACAACAGCTGTCAATAGCAAATCCACAGTACAAACTGTATAGCAATAACACTTGAAGCAAGTCTCTCTCAAAGAGGCTTAAGAGCAATGCAAGCACTAGCGAAGCTGGCTGAGATCTGAACTGAACTGACTGCCTTGGCGAGGAAGCGCTCCTTATATGCTGTTCCATGGAACCCAGATTTTTCGAGAAAACTCTAGAAAGTGGTCAACCAATCAACTTACAGCTTCCATATTTGGTATATCCCATATAAGGATTTTCTCGCCAAGGTCGCCAAAAAAATCGCCAAGGTGGGAAAAAGTCGCCAATGCATTACCTGCATTACTGGGGCTTTTTAATGCGTTTTTAAGGGAAAATAAGGCTATTTCAACGCTAAAACGACTAGAAATGCACAAAATTAGCACTTTATCAACTTACTAAGCCTCTTTGAAAGAATTTATACAGAAATAAACACAATTATTTACAATTTTGTAACAATATTTTGAAAAATTTATATAATATTTCTCTAACGTGGACCAGTTACAATTATTTTTTGTCGAAACGATACGATACAAGTGAAGTTAATAAAATACGCGAGGAATGAATAAATAAAAATGAACAATATTTAAGCCCACTGAATGAAGTAATAAGAAAAAATGACGACATTTGTATGAGGACATTATACTTTATGGAAAAAAGTATTTTTGAAAGTTTTTTCTTCAGAATCTTTGCAAGCGTCATTTTAAACCTAGAAATATTTTAGAGATATATACAGAAAAGGAATTATTATTATAAATTGACTAAAAAACGCAATCATGAAAAGTATAATCAAAATAAGATTTTTTTTACAAAATTTTATGCTAAAATAAACAAAATGTCATCGCACTCTTGGCGATAAAAATTTAATTGTTGTCATGGGTGTCCTTTACTAAAACTGTATAGTGTAACCACGTTTCCTACGCCTAGCAGTGAGGACGAGTCGAAAATCTTGGAGGGTTTCCAAGTTGACCAACAGGTTTGAATTTAGTAAACATCCAGTCATTCGGTATTCCCTTATCGCTTATTTTCTCTCAACGAAAAGCTTGTCTTCCCTATTTTACTAGTGGACTCGTTGAATCCGCACTTGCGCAGAGGCTTCCATGGTCGCAAGAAATGTAGTTAAAGAGTACTGCCTGCGGAAGTATGAAAACTGTGGGTCGTCAACCATGAATTTTATTTTGAAACTTTTCTTTGAATGATTCTGGTTTCACTATTATACAATATTTATTTGGTTGTAATAATAATTTGACTTCTGGTAAATTAAAATTTTAATTAGGTGGGGAAATTGGTATAGTATTTATGAGTTTCAAATTTTAAAGGTAAATAAGAAAAGAAATAAAGTGCGAAAATTTCGCTCGGGTTTGCTAGTAGTATTTGTTTCCAGTTATTATTAAATTTAAAGTTTTTCAGTCAACCAAAAATTTTTTTTTTCCTTTCTTTCTTTCTTTTCCTTTCCTTTCCTTTTTTTTTTTTTTTTTTTTTTTTTTTTTTGTACTTATTTTGATAAATTATTTGCAACATGATTATAATTTTGACTGAAAGTTAAAAGCTTCAAATTACTCTTTGAATAATTCAAAAAACAACATAGATTATTTCGAAGTAAATATTTAAAATATTCTTATAAATATAATACAAATATTAAACGATGTATAGAGCAATGAGACCACGATAATTAGACTTCCTCTATGAAATAATATTTAGTATTTCTATAATAAGTATTATATTAATTTCGAGGATATAACGCATTTTTAATTTACACATGTGTTGGCTGTCTATTTTTCTTCATTTTAAAATTATTTGATTGCATAAATATATATATTTCTCTCTCCCTCTCTCTCTTTTTCTCCCCTAAAGTTACAATTTAGTGTAAACAAATAATTCAATATCAGAAAACAAAAAGATAAAATTTTCTGGCTAAAAAGTTGCAAAGTTTTAAGAAAATAAAAATGAAAAAATTAAGTGGCAGATTTAAATTATTGATGATAAAAAGACACTGAAACTTTATTGGTAAATTTAGAGCACGATTCCACAATTTGTAGCCCACCGCGTAACATATATTTTTCACCGACTAACTTATCTATTGGATGGAGAATACATAATTTAGAATAAATATGATAGCCTTATGTAAAAAAAAAAAAAAAAAAAAAAAAAAAAAAAAAATCATAAAAAAAATTTGTTTAGTAATTAGCAAAATATCATTAGAAAATAATGGATTTTGGCATTGCAACTTAACGAATAATCTAATGGAACGTTTTAAGGCTGGTTTGAACTACCTTCTCTGAGATACGACAATAAATTAATCTCAGATTATGAAGTTTCCGAACCAGATTTATGGAAGAGGCGGCAATTTTTTGAACTCTGCATATTAAAATGCTTCATAGTTTTTTTTTTTTCTTCTTTTCGTAAAAAAAAAAAAAAAAAATACTATTTGAGGCTATTATATTGCGTTTTTTAATCTAACACTTCTAGGATGTAAAAACTAGTCACTATTTAGGGAAATAAAAGTTTTCATTTATTTTTTATTCAGTACTAGTAGATCTGCAAATCAGGAGCCTCAACGTCGTATTTGCATCACACATTACACAACAGATCATTTTTATATTTTCTTTATTATATAAATAGCCGCCTTCAGCGACTAGCTCGTTCACGATCCTTAAAAAATCCGATTTTTCGAAACTCCCGCTCACTTTCGCCTGTGGCGCCTTTTTCCTATTTCAGGTCCTACAACAGCTTATTGACATATAGTGTAAATAGCTTTATTGAAAAATTTAACCGTAGTAAAATCCGGCTCGGTAGCGCCTGCGGCGCCTTCTTCCCATTCAATATTTGAAACAGCCTGTTCGCTCACCGTGTTATGATCCTTGAAAATTCTGACTTTAGCAAAACACCGCTCGTTGGCATCTGCGGCTCCTTATCCCCGTTTTAGAACTTTATAATTAGTCAATAGCGATTGGTCTATAGAAATAATAATAATAATAATAATAATAAATCTGTAAACGACATCATGGTACCTTTATTATAGCTCTCCTTGGCGACTTTTTATTTTTTAATAAAATAAAAGGGATCTCGCCAACATGGCATTAAAAATTTAAAAGTCGCCGTTAGGGTCTTTTATTAAAGCTATCTTGCCAGGGAAAATATGAAAACTAAGTCATCAAACATGAATTTTATTTTGAAACTTTTCTTTGAATGATTTAGTTTAAGTATCATTGCCCAAACGTCAGTGGAGGCCCTCTGTTGAGACTCAAAACGGTTTTCGATTCTGTCTGTGTGTTTATCTGTCTGTCGGTGTGTCGCGCGATAGCGGCAGCAAAAATTACGCTATTGACTTGCGGTTTGGTACACATGTTCATGAGCCCCATGGAATTAGTTGTATAGTTTTGGGTGTGTATTCCATTTGTAGTTCCTGTACAGGGCCATGCCAAAGTTTTTCGTATCATTACGGCCTATGGGAAGAATTTGTATTTATCGCGATAGTCACCGCAAAAATCAAGCTATTGACTTGCAATTTGGTACACATGTTCACGAGTCCAACGGAATTAGCTCTATAGTTTTGGGTGTGCATTCCATTTGTAGTTCGAGTACAGGGACACGCCAAAGTTTTTCTTATCATTACGGCCTATGGGAATAATTTGTATGAACTGCGATAGCGGCCGCAAAAATCCTCCGATTGACTTATAAATTAGCACACACGTTCAAGCTCTGTATAGAAATAGCTGTATAATTTTTTTTATGTCTATATTGCTTCTGAATTGTGTACAGGGACACGCCAAAATTCTTATCATTACGGCATATGGGGTGAATTTCGTTTAAGCACATTTTAACATTTACTTTGCAATCAACAAAGAGAAATCAGCGTGCATTAGTGAGATGTTTAAACTTATGTTCTTTTTTTGTAGAAAATATGTGCTGTTAGGCTTCCTAATTAATGTGTAGGACCTTATATAAGTGTTCTGACAATCAGGGGCTGACTGACTCAATTTGGCCCACCCGGCTACAAAATATTTTGGCCCACTCACTCACACCATACAGGAATCTAGGGAACCACTTTCAGGGCGGACTACAGAAATTCAAGATATTTTAAAGTCACAATTTTACAACATTTTGCTCAATTTGCCAAATTAATATAAGTGTTTAATAGAGGTCTTCACGTGGTGGCCCGAGCTTCGTTACAGCTAAAATAATCAATTTCGTCTCGTGACGAGCCGGAGTTGGACATAACACATTTTAATCGTCGGACCCGACCAGGTTCATTCTTAATTGTTTTGTGTATGTTCGGTCCTGGCCTGCATTAAATACTTTTCAGGCCGCGTCGAACAGGATATTTTTTTAGACTTTCTTCGTTAATTAACGAACGAAGAAGATAAATGATAAAACATTTCATTTGCAAATTATTTTACATAATTCTATAAGTTCATGTGTCACATGAAAGTTTGTTTTTGGTAAAATGCGTTTATAACTTCAACTTGATTGTTTGATTCTCTGCTTGTTGGCGCTCTGATTTCTGTAAATAATTTTAGCACATCTCGAAACTGGTATAATACTATTTAAGGGTATAACTGGTTTCTGATTCAAAATGGTATGCATGTAGCTACTAGTTCGCTCACATGCACACACAAAAGAAATTAGATACGTTACTGTCTATTAGGCTTTATATCCTACGGCCTGTAGGATCTAGAGATTAAGAGGGATATTTTTAAGTATTTTTCCGTTTCTTTCCTGGGCGCTGCATGCAATGAAATCAGTTTTTTAAACGAGCAAAAGCATCTTTTCCATATTGAAAGCGATTGTATTAACATTATTCTTATTATTTTAACAGGTTAACACAATAATTTTTAGATACATTACGGGGTATAAGTGGAAATGCATTAATGTACATTTTTAGTAGTATTAGCCATTTTTAATACCTTTTACATTGTTTGATGAACACTATTAATTTAGGTTTGACTTTCTGTCGATATGTAATAATAAATCTCTGTTTATAAGTAATTGTCTTCTAAAAGATCAGTAAATTTGTTGAGGGATTCTCTATATCTTGTCTAGATAAACCTCTGAAAAGTAGATACAATATATATATATATATTGCATAGAAAAAAATGCATATTTTTAATATCCGAGCGGGCTGGCCTAATTATGTCGTCCGGGCATCAAAATTTCGGCCCATGTAGACCTATACTATATATATACACTAAGCGACAAAAAAAAAGCCGCACTGCATAAAAAATGACTTATACCTTTTTTATTTGTAATAACTTTAAAATTAATGTTTGAAACAAATAAAACTGTCTTGTTTGCCTAATACCAAAGGTATGAAATGATACCTATGTATATTTTCCATTTAATAATTCGCATAATTGCACTTTACGAAGTACTTTTTAAAAATCTGATTAAAACTTTCTTTTTGAACATAATGCAATAACTATACACTTTGCATTCTATTATGATTTATTATATGAAACAAACAAGTTATACTTTAATATATGAAATAAAACTATTTATTTGTTAGATCTAAGCAATTTTTTGTTAAAAATATGTATTCTGCATTGGGTTAATTCCACCTTTATATGGAATTACTGCATTAATGCGCAATGGCATAGTTTTATACAGTGTTTTAATATAAATCTCAGAAATTTCAATGTGCCAAATATCACAAACAAATTTTTCTAGTTCTGGCAGAGTTATAGGCTGCAAATTTCGAATACTCACCCCTCTCCCCCGCCTTTTTATAGACGAAACATTTTCGAGCGGATCGCGATTTTGACCATTTCCATGTCTGGTAAAGAAGAAATTTTACTATATCCTTTGTGGTATTTAACTTAAAGTGAAAAAAAGTATGATTACTTACAGAATTATAGATTCTCATGGGAATGTATAAGAAATTTTGACAATTTGAAGTGAATAAACTTACCACAGACGCCGTGTAGTAAGGTGCCTTATTATCTTCAAATGCTGTTTACGAAAATGTCTAAGATACCTCCAAAATAGTCGGTCAGGCACCACTTTTCTGCAGATTGTGTTTTATTTCGAGTTAATTGATCCCTTGAGCATAAAAATTTCTCCGAGTGTTTGAAAAGTTATGCACCTCCGTACCATAATGTACGGAGAATGTGTCACTGTTTTAAAAGTGCGATTTTCATTAAGTCGGTCATATTTTCCTCTTCATTCTAGCTTTTTTCAACTGCACGAAAAAAGAAAACTTGATTAATTAGAGAAAACCAGTTCAGCCTAATAATTAACTGTTAATGTTTTTAAATTTTGGTCAACTAAAGTATTGTTTTTTCTAATTCTTTTCCTTAATAATGGCTTTTTTCGCAGATCTTCCGTTCTTTAACCCGCTTAGTTTAATTATTTCCGCATTGTTTTTGGAGAAAGTAATTTACTATGCACTTTTTTAAAAACTTTTTTAAGTTCTGAACATGATACAAATCGATTTTTTATACATTCGCATTTTAATTTGCGGTTATCTTGCTTGGATGAGCAACATGACCGCCTAAAGCCAAATTCCCAGTTTAAACGGCCAAAAAAATTTATATTTTGCTAAAATGCATTTTACCAATATTTCGTTAGCATTTAATTATTTTTCCATCTCACGTATTAAAATATTTTTTGATTTTCATTTAAAAATTAATACTTTTTGTGGCATCGTTAACTGCCTTATTCTTACCATTTTTGAAATAAATTCTAAAATTACAATTTTCCTGACAATTGCATTTTGTTTTTAACACTAGACTCAAAGCTAAAGTGTATGTGGAGGACAACATAGTAAAATCTGTTCGAAAATTTGCTTTTTAAACGATAAAATTGGCGGTTGTAGAAGGCGAAAAGGAAAACATCCAAGTGCGGCTTTTTTTTTGTCGCTTAGTGTATATGCATATGTGTGTGGGATGCGATAGTATTCACTACGTGTACCTATAGTATTATGTACCAAATAAAGAGTTCCATGTATTAATGAAGTAGTTTGTTGTGAACTCATTGAAACATATTTATATTTAAAATAGTCAGGCCAGCAAAGCATGCTGAACATTCAAATAACGATCAAGAAACATCGATGTTATTCACGGTCTTAATGTTGGTCTATGTCCCAAAGTGGAATTTGGCTTGTTTCTACATTAGCAAGTGGTACGGTCAACATAAAAATTTACCGATTTTCGTATGCAGCTCCTTATAAAGTCCTAATGTGTCTCAAAAACAGATGGCGGACTTGATCTCCTCCTATGCTTTTTTATTGCTTGTTAACTTTATGATAACAGTTTTGCTAAAACCAAAAATCCAGGCTTAATTATAATGCATTATTTTATCACAAAAAGATGAGCATCTAGTCAACAACTTTTTTTTTCTAAATGTTGTTCAGTTTTCTGTTTCTTGCGGAATGAAAGCGTCTTACAGTGAAACACATTTTCATGGGAAACTTTAGAATTATTTCAAGCTAAGAATTTTGAATGGTATTTTCTTTAGATTAATATACAATATTAGTTTAAAATGTATAATAGTTTAAAACTTTAATTCTTTCTATCTTTGCATATCCCCTCCCCCAAGGAGACGTTCACCCAAGTTTGTCGCAAGTCTGTGCGATCTCACCTGGAAGTAGAAGATATTCCACAGATAAAATTGCTGTTATGTTTTAGAATTTGCAAAAAAGATTATAATGGAGTGCTATTCGCCCTTAAAGTGTAAAGCTTGTGAAAAATAACCTAATAGTTAAAATAAAACTTTAGCCTATTGTTAGTGTGTTTTACACTATATTTTGCATCATAAAAATACTTTAATAATATTTTTAATTTAAACTGAGTAAGGGAAAAAAAATAGATTTTTGAAAAAGGATACAAAGGTCATCCTTCATTTAAAAATAATTGTAAATTGCTTTTTATCTGCAAAATAAAGGATATAAAAGTAATTATGACATTTAACAATGAAATTTTACAATCAAACAGCGAAACAGCATAGGTTTTTTTTTTTTTTTTTTTTTTTTTAAATAAAATTACAAAAAAAGTCTCAAATAAATTGGAAGAAAAAAAAAGGAGGGGGGGGGGGAGGAATATTGGAAAATTACCATCCAAACATAATAGATATATTCATCGGCCCCTAGTTAAAGCCAGAAATAAAATAATGCCTATTTCCTCCACACCCGATCATGACGATCCACATAATGGATTCAAAACTATTCACATAATGGGTCATTTTACCCGGCAACATGAATATCCATTTTAGGTCATATTACTGGATGACGCTGAGAAATATAGCTAAATTAGCAAGTGTAATGTAATCTAAAACTATATTTTATTAAGTAAACCAAGTCATATTTCTGTACATGAAAAACTGTGTATTTAAATAAATAGGAAAGTTAGTGCTTAACTTATAAAATATTTTATGAAACTCATTTTTTTTTTTCAAAGATTTCTATTCAGACAGTGTAATCGCTTGAATACCGCCATTGCTTCTTCTTGATTTGGTACAACTAGTTTATATGTTATCCGGTATAGTGCTACCTAGAGCCCCTAAATAAAATAATAGACCGGCGCATCACCGCCATTTTTTTGCCTCCGAAGAGGTCAGCATTCCCGCTTGGCGTCCTTATCGCTTCCCTAATGATTTTAAGAAATCTTGATCTGAAGTTAATCCGATCAAGATAAGAGCAATAAGCAACAATAATATTCCTAAAAACACATTTTTTTCACAGTACATTCTCAGGGTGTCATTTTATTCTGAGGATATCCTATGGATGTACTGGGGTAAGATGTGTTGTTAGGGCGGTTTCTGTTTCTTTTACAAAATGTCGCCAAAACTCAAATACACAGTAATAGAAGGTCTGTGAACACTTAAATATTCACTTCTTGAATGATTATATAGCCGTTTATCGCTAAACAAACTTCCATATCATAGTTTACTTAGCTAAAATTATGAAATATAATAAAACAAGTTATTCTAAAGTAACGTAAGACGATAAAAAAAAATGTTTGTCGTTTGTTTATGAGAGAAACGCGCTGGGTACATGTGGCAACCCTAAGGCAACAAAATGCCTGATGCGCCAGCTCGTATATATAGGAGCCTTAGTCCTACCTGTTTCGAAGGAAACATACGTGGACTATTTTGTCCACTAGGATCATTTTAGGCTAGCTTCCTCTACCGTTACATTATCAGCAACAACACAAAAACATATCAATAAAAGTATAATATAACATAAAATTTTGTACTGATATATGGAAAAGAGAGAAAAACAAGTGTGTGTGAACATTAAGTCCTGTAGTTCAATAATGTTTTGTAGACTTTCCTTGAACTCGCTAGCCCATACCTAATACACAACATAAAAATAAATAAAAAAATAAACTCGCATAGGCGGAATATTTCTGATAAAATTGACTTCAAAAATAGCTTTGAAAATTTCATAAAAAGCAAGAATAATAAATAGTTAAGGGTGAAAAATGTTTTTGTAATACGAAACCTTTCAATCCGTCATTGTGTTCCTTTCATTCCTCTCTCATTCTACTGGGATTATTATTTTATTTCCCCTTTCGTTGTAATAATGCCATCCTTCTAGCATAGGCGGACTTGTAACTTTTAAGGTCTTTGGCGAAAGTCTCAGTGGTGGCCCCTAATCAGGGCACCATCCATATCGAGGTTCTCCTTGCCCTTCTTCACTGAAGTTTATGCTATAAAAAGCTAATGAACTAAGGTTTAAGATTTATTCAGAAGCACAACTCAGGAAGGCCAGGAGTTAGTCTACATACAAATTAGCACCAACTTCATTTTTTTAATAGCATCCCCCACCCTTCTTTTTAATTATTTGGATGAAATAATCTCGGAAAATGGCATATTTTATACATTTCTCTTAAATTTCATAAAGTTATAAGCTGTCACAATATGGGGATATTAACGTTAAATGAATGTGGTAAACATTAATTCATATCTTCCTAAAAAATTATATTCAATTTTCATTTTTTTTATGCGTTAGAATAAAGTGACTTAAACATATTACATGCATATTTTTGATTAAACATTTTTTTAAATAATGAAAAATTTTAATAACTCGTTGAATTATGAACTTTATTCATTTTTGCAGAAATAGAAGAAAGATCGTCAGAAACACGGGTTTCCAAGTTTACAGATCATTCAAACTATTAATTTTTCATCTATAGTAATATTTATTTTCAAATTGACTTTAGAGCCGAAGGGGGGGGGGGGATTGCATGTTATCATTTATATCATGTTTAAATAAATATCTGCATGTAATCTGACGAAATTCTAGCTAACTTTAATGTTATTCTTGTTGTTTTCTAAGCAATGATTCGATTTTTATAATAAAAATTAACTTATTTCTGTAAACTTAACACAACGGAGGAGAGAGATTAGGAAAGTACTCCAAAAGGAAACATGCCTTTTATATCGTTGAAACAATAAAAAAAAATTGCATATTCGCATTTGACTCTAGTTGTGATGCTAAATGAGTTGATGACAATCAATTAAAACATTTTTAACAATATGTGAACCGTTTTCATATCTTTTCAATTATTTTAAGTTTGACTGGTCTTGAATTCATGATCTTTGGATGTTTTAAAATGTAACCACAGCATTAAAAATAAATCTGAAGTGGCTCCATCTGATTTCCGAAGATGTAGTAATTGTCAAGCATTTAAACAAATTTGAATCATTAAATAATTCGGTAATTAATCAAAATTGAAAAGTACAACAGAGCATTTGAATTTTTTCTGTAAGTTCAAATATTTCTACAGTGGACGGTAATGTTTCCAAATTCGTTTGTTTCCCTGTTAAAAAGTATAAATTTTAAGCAAGCAATTTCCGATAACGACCATTTTATAGCAAAATTCTAAAACATGTATGAGTTTTACTGTTTTTTTTTTTTTTTTAATAATTTAAACGCATTAAGATGAGAAATGTGTAAATTATTTCATAATCCCCAGTGAAAGAACACTACGTAACACACATTATTTCCCATAATGATCATATATTAGCGAAGAAATGAAATATATATCAGTTTTATATTTGTTTTTTAAACATTTAACATTATTTAAAGGAAAATTAAGTTAATTTCATTCCATAGTCGCAATGTATAAGAATTCTATTTCGTATTAGTCTAAAATGAAAAAAGAAAAAAAGACTAAAAGAAAGAAATTTTTAATCGAATGTAGATTTTTACACTGCGCTCTTGAAATAATTTGAGTCTGCAAACAATAAAGTTTTTTCTTAACGTCTGTTTAAGTAATTATAAGTCCTGCACTCATCAAAATCTATACGATTCGTACGGCAGCGGTGGCCTAAAATGAGTCGATCAAGTTTTAGTTCATTAAAGGATAAAATATTCAGATGCTATTACACATTAAATAATTTGAGTTCATTTGCAATAGCGGTACAGAATTTCTTCGTGTGTCTGTAAAGAACCATGAGTCCTACGCTCATGAAAATCTACATAGATTGTGCGACGCAGACCTAAACATCATACCTACCAACTTTGTGCTGAATTAAATGAAGAGTTTAGACTTTATCATATTCACTTAACACATACGAACATACATACATACGTACACACACATATATACATCACCTTAAAACAGAAAGTTTGAATTCCAGAGACCTCCAAAAGTACAGATGCACCAAAAATCTAATAGTCAATTTTTTTCATGATTATAATACTTTTGTTATGTAGTAGGAACATGCTCGAAAATAACAAAATTGGACCCAGAATTCGAGGCTAATTTACCTTCAAATTTAAAAAAAGGAAAGAGAGCATTTACCCTTTCTTCCTGAAGTCACCGTGAAGTGTCAGATTCGATCCTAAATCGTGATCGTCGGCCTAACCGTTAAGAGTTTTCCGTAGTTTTCTCCGAATCTTGCGTAAATACGGGCTAGGACACTTAAGGCCCCCAGGTCATCTAAGGGCAGGAAAAATGGTGGATCGGACTACTAGCTTCCTCAGCATTTAGTCATCCACTTAAAAAAAAAAAAAAAAAAGAAGAAGAAGAAGAAGTACGGGCCAAAATTAATTTTTGGGGCTTTTTTCCTGGGGCAGTCGGCATGCCACATAGTTCAATATTTAGAGCATTTATTTGTTGAATATTATGTATATATTCACACTAGTTTTTGCTTATCAACTGAAATTTAATGACGACAGTCAAAAAAATCATTTGGCCCATTTCTGGCAGTTGACCCACCCGGCGATCGCCGGGTAGCCGGGTGGGCCAGTCCGCCCCTGCTGACAATGTCACGTAATCATCCAAATTATGGCAAATTTCGAACAATTATTCATGAAAGACGTTGAATAAGCTGAATAGTTTTTGCTTGTGTGATATAGATTATCACATATTAGAAAATTTATATTTTCCTTTTTAAAGGATAGGTAAATTCTCTAAATAAATAAAATTATAAATAAAATTCATTAATTTTAAACAACTACTTAAAATATAACGATATAACGATTTTTATCCTATAAATAATAAATATAAATTTTACAATATACGTTTTCTAATTTTTATATCTTCCCTTTCATGTTTTTTTCAATGTAACTGAAACATTTTTTTGACCAATTCCCAGTGTTCACTTAGCAAGCCTAACGTACTGGAAATTCTTTTCGCTCTGTTAATGATAATGTTTTGACTTATTTTTATCATTGTGTTTGGAAAATCATAAAATAATTAATCCGATTTCTTTTATTCTTACATCGAAATGTAACTCATGCACCCTCTTGTCGCCTAATTTACATCAACGGTTAGACAAAATATTTGCTTAGCTAGTTATTTTCCCAGTGTCTAAATCTTGGCGAAATCATGCCAACATTCACTAACAACGGTCAATAAATTACTCGTCGTTTTTTTTTTTTAAATATTCATGCGAATATTCCTAACGTAACCGCAACCATTCTCTATCTTAAACTTTGAACTTGGCGTATAAAATTAAACACCAAATGCATTGTCATTTTTGCTCCAGTTTAGGAGCTCACTCACTTGCTTTCTGATTATTGATCATGTAATATCTAAAAAGAGATTCGGGCCTGGGGCCCGGCCTGATCCTCCCGACTGTTTCCCCAATCCATTCTGTAAGCTTTGTACTGTTATTCCAACTATAGTCACGCTCCAAATTAGATGCTTTGGAATATTTAATAAATTTACTTTAACCGATATACTGTAACCTATTTTCATCTTTAATTAATTTTAACTTGACTGTCTTTTTCAGTTTATTCTTAGCGGCCAACGCAAAAAGACTATCTTTTCAACAGTTAATAAACTTCATCAGATACTGTAAAAAATCAATTCGACAACTGGTGTATACAATGTTCATGGTTCGTTTACAGAGACACACAAAAGAATTTCGTGACATTAGAGCTTATGGACAAATTTTTACTTAAGCGCATTTTAACGCATTTATGCTGCATTCAACATAATGGAATTATCATACATTATAAAGATGTATAAAAGCATGTTTACTCTAAAAAAAAAAAAAAAAAAAGGATATGTATAGACTAAATGATTTATTTACGGGACCACACAAAAGAATGTGGATGCCATTCTGTAATCATCGAAGTGATGTCAAATTAGGTTGAAATATTTATGAGTCGTAATTAATTAAATAGGCGTATTCTTTTTAGTGTATATAATTACTGTGGCTCTTTTTCTGGGATACATAAAAGAATTTCGTACTATTACGATCTATAGTCAGTATTTCTTAAAAGTGTATTAAATATAATGAAATTTTATTAGAATTTTAAAGGCATGTTTTTCTGTTGAAAATTGTGGGCATAGAATTGGTAATTAGTTTACAGGGTTACGTAAAATATTTCCGATATGCTATGTAATCTTTTTGCAGGAAATTTGGTACAAATATTTATGAATTTCAGGGAAATAATACAAGACCGTCAGTTATTAAGAATACATATATATGATATACAGATATGGTATAGAAAGAAAGATTGAGTTTTTAATTCGAAAATGAGTTTTTATTGAGTTTCGAAATTGAGTTTTTATTATATTTACACTTTTTTTGGTCTCCTGAATCCATAAATCATGTTTTTAGCGGTTAGTCTCTCTCTCTGTGTGTGTGCGTGTGTGTGTCTGCATGTTTGTCTCTTATGTGTTATCAACAGACATCAAAAACAAATCATAGCAGAAAGTTCAAACTTGGTATTCTAAATGTGTATCATATAGGGATGCCACACTGAAGATTTCGTTGAGGTCAAGCAAATGGTTCGTGTACAGGGACACCCAAAAGAAACCAAATACATTACGTCTATGTGGAAGTTGCAGGTAAGTCGAGTTTAACATCTATAGACTCCACTAAACCAAATGAAACGAATATATATTTTTTATATACGTAAAAACCTGTTTCATGTAGAATATGGTATAGAAATCGTCTACTGTTTGTTTACATTGCTACACAAAAGAACTAGATTATAAAGCGACAATACTTGAAAATTGGTGGAAGTGTACTTTAGGTTGTGACATGTGTTATTATTATAGGATTATACTTATGTGCACCATGAGATGTGTACATAACTTTCAGAATATATACAGGGCTGCCATAACATTCTTTTTTATTTGTAAGTGTAAGTGCTTAACTACAATATTTTACCATGTCCAGGAATGCTGCTCAGGAATTAAAATTAAGTCCTCATACCTCATAGCAATATGATAAATAATGCATTTTTTTAGGATAAATATTTATCACTTTTTTTTTTTTTTTTGTATATTTACACGTTTTGAGGCTTCCTAAATAGCGAAGTCAAGTTTTATAGTTTGATCTTTGACTGCGTCTGTTAGAGTAAATTAAAAACAAATAATTTCAGGTGATCCAAATGTTGTAGTAAGTTGAATTTAATACGTTTATTACTAGAAAAGTTTGTACAAGATTGATAAATTTCAAGGAATGGTGCGTATGAAAGTTATGTGAAACATTTTAAATAAATATTTGAACTTAATAACAGATTTGAATTGTATATAAATGTAGATACAATAATGAAGTGGGGGGAATAGAATTATTTGTCACATAGAATTATTTGTCAAGTAAAGCTGTTCCCAAGCCTAATTTGAATTGTTTTAACATACGTTTACTCACAGTACTCGTTATCTTAGCCCTTAATATCCAACCTGTACTTTTAGAGTTAAATTTCAGGGTAAGAGAAAGTCGTGTGAGTGACACACCAGATTAT
Organism: Salticus scenicus; assembly: GCA_963930645.1. Classification (NCBI taxonomy): domain Eukaryota; kingdom Metazoa; phylum Arthropoda; class Arachnida; order Araneae; family Salticidae; genus Salticus; species Salticus scenicus. Next base: position 57,935,369 of record OZ005652.1, on the reverse strand, counting down.
TTATTGTTAGTAGAAGTGCTTTACTATAATATTTTACCATGTCCAGGAAAACTGTTCAGGAATCGAAATGAATTCCTCATAAACATATGGTAAATAATGCATGCTTTTAAGCTAAATATTAATCACTTGGTTTTTTTTTTTTTTTTTTTTTTTTTTTTGTACATTTACACGATTTGAGGCTTCCTGATTACCGAAGTCAAGTTTTTTAACGTTTGATCTTTGTTTGCGTCTGTTAGAGTAATTTAAAAATCAATAATTCCAGAAGATCCAAATGTTGTATTTTCAAATTAGTATAAGTTTGTTGTTTTAAAAGTTTGATCAATATACTGATAAGTTTCAAGGAATGTTACGTGTGAAAGTTGTCTGAATAATTTTTAATGAACTGTTAATTTTAATAACAGATTTAAATGCTATATAAATGTAATGAAACGGGGGGTTCACACAGAACTCACACAGAACTAATTATCATATAAAACTCTTCCAAAGCTTAATTTGAAGTGTTTTAACACAGGTTTACATAACAGTACTCGTTATCTTACTTCTTAATCTCCAACCCGTATTTATTGTGTTAAATTTCAAGGTAAGAGAAAGTCGTGTGCGTGACACACCAGATTATTTCACGTGCATAAGCAAATCTAATTTTTGGTGATTTTTTATTAAACCCGTGAAAATAATGTCTAAAAAAAATGAACCGGAAAACTTTTTTGGCAGCAATTAAATTTAAAACACATATTTAAATGGCTAATATTTAATTGATGTAGGTTGATATTTTACTTAAACCGTTAGTAGTCGCTATAGACAGCGCCATCTATTAAAAATTGCACACTTTTTATTTAACTGTCACCAATAATTTTAAGAAGTGATGTGACGGACGTTTCTTCGATTTTATTCGCGTTTTATGTAAATGAAATGCTACTTCTAAAAACTTTTGGTGGCTATTGAATAAAAAAATCTGGCAACACTAAAAGATGGGCGGCAAATCGACCAACTAGCGACTACTAACGGGTTAATATCTCCACAACTAATTAAAATTTCTAAATTCTGTTTTCAGGAGCCCTTCGGAAAGGCTCCTGAGCATCCGTATGTCAATTTTTGTACTTCTGCGTTCAATAGGGGCTGAACGTATAGAAGAACATACATACATACATACATACAAACAAGCCTTTCCTTTTATGATTATACACGCCTTCTCATAATTATAAGGACACCAGTTTTTCTATATTAACTAAACACTAAACACTATTATTTAAACAAATATATTTTTATTAATTTGAATTTCATTAATAGACGATATTTAAAAAGTTTTATCGTTTTTCTATATTAAAAATCTTTAAATACGGTAAAAAAAAAAAAAAAAAAAAAGGATTTTTCAGGTGTTCACAATTATAAGGCCAGCTCGATTCTTAGTAATTTTTTTTTAAATTATTCTTTAAATTAATATATTTTAGGGTCTCTTTTTAGGGTGAAATAGTCAGACATTCTCTCTGGTATATACATATATATTTTCTTTAATATTTAGTTTCAATACCATTTCATACATCATAGATGATATTCTGAATACATTTAAACTATTTAAAATTGCTTTCCACTTGCATGCACTTTTCTAATATAATAAGTTAAAGTTTTTTTCAACTTTTAGGCCACGGGAAAGGCAACAATAAAGAAGTTTCTTTTTTCAAACTATTTCCTATTGTATTTATTGAAATTTTATTTTTCCAACTGAGTGAAAATAATGCTTGGACCGGGAATCGAACCCCGGATCTTTTGACTTACAAGGTCAATGCTCTACCACTGAGCTATCCAGGCCGACATCCCGGTCTGCATTACTCACTCAGACAACCATTTTGGCAGAAACATCTCTGGTCTATCATTTAGATAGCTCAACAGAAAATAAGCCGCAGGTAAAGGAAAACACCATTAAACAATGGGAGAGAAACACAATTTTTTATTAAAATCACACAATTAACTGTGGAAGAAAATCATATTTATTGAAATTTTATTTTTCCAACTGAGTGAAAATAATGCTTGGACCGGGAATCGAACCCCGGATCTTTTGACTTACAAGGTCAATGCTCTACCACTGAGCTATCCAGGCCGACATCCCGGTCTGCATTACTCACTCAGACAACCATTTTGGCAGAAACATCTCTGGTCTATCATTTAGATAGCTCAACAGAAAATAAGCCGCAGGTAAAGGAAAACACCATTAAACAATGGGAGAGAAACACAATTTTTTATTAAAATCACACAATTAACTGTGGAAGAAAATCATATTTATTGAAATTTTATTTTTCCAACTGAGTGAAAATAATGCTTGGACCGGGAATCGAACCCCGGATCTTTTGACTTACAAGGTCAATGCTCTACCACTGAGCTATCCAGGCCGACATCCCGGTCTGCATTACTCACTCAGACAACCATTTTGGCAGAAACATCTCTGGTCTATCATTTAGATAGCTCAACAGAAAATAAGCCGCAGGTAAAGGAAAACACCATTAAACAATGGGAGAGAAACACAATTTTTTATTAAAATCACACAATTAACTGTGGAAGAAAATCATATTTATTGAAATTTTATTTTTCCAACTGAGTGAAAATAATGCTTGGACCGGGAATCGAACCCCGGATCTTTTGACTTACAAGGTCAATGCTCTACCACTGAGCTATCCAGGCCGACATCCCGGTCTGCATTACTCACTCAGACAACCATTTTGGCAGAAACATCTCTGGTCTATCATTTAGATAGCTCAACAGAAAATAAGCCGCAGGTAAAGGAAAACACCATTAAACAATGGGAGAGAAACACAATTTTTTATTAAAATCACACAATTAACTGTGGAAGAAAATCATATTTATTGAAATTTTATTTTTCCAACTGAGTGAAAATAATGCTTGGACCGGGAATCGAACCCCGGATCTTTTGACTTACAAGGTCAATGCTCTACCACTGAGCTATCCAGGCCGACATCCCGGTCTGCATTACTCACTCAGACAACCATTTTGGCAGAAACATCTCTGGTCTATCATTTAGATAGCTCAACAGAAAATAAGCCGCAGGTAAAGGAAAACACCATTAAACAATGGGAGAGAAACACAATTTTTTATTAAAATCACACAATTAACTGTGGAAGAAAATCATATTTATTGAAATTTTATTTTTCCAACTGAGTGAAAATAATGCTTGGACCGGGAATCGAACCCCGGATCTTTTGACTTACAAGGTTTCTGCCAAAATGGTTGTCTGAGTGAGTAATGCAGACCGGGATGTCGGCCTGGATAGCTCAGTGGTAGAGCATTGACCTTGTAAGTCAAAAGATCCGGGGTTCGATTCCCGGTCCAAGCATTATTTTCACTCAGTTGGAAAAATAAAATTTCAATAAATATGATTTTCTTCCACAGTTAATTGTGTGATTTTAATAAAAAATTGTGTTTCTCTCCCATTGTTTAATGGTGTTTTCCTTTACCTGCGGCTTATTTTCTGTTGAGCTATCTAAATGATAGACCAGAGATGTTTCTGCCAAAATGGTTGTCTGAGTGAGTAATGCAGACCGGGATGTCGGCCTGGATAGCTCAGTGGTAGAGCATTGACCTTGTAAGTCAAAAGATCCGGGGTTCGATTCCCGGTCCAAGCATTATTTTCACTCAGTTGGAAAAATAAAATTTCAATAAATATGATTTTCTTCCACAGTTAATTGTGTGATTTTAATAAAAAATTGTGTTTCTCTCCCATTGTTTAATGGTGTTTTCCTTTACCTGCGGCTTATTTTCTGTTGAGCTATCTAAATGATAGACCAGAGATGTTTCTGCCAAAATGGTTGTCTGAGTGAGTAATGCAGACCGGGATGTCGGCCTGGATAGCTCAGTGGTAGAGCATTGACCTTGTAAGTCAAAAGATCCGGGGTTCGATTCCCGGTCCAAGCATTATTTTCACTCAGTTGGAAAAATAAAATTTCAATAAATATGATTTTCTTCCACAGTTAATTGTGTGATTTTAATAAAAAATTGTGTTTCTCTCCCATTGTTTAATGGTGTTTTCCTTTACCTGCGGCTTATTTTCTGTTGAGCTATCTAAATGATAGACCAGAGATGTTTCTGCCAAAATGGTTGTCTGAGTGAGTAATGCAGACCGGGATGTCGGCCTGGATAGCTCAGTGGTAGAGCATTGACCTTGTAAGTCAAAAGATCCGGGGTTCGATTCCCGGTCCAAGCATTATTTTCACTCAGTTGGAAAAATAAAATTTCAATAAATATGATTTTCTTCCACAGTTAATTGTGTGATTTTAATAAAAAATTGTGTTTCTCTCCCATTGTTTAATGGTGTTTTCCTTTACCTGCGGCTTATTTTCTGTTGAGCTATCTAAATGATAGACCAGAGATGTTTCTGCCAAAATGGTTGTCTGAGTGAGTAATGCAGACCGGGATGTCGGCCTGGATAGCTCAGTGGTAGAGCATTGACCTTGTAAGTCAAAAGATCCGGGGTTCGATTCCCGGTCCAAGCATTATTTTCACTCAGTTGGAAAAATAAAATTTCAATAAATATGATTTTCTTCCACAGTTAATTGTGTGATTTTAATAAAAAATTGTGTTTCTCTCCCATTGTTTAATGGTGTTTTCCTTTACCTGCGGCTTATTTTCTGTTGAGCTATCTAAATGATAGACCAGAGATGTTTCTGCCAAAATGGTTGTCTGAGTGAGTAATGCAGACCGGGATGTCGGCCTGGATAGCTCAGTGGTAGAGCATTGACCTTGTAAGTCAAAAGATCCGGGGTTCGATTCCCGGTCCAAGCATTATTTTCACTCAGTTGGAAAAATAAAATTTCAATAAATATGATTTTCTTCCACAGTTAATTGTGTGATTTTAATAAAAAATTGTATTTCCTATTGCTCTAGAAGTAGAGCAAAAATGTAAGTCTTGTTGAAAAAAATATTATTACCCCCCAAAATCTAACAAAAATCTGAGAATACCACGTTTAAAATTTGCGGATATTCTCTTGATGTTCATAATAATAGAAAAAATTACTAAATTCATTCTGCCTTTAGTAGAAACAGCTCCCTAGACACCATAGATCCACCTTTAAAATGCCCGATTCATATCTGCCTTTAACCCGGTAGCAGTCGCTGGGGTGACTCAGTTACCCCAAAACAGACAATTCATTGGAATAGGTAGCCGGTTTCGAAAAATCGCCAACATGGCGCTTTTCTTATCGTGCCGAAAATTGCAACCCTCCACAGCATACGTAAGAGAGTGCGAGTTACGTCAAACAGAACGCTGAATACATGTGGATTAGACTAGAAAGGGTTTATTAGTGTCGCTGTAGAACTGCATAGTGAGCTATTGGAGACAATATTGATTTTAAGCCTAGGGTTTAAAATACGTATGGAAACAATTTATTATATATACACATACATGTTTTGATTATATATATATATATATATATATAATTTAAACATTATATATAAAATTAAATACACATAATATTATATGTAAATAATATAACACTTTAACCCATCCCTTAAAGTTAATCACAGACTATCGCTAATATCCCACTGCGCAGTTCTAGTTAGACGTTAAACTCACTCAATCTCATTCTTGATGGAAAAAAAAAAAAAAAAGAAAGAAAAGAAAAACTCCTCCAAACGCCATTTTTTAAAAAATAACTTTTGGGGAAAAATGTTTAAAATCGATTATACACTAATCTCTATAAGTATATAGTAAACGTCTTCGAATAACGAAAAAAAAAAAAAAAAAAAATACTGAATATTTAAATTTAGTTACAATATATTACCTTAAGAGGACATACCTTCCGTGGAGGATCAAAATTGTGATGGCATGTCTCCGGACCATCTTTAGGGGTACATCCAATTACCCATAGCGCAGTACTAGTGTGACGTTAAAAATCAACCAACTAACTATAGAGCGTCTCCAATTCCCCATTGCGTAGCATAACGCAACGTTAATCCCGCTCAGCGCGGCTCCCTTAATTTGTATTCATTAAAATATCATTAAATTAATTAGACCAGTAGCACTCGCATGGGATGATTGAGTCACCACAACTGCTAAAACTTTTTAGGGGTACATACAAATGAAACACTTCCAGTTGCAAAGCCGTTTGCAAGCGTTCCAAATCTATGACTGCAGTCGGCAGCAAAAGTATCCGAGCACTAGCAAAAATTCCTATGTGAAAAAAGCACACTTAAAACTGTTTTGTTAAATAAATCCTTGTCGAATCATGTTCTTAAACTGATTGAGAACAGGATTCGACAAGGATTTATTTAACAAAACTGAATTAAGTGTACTTTTTTTACATAGGAATTTCCGCTAGTGCTCGGATACTTTTACTGCCGACTGTATTTGCAAAAAAATTGCAAAATTTACGTCATCGAAATTGCAAGCGTTCCGTTTGTATGTAACTTTAAGAGAGAGAGCGGACGTGCGTTTTATATCACACTAGTGCTACGCTAAGACAATGGGCTACAGTCTAGGACACACCATTTAAGGGTGTATATTTTTTGTATATTTACAGGATGGGTAGGCAGGCTGGGTTTAACTACGCACTAGTGCTGCACTATTGGACAATTGGCGACGTACAAGGACTCACTCCTAAGGATGGTCCAGAGACATTCCATCACAATTTAAATCCTCTACGGAGTAGATGGCTCCCTTGCTTCGGTGACATCTTATATTTACCGACAAATGTATGTAGATGGTTGAGATTATATAGGTTTTAGGTAGCACTAGTGCTACACTATTGACAAATGACAACTGTCTAGGATACGCCCCGAAACGTGGTGAGAAGACATCAGTGGCGGCTCGTGAGTGACGTTTTCGGAGGGCTGCAGGCTAATGACTGAAAACAGTATGTTAACAACGAAAACGTTTTCTTTTAATTGGCTCTTGAAGTGTTAACATATTTACTTAGATTGTCGAAATAAGCGAATCAGCCAATTAGGTGAATAAAAGTTCCATTCTTTGTACTTTTTCTAGACGTTTCGATGAAGTACCCCAATACAAGCCGCCACTAGAAGACATATCATCAAAATTTTGGTCCTCCATGGAGGGGAATGGAGCCTTCATGGTGAAGATAGATTAAATCGGAGAATCATTTTGAATGATAATCATAACAGAACTTCATCAAAAATATTTTCCAATGCACCTACAATATTAAAAATTTATCAAAAGGCATAACTCCGATACAACTTGAAACTTTATTAAGACTTGTAATTCTATTCATAGCATTTTTCTCAAAGCACCAATTTCATTTACTTCCCCAGGACCATCCTTATTGGTGAGACCCAAATTATTTGCCAATTGCCCAAAGCGCAACACTAATGTGACGTAAAACCCAGCCAACAAACCGTTTAATATTCCATTTAATATCTTACTTTAAAAAGCAAAACTATTCGAGCTATGTAAACCTTCGTATACGAATTTCGTATGGCAGATCTTTATTTCAAATTACACTTTCATTATTGTTTGCACAAATATGAGGCTTTCGCTAAATCTGTTTGCTCCATGTATTGCTAACAATAATGTAATGATGGGGTCAATGATGAGAAAACGCTGACACAAACTGAGCAGAAGGAACAAAATGAGAGTTTACTAGTTTTGGCGAATTAGCACACTTATGGCATCAGGCAGATGCAACTGAATTCCAACAGTTCGAGGGTTAGCGCGCGCCTTCCACCGGGTTAAAAAATCTGCTCTGTCTTTCGCTATCTTCAGATCGTGCCAGTAACTGTTAAAACCATTTGATTAATCAAGAATAAAATGTTTTTCATCTGAAAGTGCAACATTTTACCATTTAATATTGTCTTTATTCAACTTTAACACAGACGTTCTTTCCCCCATTAAATGCTTATTGATTATTACAAGTTTTTTATTCATTTTAACATAGTATTAATTATTTTAAACATGCATAAATGTGAACCCCAACCTTTCGTTCAAAATTACGAGCAAATTCAGTAGCAGTCATTATGAGTATAACAGTAAGAGGAATTCGATCTCTGTAAAACAACTATGATTTTGCATCAGATCTCTCTCCTATCGAACGAGCAGTTCAACGTTTGATCATATTTCCTTCAGTAATTTTAGATCTTCGAATTTCATTAAAAATTTGGCGGATTGAAATTATCCTTCCACTTAAAAAACACATTTATCATACTTCACTACATGAACGTTCTTTTTTCGAGGAATTATGAGTAATGTCCGAAGAAAAATTGAAGGCTTATATATGAATTAATCTAGCCCAGTAGTTAACAAATTCGCATGTCAACTGTAATTTATCCGCTTGTAAGTTAAATAAAAGGAAAAAATCTTGATTGTCCTTATAATTATGAACATCTTAAAACGTGGAGAAAAAAATATTTTGCATTATTTTTTATTAATTTTGTTTCTATTAAAACAATTATAGCAGTTTTGGTTTTTAGAATACTAGATATATTAAGTGCACTTATTATAATCTTGTTCAGAATTATTTTTACGTTAGTTATTTCAAAATATAAAGTGTCCTTATAAATATGAGAAGAAGTGTAGATACTGTACGTTAAAATTCATTTACACTATTGTTTAATTTCTCTAAAACATTTCCATTTACAATATCGTGAATTTTGACTGCTACGAATTTTGACGTGTTTCTATAGTAACTCGAACACACACATACACAGACGCCAGATAGAGAAAAACTTTGAATAAAAGTATGTGCCAACGTAAGACAACGATTTCTTAATAGAAAACACCCACACAATATTGCCCATCAGAAGGAGAAATATCATTTGTAATTTGAGTGGTCTAAAAAGAATAATGTTAATGTATAAAATTACATGAATGATGAATTTTTGTGTACTAGATGACAGGAAAAATTAATGGGATACGCCCATAAAAATGCAAATGTGACTGCAAAAACAAACTAAGAAATCTTAAAGCGACTTTATAGAGATAAGAATCCTAAAACAGAGTGTAAAAAACGAGAACTGAATTCACAGGGCTAAACAGATATGAAATAAGAAAAACGACTCTTCCTATCATAGCGAAAATGAACAGCTTGGAGCTTCACAGTAACGTCATGTGACCGTGACGGAGGGAGGGTTAGGAATAGCTCTTCGGGAAGGCGGTTTAGGAATCGGTAGCTGCGTTTATTATGTGTGATTTTTAAAGTTATTTAATAATGAAATAATATTTAATTTCTGAGATTAAAGATAAAAATCAAGAGTTGATGCTATTACGTATTGAGTAAAGATGTTGATTGTAAGTATGATATATACTATTTTAGCGAAAGGAATTCGTCGCTGCTAGAGAGAATCATTTTTTTGCGTGTTTGATTTAATGTAAACGGAAGAGAGATTAGTAACCTCGCCGATAAGTTGTATTTTTGATGTTCAGCGGTCAATGGAAACTGCAATGTTTCAGAATTTTTGGATTTATGTAATGGCATTTAAGGCCTACTGCATGGATATTTTAGGCATAATATATTTTTAAATTATGATGTTCAATTTATTTAGAGAGTTATAGAATTTTTGAAGAATGTTACTGTCATTTTGAATAATTATGAAGTATTAGTATGCATAGTGGTGTATTAGTTAAAGCTAATTCTCTACTCGTGTAGAGATATACTGTTAGAGATTTCAGTAGTTTTTATTATAATGATGCACAAGTGCGTGCTTTTTTTAAGTGGAAAACTTGAAAATTATTCATATATGGAAAGTTGACGAACTTTTAGTTCTCCAGTTTTATTTTACAGAAGAAGAGAAAAAAAGTGCTCCTGTTTATGTTAATTTTGTATTTGTTTATTAATTTTACTTAAGGAAATATTTTAATAAGGAAAGTTTAATCAAATTCAAGATCGGAATGAATAAATAGTTTGATTTTCGTCTTATCTTTTTAACAAGACATGTTTTTCTCGCTGAAGAATGGTTGCTACCTAATTTTATTTCCTAAAACTGTTTTAGAAATATGATACAGACAGAAATTGATGTAGATTTGAAATTGATATAGACAAGATGAAGGAATTAAATTACTTTTTGAAAGGGAGAGGGGTGAGAAAAAATATTCTTACATGTATTCTTAAGTAGACTTTTCAAATTACAAAAGTATTATAACTTGCCTGCTGTATTACTGAACATAGTATGCCAATGTTTTATTTATTTGTTTACGAACTCTAATATCAATTTTTTTCAAACAATCCGAAGGTCACATTTATTTATTGAAATTTGAAATATCTGTTTCTTAATCATATTTCAGTATATCATATTGATAATACCTGACAGATTTATTATTTAATATGGCAGTAGAAAATCGTGAATATATACACCACTGGAAAAAAAATCACTTGTTTAAAAATGGCTTGAAAACACAAAAATTTTCTTCAAAAATCTTTCAACTAAAACTTTATGCGTTTCAACACTAAAATAACTCAACAATGGCTAAGGAATTAACCAAAAGCTCTCTCTATATGAAATGAACAAAGTAGCTTTGGTATCAATTTTTATCACTATCATATCTTTTCGAAATTTTGTTTTCTCGATAACTTCTGGATAGATACACCGTACGTGTTAAATCCTTCTAAAGTGATATTAATCGATGCTTAAAATGTCAAACGATAAGAAATCGAGACAATATAAAATAAATGGTATTTTTATTGAAAAGTCTCGACCAGAAGACGAAAATTCGGTTTTATCTCATTTCCCAAAAGAATTGATTGAAAATGTGCCACGTGATGATTCAAGGGGACTTCAGATAATCTTCAAAGAATATGAACTGGTGAAAAGAAGCATAATCAGACAGAAAATTGAAGTGAAGGGGATATTTTTTAACATCTACCCATTAGTAACAAATTTGACAATTCTCGAAGTAGGTCCTTATGCCACAAGTTCTGTTATAATAGATGGCATGAAGCGTTATGGATTTATCATCGATTCATACCGAGTTAAAGAAAGCATTAAGAAACATGACGGTTATAAAACTGTCTCTTTAACTGATGATTTTAGAATTATTTTAGACACCCCTGAAGTATTCGCCCCAAAGCTTTCACCTTTATCACTACCCAACATAAAAGACAGAACTTTTGAAGTTTTATTCTTCTGCAGACTCTGTCGCATTAATGGACATAGGCAATTTCAGTGCCCAACATTTATAAAAAGTTGTTCTTTTTCCTCCACATGTTTTCAAAATACAGATGTTTCTAGAAGAATGTCGTATGAAAGTGATTCTTCAAATATAAATATCAACAATAATAGAATGACACGGTCTCAGTTTGATTTTGGCGATCGACGAAGTTCTTCGGATTCTCACGTGAAAACTGGGGAAGAATTAAAACACTCAACTAAGCAAAATGAAATCAAGTCTCATAAATCTGAATTTCCACAAAGGCACAGAGGAAAATCTGTTCATTCAGAAAACATCAAGAAAAAACGTAAAATTACTGATAAAATAAATATTGAGAAGGAACATAATCAACATAAATTTTCTTCGATTCCACACGATGGTGGGGGAGGTGCTGGAGATTCTATTTCAAAAGAGTTATCCTTTGAAAATGTTCAGAAAAAAAGTTCTGGAAAAGAACTAAAATATTCATCTGACCAAAATAGAACCAAGTCTCGTAAAACTGATTTTGCAAAATGTGTTAATACAGAACCGAAGAATTGTTATAGAATAACCAAAATTACCGATAAGAGAAACAATAAGAAAAAACACCATCAAGGTACTTTTTCATCCACTACCCATGCTAGTGCTGAAATTTCTCGGGGTAATTCAAATTCCTCAAAGGAATTGAAACCTTCTGAAAATTTGCAGCGAAGAATTTGTAAGAAAAAAATGAAGCACTTTTCTGATCAAGACAGATATTATAGAAGGAAGTCTCTTAATAAAACTGATTTATCAAAAAGTGACCATGAAAAATCGGCTAATTTAGAATTGAAGAATTATTATAGAATACCTAAAGTCATTGATAAGACAAACACTAAGAAAGAGCACAGTCAAGATCATATCTCTTCGATTCCACATGATTATGATGAAAGTTGTGAAGATTCTATCTCAAAGGAACTCTCTCCTGAAAAATTTCAGAGGAGAAGTTCTGGTAATGAACTAAAATATTCATCCGAACGAAACAAAAGCTTGTCTCATTCTGTATCAAAGGATTATGATAAAGTAACCAAAATCACTGATCATGTAAACATTAATAAAAATGACCGTAAAAGTAACTTTTCTTCGATTCCTTATGATGGTGATGAAAGTTCTAGCGATAATTCATCTACTTCAGTGGGACTGAATTCTGAAAATTTTCAGAGGAGAAGCTCCAAGAAAAAACTAAAGTGCTCCTCTGCTCAAAACAGATACTGTGCAACCAAGTCTCCTAAAACTGATTTTTCAAAAAGTTATAGTGAAAAATCTGCTAATCTAAAACCAAAGAAATATTATAGAATACCTAAAATTGGCGACAAGATAAGCATTAATGAAAAACACTGTCAAAATAATTTTTTTTCGAGTCCACAGAATGGTGGGGAAATTTCTAGAGATCCATCTACCTCAAACGATCTAGCCTCTGAAAATTTTCAGAACAATTCAGGAGAAAGAAATTTTTATCAACATTGTGGTAAGCTATAATTTTTATTTAGTACATACTTCTTTCATATGCATTTGAAATTTATTTTTTCTTATAAAGAAATTAAAGCGTATGAAAATATTTTTTTTATAATTAAAACTTACTTTTTTTTTTTTTTTTTTTTTTTTTAAATGCAAATAAAATTTACCTAAAAAATGATAGAACATTCGATGTATAAAACGTAATTCTATAAATTAAGGATTTAAATTACTTGAAATAATCTGATGTGTCAACCACGCGACTTTCTCTTACTCTGCATTTCAATATACTGTAAAGGTAGATTGCATATTAAGCTTTAAAATCAATAGCATAAGAAAAAAAAGTTCAATGTTACTTTTAAAATAATCTGAAATAAGCTTAGGAACAGTTTTATTTGACAGGGTAATTCTTTGAAGGGGGGGGGGGGGAGGGGGAGGGACTTTTTGGATGTACACTTTCTCCTCAGGGCATCCTCTGGATATCCTGAGAATAAAAGTACATCATACAGATATCCTCAGCACAAAAATAGGGACTTTAATCATTAACGTTGGGTCATTGAGCTGTCCGTAGGGGAAACGGCAAAATTTAAGTTGGTGTGTTGGAGATTCAAAGTACTGTCGGGCGACATTGTCAGGGGCGTAGCGTGAAAATTTGATTGGGGGGGGGAGACCTGACGTTTGGCACCCTTTCGTATTCCTTATCTGAAAATGCCACCCACATACTTTCAAGAGTGTTGCCATATTAGGGATCGAGGGCACAGGCCCTCTCGTCGGTTAATACGTGCTCCCCCCCCCCCTCTTCTTCAGGGCATATTCCTAAAATCTACCAAGAAAAAAAAAGCTGCTTCCCCCCCCCCCTCCTTTTTTCTACAGAAATTATATCTTACTTAGGTGTTGGTGTCGGTGTTTGGGAAAAAGGCCGATTGACTGCTCTAGGGTCCTAGGCCTGAGGGGGAGTGCCTTCTGTGGAGGTCTTTCTAAGGGATCCTAGCACGTATTTACGCAAGTTTCGGAGAAAACCATGGGAATTTAAAAATATTTATTCATGAAAAAAAAAAAAAAACCATGGGAATTTCTGAACGGCTAGGCCAACAAGCACGACCTGGGATCATACCCGGCACCTCACGTCTACCAGCTTGGCATAAAGATTGCGGATTCAATAATCAAGCCAATTGAAGACCATCATGAAAGTCAGTCTCTGGTGCACGTAAACTGTCGTGGCTGCAATGTCCTCCATGCTCCGTTCAAATAATACCTCTGGGGGATATTGAAGCGGGGGAGCCATCCATTCCGCAGAAGATAAAAGTTGTGATGGCTTGTCTTCGGACCGCCACTGGGGCTTTAATCCCAAACCGTCGCCAATTGCCCAACATGTGCCTATTAATCGACATTAAATCAGCTTCCTCGCACTATTTCATGTCAAGAAACACCACTTGAGTTCTATAGACTTATAAATTTTTCAAAACCCGTAAGCGATGAAAGTAAAATAAAAAAATTGCTTAAAGGATCACTTAGAATCAAAAATTGTTAGTGAGATATCGTTATAGCCAAATCAAACCTCATCTAATTTCGTTTTTATACAATAGCCAAAACGTGCAATAAACTGCTTTTTTTTTTTTTTTTTTCGAGCTAAGGTCTTGAAAAATCGTAATTTTAAGTTTTTGGAGGTTTGAAAGCGATTGCGCATACTTATGAGTCCGTTGTAAATATCTGAAATGGGTGTAAGGCGCCACAGTCATCACAGAGCGTGAATTCGCTAAGGTCAGAATTTTCAAGGGTCGTTGCATGTTAAGCAAACATGCTGATGTAGGTGCCTGAACAGGGAAGGGCGCCGCTCAGCTGGAGTTTGCTGCTAATTTATTCTTAAAGGGTCCTGAATACGATCAAAATTTTTAAGAGTCTTTTGCACGGTAAGCGAACAGACTATTGTCAATGTTTGAAATGGGAAATCATGCCATAGGCTTCCCCAAACAGGAATTTGTTATTATCAGATTTCTTTAAAAGTCGTGAATACGAAGAGAATTTTCAAGGATTGCTTGCAGAGTAGGAAAACAGGCTGTTATACACGTTTAAAAAGGCTGTTTTAGGCGTCTAATTACTTAAGAGGGCGCCACCTAACGGGAGTTTGCTGCAGTCAGGTATTTTAATTCGAACTTTTTTTGCTGGTCGATGAACCAGTTGGTCGCCGAAGGCAGCTTCTGTTGCATAAAAATTTTAAGTGTTTTTTGTAACTAACGATAATCAACAAAATTATCATCCACTTTCAAATGAACTTCAAGGCGCATAACAGCGCCCCCAGAAACTTCATTATGTGTTTGTAGGTGCCTGAACAGGGAAGGGCGCCGCTCAGCTGGAGTTTGGTACTAACTTATTCTTAAAGGGTCCCGAATACGATTAGAATTTTCAACAGTCTTTTTAGTCCAGGCAACGAAGGCCAAAATTTGACGAATAGAGGAAAAAAACGTGTAGTTTTGAAATTTTACATACTCATAGCCGAGAGGGTCCTGAACAACATACTAAAAGTCCGGGTGAGCGGGGGGCAGGGGGAGCATTTAAGGGGGCACTTTTCAGTTTTTATTAAATATCTTGAAAACTATCGCATTTAGAGAAAAAAATATCAATTACAAAATTAATCTACGTACAATTTCCTACAAAAATGTATATTACATTTTGTTTGTACAATCATTAGTTAAGAAGATACAGGGAGATGAAATAACACATTTTTTGAAAAATTCTTTTTTGCAATAGTAAAATCAACTAAAGTGTGCAATTAAAAGGGTTCTTGTCAAATATTTTCTAATGTAAAACAAGTCCTTCCGGCTTATTCGGAAGGGTAGGTTGATTTCTTTTTCCGTATCAAGCACGGCTACAAATTATTAACGAATTAGTAGAAATATTGATGTAGGCTATCTGCATATGGGGTTTTAAGCAAATCGGTTCATAAATATCATAAATAACTTTTTTATGTGACTTTAAAATTTTCAAGTGGCTTGGAAACAAGATGGTGGGCCAAGTTGACAACTGTATCAAATGCATTTGTGAGATAAGACTACTGTACAAATATAGTTGGAATTAATTCAGAATATCAAAAGTCATCGTGTTGAAAAATTGAGTAGCTGCCACTTGGATCAAAATGGCAGAGAAAGTTGCTCAGTGAACTAATTAATCTAAGATATTGTTGCAAATTTGAATTTTTTTTTTTTTTCTTTTTTGTAGAAATTCTTTCAAAGAGGCTTAGTAAGTTGATTAAACATTACTTTTCTGCATTTCCAGTTTGTTTTAACGTTAAAATAGCGTAATTTTCCCTTAAAAACGCATTTAAAAGCTCCAATATGGCAGGTAATGGATTTGGCGACAAATTTGGCGACTTTTCCACTTTGCGACTTTTTTGGCGACTTTTGGCGAGAAAATCCATAGTTCATTAATAAACTTTATTGAGACACTTATATAATCTATGTATACATCAAAATACAAACAAATTCGGAATACGCTTTTTACAATTTGAATTTGAAATTTTCAAGTGGTCTCCACTTGAAAACAAAATGGTGGAGCAACTTGGTTAAGAAACTCATCCAAGATATCCATAACACAAGTTAAGGCGCTGTCCAAATTAGGTTCGATTTGGAGTATTATTTCGGAAGTTATCGTGATTTAAAATTTTCAAGTGGTAGCCTGATTTCAAGTGGCCCCACTTAAGATATCTGCCAATTTATTAAAAATGGCAGATAAATTTCATTAATAAGGTTCATTTAGACTCTTATGTAGTCTAGATTTACATAAAATTCAAGCAAATCTTGCTTTAAAAAAGCTTTTTACAATGTGGGTTAGAAATATTCAAGTGGCTGCCACTTGAAAACAAAGAGTCGGAACAACTTGGTTAACGAACTCATCCAAGATATTTATAAGATAAGTTAAGACACTTTTCAAATTTGGTTCCATTTCGAGTATTATTTCGGAAGTTATTATGGTTTTAAATTTTCAAGTGGTAGCCTGATTTCAAGTGGTCCCGCTTAACTTAAGATATCCGCCACTTTATTAAAAATGGGGGATATAGTTCATTAATAAAGTTCTTTGAAACACTTGTGTAAACTATGTATGCATCAAATTTCAAACCAATTCGGAATACGTTTTTTACAATTTGAATTTGTAAATTTCAAGTGGTCTCCACTTGAAAACAAAATGGTGGAGCAACTTGGTTAAGAAACTCATCTAAGATATTCATAACACAAGTTAAGACGCTGTCCAAATTTGGTTCGATTTGGAGTATTATTTCGGAAGTTATCGTGATTTAAAATTTTCAAGTGGTAGCCTGATTTCAAGTGGCCCCACATAACTTAAGATATATGCCACTTTATTAAAAATGGAAGATAAATTTCATTAATAAAGTTCATTTAGACCCTTATGTAGTCTATGTATGCATCAAAATTCAAACAAATTCGCAATACGCTTTTTACAATTTGAATTAGAAAATTTCAAGTGGTCTCCACTTGAAAACAAAATGGTGGAGCAACTTGGTTAAGAAACTCTTCTAAGATATTCATAATTTAAGTTAAGACGCTGCCCAAATTTGGTTCGATTTGGAGTATTATTTCGGAAGTTATCGTGATTTTAAATTTTCAAGTGGTAGCCTGATTTCAAGTGGCCCCGCTTAACTTAAGATATCTACCACTTTATTAAAAATGACGGATAAATTTCATTAATAAACTTCATTGAGACCCTTATGTGGTCTATATTTACATCAAATTTCAAACAAATTCGCAATACGCTTTTTACAATTTGAATTAGAAAATTTCAAGTGGTCTCCACTTGAAAACAAAATGTCGGAGCAACTTGGTTAATAAACTCATCTAAGATATTATAAAATAAGACACTATCCAAATTTGGCTCGTTTTGGAGTATTATTTCGGAAGTTATAGCGATTTT
This sequence comes from Salticus scenicus, assembly GCA_963930645.1. Taxonomy (NCBI): domain Eukaryota; kingdom Metazoa; phylum Arthropoda; class Arachnida; order Araneae; family Salticidae; genus Salticus; species Salticus scenicus. The sequence goes on along the minus strand of OZ005652.1, from coordinate 57,917,872 downwards.
AAATTTTCAAGTGGTAGCCTGATTTCAAGTGGTCCCGCTTAACTTAAATATCTGCCACTTTATTAAAAATGGCGGATAAACTTCATTAATAAACTTCATTGAGATCCTTATGTGGCCTGTATTTACATCAAAATTCAAGCAAATCTTGCTTTAAATATGCTTTTTACAATGTCGGTTTGAAATTTTCAAGTGGCTGCCACTTGAAAACAAAAAGTCGGAGCAACTTGGTTAACGAACTCATCCAAGATATTTATATGATCAGTAGTTCACTGTCCAAATTTGGTTCGATTTCGAGTATTATTTCGGGAGTTATCGTGGTGACAAAATTTTCATTATAGATAGATAGATAGATAGATAGATAAACGAAGTGATTGCAATAGGTCGCTAAAACAAATATATACATAGGGAATATGCAAGGATAATACAGCGTGTTTTGTACGTTTTAAATAATTTTAAGGCTAGTAGGCGTAAGTGGTGGTTTGAGTAAAAATTCAGATAACGAAGACCCAAAATCGATCAACATTAAAAAATATCGTGTAGCTTTGAAATTGAGCACAGTTATAAGGTTAAGTTTACAGAACGACATACTAAAAGTCCCCAACCCTATTCTGTGTTTTTTATTTAATTTTTTATGTTATTTGTAATAGTAATAAAAACTATATTTCGTAATTAAAAAGGTTCAGGTTAAATATTTTTTACTCATACAAATAAATATTTGTATATAAATATTTGTATGTGTGTGTGCGCGCAATGCACCAAGTTTAAAGAGTGGAAGTCAAAATATACAAATCGAAAAATTCCACTTTTCTGTAAGATATCCGTAAAATACAAAGCAACGGCTATCACAAAGGATTGCATGGGGAAGCGAAACAAAGGGTTTTCGCTAGTACTGTAATAGAACGGAGCAAATTTTCCGAATTTTTATCGTTAAAGACTGAAAAAACATGTGGAAGATGTAACTAATGTGTAAAATGCAATACTTATATTTCAAATGTAAGGGTTAAACGAAGGGTAATGGACAGGTTTCGATAAGGATACCCCTTCGCTTTGTAATGAGTGTGCTGTATGAATTGTGAGAACGTTTGTTACATATTCTTATTTCATTTCTCTTACGTTTAGTGTGTATTTAATGTTTCTTCTGAATTTTTTGCGATTACTTAGTGTATCGATATGGCAGAAAAATGTTTAATATGTGAAAATGATATAGTGAGTGATGTATGCAACATAAATGAGAAAGGAATAGAGGGATTAGTAAAAGCAAGCATTTCAAGAAAACATGGAAAAGATGAAATTTTTAGAGGTAAAAATATGATTGTTCTGCACACTTTAGCTGATTTTTTTATTGCAGAAAGAATTTTTCAAGAAAATGTGTCTTTTCATCTCCCTATATCTTCTATCGTACAAACAAAATGTAATATACATTTTTGTAGGAAATTTTGCGTAGATTAATTTTGTAATTGACATTTTTTCTCTAAATGCGATAGTGTTTAAGATATGTAATAAAAACTGAAAATTGCCCCCCTTAAATGCACCCCCTGCTCCCCGCTCACCCCCCACGGGCGGAGACTTTTAGTATGTTGTTCAGGACCCTCTCGGCTATGAGTGTGCAAAACTTCAAAACTACACGATTTTTTTTTTCTATTTTTCCTATTTTGACTGGACTTATCCAGATTTTTACTCAAACCGCCACATGCGCCTACTAGCCTTAAAATTATTTAAAACTTACAAAACATGCTGTATTATCCTTGCATATTCCCTATGTATATATTTGTTTTTTACATTAGAAAATATTTGACAAGAACCCTTTTAATTGCACACTTTAGTTGATTTTACTATTGCAAAAGAGAATTTTTCAAGAAAATGTGTTATTTCATCTTCCTATATCTTCTAAACTAATGATCGTACAAACAAAATGTAGCATACATTTTTGTAGGAAATTTTACGTAGATTAATTTTGTAATTGACATTTTTTCTCTAAATGCGATGGTTTTAAGATATTTAATAAAAGCTGAAAATTGCCCCCCTTAAATGCCCCCCTGCCCCCTGCTCATCCCCCACGGGCGGGGACTTTTAGTATGTTGTTCATTACCCTCTCGGCTATGAGTGTGCAAAATTTCAAAACTACACGATTTTTTTTTTCTATTTTTTCTATTTTGACTGGACTTATCCAGATTTTTACTCAAACCGCCACTTGCGTCTACTAGCCTTAAAATTATTTAAAACTTACAAAACATGCTGTATTATCCTTGCATATTCCCTATGTATATATTTGTTTTTTACATTAGAAAATATTTGACAAGAACCCTTTTAATTGCACACTTTAGTTGATTTTACTATTGCAAAAGAGAATTTTTCAAGAAAATGTGTTATTTCATCTTCCTATATCTTCTAAACTAATGATCGTACAAACAAAATGTAGCATACATTTTTGTAGGAAATTTTACGTAGATTAATTTTGTAATTGACATTTTTTCTCTAAATGCGATGGTTTTAAGATATTTAATAAAAGCTGAAAATTGCCCCCCTTAAATGCCCCCCTGCCCCCTGCTCATCCCCCACGGGCGGGGACTTTTAGTATGTTGTTCATGACCCTCTCGGCTATAAGTGTGCAAAATTTCAAAACTACACGATTTTTTTTTTCTATTTTTTCTATTTTGACTGGACTTATCCAGATTTTTACTCAAACCGCCACTTGAGTCTACTAGCCTTAAAATTATTTAAAACTTACAAAACATGCTGTATTATCCTTGCATATTCCCTATGCATATTCCCTATGCATATATTTGTTTTTTACATTAGAAGGTATTTGACAAGGACCCTTTTAGTTGCACACTTTAGTTGATTTTACTATTGCAAAAGAGAATTTTTCAAGAAAATGTGTTATTTCATCTTTCTATATCTTCTAAACTAATGATCGTACAAACAAAATGTAAGGTACATTTTTGTCGAAAATTTTACGTAGATTAATTTTGTAATTGACATTTTTTCACTAAATGCAATAGTTTTTAAGATATTTAATAAAAACTGAAAATTGCCCCCCTTAAATGTCCCCCTGCCCCCCGCTCACCCTCCACGGGCGGGGACTTTTAGTATGTTGTTCAGGACCCCCTCGGCTATGAGTATGCAAAATTTCAAAACTACACGAATTTTTTCTTCTATTTTTCCTATTTTGACTGGATTATTTGTACGGTAATTGCGATCAGGCTATTGTAAGTGAACAAAACGGGAAATCATGCCATAGGTGGCCCCAAACAGGAATTTGTTATAATCAGATTTTTTTTAAACATCATGAATACGATGAGAATTTTCAAGGGTCGTTTGCACGGTAGGAAAACAGGCTGTTTTAGGCGTCTAATTAGTTTAGAGGGCGCCGCAGGCGCCACTTAACGGGAGTTTGCTACACTCAGACATTTTAACGCAATTTTTTTTTTTTTTTTTTGCTGGTCGGTGAACCAGTTGGTCAGCTTGTGATACATAAAATTCTTAAGTGTTTTTGGTAACTAACGATAATTAACAAAATTATGATCCACTTTCAAATGAACTTTCAAGTAACAAAACAACATCCCCAGAAACTTCAATATCCCGCCCTATTTTTTAAAACATTGGGGGGGGGGGGAGACTCCCCCCCCATTTAAGGTATGCCCCTGGACATTGTATTCTTGTTTTATGAGCTTTAATTGTTCTTGTAATACATCCTTTTGAAAAAATGAAACATCGGTTTATTATTTTTTATAAAATTTCTGAAATATTCTATTTTGAAGACTTCGAAATAATTTCGTTTTTATTGGAAATTGGAGCAGAAGCTTATTATGCTGGCATGAGATTTAAAGATTCGAAATGAAAAACAAATCCTGAAATAGGAGGTGTTGCATTCATTGATTTAATTTAAATGTACAAAGTAAAATGTATGCAATCAACCAATAAACAGGAAAAAGTAATTTAAAATATATCGTTTAATGTAGTTACACAGGTCATATAATGTCGTATTCCAACCAAATGTACAAACACACGTGAAAACGTATCATAAAAATATTTGTTATTTTAATGAAAATTTACTTACTAAATTCTAAAAATAATTAAAAAAATCTCATAATTAGTGACCGAATACTGCATATATACACAATGGGATTAATAAGGATATGCCGGGAAGAAAAAATGTCATTCGTCATTTGTGAGTGATTTTTACACTAATTTTGGAGAAAACTATGGTATTTGGGAAAAATAAATTTACTCCATTTTCTTAATATATAGATTTTTTTTTCCATTTTCCTCACACACGCACACACAAAGAAAAAAAAACTAGTTGGCATAGGTAGACTCTGCTCAGTTCCCCACCATATTTATGTTCTCATAAATTTCTAGTGCGATACGTATTATAATCATGTTAAAAAAAATGAATTTGACCAAAGCTTGATACGGTGACAGAACGAAATCCCCGCCTAATAGGCTATCCACCGTTCACTTCGATATATTTATCTTATTCTAATCTATTAATTTATTTTATCAGGTTCAATTCCGTTGTTTAGTTTTCATGCTGCTATTTCCAATGCAATAATCCTCAAAATTCATATTTATATGAAAAATTTACAATTTCGCTATGTTGATAAAACCGTGAATTACGAATAATTTACGAAATTTTCCTATTAGAATATTTGTATTCAATCATGTTCAAACAAATATCATAAATGTAATTTTGAAGTTGTCTAATGTATTTATGATCCTCAAAACGGAAGTTTATGCTTAATTTTGCCTTATTCTGACATGTTAAGTAAATCGTAAATTCCAAATAATTTACGAATTTTTTAAATTGGAAAAATCGTAGTCTATGATATTCATGCCAGTATCCTAAATAATATTTCGAAAGTGGTTTGACATCTTTACGATGAAAATATCCCTCAAGATTGACGTTTATGGGAAATTTTGCTCTATTCTGCCATGTTAAGAAATTCGTAAATTTCCAATAACTTACGAAACTTTTATATTGGAGAATTCATAGTCATTAATATTCCTGCCAGTGTCCTAAATAATATTTCAAAAGTAATCTGACATCTTTACGATGAAAATATCTCTCAAAATTGACGTTTATGTGAAATTTTGCCCTATACTGCCATGTTAAGAAATTCGTAAATTTCCAATAACTTGTGAAATTTTCAAGGTAGCATATTTATAGTTACTGGTGTTCATTCCGGCATCAAAACTGATATTTTAAAACTGGTCTGACATTTTTACAGTAAAATGTTTCCATTTAATGCACGTTTAAGTGAATTTTTGCCCTATTCTCCCATGTTAAGAAAATCGTAAATTTCTAATAACTTACGAAGTTTTTAAATTCGAATGTTGCAAATGAATAGGGTTCTTGCCAGTGTCGAAAGTAATATTTTAAAACTAATCTGACCTCTCTGCGACACTTTGTTCTTGAGAAATCGTGTATACAGACTAACAAACTAACGGACTAACACACACCATACAAATTTTGTAATTTTCGGTTTCCTCACAGCTGAAAACGTGTAAAAAAGTCAAAGAACCGAGGTCGAAAATTTTTACGATTACCTAAGTTCCCATACCTATAGTATGATGGGGGACTAAAAAACGCATAAGCGATTGTAAAAAAAAAAAGGGGGGGGGCGATAGAACAAGAACAAGAGAATGTTAACGCAGAATTATGCCAAATTCCAACATACTTTAAAATTAAGTCTTAATTAATTCAGTAAAAAATAAAAAGGAAAACATTCAAAAACATCTCCGTATTTCTCTTTTCCTTTAATTTATTGGACCATCCTTAGGGGTGCGTCCCAGACCATCGCCAGTTATCCATTGAGCTGTTCTAGTGCAACGTTAAACCCAACCAACCTACCGAATTGTAATTTATTATCATATTTTTTCTCAATTTGCTCGAGAAGTGTCAACTGGTGTAAATATCTTAAAGAAAAAATATAATTTTTCCCAAAATAACACTTAAGTGAAATGGGGCCAAATTTGGAGTCAAATGCTCTCCGAGGCCAAATCCGAAATTTCGGAGCCAACCACCTTGATTTGGAGCCAGTTTGGCTCCAAGGAGGCCAAACTGGCAACCCTGCCTAAAACGTGTATCTGTAACAAAAACTTACTTTCGAAAATTTGACCCCAAAACAATACTTTCTTTACCATATATATGGGAAAAAGTAAGTTGAAAAAAAAAAAAAAGTGTGTGTGTGTGGGGGGGGGGGAAGAGTTGGGGTTGGGGCTTATTTTCTTGTAAACTCAAAAAAAAAAAAAGAATAAGTTTTTTCGAGGAGATTTTTAAGAAGTTTTATTCTTTCTGTTATTTTGTTTCAGCATAGATATTTTGGTACCTTAATATTAAAATATGATTCACTGAAGTTATGCTTTTAAATATTGTTATATTAAAGAACAAATTCCAATGATTAGTTGTAAATATTAAGTTTGACGATTCAAATTAATTCTTATGTGTTTCTGAAATTTATGTTGTTTGATCATTTTTTTCACATTTAAAAATTAGTTTTTCTGTGTGTTTTTCTATAAGTTATTCAAAAGCTGCCAGTTAATTTCTATGTTTAAATTAATTATTAAATATCTCTACTTTTGAGAAAGTGTGTTTAAAAAAGTAATAATCTGGTGCGTCACTAGCACAACTTTCTCTTGCTCTACATTATAATACTATAAAGATAGATTTCATATTAAGCCTTAAGATCAATAAAGGAAAAGTTCAATTTAAAAGTAATCTAGTTTTAATGGACATGCAATTCTGTGTGTGTGTGTGTGTGTGTAGGGAGGAGGCTACTGCCCCCCCCCCTCAACCCTCCGTTTCTTTATAATGCCTACAATTATTTATACATATATATATATATATATCTTCCTTTCTCTTTTCTCTAAAATGTTAACTGTTACTAATAATTCATAATTTTTGCAAATTCTCTCATCGTTAGGCTTATGTGTTATGTTAGTGTCATTTCTCTTCCGCGTAAGTACTTTAACATGTTTTTACTAATCATTGGTACTCAAATTAAATTAATACCGTGACAATTTTTATTCGAAATAAATCTCGATTAAAATTTAATTTTATGTTGGTATCTTCATCTATCTTTTGTCTGCTGAGTATTACAATGGTACTAAATTATTCAAATTATATATATATATATATATATATATATACATTGAAAATCCTTTCAAACATTGCATTATATGTAACCAAGTATCACATGAAAAACTATAAAAAATGAAAGATGTTGACGAAAAGAAAAAATATAAGCAACCTTGAAGCATACAAATTCACCACTTTTTCAAGGGCATTGAATGAATGTTGTATGCAAATTAGGTGATCTTTCTGTCATGCTGTATGCAAACTGCTGAAAATTTACAGCATGCAATGCCCGAGGTCACCTAAAAGACATGAAAATAATTTCAAACCATTTGCGGAAAAATGCCAGATAGAAACAAACTTATGAAGTAGAAAAAACCAAGAAAGAAAAAAACTGATTAAACTTCAATCACCAATTTTTTTAATAATAAATTTATGAAATGAAAAAAAAAAAAAAAAAAAAACCATGAGAGAAATAAACTTATTAAACATAAAACAACTATCCCAACATAATAAATCAACCCGAAGGAAATTTAATAAACTAAAATTTGTTTTTATCTACTTTTGAAAAAAGTAAACTAAAGCACTCCACAACACCCATGAGACCGAAAACAGTTAAAGCACAGTTAAAAAGGGAATTGAATTCATCTACTGAACGATTAAGTAAATTAATTTTTAGTGTAAATTTTAGTGTAATTAGTTTCTTCTAATTTTTAACAAATAAACCTTAAAGTTTATATGTATATATATATATATATATATATATATATATACACACACACATATATCAAGGCTGTTATTAATTTGGCTTCAAACTTACCAATCTTGATCAAATTTTTAAGTGTCTCAACCTAATTCGAACCTCAAAATACCAAATTTGAATTTTTTCGCAGTTATTTGTTTTTAAGTTATAATAATAACAGATATACATACAGATCAACTGCTAAAAACTCAACTTTTGTAATCAGAGCACTTCAAAACGTGATATTTTTCAAAATAATAAAGTTTAAAATTGAATTTAAAAAATACTTTGTCACAGTATGGGTATGAAAAATTAATTTTCCTTCCTGAATCGACGTAGTAAAATGTAGCAAAGCACTTCCATCAGTTACATTGATTAGAAAAGAACGTTTAGCTCAATTTTGGGTAGCCCTGTATATTGTTTATAAACAATATGCACCATAAACAATATTGTGAACTTAAATTTAGTCTTACTGGAAAAACATCTAACAAAAATGAATTACAATTCCATTAATTTTTAAGTATAACCTTAAATATCCAAATATTTTGAATAGCCCTGTAAACAAATGATGAATGATTTTCATACACACAAAACATAATTTTATGCATCTGAAAAATTTTGTTTCTTCTGTTTTGCTTAAGTCAGCCTATAAATGTTACATTGTACTTAGCAGAAATTTCCCCATAGACGTAATTCATTTGAATTCTCTTGGATGTCCCTGTACACGAACCATCCGCTTGATCTCAACGAAAAGTTTAGTGTAGTATCCCTATATGATACACATTTAGTACTATGACTTTTGGAGGCCCTGGGCACAAGTTTTATATGGTGCTCCCCCCCCCCCTCACACACACAAGCATATACAGTTAAATAATTTTTTTAGTTTATTATGTCTTATACGACTTTTATATGTAATGGACATTTTGAATGCTATAAAAAAAAATTAAATTACTGTGCATCACTCATAAAAATATATTTCTTTTAACATAATTTTTGAGAAAAATAAAATTGAGAAAATCTTTCTTTGAAGCACAACAAAATATCAGATTTATCTATAATATTTCAAATATACAGCGGCATAGGATTGGGATACTTTCATACATACAATAGCATCGAAACCAGAATAAATTGATTTTAAGTGTAAAATTTTGTGAGTTTTCTAAAATAGACAAGCAAAATTGGTACATTTCCAAAATTAAATTACAACTCTAAAAAACATACTGTCTTAAAAAGAATAAATAATAGTAATAATAATAATAGGCATTTTTAATTAATTTTTCGGTGCTAGTATCCTGAAAGAGGGGGGAAAAAAGTGCGTTTATGCTTATTTCTTATCCTACGGCAAAGAATAAGCTCTCGAGTCACAGCCGTAGCTCTCACTGGTTCTCACCATGGCAATTTAATAAATCCAAATCCACACTCAAAATATAACTATGACTATGAGCTAGGAGTAATGTCAGAGAACATCCCACAGGCAAATTATCATTTACCACATTTTTTATGACAAAACACAGCCGATCTATATGTGAATTTTTCTACAGTTAAATTCACACTCTGGAAGTATTAAGGAGGAAAAATGCAAAATAGGCTCAACGTGCTTGAACCTATGTAGATATTGTAGCTTATTACTATATCTAATTTAGCTTAGCAAAATCGGTATACTGTATATCGAGTTTGGACTTTCTGCTATAAAACTTGAGATATGTTGATAACAGGTAGACTCACACATAGGCCAACCGCTAAAAACATGATTTTCTCATTCAGAGGACCTCAAAATGTGTAAATATAACAAAAATTCAATTTCGAAAATTTGACCCAAAAACAATACTTTCTCTATCATATGTATGGGTAAGAGAACGTAAAAAAGAAAAAGGAAAAAATATGCATAGACAATGTGTGTTTAAATTAAAGTAACTTTTTTTTGTGTCACTTTTGCATAAAATTAGTGATGCAAGCAATAAAAATATGCATAGAAAGTGTGCACTGGAATATATACGTTTGTCTATCACTTTATACTTTTTAAATAAGTAAATTATAACGTACAGTGCGTGTCGAAATGATAGGTCCACCAGTAAAAACGAATGTTATGTTGGTAAAAAAGGTTTTATTGTGTACAAAGTACTATTTTATAAACTACATTATTTCATTCAATGTACAATAATACACGAATAATATACAAATAATAGGAATAATAAGGAAAACAAGAATTACATGTAAAAGATAGGTTCAGTGAACCAACCATCAAATTAATGTTGAATTAATAAGAAATTTTTCCACCTTGTTTCAGAATAAGCTCATAAATCCTATTCGGCATGGTCTTTACAAGTTTTTGCAAACACTTTTTCTCGATTTTTGACCATTCGGAGGAAATAGCCTTTTTCAAGTCTGCAGTACTGTTGTACTGCCTTCCGCCTGCATACATCGCTCTTACGAGTATACCCCACATGTTTTCTACCGGATTCAGGTCAGGGCTGCAAGGTGGCCAATCGATAACATGTACACCATTATCCAGAAACCCTTCAAAAGTGGACTTTGCAGTGTGCACAGGAGCATTGTCCTTTGGAACATGAAGAATGGGCCGCCAATGTGCTCTGCTTGTGGAAGAAAATATTGTTCAAGCGGCTGCTGATAGCCTGCAGCATTCAAACGATTGTCTACAAATGCTATATCAGTTTTTCCTGCACCTCCGAATCCGGCTCATACCATAACGGAACCACCACCAGCTTTCTTCGAGAATATCTGTCTATCGTTACGCAGATCGTGCCAGTAGTACTGCCAGCCATCTGGACCATCCAGGTTGAATTTCTTTTCACCACTGAATATCACACGATGCCAATCTTGTTTCCAGGACATCACTTCATGTGCAAATTTCAATCTCTTTTCTTTGTGCTTTTCAGTCAATTTCGGAGCCGCTTTCCTCTTCACGTAAACTATATTGCCGAACTTCTTTACCACTCTGTGGACTGTAGATTTTGATATTGGAGGGTTTTGTTGTCTGGCCACAGTGCATAAGCTCATATTTCCAGATTTTAACTCCTTTACGATAGTCCTTCTTTGTCGGGGTGTCACTTTTGATGGGCGGCCAGATGATTTTTTTTTTTTTTTTTTTTACTGCCATAAGCATTTCTAAGTCGCAAATAATTGTTTACAACATTATGTGATCTGTTTAAAAGTTTACCTATTTCTCTATTCGATTTTCCACAAGTTTTAAATGCATCAATTTTTCCCCTGCTCAATCAGCGAAAGACTGCAACGACGACCCATTTCGTTTGATTACAACGTGATGTTCAAATCTGTTTAAATACCTCCACAGCAGCCAGCATAATCCCGCAGTAAGACTAAGCAACGATATTTATGCAAATTTTTTGGAAATAAACGTGATTGGTGCAAAATTTCTGAAGGCGGACTTATCTTTTCGAAACGGTCTGAAAATGAAAATTTGCATAAAATAAAAAGGAATTATTTATTTTTAAGAAATTTCTCCATAATTAGTTATAACAATTACTGATTAATTATCTCTACCGAAAAAGTGATTCTTATTCTCAATTAAGAGTCGAAATTTTGAAAAATGCGTGTGGACCTATCATTTCGATACGCACTGTAGGTGGTCCTTTTGGATCTCTAAATTTCTACGGCTATTTGAACCATGGCTACGAATCTTATCTAATGATGTATGTATTTAAAAATTGATTGTTGAATTCTGTTCGAATTTGAACCTGGCGAGTTAGCACAGGTTCCAATTTCAAACAAAAAATTTCTTTAAAAAAAAAAAAAAAAAAAAAAAAAAAAGCATTACATATCAATATTTAAGCATAAAAATATTAAAAAAAAAAATTAATTTATAAATAAATCCACAAATTAATATGTTTAGAATATTTTGTGAAATATCCCAAATATGTTTAGAACATATGGTTGAACTATAATAATTAAATACCGAGAAAAATAGGTATAAAAATTAGTTAGCAAAGATCATATTAAAAATTTTGAAAAAAATTAAAAATTAGGAATTTGATTAAATCTAAATATGTAGTTAATTAAATCTAAAGGAGATTAAATCTAAATATGTATAAGAAACCTATCCTTTCATTCGAAAGGATATCTAATAGAGTGTTTATACAGCAATTTTGAAGAAAATCGTTAGAGCCGTTTTTGAGATATGGACTTACGGCCCCACTTCCGGTAATCCAATTTTTACCAAAATTTGGAAAATTCATATGTACACCAGACCTGTTTCAATTATAAAGTTTCATAATTCAATCTTTATTAGTTTCCGAGATATAATATAACCATAAGATTCCCCACATATATATATTTATACACACACACATAGACACTGATCAATTGCCAAAAACCACTTTTTTCTACTCAGGAGATCTGAAAACATGTAACTCAGGTGAAGTCTCGATATCGAATTTTTGGACCGAATACAATACTTCCATTACCTACGGTAATCGGGTAATGGAAGTAAAAAGGCGGGTGCTAACAATATTGCGGATTATTAATTAGGATGTTGGCAGCTATGAGTATCACATACCTGCAAACATTCTAATTAATATTCCTAAAAAATAAAATGTTAATACCCATAATTATTCTACAACATTTTATTTTTAGAGTCGTCTTCTACAAATGTAATTGCGATGAAATTAGAAGAAAATACCAGGCCTCGCAGCGTTCCTAAAATTTTACGCTCATTTTATTATATTATCATCATTTTTTTTTTTTTTTTTTTTTTTTTTTTTAACCTTTCAGGAGGTGGTGGTTGTATAGTGCAACCACAAATTTTAACTCAAAATTGCAAAAACTGTCCCCGAAAATATTTTATAAAAATTTTCTTTTATAACTTAGATGAATAAATTCATTTATTTCTTGTCTTTTAACCCGTTAGTAGTTGCTATAGACAGCGCCACCTATTACAGATTCCGCACTTTTTATTTAACTCTCACCAATAATTTTAAGTAGTGATGTGATCGACGTTCCTTCGATTTTATTCGCGTTTTATGTATATGAAATGCTGCTTCTAAAAATGTTTGGTGGCTATTGAATAAAAAAATCTGACAACAATGAAAGATGGGCGGCAAATCGACCAACTAGCGACTACTAACGGGTTAATATTGTTGGTGATTTCTGGTGGCTGTTGATTTTAAATGAAGAAAATTTGCTTGCCCCTGAAAGGGTTAAAACAATAATTTTTTACATATTATTATAGCATTAAAACATTGAAGGAAAAAAAAATGTTTGACGATAGTGGTGACAGTATAATAATGCGAATGTAAAATTTTTGGAATGCTGCGAAGCCTGAAAATACTCTAAAAAAGACTGGTGTGATAAAAAAGGCGGGTACTAACAATTTTACGGAAGGTTAATTAGAATGTTGGCAAGTATGGTAGCGATGGTGACAACTTGCGATAAGAATATTTTAGTTTGGCAACGACTGATTCGTGCAACTGGAAAACTTACTTAAAAAATATATATTTATCCAAATATTTCTGTGGTCATTTATTTGTTTTCTCTGTCAGTAATTTTAATGGTCTTTTTTTTATTATCATTCATGTCGGCGTAAGTAATTTAAATTGTTTTTGTCTCTTATTGGTTCTTAATCTGTACCGCAACAATTTTGTGTCAGTCTTTCCTATAAGTTAAAATCAGTTCTATTATTTTGTGTTGGTATTGTTTTGTATCTATTAATTGTTAAATTTAAGATTAAATTTTATTACGATCTATCATTTATATATATATATATATATATATATATTGAAGCTTTTTACTTTTAAGAAGTTACTTTAGAAAATTCGACTTTCAAGTGGCAATAAAATGATGCAATTAATAATAATAATAATAATAAAAAAGACGGTTCTCTATTTTAATTCTCAAAATTTTAGTAAAAATTATAATATTTTTAGCAGATTTAGTTATGTTTATTTATCTGTATTTAATGTTCAATATTTAATTCCTTTAGACATAGAAACAGACAGTGAAAGAATAAAAAAATCTACCTCCACTGAAGGCAGTGACAAACTCACATCTGTAAACATCTGTAAAACAAAAAGGAAAAACAGAACTTTCATTCATTTGCTTTCGTGTTTACTTCCATCAAATATGGATTTGCTTGAAACAAGTAAACAGATCAAAGTAGCAGTTAAATGTGAGCCCAAAGACATTCCTCCAGAAATTAGGGATACATTGTTATACATATTAAAATGTAACTTTAAACAAGGAAAGGAGCATGTTGACAAAGACGCTGTAGCTTTTTTAAAACGGATTCAACAGACAGTGGACAAAATGGAGCTGGAAAAATTCATAAGTGGAGAGAGTACCAATGATTCCACAAAACATTCCACAGGGGAGCAAGAATATAGTAAAGGTATGTTGTTATGTTTTCCTCTCTTGAAGCTTTTTAGTACAATCTATAATTGCATATTCTGGCAATATAGTATGGCGTTATTGTTTGTTCAGGAGCATTCCATTTTAGTCATTGGTTGTTTATGTTCAATAAGGTATAATGCTTTCAGAAATAACACACCAGACAAAATAAAGGGCCTATTTTTTTAACCTACCCGTGAGGTGCCCTTCACAAAATTTCATTACATAAAATGGACGTTTTCACAAAATTCCCACTTCATAAATTGTGTTCGCTTTTTAATCAAAAGGTTTTTTTTTTTCTTTTCCAAATGAATGAATTGAAAACGAGTATCAAAACACGTAGATAGACGAATCGAGAATTGATTTCGAATTTCATCCGTGATTGCGGTGCGTTTTGTCTATTGCTGGTAGAAGAAATTGATGTTATTTAAAAATTTATATGACACAAACGCATTACGTAAATTACGAAATTATATACATTTTGTCAAGTTTTTGGTATCGCTACAGCAACACGTAAGTACCAAATTTTCTTTATTTCTTAAACGAATAATTAAAAGTGACAGAATATGTTGGAGGAAATGACAAACATTCGAAAGATTTTTCTTTTATTAGCGCCCAGAAAAGTGTTTCGATCTCATTCAGATTGTCTATACAAATAAAAAGAAGTATCTGTGCGTCTGTGTGTGCTTTGGGGCTCAACCACTGATCACAGAGCTACAAAACTTGGCACAAGGGTACATTGTACCACGTAGGGTCCTCATCGAGATTTTTTAATTTTCGAATTTGAATTTACATTAAATGCCGTTAAAAGTATCGCACTAAGAAAAGTTGTCCGAAGGAAATGAAAAGTTATATATGTGAGTTTAACGCTGAGTAAGTGATTACAAAATTAAAGCAAAAGGATTATTTATTATAAAAAAAAAAAAAAAAATTATCAATGAAAAGAAATTCTAGTATCCGGTTGGGTCACATCTAACTTGAATACCAGATGTAATACGGGGGAATATTGATGCACACAGTTTCCGTATAGTAGCCTGCGCCATTTCATTCCACAGTTTCTGCAATCGGACTCAAGCTCAGCTAAACTCGTAGTTTGTCCAATTTGCTGTTCTAAATGATCCCGTATATAGCCAATTTCTGAAAAACCTGGGGATCGAGAGGCCAGGGTAAACTGGCAGTATGGCAGAAGTATTCCTATGATAACCTTGCAGAGTGTAACCGAGTATTATCCAGTTGATAAATGCCTGCGTCACAAAACAAATTGTCCTTCATAAAGGCTCCTTGGAACTGTATGGACAGACACAGGAGCCTGTACTGAAAGTGCTATCTGTGTTTGGATCTTAAAAAAATGAAGAATTTGGTGTTATATCTGCATGATGGACAGGGTTCCCACGGTCCTTGAAAGTCCTTAAGAAGTACTTGAATTTAATTTTCTTTTTCAAGGGCCCTTGAAAGTACTTGAATTTTGTGCAAAGTCCTTGAAAATCCTTGAATTTTCCACTCCAATAGACGTGCTTATCGCAAATTCTGTCATTGCTAAACTATCTCCATCTCCACATGCGCATGCCATTGTCTAATATAATGATTTTGTCATAAAATTCTTATTTCATTGTCTTGCTTTTGCATATAGTTTCAACTTATTTGGTTTTTTTTGCCAGTCTCATACCTGTTTGATGGACTGGTCATTAATTTTGAGCAGAAAGTGACTAGACCAGGACTCAAACCTAAAAACTTTGGAATAATCATAATGATTCCAAATCTTGAACTAATCGTTTTTTGACTCTTGTGAAAGTTAATTTGGTCAATCCATCAAAAATGTATTGTGAAAACAGGCAAAGTTATTCTAATTGTGAAAAATATATTACTAATGAAAGTAGTTACTAAAGTTTTGTGTGTATACCTAGCGTTCTGTGATTTTCCCTTAGTCCTTCAAAAATTTCAAATAGGCCTTGAAAAGTACTTGAAAAGTCCTTGAATTTTTTTCTTTGTTAAGAGTGGGAACCCTGATGGATGATGTGACAGACTTCTCTGCTATTTGTTTGGTGAGAGCATCGTGCTCCTATAAATAGACAGCGTGTATGCAATTTCTCTCTTATCCGCTAATCCCATAATATCTATCCTCACAGTGAAGTAAGAGCTGTCTAGGTTTCTGGCTACTCGCCGAGTTGATAACCCAGCTTTCATCATCCTGATGATTTTTCCGCTTTCGAACTCTGTCAGCTGACTCTAGTATTGTTTTCGATGGCGGTTTAGCGGCATCTTTGATGAAAATTACCTTTATGCAAGAGAATAATAAATACTAGTAAATGCTCATGTGTACTCTTTTATATATTAGAGAGGTCATATGGCATTACATCATTCACAACCGCGTTGTATAAGTAAAATATCCAATAAATAAATATGTCTTTTCTTAAATATCAGTGGAAGTTTTAGCATTTTGAGGCGATTATGCATTCGTGAAAAAATGCAAACACAGAAATCACAATTTTAAGATTAAAATTGTGATTTCTGTGTTTTATTTTTTAACGATTAAAGAAATTGTTAAAAAATATATCAAAAACCATAAGAATTGTTGCACGAATATATATTTTATTAAATAAACGTAACACAGTTCAATTTATAAATATTAAATGGAAATATAAGCTTTTATATGAAACATTCAGTGGAGACAAGTTAAAAGTGCCAAGTCCCCTTAAGAGGGCTACTTGAAATCAGGCTTTCATTTGAAAATTTGTTATAATGATAACTTTGAAATTCTGAACTAAGTCGAATCAAACTTGGACACTGGACTTATATGTTACAAATATCTTGGTTGAGTTCGCCAGGCAAGATGCTTGGCTGTTTTGTTTCCAGGTTGCCGCTATTTCAAATCAGGCTGCCACATGAAAATTTGCCATCATGATAACTGTTGAAGTTGAAATACTGAACTAATTCGAACCAAAGTTGGACAGAGGCCTTATGTTATAAATATCTTGGATGCGTTTGCTGGTAACATACTCTGCCATTTGTTTCCAAGTGGCAGCTCCTTGGAAATTTGTCTTACGATAATTTTTGAAATACTGAAGTAATTCTAACCAAACTTGGACAGTGGATTTATTTCACAAATACCTTCGATGAGTTTGCTGGCCAGCTTCCTACACCATTTTGTTTCCAGATGGTGGCCACTTGAAACTGGTCCTTATGGTAACTTTCAAAATACTTAAATATTTCGAACCAAATTTAGACAGTAGATTTATCTTAAATACGTCTGATATGCTCGTTGGCCAACTTGATCTGCTATCTTATTTCCAAATGTCGGCCACTTTAAAATTTAAAATTCTCATATAAAAGACATTTATGAATCGATTTTTTTTTTTTTTTTTTTTTTTTAATTTCGTATGTACATAACTTTATGCGACATCTTGTCTTAAAATGGCAGCCACTTGTCCAGAATAAAGAAATACACCTACTGACTGAGCCGGAAGGACTTGTTTATATATATATGTACATATATATTATTTTATTTTTTAAGTTTTAATTTATTGATTTTATCAGAACCAAATAGTGATGTAGAAGAAACACTTAAACTTATTAAATTTGAAATAAAATTAAAATTTTTAGTGATTAAGTTTATTTATAATATATTTGATAAGTAAAAAATTAATAATAATATAATTATAATTTTATTTTACTTATAATTTTATTGTAACAGTGCGAGAGCTAGAAAAACTAGGTCGCATATGCGTGTAAACTTTCATAACTATGAGACAGTAATTTGAAAAAAAAAAAAAAAAGTTTTTCAAGTATTACCATTCTATATTAGTTAGACTTTTTGTTGTCATAATTATTCAGTTGTTTAAAAAATTATTATGGACCTATTTGAGAAAATACCAATGATTGTTATTCTTATAATTTCAGGAGAAAAATTAGCTACAGAAATTCCTAAACAGCGTACTGCAAGGAAAAGAAAAAATACTCTTAGTTCGGGTATAAGAGAAGCAATCTATAAAACAAGAGGAGAA
This sequence comes from Salticus scenicus, assembly GCA_963930645.1. NCBI lineage: Eukaryota > Metazoa > Arthropoda > Arachnida > Araneae > Salticidae > Salticus > Salticus scenicus. The sequence goes on along the minus strand of OZ005652.1, from coordinate 57,899,691 downwards.
CTGGAGCCTGAATTTTTATGCAGATTTTTGAACCAAGTACGTGGTCGTAAAAGGTTTTTAGACGTAGCATTTGCCTTCACGAGTAATATATCGGCTTTATATTCTCAACTATTAGAAGTCAAAAAGATGTATTACAAGTATGTAGAAAGAGGATCCGCTGAAGATTGCGATATTCGTTATATAGAGAGACTTTGTCAGAGATTGCTGCAACAAAGTAAAGATGCTGCAGGATTATGCTTTGAAGGTGAAAAAAACATTGAAGAAGTATCTTTTAACACAGAATCAGGCATAACTGAAATGTTTATGACGGAAATACCGATGAAAATAGAATCGGATGCAGTAGAAAAATTTGTGAAAACTGAATCAGACATGTTGGTCGCATCTATTAAAAGAGAAGCAGACATGACAGAAAGCTATTCGAAAACCGAAACATCAGTAACAGAAGAAGCAGACATGACAGAAGTTTATGTCAAAAGCGAATCAGACATGACCCAATCAGCTGCAGAAGCAGATATCACAGAAATACCAATAAAAACAGAAATAGAAATCTGCACGAGACAATTTAATGATGATCGTCATCAATATTTATCATCCAGTCTTTATGGTGCGAGTTATTTCACTAATATAACGCAAATGCCATTTTTTTTTCCTACTGTAAAGTCGGAAGTGATTGATGGGGACTAAAAAAAGCAGTATTTTTTAATGTGTTTATTACTTATGCATTCATTTTACCATTGCTTAATATATATATCTTATATAATATAATAAATAAAGTGCATTATTAAAACAAATCAAATCCATATGCTATAGATCACAAAACTTTCTGTTGTGTCATTCTATGTAACAGCGCCACCTACTAATTAATACATACAAACAAATTAATCGTCATAGAATATCCTGATTAACATTTTAAATATTCCTAATTAGGTGCAATTTTCTCGAATAGATGCTGAGATAATCCTAACTGAACAATCGCAGAAATCGATGGAAGCGCCTCCTGTCGGTCCAAATTGAATCACCATATTTTTTCATAATATATACTGTGTTAAAAATAATAGTTCAACGTCTCATCAAAAGAATGGTGCTGAATAGACAATTTTAGCTGCAACCAATATGCCGGTGCTACGTTTTACTATTTCAATGACGCTCACTATTGAAGTGACACCAGACACCACTAAAGTGGTGAAATATAGCATCAAAATATTGCTTGCAGCCAATTGAAGCCATTTTTCTGACAAAATGTATGATTTTATTTTTAACAGTGTATATAGCACGTGGTGCACTTATGTAACATAGAATCTGTGATATAGTCTTCACGTAGACAGAGAATATTGCCTCATAGAAGCGCCTCCTGTAAACAATATTCACTCAAATCGAATCAGCATAGTTTAAATAATATCCATTTGGTTACACGCACACAGACGGAAAATGATCGAATCGTATTCAGGACATTTCAAAATGAATAAATTTATCGAAAACATAGAAATCCAAAATTTCCATGAATCTAATACTTTCTTCTTATATATATATATATATATATACATATATATACAGAATAATAATAGTACATTTTTTATACAGATTATGTTTCCTGAATTATTTATTAATGAATCATATGTGGAAATGATTAAACTCTTTATGTTACACTCTTTAATATCAGTAAAATATAATAAAGAAAAAAATAATTTGTGAAATTATGTACATTTAAGGAAGCTGTACATTTAGATGAGATATTAAAACCATAAAAATATTTAAGCTCTTAGTTTCGAAATAGCAACGCTTAGGGCACGCTTGAAAGAGTAAAAACCTCTAATCAAAACAAATTCTAGTCGACTTTATCTACCATGACCGCGTAGGATTATATATATATATATATATATGTATATCTGTACTGATAAGTATAAAGGATTTAAGTCCAAAAATGTCGATTTTGAGTTAAGTACATAGTCAGACTCAGAAAAAAATTCTCAATCGATTGGTATAAAGGATTTAAGTCTATGCCATTTAGTCTTTGAGAAAATCCATTGGTAAAAAAAGGTTCAAGTCAGAAATTTACCATTTATGTATGGTATAAGATATTTAATTCAATTTTTTTCCCGTTGTTATGAATGGTATAAAGGGTATAAGTCAACGAAATACCTTTTTCCTAATCGATTCTTCTGATTTGTTTTTAGTTAGTTTAACTTTATTTTTCGTCTCCTGAAAAATAGAGAATATGGACTTAAATCCTTTATACTTATCAGTACAGATATAAAAGATTTTATCACGTGGTTTTAATTGTGATATGTTTCTTGCTGAGGGCTCCGGTGTCAAAGAAGACAAGGGCACGTTTCCTCTTCTCCGTGAGTCTGCAAACTCCGGGGTACATAGCTCAATTCCAGGTGGCAGTGACGCTTCCTGGCTGTCATTCCCAAATTCGTGTTGAAATCCTGTGCTATCTGTCTTCATATCGACAAAGACTTACAAGCGGACTTCTGGACAAGTACACAAGATGAATATGTGTGTAAACAATAAATAAACAAATATGTCTTTTGCTGATATATGTACAAATTTCAATTTAGTGAAATGGAAATGTTCTCTGTCTTCAGAAGGAAATGAAACATCTGTGTTACCTGTACCACTACCTGATTTTACATACATTGCATGTAATAATAAAAACCTTCAAAGAGAAAATTAATGAAAAGAAAGATTAGTGAAACATCTGCCCTTGGACGAGTTCTTTTGATTCGCACCAGCGCTTTCCATTTTGTATAGAAATTAAAAACTGGATATTACTGATAAATCAATTTATTCATAGCAGTGAACGGATCACTATTTGTCTTTTTTTTAAACTCGTTTCAATCATGTATTTAAATAAATATTTAAGTAAAAAAAACATTTTTTTAAATTAGAGGATTTTCATTGTGAAGCCCTAAAATGCATAAAATAAAAAATTATTGTGGCAAAGGCAATCTATAAAGAAATGAAAGTTTTAACACTAAGAAATTTTAGAGAAAAATATAGATAATTGACTTTTGCAAGAGATGAATATTTTTAAATATTCAAAATATTTTAAAAAACATTCAAGACTAATATTCTTAATTTTTAGTTTTTTGTATAATTATTCATTAAAACATAAATTTCAAAAGTATCGAAAGCTTTTTAAAGTATTTTGAATATTTAAAAATATTCATCTCTTGGAAGAGTGAATTATCTATATTTTTCTATAAAATTTCCTTAGTGTTAAAACTTTCATTTCTTTATAGAATGTCTTTGCCACAATAAATTTTATTTTATGCATTTTAGGGCTTCACAATAAAAAGTTTCTAATAAAAAAAAAACATGTTTTTGTTACTTAAATATTTATTTTGTGCTTTTTAGTTATAAAAATACCTTCTTAAAAACTAATCAAAATTTCTTAGGATAATGTGTAGATAACCAAAGATTTTCTTTCATCAACTGACATCTTTTCTTTTAACTATCTGCGAAAAAATAGCGCGTCGGCCTTCGAGGATCGAACCCACGACCCTCGCGTTATCAACTTGACTCTCTAACCAGAAGTCAAAGAACAGTCAAGGAAAGCCGTAGAACATGCTAGAAAAATCTAACAAATAAAAAAAAAATGTTCTTGAATGATTTTTTAAATACTTTGAATATTTAAGAATTTTCAGCGCTTAAAAATTAAAAATATCTATACCCCCCCCCCCCCCCCCTCGCTCTCTATTTATATATATTTTAAATTTTTTTATTGTCGAAACTTTTATGTTTTTATGCATGTCTGAGGAAGAATAAAATTTTATTTTATGCTGTTTAGAGCCTTTTACTTAAATTTATTTTTTGTTCTTTTTAGTAACTAAAAAAAGCTTCTTAAAAAAAAACTAATCAAAATTTCTTAGGCTATTGTGCAGACCATGAAAGCTTTCCTTTTAACATATTACATATCTTCTGTTAATTATTGGTGAAAAAGCAACACCTCGACGTTCAAGGACCGAACCCACTACCATCGCGCTATCAATATGACGCTCTATTCAACTGGGCCAACGAGCGACACAAAATTATGCTTACATTTTCTTTAAAGTGGAAGCCCCTTGTTTTTTAGCGTGACACAAAGACGCGATAACAAAATACAATTTCAATGAAAAGCTTCTAATAAAAAACTCCTAAAAAATGTATTTATTTATTTATTTGTACTTTTTTTTTTTTTTGTGCATTTTAGTAACCAGATAAAAAGCTGTTTTAAAAACTCTTTAAACATTCTTAGGATACTGTGTAGTCAAAAAATTTTCTTTTATCAATTGACACCTTTTCTACTAATTGTCAGCAAAAATTAACACGCAGGACCTTCGGAGATGGAACTTTCGACCATCGCGTTATTAACGTGACGCTCTAATCAACTAAGGAAACGAGCGACAAACATAGATTCTTATATTTACTTTAAAATGGAAACGCCTTATTTATTAGCATGACATGAAGACACGATGACAGAATCCAATTTCATATAAAAAGCTTCTAAAAAATGTATTTATTTATTTTTTTTACTTAAATTTTTATTTGGTGCTCTTTAGTAACTAGATAAAAAGCTGTTAAAAAAAACTCTTAAAAAATGATTAGGGTACTGTGTACACAACGAAATATTTTCTTTTATCAATTGATAACTTTTCTATTAATTATTTGCAAAAATCAACACCTTGGACCGGTGAGGATCGAACACACGACTTTTGCGTTGTCAACATGACGCTCTAACCCCCTTTTTCCCCCTCTTAAATGGAAGTATCTTGTTTATTAACGTGACAGAAAACGCGATGACAAATCCAATTTCATATAATCTATATCCACACACACACACACACACATATATAAAGCTTCTAAAAATATTTATTTATGTATTTTTTAATTAAAACTTTTAATTTGTGCTTTTTTAATATCTAAAATATTTTGCGTTTTCTAATATATAAAAAAAAAAAAAAAAACTCTTCAAAAATTCTTAGGGTACTGTGCAGTCAACGAAAAATTTTCTTTTATCAATTGACACCTTTTCTACTAATTATCTGCAAAAATCAACACGCCGAATCTTTGGGGATCGAACTCTCGACCACGGCGTTATTAACGCATACTTGTCAACATCCTAATTAATATTCCGTAGTATTGTTAGCCTCACCCTTTTTTTCACACCAATAAATTTTTAGAGTTCACACTCCAAATGCTATTACGATTAAATAAGTAGAAAAATACTCTAAAAAGACACTGGTGGGGGCGGGGCTAATAGTACTACGGAATAATAATTAGTATGTTGGCAAGTATGTTAACGTGACGCTCTAACCACCTAAGCCATGGAGTGACAAACTAAACAGCTTATATTTACTTTAAAATGTTGGCGCCTTGTTTATTAGCGTGACACGATGACAAAGCCAATTTCATATAAAAAGCTTTTGAAAGCTTTTTAAAAAAAACTAATCAAAATTTCTTAGAATATTGGACAGATCATGAAAGCTTTTCTTATATCCAATTATATCTCTTCTTTTAATAATCGGCAAAAAACACCACCTCGGCGTTCAAGGACCGAACTCACCACCATCGCGCTATCAATATGATGCTCTAATCCAGCGGTTCCCAACCCATGGGCCGCGGCCCAGAAGTGGGCCGCAGGCACTGTGGTACTGGGCCGTGGATTATTGAGGTCAAATACCAGTTTTTCGGGACGATTCACTAGTGAGATGTGGTGTCAATCAAAAGCTCTCCTTGGCCCGTAGTAGCCAATCAGGGAAACGCGCTGGCTGTTATTCACGGATTTCATTCGTCAGTCGTCAAGGTTAGCTCCCCTCCCTCCTACAGTCGGTAATAAAAGTATCCGAACACTAACAAAAATTCCTATATAAAAAAAGTAGAGTTAATACAGTTACAGTTTCTTCACCCTTCCTCCCTACCGGGAATCGCACTTGTTTGACTCCTTTGTCAGTAGCTGTGATTTTCTGTTGATGCATCGTATTTTTATGTTTGCTGTGAGCTATTATTATTTCACGTCAATATGGATGATTGCGATTGGTTTCAGACTGGATCTTGCCGTAAGATAAAGTTATCAAGTGATGAAGAGACTTTCACATCTGATTTTGCCAGTGGTGAGTTTGTTAGTAAGTCGATGTTCAGTCCAAGTTGTAGAAAAATAACAAGGAAAGCTAAAATATATTTTCGTAAATAAAACCCTGTTTTTTTTAAGTGCGGGTTTGTGTTTTCTGGTTCTGAGGAAGAGCCTATGCCTCAGTGTGTGATATGTTTCGAAACGCTATCCAACGAATGCATGAAACTCTCAAAACTTCAAAGACATCTATCAACTAAACATCCTGAATGTGTAGGAAAGTCTTAGGTTTCTCTCAAACAAAGAAAAGAAAATTTTCTATGACTAAATCGACCATGGAAAAATCTTCAAAACAGAACAAACTAACCACCAGAGTTTCTTATGAGCTATCATTGTTAATCGCAAAGAAGGGTTCAACTCACAGAGTAGAACTTATTCTACCCGCAGCAAAAATAATAAGTAATGCTTTGTTTAATGAAAAATGAGCAAAAAAAAAAAAAAATGAAATTCCATTGTCAAATACAATCGTGAAAAGAAGAATTGATGAAATGTCGGAAAATGTAGAAGAAATTGTCATTACTTTTTTGAAACAAAGTGAATATTTTTTGCTACAACTTGATGAGAGTACAGACGTTGCTGGCCAGGCATTTATTAGCTTTTGGTAGTTTTGAGATAAATGGCAATATTGAAGAAGAAATGTTGTTTTGTCATTCTTTATCGACAAAAGGAACTGGCTAAGAGATTTTCAAATCTGTTGACAGTTTTATAACAGAAAATGAAGTAGATTGGTCAAAGTGTGTAGGTTTGACAACTGATGAGGCACGTGATAGGTCTGGAATTCCTACTGGTTTAGTCGCCAGAGTTAGATCAGTTGCTCCATTGGTTCAATAGACACATTGTAGCACACATAGAGAGGCTCTTGCAGTTAAAGGTATGGAGGAGTGTTAAAAAAAAAAAAAAAAAAAAAAAAAAAAAAAAAAACTATTGACGATGCTGTAAAAATCGTGAACTTCATTAAAGCAATGCCTAAAAACTCCAGATTGTTTGTTGTTTTGTGTGATGAAATGGGCAGTGAACACAAACAGCTTCTACTTCACTGTGAAATTCGGTGGCTGTCAAGAGGTAAAGTGTTGACAAGATTGTTCGAACTCTGCGACGAACTTACGGTTTTCCTTAAGGAAGGAGATTGTGATGGAAAACTTGCAATCTCCTACTCAGACTTTTTGATCGATGAAAACTGGTTGAAACGGTTGGCATATCTGGCGGATATTTTCGGTTACCTTAACATTCTTAATTTGACTCTCCAGGGCAAGGACGGTCATAAGTCTTTTGTGGAAGACAAAGTAGAAGCAATGATAATGAATCTTCAATGATGGGCTCGAAAAATGACACAAGATTCTTTCGACGCATTTCCAGTCCTCCATGATTTTCTTCAAATCAACGAATTAAAAATTGATAAAACAACAGCTACAACCATAAAAGAGCACCTAGAAACTTTGGCCTCTAACCTCAGGTAATTTAAAATTATTTATTTTCTTAATTTTGTAATAATATTTATTAAGAAGCCTAATTAAAAACATTAAAATTTTCTTAAAGTAGTAACTTTTTTTAAAACAGTAACTTTCTCAAACAGTACGGTTTTTAAAAACAAATAATGACAGTCTATTTTAGTTACTCTTATACTGTGATTCTACATTTTATTATTCATTCATGTGAATGAGACAACTACTAACTGGAGCAGTAATTAAGCCTTTCCATATTTCTTAGGAGCTTTTTCCCTAAAATTGAAGAAGAAATCAAATGGATCAGATCTCCCTTTGAAGAAAATTTCCTAAAATAATTGAAATTATCTTCAAGTGTGGAAGACTCGTTAACTGAACTATCATGTAACCAGACTCTAAAATCACTTTTTAAAACAACACAATTGGTCCCGTTCTAGATAAAAGTTTGGCAAGACTATCTAGCTATTGCAAAAAATTGCACTGAGACACTTGATGGACTTTTCAACAACATATCTATGTGAACGAGCTTTTTCAACTTTAGTTTTTTGAAAAATAAATATAGGAATAAACTGAATGTTGAGAGTGATTTGAAGCTAAACCTATCCAGTTTCATTCCAGATATTGACTCTCTCGTGGAGGACAAACAGCGTCAAAAATCTCATTAAAGTTCTTCTTTTAAACTTTGATCACTTGTTTTTGAAATTTATTACAGAGGTCGCAGCTAAGTGAATACCATAAAGTTATTTTCTTTAAATTTTTTTTTTTTTTTTTAATTCTTTTTGAACAGTATCTTTTACTAATTACTGACATATCTGCCCAGTATGTATATATATATATATAGGTGTCTATTTGTCATTATATTTTTTACTTGTATTAGTAGTTAGTGGGCCTCAGTCTTTTTTTTACAAAATTTGGGGTCCGCACAACTAAAAAGGTTGGGAACCACTGCTCAACTGGACCAATGAACGACACAAAATTATGCTTACATTAACTTTAAAGTGGAAGCGCTTTATTTTTTAGCGTGATTCAGATGTGAAAGAAAAACTGATTTAGCATTTGTAGATAATCGTTGAATGCTGCAGGCTATCAACAGTTAGTTATAAATTAAACATTAATTTTTCGTTTGATTCAGTGCACTGTTTTACATATATTTTTTTCGTTTTCATCATAATTCCTATGATTATAGATTATTTATGCATTATCTTTCAATTGTATGAACTAGCGTTGTTTATAAAATGGTATTTTGTACTCAATAAAACATTTTTTCCAAACACGACTTTGTTTTTACTGGTGGATCTATCTTTTCGATACACAGTGTAGTTGAACAATTCTCCATTCCACAAGGTTTATATTTATGAAAAATTAGATCTGAATAATTTTACTACTTTTATTTCAGTTTTTCATGTAATTACGTATCCATATAATCATTTTGAAATATTCAAGTCAAAGTCTTATTTGATAATCCATATTAAAATAATGATTATTTAAAAAAACCCGTTTTTAGAACTTGTTCGTTTATTAGAATAACAGCAGGTATTATGTGTATTTTACATAGTAACAAAATCGTAAATTTTAAAATTAGGATTAAAATTTAATATAAGGATTTTCTTTAAATGATATTTAAATAAAACTAATTATTTCTTACATAACCTAATAACCATTCTTCATCTTCTCCCCCATTCGCTTCTTATTTTCATTTGAGTGCTTTTCCTTTATTAATTTAAGCCGGTATTTTTCGACTGGAAGCTTGTGAACTTTGTGTTCTGATGCGTATCTCGAAACAAAAAGATTTGCCCTTGAAATTTCAAGAAAAGTAACGTTTACCATAATGTTTAAAAAAAAAAAAATGTCCTTTGATTATTATTGTCGATAACATTGTCTTTCCAGTAAAACATGTGAAGGATTAACGATTTCTGACGTAATATCAACGAAGCTTTAATTTTCTTCCCATGATATTATAAGATTATGATTTAATGATTTCTCGAATGCAGATAATAATAATATAATGTTAAATATAATCAATAATTAAGTACTCAGAATTTAAGCACTTAATATATATTAGAAAAAAATATATATATATAATTCCTGAGTTAAAAAAAAAAAAAAAAAACTGAAATTCAAATCAAACAAACAAGAGTTTGTTTCGTATATTCTAACGATATGATTTTAGTAATTAATTTTCATCGTTTTTTTTAAATTCGACAACTTCAAGCATGATGAAAATCGTCTGCTTCTTTTACATTTAAAAATGGCGTTATTTGCGGCTATTTGTGTTTATGCATTTTAAATTATAATAGATAAGTGCGAATTTATGTTTGTATTATTAAAAAAAAAAAAAAAAAAATGTGAATTAGGATGAAAAAACAGTATATAACTGTGCTTAATATTTAAATTGTTTCACAATTCTTTTCGAAATTTATAAATTATCAAGAAAGTTGACTTTCTGATTGTGCAGTGCAAGAAATTAATCACTATTATTTTTAAAGTGTAAGTAAATTTACTTATTTATTATTTACACCTAGAAGACGAATATGATGACTTGATTTGATGGAAAAGTGAACGAATGTATAAATATCTGTATTCTATAAAATTATTAATTAAAGTTATTTAAGGTGTTTTCTTATTTCCTATTAAATGAACGGTAAACAAAAGAACTTTTTAAACGTTTATAAAAAATTAAACAACTTACTGTTAACAATATTTTATTTTGTACAAATGAACAGTTATTACAAAAGTGTATATTGCTAATGCATCAATACATAGTTTTGATTGATTCATTTGGTATAACTTGTTATAAATAAAGCAGAGTACATATATTTAGTATGAAATGGACAATATATAAATGAACAAAAATGAAGATACTGTCCGTTTTCGTAAACCATGTCTACCTCTCGCGGAACGATCCTACTCGGAAAAGGGGTGATGCGTTGAATGAGATGGGCACTTAGCCAAATGCGCTTTTCGTTCTACACGTGTTCGTTTTCTTTTTATGAGTCTTCAATATTTATTTTACCTTTTTACGCGAATTTAAAGTTTAATTTTTAATTTTAATTAACAATATTTTATTTAATGTAATTTATATGACAATATGCGCGAAAAATAAAAGGTGTAAAATAATCATGATAAAAAAATCTAATGATTTGATTTAAATACGATTTTCTGTAAATTTCTGTAAAATAGAGATCCAAAAATATGGTATTTTTATTTTAGCAGTATAATTTAAAAGAAAAAAATATATTACTTTTACTACAGGTAAAGTCTACTGTAAACGTTGTTCTTTTTCTCTTCTTTTATTAATGAATTATGTAAATTTTACCTAATTTAAGTCATTTTTAATTAATTTACTACTATAATCAGTGCATGAAACAAGTGTTCAGGTATGACAGATATAGTACGAATTTAGAGATCAAGTAAGCAAATAAAAATAATTTTAACTGAAAAAAAAAAAAAAAAAAAAAAAAAGAAGAAGAAGAAAGAAAACAGGCATTTACTTTTAAGTTTACGGATTTTATTTTGCATCGAAGAATAAAACTGATCTTCTACACTTATTTAAAAATTACAAGGGGGAAAAATCAGTATTTTGCCTTTATACGAATATAACGAAGAAGTATCGCCTCAAAACTCAATAATGTCCTGAAAAGAAAAAAGAAAAAAAAAGAAAAAAGAAACCGCAACTTATCTCTCACTCGTAAAATGTAAACATTCTCTCATCTTCTACGCTTCTACCCTATTTTAACAAAATCAATGCAGACCTCACGCATGCGCATAGGTGAGCAGGGTCACAGCTAACGAAAACAAACAATACTCAGGTTTATTATTTACATGTTATGTTTAAAACATTAAAACATATAACTTGCATGTAACAAAATAACTATAATAATACAATGTTGTTGTTTCTTATTTGAGACGTTCTCCATTTTTTTAATTCGGAAAACTGAAAGTTTTAAAATTCGATTAATTTACATTCGTGAGAATTAAAATAATATTAATAATAATAATAAATACACCTTATCTATTTAAACGTAATATCCTATTCCCTACTAGGTATAATAATTAATATAATTTTTTTACTATTACATAAGTTATATTACACATTTTAACGTACATTGTATATTCGAACACGTCTTTTATATGTCGTCACAAATCTCAAATTAGCAAACTGATTTTTACAAATAACTTGTTTTACGCCTGTGTTTATATGCCAACTGTGAATCATAAAGACAGATATAAATTTTAAGGGAGGAGGGTAGGGCTCTCCAAATTAAAGGTTAATAATTTCTTAAAAAATCAGGGCTGTACATCATCATACGTCAGCAGGTGGTGCTGGAAGGAGAAACATGTTCAGGTAATTTTAATTGGGGTCTTCAGTGCGATGCATGCACTGTTTTTTAAAGTAAAATTTCGAATATCTCCTGTAGCATTTTAAAATAGAATGGTAGATACAACAATGCAATGCAATTTTAAATCATTTAGGTGTGCTTTACCCTGTATATCTATGCGACACCTGTGAAAAGTTCAGAAGAATCAAAATTAAGGTGTAAGCCATAAAAAATAAAATAAAACACAGAGATAAATAACGTATTTTTAATTATTCGCATGTTAATTACCGTAGAAAGCAATGCTTGAATATATTGTATCATTATAATTAATTTTTTTCTACTGAATAATAGCTTATTTAAATAGTGAATTACAGTTTAATAGTATTCAGAGTTATTCAATAAAATTTGCATGATTTTATTATTGTTCAATAATGTTGAATCTCCAGTCAATCTTAAATAACACTGTCTAGCAGTTTCTATATGCATGATATCGTCCATCTAGCTATAGGAAGTTTTTTGTGATTTTCGAAGAAATGGGCTAGAATCCATTAGAAACACTCCGCAGAAAGCGCTCTTTCAAGATCTAAGATCGTAGGGTAACCAATCGGCTTTAACTCCAAAATAAACACACCTATAAGCAATACACCTAGAAATGCTGACATTTTTAATTAAATGACACATAATGACCTTCTAATTTTGACGTAGTCCGGATATCTAGTCTAACTAACTGGGTTGCACTTAAAGAATTCAGCAATACAGATTCAATTAATGGTACTATTGTGATTTTATATATGCCATGTTGAAAAACTTTACGAGAAATATACATATATATATATATATATATATAGATAGATAGATATATATATATTATGTTTCTTTTTCTTTTATTATATTGTGTTATTTTAGTCAGTTGACTACATAGAACTGATGAATGAAATTTTTTTAAAAGTTATTTCACGTTGTAAAGTTATTTAAAATAAGTTGATCAGTTAATAATAATAATAATAATAAAGAATTTATTTGAAAAGTAGAAGGAAGCAGAAAAAAAAGTACATCAATGTGTATTGTTATGTTAATATATAATGTTTTATTAAACAAACTTTAAAATATAGTATTTGACGAATAGTTCAGAATAGAAACAGTTTCCATTTTAATAAATAAATAAAATAAATAAAAAGTGCTTATAGTGCATATTTCTTATAAGAAAATGTGCTGAAAATTACATCAGTATAAATCTTTGGTTTTGTAGCGCCCAGCACTTTTATTTTGATCTATTTATTTATTTATCTATCTATGGGTTGTGTTTAACTTATTGTACGTAATTGAGTTTTAATATTTTCCCACCTATTCCGATTTGCTGATTCTTATGTCATTTTAAAGATAATTATCATATTTTGAAAAATAGTATTTGTTTCCAGTTATTATTAAATTTTTCAATCAACGAAAAGTTTTTTTTTTTTCTTTTCCTTTCTTTTTTTTTTGTACTTATTTTGATAAATTCTTTTGAAGATTTTTTATAAAAGTTAAAAGTTAAAAATTACTCTTTGAATAATTCAAAAAACAACATAGATTATTTCGAAGTAAATATTTAAAATATTCTTATAAATAAAATACAAATATTAAATGATGCAGAGCAGTAAAACCACGATAATGCGACTTCCTCTATAATATACACTAGAACACCGATTACCCGCGACATTGGGTGTCAATCACGGATAATCCGAAAAACAGCGTAAAATGGGGTGCAAACATTGAAAAAAAAAAAAAAAAATACGCGGTAGAACATTCTAAAATAAAAAATCCATTTCCTCCTAAAACCGTCAAAAAAATTCCAAGTAGGCCTATAGAATTACGATGCACAGTACACATATGTCGGTAATTTTCGACCTTCGCCCTGTAGAACCTTTTGTATTTTCCTTGTTGTTAGCTTGAATTGGGTTTTTTGGAGGTTAGTAATTTAATTTTTTTTTTCGAGGCTTTCGCACTCGCGGATAATCAATTCTATACTGTAATATGTATTATTCCTATAATAAGTATTATATTAATTTCGAGGATATAACGCATTTTTAATTTACACATGTGTTGGCTGTCTATTTTTCTTCATTTTAAAATTATTTGATTGCATAAATGTATATATTCATCTAAGATTTCTCTCTTTTTCTTTCTCTCTCTTTCTTTCCCCCCCCCCCCCCAGTTACAATTTAGTGTAAACAAATAACTCAAGATCAGAAAACAAAAAGACCAATTTTTCTGGCTAAAAGTATGCAAAGTTTTTAAGAAAATAAAAATGAAAAAGTTAAGTGGCAGATTTAAAGTTATTGATGATATAAAGACATTAAAACTTTATTGGTAAATTCAGAACACGATTCCACAATTTGCAGCCCACGGCGTAACATATATTTTTCACCGACTAACTTATTTTTGGATGTAAAATATATAATTTAGAATAAATCCGATAGGCTTATGTAATATAAAAAATTCATTTTTTAAAAAACAAATTGTTTCTTAATTAGCAAAATATCATTCGAAAATAATAGATTTTGACATTGCAACTTAACGAATAATCTAATGGAACATTTTGAGGCTGGTTTGCACCTCCTTCTCTGAGCTATGACAGTAAATTAAGCTTAGATTATGAAGTTTCCTAAAATTCATGGATGAAAAACCAGGTTTATGGAAGAGGCGGTAATTTTTTTAACTCTGCATATAAAAATGCTCTATAGTTTTTTTCTTTCTTTTTTTCGTAAAATAAATAAATAAATATATATATATATATATATCAGTATTTGAGGCATAGATATTGAGAAGAATTAACCAAAGCGCAGTGTTTTTTAACCTAAAACTTCTATTGTGATATAAAAACCAGGCACTATTTAGGGAAAAAAATGTTTTCATTTACTGTTTATTCAGGACTACCACATAGGCGACTTTTTTTCTATACTCTTTTCGTACCAATATTTCCAACAAATATAAAATTCATAATGTATTTTCACAGGTAAATCTCTACTTTACCTTCATAAATTAATTATGAATTTTATGTTACGGAAATAGAGGTACGATGGATGGTGGGTTTAACGTCGCACTAGTGCTCATAGAGGTACGAAGATAATAATAATAATGATAAAGTTGCCTGTGGTGGCCTTATTTATTCTGCATAATTTACTTACTACGCAAAAGTTGGCGTTTTTAAATTTGGCGACACATTGAATTTTTGGCATTCATTTATTTTTAGCAATATTCTTTCTATAGTTCATATTCATATAGTACATGCACAATAGATTATTATACTCTTATATTTTTTTTTTCTGGTAAAAAAAAAAAAAAAAAAAGATCAAAATAAAATATTGTTTATTTATGTAATATATCCTAGTTTTTTTAACGAAAGAATTGAGTTTAGATAAACATGTTATTTGTAATTCCTGACAAAATTTATGCGTTATCATTGTCAAAATATAATTCTTTCTCCCTCTTTATAAATATACAGAGAGATATCTATTAGATATATATTAATAAAATAAATTAAAAAATCAAAGTATTCATTTAAAAGTTAACCGTTAAAAATTACCAAAATAATATAATTCGATTATTAAAAAAAAAAAAAAAAAGAAAGAAAGAAACTGGGACCTTGTTAAGGAACATGCTTTCTAATCCTCTTGAGGTGTCGAATTATCGTAGTTCTACCTTACACTTACGTCCTCTTTCTTCCTTCACAAATATTAAAAAAATACGTATAAAGTTCTAAATATAAATATATAAACAATGTTCTGTGTCATTTAGTTATACATAATAACATCTGTCACAGTCTAGAAACTATGCGTGTGGAAGGTTGCTCGTTGATGGTAAATTGCATTCTTGTTGTCACCCATTCTGCACTGTCTGTAGCTGGTATATCGATGGGCTCTTTCATGGTGCATTCGACGTAATCTACACGACCTCTTCCGTCCACTAAAATTACCGTGTGCGTCCTGTAAAAAGAAAAAAGAAATATATATATATACATGCATATCATTATTTAGGCAAGACATTCAAAGATGTAAATCTATTATTACCAGAGCTCGAAGTCTCCACCCTTTTTTCAGGGCGCTTTCAGGAATGATAAATTTTCGCCTTCTTTACTACCGCTATTTTCATACAGAAATTTTTACCTTATTTTTACAGTAATGTGATTAAATAGGATAGAGATTATTGCATAAAAATAGTGGTAGTAAAGAAGATGAAAATTTCTCATCCGTGAAAGTGTTTTGAAAAATAAGGTGGAGAGTTTGAGCACTGGTTATTACATAATATTACTATATTATTTTTCGTTCAAAAAGAAATTTCTATTACAGTGCTTATTATGAATAAATAATGTGAATTTAAAATAATATGATGGAAATTCGTCCATTTATATGTTTTTAAAACATATTAATGTAATAACATTATAATATATGTTTTAGAAATCACTAACTTCATAAAATTGTCTTATTTCTTTAATTCTAATTAAGAAAAGTAAACAAGATTCTATTATATACCTTTATTATTTGAAGTGTTCAATGGATATTTTCTTAACCTTGAGCCAAAATTATATCTAAAGTGTTTTGAAATTTAAATTTTCTTACAGTTTAAGCCAATAACCAGTTCCTGTAAATGGTTTTATACTGTTCTATATCCTATGAGTGATATCTGATATACATAAAAAGATTATGCTTATCCGAAAAATTCTAGAAAAAACTTGCATTTTCAAGTGATGAAACAACAATTTTTGTTGCTAAAATTATTATAGATTTTTATTTCATTTTTTAAACGCAGAGTCGGAAAAAATAAAATAAAATAAACGCAATACTTGATGCTATTCAATTCCTACTATTAGTGCAAACTCTCCTTATATCTTGTACAAATCTTGCAATCGATTTTTGACTAACTTTCCGACTAGCTGGAAATTTGAAACTTTCAGGATTGCTCAGAACCCGGTGACAACACAATACTTCGTCCAAAGGTTTCGTTTCTTACCAAGGTTCGTACTTGGTTCGTTTCTTACCAAGTCCGATTTTCGAATTTTTTATTAGTTTTCTTATAATTAATTAAAATATGATAATAATAACATCATAATAACGTTAAAATAGTCATTAAAATATTAGCTATAAAATTTAATTGTTGCTAAAAAAAATTTACGAGTTCATTTTCTGTCGACATAAAAATAAATACATTTAATTAAACGTGGATATCAAAAAACTATAAAACGTTAAATTATGCATCTCACAAAAATTGACATCATTATCACTTTAAAAATTTTATGCACATTGATAAGAGCTCTATGATTCATCAGAAAATTTAAAACATGGTATATAAAAAGTTTTTTTTTTTATTTTTTTTTTTATCTTATAATTATTTTTATTTCATTTTTCACGCGCGCTTTTTATTTCCTAACTCAAAATTATAAAAAAAAAAAAAAAAAAAAACTTTTTTCGATAGTGTTTGAAAGTAGGAATTGGCTTAATTTTTTTCTTTTTTTATATTACTTGTTTTGTTATTAATTGAGGCAGGAAAATCCAATAGATATCATTCAACCCGAAAGTAAGTGTAATTTCCAAAAATAATGAGAAATTTTGAATTAGGGGTCAACTACACATTTAAATGACCTCAAGTTTTAATTTTTTTTTTCAGTGGCAACATACAATTTTGATTTCATATTTGAATTTCCGAAAGTCTGGCAGTGCTGAAAAGTACCCAATTTGTGTACTTTTCCTTTAGCACTCATAGAGTTATAACCAAAAATACGCTAGAGAGTTATCCGAAAATCTAGAAAAATAAAATTAAGATTTTACAAAAAGTAGAACAAAATCATATTGTTTCACACCGGAAATGTTTCATGAAGAAAAAGTAAAAGAAATCATAACAGAAGTGTTATTACCTTACACTGCTTTTTGTTTGCCTGATTTCGGTTTATTAAATTAAATATATTAAAAATATAATTAGCCAATAATTTAAAATGTAATGCGTATATAAATGTATTACATTTTAGATATATCTAAATATATTACATTTAAACAATGCTATTTAATTATTCCAATTAAAAAGTATCTAACATATGGGAATACTGATCAGCAAATTTTGCCAGATTTGGGGCTTTTTTTATTCAATATCCATCATTATTAAATTTTAATTGTAACGGTTGCCTAATCACTTCGAAAATTAATTGTCTATTATGTATATGAATAACACATCCGAAAATTATTGGTGACTATTGAATAAAAAATTCCCCAAATTTGTGAAGTTTATGCTGTAGGTAGGCATGACATAATGGACGAACAGCAATAATAATAAAAAAAAAAACACAAATGTTTAAGAAATTGGTGTTAATATTAGTGTTGTATGAAGATAAATAAAAACTCTGTGAACAAACAATATAATTAAAAATCTGGTGTGAAACAGCCACACGACTACCATTACCCCCTATTACAAGTATTATATGCATTTTTTGAAGATGCTGTGATCAGAAAACATATGAGTGACCCAAAGAAGCAGAAACCTGAAACTTTTCCGGTAAGAGAAACTTAATACACATGTAAAGACATATAAAACGAAGCTTACATATGGCGAGGTAAAAAATAAGAAAAAGAAATGGTAGAGTTTTTTTTGAAACACCAATTTCTGATATCTAAAACTGACTTACCTAAACAGGATGACTTAATTTTCCTTTAATAACCACGTAATACATGAGAAAGGAATGGATTTATATAATAATTTTCAAGAATATCGTTAGAGTCGTTTTTGAGATACCAACTTTTACCAAAACTCAATTATTGACCGGAAAACAATAATTACATACAAAAGGCTATTTAAAAGTGAGTTAATATGGCGAGTTTGAAAAATGAAAACCCGTACAGCCGTTTTGCGAGACCTGAAATTGAGCTATTTATACAGGACCGCCTATCAATTTTCCTGAACTAACCAACTATATCATTCGAAAGGATGTCTAATAGAGTATTTATATAGCAAATCTGAAGAAAATCGTTAGAGCGGTTTTTTTAGATACGGACTTATGGTCCCACTTCCGTTTTTTCAATTTTCACCAAAATTTGGAAAATTCATATGTGCACTCGACCTGTCTCAATTCTGAAGTTTTGTAGTTCTATCTTTATTAGTTTCGTAGATATGATAGCTAGAAGATTCCATACACACACACACACACACACACTGACAAATCGCCAAAAACCACTTTTTTGGACTCAAGGGACCTTAAAACGCGTAAATCAGGTAAAATCTCGATATCCATTCTTTGGACCGGATACAATACTTCCATTACCTACGGTAGTAGGATAATGGAAGTAAAAATAGTATTAATAACTCACAGGGGGCGTACTCTCCTCCCATTTTTCAGGTCACTGTCAAGGATGAGAAATTTCCGCTTTTATCGCTACCACTATTTTTATACAATTATATCTCTCTCCTTTTCAATCACGACACATTACTATAAAAATACTGTCAAGATTTCTGCGTAAAATTAGTGGTGGCAAAAAAGGCAGAAATTTCTCGTCTTTGACGGTCCTGAAAAATGGGCGGAGAGTACGACCCCTGCATAAAAAAAATGTGTGTTAATTTAAAATAAATAATGCACGATGTGTACATGTTTTCAAATAAATTATTGTAAGTTATCATTTTAACACTTACATGAAGTATATCTTAAACATGTTTTGTACAGTTTGTTTTATAATTTCTCAGAAAATGTAGTTTTTTAATTAACAATATTTTCATTGCTTTTTTAAGTCTAAAGTATGCTTAAAATAACAATTAAGAACGAGGAATACTTAAACTAAATTTATGCATATTTAAACCTTTAAACACGACTGCAGAGCTGCCAACCTAATCCGGCAAATTGTTAGTACCGCCCCTTTTCCTACTCCAGTCATTTCTTAGTTTTTTTCGTCTTAATTCATCGCAAATATATTTGAAGAAAATTACTTTAAAAAGTAAGTAGTGTAGAAAAAGGGGCGGTACTAACAATTTGCCGGATTAGGTTGGCAGCTCTGCGGCTGTCGTCAAGAAGCGGTTTAACAAATCTTCCTTTCATTTCTGTGGTTGTGAATAAACAGTTTGCATTTTCTTATTTTATCATATTAACAATAAATGTCAATTTCTTTATGACTTCTACAATGAAAAGTTCTTTCAATGTAATTTATAAAAATGGTCTGTCCTAAAATGCAATGCATTGGCATTTTTTTGGGTGTCCCTATACACAAACCAGTTGCACAGGACCTATTAATGTTATTTGAAATAAGGAACATTCCATAGTAAATTTGAATAACGTTTATAATTTTTTAAATATTCTGAAAATATTTACGGACGCTGGAAGTGGGCAGACGGACAGATAAACAGTCGGACAGATAGGTATACAAATTGAAATTATATTCACACTTAAAAATTGTTTAAAAAATGTTAAGTCGCTTAATGTAAATGAAAATGTAATTCCAGCAAATTTCCAATAAAAGCCCTCAATGAACTGAATATTTTTGTGTGATCCTGTAAATCTGATGCTAATCATACTACATTCTGTAGAAAGCATTCTTTTATGTATATGAATAACATATTTCAATTTTATTAAGATTTGTTCAAAGTATAAAGATATTCAAATTTGGTTTATAGAAATAGCTCTCATAGAACGAATTCTTTGGAATAACTTCGGGTGTCCCTGAACACAAACCAATGGTTGTATTTACTCCATTTTCTACAGTAAACATCCGATAGGGAACGAATAACATATTTCAATTTCATTGAAATTTGTGTAAAATCAAGGGATTAAAATATAGTTAATAAAAATACCACTTACAGAACACAATGCTTTGGAATAATTTTGGGTGTCCCTGTACACAGGCCAGTAGAGGTATTCACCCCATTTTCAATAAGGTACATCCAATAGTGAACTTGAATATCTTATATCAGTTTCAAGAAATTCCATGAATATTTACGGGAGTTAGAGCGCGGACAGACAGACAAACCGAAGTCATTAACACTTTCAACTTTGTTGGAAAGTGCAGGGGTGGAACACGGGCGCAGAATTCATACCACTATCAATGTAAGAAAATTTTCTACTTCTTAAATCAACGATATTATAAGTAGAGAAATTTCTTAAACGGATTCCTGTATGAATTCTGTGCCCGTGTTCCATCCCTGAAAGTGTTAAAAACGTTTAGAAAGTGATAGAAACGATTAATATAAACGAAAATGCAATTCTAGTAAACTTCCAATAATACCCATTAATGTAACTGAATATTTTTGTGTGGCCCTGTAAATCTAATGCTAATCATACTGTATTCTATGGAAAGTATTCTTTTGTGCATATGAATAATATATTTTAATTTCATTAAGTTTTGTGTAGATTCAAATTCTTAAATTTTGGTTTATAGAAATATCTCTCATAGAACTCAATGCTTTGGAATACTTTCGGGTGTCCCTGTGCACAAACCAGTAATGGTATTTACTCCATTTTCAATGGGGAATATCCGATAGTGGACTTTGAATAACATATTTCAATTTTATTAAAATTTGTGTAAAGTAACAGCGTTAAAATATGGTTTATAGAAATACCTCTCACAGAACACAATGCTTTGGATTACTTTCGGGTGTCCCTGTGCACAAACTAGTAATGGTGTTCACTCCACTTTCAACAGGGAACATCTGACAGTGAACATGAATAACATATATCAGTTTCAAGAAATTCTATGCATGTTTATGGAAGTTAGAGCGCGGACAGACAGACAAAACGATGTCATTAACACTTTTCAACCTTGTTGTTAACCTTCAAAGTGTTAAAAAGAAAGAATACTATGTAAGAAAAGTATTTCTTGTGAATATTTCCAAACGTATTATTCTTACAAATGTTTAGTTTTTATTTTTGGACGTGGACAATAATCGGATGTGCCTGGCTTTTACTTTCTTTCACTGTTTCTTTTTTGAGTATCATTTTTTAACTTTAATACTTTAATACTATACTTAAAGTATTCTTTAGGATTCAACTACAGCTGTCTTTAGCGTTTCTCGTAATATAATTTCTTTTTCTTTTTAGATTACTACAAGGTGCTTGAAAGGTTTCCTCATTTAAAGTATTATCCCGTTTAATGACAGTTGATCGTTTAATTCTATAACTACGAAATCGATAGTTTGCATTCGTTTTCAAAAGAATATATATATATATATATATATATATATAATATAACAGATATTTAATTGAATATTTTATGTTTTATTTATTTAACGATTTAACATATAATGTCTATGCAATTACTCATGCGAAACTATCCGAAAAATTTACATGTAATTTTACCATTTTTGAAACATACTTAATATTAAATAGTGTCAGAAAATAACTATTGGTGAGAAGGGAGCTAAATATTATAAATCTCTTTTTCTAATAACAATTTTTTAAAATGAGGTAGGAAATTACGAAAACAATCTGAAACTATTATGATGTGTTCACCACAAGATTTTCTTCTATATAATTTTACACAAACTTAATGCAATACACATTATTTATTAAATTATTTTCCATGATAAATGCTGACGATTTTTATCTGACATATTATAATGCCGAAAGAAAGTTTTTTTTTTTTGGCCAATGTCAGAAGAAATACAATTTTTTTTTTCTAAGTTTTTTTTTAGTACGAGAGACTATTAGTGATTAGTCTCAATCTACAGATTTTTACGATACCAGTTTTACAATAGTTGGACATTTATCGAAATCGAAAGTTTATCGAAAATATAATTGAATAATTTGAAAGTGAAGATATAATTTGAAAAAGAAAAGAAAATTAATAATAATCAGTATCGAAACGGACAGTATAAAAAAGTTTTTTTTTTTTTTTTTTTTTTGAGGGGGAAGGGTGAGAAGGTCGAAATGTTTATATTTTATAATTTGCAATTTTTTGAATCTTAATAAAATATTGATATACTATACGGAGGACTGTTTTTCTCTAATTAAATAATGTTTTAAAAACTACATGTTTGTCACATAAAAACCATAGCTATAGTAATAAGAGATAAATTGATCATGTAGGGGGAAAAATGATTCATTTTTACTTTCTTCTATATGCAATATAGAGAAAGTATTGGATTCGCGAAAATTTTCGAAGTCCACTTTTTGATGGATTTACATGTTTTTGGATGTGGAGAACACGAATTAATAGTTTTTAGAAAATGTCTGTCTGTCTGTCTGTCTGTCTGTATCATTTTTTTGTGGACGCTGTATCTCACGAACCAATGAATGAAATTTAACCAAACTTGGTATTTAGTTGCACCCTGACATAAACTGGTGCTGATTAGATTTTGGGATCAATCGCTCAATAGGTGGCGTTGTGATCGCATTTTATGCAAATTTTTAATATGGCAGCATAGGACAAAATTCCGTATAAATGGGCATAAAGAGAGTTATTTTACACTTGTGATTGTAAAATTAATATGAATTATTGATAATAGTGGTAGTTAGCTAGGAAAAAAATTTTGTGCATGTGGGGGCATCGGTTCCCCCCCACCGGGGGGGGGGAAGTACCCACCCGGGGGGGTGGGCAAAGTTTCAAGATGGGTATCTTTCGAAAGGTCTCGTCAATACCTTTAAAACGAATGGTTGAACCATAAATCTGTGATAATTTAAAACAAAGTTATCGATTTTTTTTTACTTTTAACAAAAAAAAAAAAAAAAAACAGAAAAAAAAAAATCGCAATTTTTTTTTTTTTTTTTTTTTTTTTTTTTTTTTTTAACGAAATTTAACCAAACTTGGTATTTAGTTGGTCCCCGACATAAACTGGTGCTGATTATGTTTGGGGATCAATAGCTCAACAGGTGGCGCTGTGATAGCATTTTATCTAAATTTTTAACATGACAGCATAGGACAAAAATCCGTATAAATGTGCATAATAAGAGTTGTTTTAAACTTGTGATTGTAAAATTAATATGAATTATTGATAATAGTAGTATGTAACTAGGAAAAAAAATTTCTGCATGGGGGGGGGCATCGCTTCCCCCCCCCTGGGGGGGAAGTACCACCCCGGGGGGATAAATTTTCAAGATGGGTATCTTTCGAAAGATCAGGTTGATAATAGTAGTAGTTAACTCGGAAAAATTTTTTGTGCATGTGGGGGCATCGGTTCCCCCCCGGGGGGGCAAAGTTTCAAGATGGGTATCTTTCGAAAGATTTCGTCAATACCTTTAAAACGAATGGTTGAACGATAAATCTGTGATAATTTAAACCAAAGTTATCGATTTTTTTTAGCTCCCCCCCCTCCCTGGGGGGGATAAATTTTCAAGATGGGTATCTTTCGAAAGGTCTCGTCAATACCTTTAAAATGAATGGTTGAACTATAAATCTGTGATAATTTAAAACAAAGTTATCGATTTTTTTTTACTTTTAACAACAAAAAAAAAAAAACTTAGAAAAAAAAAATCGTACTTTTTTTTTTTTTTTTAATATTGTTACTGATTGAATATGTATAGGTAAATATAGAAGAAAGTCTTGTGGTGGCCACAACAAACTAGTTTCTCTGGAAAAGTCATTCTACTGGCTGTCTCTCCCCGAGTAAATTACACACAGAAATACATACGGATAATTTAGTAAATAAAATTTATGAATAATTTATTTACTAAAGGGGAAGGAAAAACTCCAGATACAGTTTCAAATTCATTTTTTTTTTTTCCAATACTTTCTAATGGCTGATTTTAAAACTTTTTTTTTGGCATCAAAAATTTTTGCTCGATAACATAAGGATGATAGATCTATATATATTACTATATCTATGATACAAACACTTAAATTTTATTTATTTATTTTCTTGCCTTTAAAATTTTAAACTTATAAGTATTACCATTTTCCCATTTAAATTTTAATTCATCAGAAGCTAAATTAGTACTACTTTTTGCGGGATGAAACGCTGATGATAGCACTGCTCTGCACGAAAATTGGCCCCAATGCCATTTATGCAAATTCTTATGTAAAATGACCTGCTGAATCCGAATATAACGTCCATTTTGTCCTATCACCCACCACTGTTTGGAGACACCACCCTATTTTTATCACTGTTCGGCAATTTTATGGCTATAAATGTGATTTGGAGAGGGATAAAAGATTATTTTTTTTTTCTTAAAAAAAAAAAAAAAAAAAAAAAAAAATTGAAAGAAATCAATAATGTGATTAATATATATATATATTTAAATGATCATAGATCTAGTGTTCAACCATTCGTTTTAAAGGTATTGAAAAGATCTTTCGAAATATACCAATATTGAAAATGTACACCCCCGGGGGAATTCTTCTCACCAAGGAGGGGGGGGGGGGGGGAGCGATACTCCCACATGCACAAACTTTTTTCTCTAGTTTACCTTTACTATTATCAATAATTCATAATAAATTTTACAATTTACACGTTAAAAATAACTCTCAATATGTACATTTATACGAAATTTTGTCCTATACTGCCATGTTAAAAATTTAGAAAAAATGGTATCACAGCGCCACTTGTTGAGCGATTGATCCCCAAATCTAATCAACCCCAGTTCATGTCAGGGTCCAACTAAATACCAAGTTTGGTTAAATTTTGTTCATTGGTTCGTGAGATACAGCGTACACAAAATTTGTGATACACACAGACAGACAGACAGACGTTTTCTAAAAATAGTGGAATCGTGTTCAGGACATCCTAAAACGTGTAAATCCGTTGAAAACTAAAGTTATAAAGTTTTGACGAATCCAATAGTTTCTCTCTATGTATACAGTGGAAAGTAAAAATTCAAGTTATCTTTTGTCTGAAGCATTTTCTTCTTTAACAGAGGAAACGAACATTTTGATTTTGGCAAAAAAACAAAAAAGAACAAGATATATCAAAAATATCAAGCGAAATTTCAAAAGGTGAAAAAGAGATTTCTTTGGTGAATCTGTTGTTAAAAATTATCTTATCCTGAGATAAAGTATTGCAATTCTTTAAACATAAACACATATTTTAGTTTCTGTGGCCCAAAATTTCCAACTACATGCATAAATATGATTTATTTATTTTTTTATTTATAAATCTATGAGTGCTAGAATAGATTGACAAATGTTTTGAACGTTGTCTAATTCAATCAATGCCATAGTTTTCCTCACTGACGTCAGAGTGTCCAAGAGTGGACTCATGCAAAAAGGGTCCGCTTAGTTTCTTCACAAAATTCTTCAAATAAAAAGCCCACCTTCCCAAAATTAAAATTTATAAAAACAGCCTTTCTCAAAACTTCACTTATAAAATTTATTACCTTTTTTTTTTTTTTTTTTTTAACCTCGCTCGGAACTGGTTTTAAGTATTATATAAAAAGATAGCAATTTAATATTTAATGGAAAAAGGAAAATATATATATATATATAAAATAAAGATAATATTTTAATCGAATTGTATTCATTTGATAATTCCTTTTATGAAACTACAAAAATCTTCCATTAACGTAGATTATTAAAGTGGTTAAATTGTATGCATATTTTTGAGACAAAAATTACTATCAACGAACTATATCTACCACTTGGTTAGGAATTGACTTTTCAGTTGGTCAAGTTCTTATAGCTTTGTTTAACTCTTCATAAAAGAAACCGGATCATGCATATATTTGTCAGGAATATATATAGACACACACTTCTGATGTACGCTCTCTAAACTGGGGCAGGCTTATCCAGGCACCAGCTACAACCTATCTCCACTATTAAAAATCACCAATTATACGTTCTTTTTTTTCTTAAACATGATATATATATATATTACACATGTATTATATATTTCATATAACGTAAGTCTTTGAAAAATTTAGTATATTTAGAAAAAGGAAGACAAACCTGAAAAATCCACCTGTTGAAAGAGAGAGAGAAAATTAATATGTTATGGCCACCACAAGACTTTGCTCTCTATATAATTCTATATTAATTGACGCAATATAAATTATTTATTAAATTATAATTTATTAAAATTTTTTTCCATAATGAATGCGGATTTTTATCTGAAAAGAGTATAACACTAAATGCCGAAAGAAAGTGAATGTTGTGCCAACATGAGAAGAAATGCGTTTTTTCTTCTTCTTCATGGAAAAAAAAAAAATTGATAACTTTGTTTTAAATTATCACAGATCTGTGGTTCAACCATTCATTTTAAAGGTACTGACGAATTCTTTAGAAAGATACCCATATTGAAAATTTATACCCTCCCCTGGGTTACTCCTCCCACAAAGGAAAGCGATGCTCCTACATGCACTTTTTTGCTCTAGTTTACTACTACGATTATGAATAATTTATATCTGTTGTATTTTATTTGGTAGGTAGTGTGAATTCTTTCTTTATAACAGCCGTGAAGATACAGAAGAAGCGTTATGTCCCACAAATAACTCAAGTAAGCGAAATCTATAATGCAATCATTTAATAAAATTCAAAGTCATCATATATCTTGCAATTTCA
Organism: Salticus scenicus; assembly: GCA_963930645.1. NCBI lineage: Eukaryota > Metazoa > Arthropoda > Arachnida > Araneae > Salticidae > Salticus > Salticus scenicus. The sequence goes on along the minus strand of OZ005652.1, from coordinate 57,872,387 downwards.
ATAACACATAAATTCCTTTGAAAAAATTCACAGTACAAATAGTCACCCAAAACATCTAGAATAAAGTTTTTTATGTATAATATATGGAAGATGAATCTGAATTAACATTAAATGAACGGGATGGACACGGGGAGAGACGCAAATCAAGAGACGTCTTTTCAGCAGCAGAGAAAATGCAGAAGAGATGAAATTGTTGGCTGGATACATTACCCAAAACCACATAAAATTAAGCCAAGGCAACACCGAACTTTTTCAGTTACAGCTAATTTAGTGTAACTTTTAAAAAATATATTGGCGATTGATTTCTTAGCCAAAAATCCGTTATCAGTTCGTGAGAATCTGGCAAACTAACCTTAACTCTTAACCACAAGAATTTTATCGTTAAATTTTTATTCATAACCCTAGTCTAAGAAGAATTCGCGATTTCTATTTATAAGTAACAGATGCGAAATCTGTTCAATGTTAAAAATGACATCAGGAAACATTTTATTCTGTTTTATTTAATTGCGATGAAACGAATTGTTCGCCACAGAATTAAGCGATTGAAAGATCATCTCTTGCTTTTATTATTATTATTTCTTTTAAATGAAAGGAATAGTATGGCTTGCTCTTTTTGTAAGAAGGAATAAAGAATGAAACCGCATATATCAACTCGCTTTTTATACAGATAGAAAATGAATTGGGAAAGAATTAAATTTATCAGAAATGTAATACATAATTTAGAATATGTGATTTTCGATATCACAATATCAGTTTTACAATCATACGTTTAAAATAACTCTTATTAGATACACTTATGCGAGGTTTTGTCCTATACTGCTATGTTAAAAATTTAGAAAAAGTGGGATGACAGCGCCACCTGTTGAGCGACTGACCCAAAATCTAACAAGCACCAGCTTACGTCAGGGTCCAACAAAACACCAAATGTGGTTAAATTTGGTTGATTGGTTCGGGAGATACAGCACCCACAAAATTTGTGATACACACACAGATAGAAATTTTCGAAAAATAGCCAAACCGTGTTCAGGACTATCTCAAAACGTATAAATTTGTCAAAAACTGGAGCTTGAATGAAAATTTTCACGAATCCAATACTTTTTTCTTATATACGGGTCATTCTCACATAATGGTAAATTTTGTGTCCTTGGCTAAAAAACGTTACTTGAGCAAGTCAGATATGAAAATTAAAATTGTTTTTCAACAATTCTTTTCAAGTACTACACTGTGCAGTAATTTGAATACCAAAAAAAGTAAAATTTCAATATTTAAAAAAATTTTAAAGTTGTAAATGTCATTACCAAGGCTTGTCCCAAACTCCAAACTTTTTATTTGAACCTTTATTTTAAAGAATTGAAAAAAATTTAAACAAAGCTAACAATTTGCTTGGTATATTTCACTTTTCTACTTTTAATATCTTTGGAATTTTAGGCATAAAAAAAAAGAAATCTATTAATTATTCTTATTTAAAATTTGTCCCTAAGGGTAATTGTCATTACCAAGGTGTGTAAGTTTTTTTTCAGTACCTCACTACTAGATGGTGCTGTCATAATTATCAACCTGTTAAAAGTAAAGTGTTTCATGCACTTACAAGCAGACAAGTTTTTTTTAGTTTAAATAAATACAAATTATTTCATTTTGCTGTTTTTGTTCTAAAATTATAGTCAGTGTACTTATTGTGTGTCATTACAAAGTCCATTATTACGGAAATGCGCAATTAATAAATTTAAATTTACTGAATGATTTATAAAGATCTTTAGGACCACATACAGAATTAATATTGCATTAGCTTTTAATTGCTATAATTTAGCCATAAATAGGCTTAACATTAAAAAAGTCATTACCAAGGTGATCATTACCAAGGTGTTCTAAAAACATGGTAATGATATCTAGGAACATGGTAATGATGTCTAGGAACATGGTAATGACTGCTGGGCAGTAAAGTGTAAATCACTTTATGTCGCTTGTTAAAACAGACAGCTATAGGATTCGTATAGTGAAAATTATTCCAAAAAATCTCACCACTATATATCGTCTAGACATTTTAATTTTTTTTGTTACAAATTAGAATGATAAATACAGCTATCCATAAATAAATGTGTAATTATTTCGCCATTGGTTATTTCTGTGGTTCTGTCTGTCATTACCATGTTCACAAATGTCATTACCATGTTGCAATGGAAGTTAAAAAATTAATTAATCTGTAATTAAGGCAAACGATCTCTGCTGGTAATTTTTTCCTCTATAGCAGACATGGATAATTGCATTAATGTAAAAAAATCAGGAATTAAAACAATTTATTTTTTATTTTTTTCTGAAACCAATATTTACCATTATCTGAGAATGACCCATACATAGAAAAAAGTAAAAATTAAAAATAAGTAATATATATATATATATATATACGTATTAGTTTTTACTTGAAAAGAAAACGGTCTGTTAATGTACGTAAAACATTGTGTAACTGCCATAAAAACTTAATGACCTGGTCCTTTAATTTTTTGAGGGGCAAGAGGTAATTACGTTCTTTTAAAGTGGAAAGTTTTTCAGAATCAAGAGTATCACTACACCTGAGCCTAAATGAACTTGTTCGCTTCGAGAAACACACTTTCTGACTACTTAACATTTATTTTTATTTTTAATTGCTGAATTAGTATTTGAATGTGCAAATTTTTAAACACAAAACATAATCGGGCCATATTGATTCGAAGAATACATTGGAAACAAATTCAAAAAGATTCCTTAGAAATAAATATGAACTCAAATCTTCTAGAAGTACATATTTATATTATTGACTAACAAAGTCATGAATTTTCATAAAAATATCGCACATGTACACACACACACACACACATATATACATGTGTGTGTGTGTGTGGGGGGGGGGGTATAATTTTTTTTTGGGGGGGAGAGGGGGGGCTGAAATAGACTAAACAGAACCGTAGTGTTAAGTGCATATATCAATAAGTGACTATTTTTCACATTTTGCCACATTGCTGGATAAATTTCTTCTTCGTTCGTAAAATAGCTCTCCAAGATCTTAATATTCTTTAACTTTTTTCACCAGTATTATTTTAAATTGAAACCAAAGAAAATTCTAGAACCATTATTTACCTTGAACCATAGAATCCTATTTCAGATCGAATGAAAATGGCGCTGAGTTGTCTTGCGTATTCTTTGGCGAATGAAATACCCTCAACATCTCTTTCCAGCTGTTCGTCAGGATAATTCCTTAAAATAAAACAAAGGATAAAGTTAAAATATAATATAAAAAAGTGCCTTACTAGTAGATTTGTTTACACAAATTAAACATAGATTTTTTTTTAAATTTATAAATCAAGTTATTGAATTGAAAAGTCATTTCAACTCATGTGTCTAATGGGGTCATTTTTATTTAATCATCATAGTTATGCCATGTTTGAATGAAACAGCATATTATTTTTCAACTTTATATGGAATAAAAGATATTTTGTGATCACGAAAGATGAAAGCTATGCTATATCTTAAATAAATAATAATAAAACAAATGTTTTAAGAACAAGAATTTTAACTTCAACTTGATTAATTACCAAATTTGAGGGTGAAAGCTGAATAATTTTTTTTAAAGCAAAAAACGTTTTGGGTTAAAATTTGAACCTGGGGCCTACACCTTAAAACAACCTTGAACAAAATAGATCACCCAGGAATTGTACGACACAACTCAGTGGTAATGTATCAAAACGTTAATCCGTAGGTCTCAGGTTCGATTCCTGGTCTAGGGCATTTTTTGCCCTGAATAAAAATCATTCAGCTTTCAGCTTCAAATTTATTAACTAAACAATGATTAGTTGTAAATTGTAAAAAATTTGTATTGGAACTATTAAAACGTATTCTTGTACACACATTTTTAGGTCTCTTCGTGAATTGTCGTTTCATATATCCATTATTTGATTAGATCTTCTTGATGTCTGCAGTATTTAGTTGTGTATTTTGCACAAATCAAAAATAGTTAGCTGTAGAATAATCGTGTGTGACCTTTATATGTGTCTGCATCTCGTCCCTGTGTTTGCTGAAGATTTTATTTTTCTAACACATGACACATGTTTATTACAATATTCAGAAGCAAGATATAAAAAATATTGCAACTATTAGCTAGAATACTATTTGTGGCATTCCAAATGAAATTTTTCCAACGGGGACCCTAAAGAAGATAATTTTTCATATATATTTATAAACCAGCTGGCATAGGTGGACTCTGCTCAGTTCCCCATCATTTTTATGTTCTCATAAATTTCTAGTGCGAGACATATTATAATCATGTTAAAAGAAATGAATTTGACCAAAGCTTAATACAGTGACAGAATGAAATCCCCGCCTAATAGACTATCCACCGTTCACTTCGATATATTTATCTTATTCTAATCTATTAATTTAGTATTTTATCAGGGTCACTTTCGTTGTTTAGTTTTTATGCTACTATTTCCAATACAATAATCCTCAAAATTCCTATTTATATGAAACATTTTCAATTTCGCTGTGTTGATAAAATCTTAAATTACGAATAACTTACGAAAATTTCCTATTAGAATATTTGTAGTCAATCATGTTCAAACAAGTATCATAAATGTTATTTTGAAGTTGTCTGATATATTTATGATCCTCAAAATGGACGTTTAGGCTCAATTTTGCCCTATTCTGTCATGTTAAGTAAATCGTAAATTCCAAATAACTTACGAATTTTTTAAATTGGAAAAATCATAGTCTATGATATTTATGCCAGTATCCTAAATAATATTTCAAAAATGGTTTGACATCTTTACGATGAAAATATCCCTCAAGGACGTTTATGTGAAATTTTGCCCTATTCTGCCATGTTAAGAAATTCGTAAATTCCAAATAACTTGAGAAACTTTCAAAGTGGCATGTTTATAATTAATGGTGTTCATTCCGAATTCAAAACAAATATTTTAAAACTGACCTGACATCTTGACAGTAAAATCTACTTAATGGACGTTTAAGTGAAATTTTGCCCTATTCTCCCATGTTAAGAAAATCGTAAATTTATAATAACTTACGAAGTTTTTTAATTCGAATGTTGCAAATGAATAGGGTTCTTGCCAGTGTCAAAAGTAATATTTTAAAAATGATCTGACTTTTCTGGGACTATTTGTTCTTGAGATACCGTGTACCACAAACTAACAAATTCATTAACGGACTAACAAACTAACAGACACCCTACAGACGGACGGACAGCATACAAATTTTGTCATAGATTAAATATTATTTTATTGAATAAGAGGGGGGGGGGGGTTAACTACAGAGGGGCACTAAATCAGATGATTATTATTTAAATATCCCAGAATATTAATAATCTCAGACAGCACTCAGCTGCAAAACAGAATTAGGCTTCTCTCCTCCCTTGTTCAACTCATTCTCTACCGATCTATTTGGCGGGTCTTTCAACTGGGAGAGTAAGGTGACCTCGAACGATTGACTTATATATATATAAATAGAGAGAGAGTTGTTAAATTCTCGAGAATAATCTTTCTGAGAATATTCTTGTAGAAGCTATAATAGCAGGCAATTTCGAAATGTGCGCTCTGTATAAGTACTAATTTATGTACAAATTTAGAATATTTTGAAATTTTGCTTTTAATAAAACAATCAGGTTGATCAAAGAAATAATTAAATGTATTTAGTTGTGTAGATATTAAAATAAAATGAATTCTTCGGGGCTAAAAGATAAAATCTTTTAAATTATTGAACAGGAAATCTAGTGATAATCCAAGTAATTAAGCGACAAAGCACTATATATATATATATATGTATATATATATATATATATATATATATATATATATATATATATATTAAAAATATTATTTTTAAAAGTGGCACATTTAAAGAAAAATATTTCTGATTATTTATATTTTTGCTTTCAAATATTTTACTCTTATCTGTATAAGATAAAAATGAATTTATCCAACAGTTATTTAAGAGTAAACATATTACATTGTTTAGAGGAGGACGGGGCACAGTGGACCACCCCTATTTAAATCTATTAATATTCAACTCTTTTAGTTCATATGGATATTCATGTATGGCAGCATGGTACTAGTTGTATGCAGCCAAAGAAAAAAAAAAAAAAAAAAAAAAACATAGGAAATAGTAAGGTAACCATTTTGAGCAGTTTTTATATTTTGAGCTGCTCAAAGTAATTTTTCCACATTGAAGTTTTTTAAATTTTATAAAGATTGAGCTAGTGACTATGAATACTATATAGCTGTTAAAGGAAGGCAAGATATTTCTGTTTTTAAATTCCTAAAAATTATTAGCATATTTATAGTCTGTATATATTTTTTTTATTATTATTTGTTTTACTCTGGCATGGGGCACAGTGGACCACCTTCCAGTGTGCCTAAAAGTACAAATTAAATTTAATACAAAATTTGTTTTAGTTAAATTTATAGATACAAATATAATGTAAAGTATTAATATCTCAAAGTAATAAATAACTTAATGTTATAATAAAATAAATAAAAATAATAATAAATTTCTGAAAAGAATAAATATTTGAATAATAATAAAATAATTATTAATATTTAAATTTAATAACTATTTGAATTATATAGCATTAATAAAAGAAAAAGATGTCTAATTTAATAAATAGTAGGAAAAATTTATTATTATTGTTGTTTTTAGAGATCACGTGTGAAAAGCAAAAGCTTAATACAATTTAATTAAATTTATTCTACAAATATAATACGAACTAATTATTTCTCAAAATAATTAAAAAATAAATAAATATTTGAATAGCAGTATGATATTTATTAATATATGAATTAAAAAATATTTGATTTATACAATATAATAAAAGAATAAAAAACAAATATCTATTTTAACTTAATAAATTTTCTTACTGAGATTTGATTTCTTATTTATTTTAATTTATTTAAATTTTGTTTATTTTATTTCATGAAAATGTTTGAATTATGTTCTCTAGACTAGAATAGTATAAGAAACTAATTTTAGAGAAGAAAGAGAAGTAATTTTTATTATTTTAATACAAACAAAAGAGGCTGGTCCACTGTACCCTGGTCATGGGGCACAGTGGTCCACTTTGTGAGTGCTTATAATTTATTTTTTCATTCATAATGTATTAGAAATATTGTTAGAAAAAAATTAAGACATGTCAAGAAGGGCTTATAGATTGTTTGCTTTTTTTTTCAAGTACATTGCTTTTCTGTTTTTTGTGGGGGGGAAAAAAAAAAAATTAAGAGTACAAAAGTAGTCCACTGTGCCCCGGTCTGCCCTACAAATGGAAAAGAAATAGTGTGTTGGTAGAAAAAAGTGGCAAATTGACGTATGTAGTCAATATTAAATTAAAAGCCAAATGAAAAACAAAAATAGGTGAGTTAATACAAAGTACAGGGATGGAACACGGGCGCAGTATTCATACCACTATCAACGTAAGAAAATTTTCTACTTCTTAAATCAACGATATTATAGGTAGTAAAATTTCTTAAACAGATTCCGGTATGAATTCTGCGCCCGTGTTCCATCCCTGAAAGTAGGTAATATTGATGATAAAGAATTAGATAAAGTTGTCTATCATTGAAGAAGCTAGCTTAATTGATCTTTTATCAGAAAATGAGACTAACCGTTCACTTTGATTCTAAATTTTATGTAATGAGTAACCAATTGGAAAATTAAATTAAATTTTATTTTTAAACTATTTGTTATTTTGGTTTTTAATTTAGTTTAACATATTTATTATAAATTGCTAAATTATATAATTTAAATTTGCTAATTTTCTGGTGTAATTTAAAATTTTATTTTAAAACTATAAAACTTTTGATTCAGAGGTTTTTTCAAACGAATTAATATTCATGTACACCAATTCATGTACATCAAATTATTGATTAACCAAAAATTTTAAATTTAATAGAAAATAAACATTAGGGATGCACTGAATGACAGTTCTAGCCGAATACCGAATATTTGATCAACCGAATACTAACTATTCGGCCGAATATTTTTCAAACCAAATTGTAACTACTCAGACGGTTGATTATACTTTTATTCAGGTGTCAATCACCTTTTTTAACTTTTCCAGTAGTACCACTTACATTCAGCAATATTTTAATTTTTAGTTATGAAAAATTATTATAAAAAAATATTTCAGAAACAGTGATTTATTTAAATGTAGAAAAATGTTAGAAAATATCACTTGAACACATAAAATTTTTTGAATAACAATATCTTGTCACACTTATTCAAATATATAAGAGAAAACTTATCGTAATCATACATTGCAGAAAAATACTCTAAAAGTAAAGTGGTGCGAAATAGAGGCGAGGCTAAAAATGATCCGGAATAAACTAAAATTTTGGCAACTGTGTTTATATCTATATATATATGACACAATTCGAAAATGCAGCATTTGAGAAAAATAAAAAAAAACGTAAATTGAAAATTATTCCTTAATGTGTCAGGTTTTGGTGCCCTTACTTCAAAGCATTGGCTAGCTTACATTAAAACTGACATAAATGCCTCTCATGTGGATAAATTGTGAGATATATAGATGTGACGCTTTTTGTGCATGTTGGGGTACTTCATACATATTTTTCAATGACAAACTGAAAAATGCTCTTTAATGACTTGTGCCATTTTTATCTTGCCAGGGTGCTATGTGATCTTGGATCTGTTGAAATTTCCTAGATGACAACATCATGCACGCTTCTTGTTAATTCAACTTTAAAGACATATGTCATTATACTTTTACTATAAAAGATAATTTTTGCTAGATATTATTAATTGTTATGATTAATGCGATTAATGATTAATTTTCTTTAATATTACTTTAGAAACTATATTAAACAATTTGTTTTCCTATTAAATATAAGTTATATCTTGATTATTCTGAATAATCTTAATTTAGTAATAATTGAAAATAGCAGTTATTTAAGAATTTTTTCAACTGATTTAAGATTTTTAAAGTTAAATTTTTATGTATTCAGCTAACCGAATAGTAGTCAAATAATTTGATATTCAGTCAAACCAAAAATTTGGCAGTATGACCGAAATGGTCGAATATTCGATATATCCCTAATAAACATATCATGTTTTATGTATAAAATAAGGATTAAAGAAATATGAATTATGTGAGTTTGATTTCTTAAGTAAATGCACAGGTTTTTTATTTATCTTTTTTATTTGAAAATTTTTATCTATGAAAAAAAAAAAAAAAAATCTCTAAATTCAGATTTTAACGATGGTTTAATTACAAATAGGAAACTTTAGGCATTAAAAAATTTAAATTTGTACTTTAATATGAATAATTATTCATCATTTGCTGCTGGATGCTTTTTGTCTTCAATATATACTGAATGTTTAGAAAAATTGGTTTGTGGAACTTATCAGAGAATATTCTCAGATTTAAAATTATTAATTGTAAAGCGAATATTGTGAAATAAGGTTTTTATGTTCTAGTTATGCATGTGTCAAATGGACTGATTACGAATGAGTTTTGTAATTTAAGTCATAAACATGAAAAAAAATTATGTAATTTAATAACAAGAACAACAACAACAAAAAACAACAACAACAACAACAACAACAAAAAAAGAATATTCTCGATTATTCTACAAATTTGGAACTTCGGAGAATATTCTCAGAATATTCTCATTCTCTGAGAATATTCTCGCCTTACATCTCTCTCTCTCTCTCTCTCTCTCTCTCTCTCTCTCTCTCTATATATATATATATATATATATATATATATATATATATATATATATATATATATGATACTATAAAACTAACTTAAACTAAGTACTTGGATAATTTTTCGCCCTTTGATTCTGGGAACATTAGGCAGACGCCCGATTATGTAATTTCTACAGTCGGTTCTGTTTGTAACTAATAGTCAAGTTTAGGGATATATATATATATATATATATATATATTAAATATGTTATAGGGAGTGAAAAAGTTTGAATATAAATATGTAACAAAAACCAGTTTATTTATTTTTCCTTTCTCATCATAATTTACTTTAATTCAGATTTTACATATTATTTGTTTGAATTTTTATAATTTAAAGTAAATAAATAAATAAATGAAATAAGGAATGAAACAAGGCTGAGAAACCTTCAAGCAATAATAAGTCTCTGTAATTATAATATACAAAATGGGGAGGCAATCTGCAAAAAATTATACTTAAGAAAAGTAATGTTTTTTAAGTTACAAAGAAAGAACAACTAAACTTACTCTACAGTATTATAAATTCTCTTATCCTTTCCCTTTCTCAAAATTACCCATAACACTTTTATATTTTTAAAGAAACCTGAATTAAAACCAGAACAAAAAATACAAGTGAGTGCAAGGGTCCGCAGTACTTACGTAGTGTCATCTCGTAGCATGGTAAATAGGTCAGAGAGGAGTTCTTCTTTGGCACTAGTATGAAGGGGACGAGTTGTTGTGAGATTCTCAAACAATTGCTTGGCATAGTCTACCTTCCGCCAAGGTGCAGAGGGCACACTGTTTCCAAACACATGCACACCTATAAAAGAGAGTAATTGCAGATTTTTAATATAGGTCAGTTTTTGAAATACAATAAAAAATATCGATGTTGATATTTTTATTGAAATGTTTGCATACTTGCCAACATACTAATTAATATTTCGTAGTAATGTTAGCCCCGCCTTCTTTTTCATACCAGTATCTTTTTAGTGTTTTTTTCTTCTTATTTAATGGTAATTGCATTTGGAGAATATTACTCTAAAAATTTACTGGTGTGAAAAAAAGGGTGGGACTAACAACACCACGGAATATTAATTAGGATGTTGGCAAGTATGTGTTTCTATCTTTTTTGACCGTTTTGCGGATCACTTACAAAATTCGCTTGGTATCCAATTTCACGCACAACCGGGAGTTTAATATTAGCTTGTTTCATAATGAAACATATTTACTTTGTTTATTATCTGGTAGTTAATACATAACTTAACAGAATTCTTTTGTATAAACTAATTATTAATTCAATGCACAATATTCATCAATTATTAATTCAATGCACAACCCTGCTTCTAGGTACTTTAATAATGTATGTTAATTTCATATTGTTTAATGCAGTGTAACGATGTTAAAATGCACTAATCTTAATGTGTCCAAATTCTTTGGTGTCTCCTTATACACGAGCCACAAACAAACACCATAAACACACGCACGCGCGCGCTCACACACACACACACACACACACACACACACACACACACACACACAAAAAAAAAAAAAAAAAAAAGTTCAGACAATTCCGTGTAAATTATAAATATTTTTACAAAATTTCAAGTCAATAGCATGATTTTTATGTCCGCTATCGTGGGACATTCATACAAGACATATAAACACCAAAATTTCAACAAGATGGCCTTCATATAATTGTTTCCGAAATAAAACAGGACTGACATTTTGAGTAAATACAAAGTATTTTACTTTTACTTTATTCAACAAAAAAATGTATTGTATCCGTAAAAATTTTTCGACTTCCGGTTTTCGATGGGTTTACACCTTTTGAGAAGTCTAGAACACAATTTGACCATTTTTAGAAATGTCTGTCTGCTTAACATTTTTTTTTTAAGAGCTCAAGAGCTAATGCATAGAAATTTCAAGCAAATTTATATGTAGTTGTATCTAAACATAAGTTATTGACTATTAACATCTGGTGCAAATCGCTCAACAGGTGACGCTATCATACCGTCCACTTCCCCATAATTTTTAAAGAATAACTGTGAAATTAAATATAGATACCGAGTGTCTCATAAGTCTGTAAACATTTTAAAAGTTCATAAAAATCGAAGGAATTTGTCGAACTAAACGCGGTTTGCGAAAAAGTTATTTTCGTAAAGGGGATTTTTTTTTTTTTTTTTTTTTTTTTTTTGTAAATAAAAAACCAATAGTTAAATTAAAATATTCGTCGAGAGAGGGCGATGCACGTGAGAAAATCACACATTTCCTGGAAAAACTATATCTATTTGCATGCAGATGTTTACAAGCAAATAAAATCTATCCTATATGTCCACCATCACCACAAATTACAATTTGCAAACGAGTTACAACACCGCTAACTGCAGATTTAGTCGGCGGTTTTTACCTTAGGAAAAACATCTTCGCCAATAACGCTTTATCCGCCAAGTTAGCATCGCAATTAAAACTTCATACATGCACAAGTAGGAGGCAAAATAAGAAATAAGCTGTGGAAAAATACTGCGCCATGAAAAAATTCGTACCATGAAAAAATGCAGAATTATATAATCACAAAATACTTCTTAATCTATAGTCTGTAATTCACGTGTTCAATTTCAGTCATGGAATTTACTCAAGTTGGGAGAGCTTATTAACTTTATTGCAGAATTAAACACACAAATAAAATTACTATTTGCAGTATTTTTAAGAATTCACAATTATAAATTAATTCAGTAATTATTCAGGTGAATATATTGTTTCTCCATAAAGGAGCCAAGATCAAGATATTTAAATCATAACTTTTCATGTTCAAGAGAAAAAATTATACTTCCTGTTTAAGACAGGCCGCGAAAACTAAACTAAAAAAGTAACATTCTCAAAGAGAGAAAAAAATCACCTCTCATTTGGCAAAGAGCCAACTACAAGTCGGGGGGCAAAGCGTGAAGCGAAAGTACGATCCACGCTGAAACATGCTCCGCCCCCATGAACGAAGGTTCATAAAAATATCCTAAAAAGTACAATAACAACATTAGTGTTGTCACAGGTTTTCAGTTTCTATCTTCAACTGCAAATAGATAAGAAAAAAAGAGATTAATATACATAATGAAACATTGTAACTAGATGATTAACATAAGTGGATTAAAAACAGGAACACAAAAAAAAAAAAAAAAATAAATAAATAAATAAATAAATAAATAAAATAAAATGAAAAATAAAAATGAGCTAATGTTCAATTGTTCAGTTCAGAGATTTAAAATGGCAGAGGAGATAGTTTGGCGATCGGACGCTTCATCTCTCCATAAATAGTTTTTAGTAGAACTACACGAATCTTGCCATCTGCTCCAGGAAATAATTTGATTATGCGACCCAGTTTCCACTTCAAAGGGGGCTGATTATCGTCTTTTATTAAAACCAAATCGTCTTTCTTGAAATTTGGTTTATTTATTAACCATTTTGATCGCCTTTGCAAGTCTGATAGGTAATCTGAGGACCATCTCTTCCAGAAACTTTGAAAAATTTTTTGTAGAAGTTTCCATCTTTCTAGCGGGGTTAGGTTAACTGAAGAATAGTCAGGTTCTGGTATTGAAGTCAAGGCAGTGCCTATGATAAAATGTCCTGGAGTTAGAGCATTTAAGTCACTTGGATCATTCGAGAGCGCAACCAGAGGTCTCGAGTTCAAACACGATTCAATTTGAGTAATTAAAGTAAGGAACTGTTCATAAGTTAATATTTGTTCGCCAATAGTTCTTTTTAAATGACCATTCATCTGTTTTATTCCAGCCTCCCAAAGTCCTCCAAAATGGGGGGCCGATGGGGGATTGAAATTCCATTTGATTGTTTCTTCGGACAAATATCTGTGGATCTTTTCGTCAGAAGAGATCAAGGACATCATTTTTTTTATTTCGTTGTCGGCACCTACAAAGTTCGTTCCTCTGTCTGAAAACAATTCTTCAGGTTTTCCTCGTCGAGCAACAAACCTCTTCAAGGATGCGAGGAATGTTTCAGAGGTGAGATCACTGAGTATTTCCAAATGAATTGCTTTTGTGGAAAAACAGATATATAAACAAATATAACCTTTATAAGATCTAACACCTCGGCCCTTACGAGGTTTGATGAGAAAGGGGCCTGCAAGATCAACCCCGACTTTCGAAAACACTCGCGATGGCACTACACGAGCAGCTGGAAGATCACCCATTAGTTGAGAGGCTAAGTTCGATGTGGTTCTAAAACACTTCATACAGTTCCGCAGATTCCTTTTCACAGCGTCTCTTGCATTAATTATCCAATATTGTTGTCGCAGGACTGAAATTGTTAACTGGGTTCCACTGTGAAGATGTTTTTCATGAAAGTACTTTATAATTAAATCTGTAATGTGATGCGTTTTAGGAAGTATCATTTGGCGTTTTTGACTCTCAGGTAGGTTTGCGTGTCTTAATCTTCCACCAACACGAAGAATTTCATTTTTGTCTAGAAAAGGGTTTAAAGAAAGGAGTTTGTTACTAGCATTCAGGTTTCTTCCAGATTTTAAAGTCTTTATTTCCTCTCCAAATTCATGTCTTTGAACCAACTTCACAATAATTTTAGTTGCCTCATCAAGTTCTTGTATAGTTAAAAAGCCAGTATTTCGCACAGATCGACATTTAGTATTTTTTATAAATCTAAGACACCAGGCTGTAACACGTCTTAATTTAGACCAAGATGAAAACTTATATAATAATTCAAATTCATTATTGCCATGAGTTAAAGAGCAAACAGTAGTTTTCCGTTGTTCTCTCAAAATCTCTTCTTCAGGTATTTTGACTTCATTTTCCGGTAGTGGTGTCGGTAAGTGCTCTTCTTTCAACCAGATTGGTCCCTTTAACCATTCTTCATTCTTCAACAATTCAGTTGCTGTGCAACCACGAGATAGCACATCAGCGGGATTTTTAACCCCTGGACAAAATCTCCACTGAGATGGGGCTACTAATCGTTGAATTTCACGAACTCTGTTCTCTACAAAGGGCTTCCAGTTACTAGCACTTCCTTTGACCCAATAAAGGGTAATTTGGAATCACAGAAGCATATTATGTTTTTGACGGGAATTGAAAATAGCTGCCCAAGATAATGAGCTAATCGAGCAGCTGTTAAGGCTCCCATCAATTCAAGTCGAGGCAAAGTAAGTTTTTTGAGAGGAGCTACTCTTGTCTTTGACATAATAAATGAAGTTTCACGAGAACAAGGATCACGAAAATAAGCTACTGTACCATATCCCTTCAAACTGGCATCGCAGAAAACACAAATTTGAATAGTTTCAGGAGTTAATTTTTCAAAATTCGTAAAATATTTTCTAGGCACTTCAAAATTTTCTAAATCCTGTATTTCACTATGCCATTTCTTAAATTTTTGTGTTAAAGCATCAGGTAAAGCAGAATCCCAATCAACACCCTGCTCCCATAATTCTTGCATTAGAAATTTAACTCTTATTATAAAAGGGGAAATAAACCCTACAGGGTCATACACCTTTGCTACAGTTTGTAAAACAATTCTCTTAGTGATAATTTCATTATCAAACCCTTCTAACAGGGATTGAAAGTCTATTCTTAACGTGTCATTATTAGTTGACCACATTATTCCCAATATCTTAGAGATATTTCCCTCATTTATTTCTTCATCAACGTTTATTCCATGTTTTTCCCACAATTTGCTTAATTCGTAAGAGTTACTTTTAAATTTTCTTAATGTCATATTGGCATCTTTAAGTATTTTCACAGCACCAGACGATAAAATAAATGCTTCATTTACAGAATTAGCGCCATGAAAGAGATCATCAACATATAAGGAAGTATCAAGCATATTAACGACTTTCTCAAACAAGTTCTTATATCCTTTTATATGATGTTTAATGGTAGCTGAGAGCAAAAAGGGTGATGTTGTAACACCAAAAGTTACACGAGTCATGCGGAAAACCTTTAATAGAGGATTTTTTACTATTTATATCCTCAAACCATAGAAATCTCAAAAAGTTTCTATCATTTTCTGCAACCTGTATTTGTAGAAAAGCTTTTTCGATATCACAAACAAAGGCAATTTTATGAAGGCGGAATTTCAAAATAATATCCAAAATATTAGGATTTAAATTGGGGCCTGCAAATAAACATTCATTTAAAGATTTTGCTTCCTTTTCTTTGGAAGAAGCATCAAACACTATTCTGACCTTTGTAGTGGACTTATCCGTTCTTATCACCGGTCGGTGGGGCATATAATATACACCAGTTTCATTTTTGTTTAATTCACACTCCTCTATTATACCCATTTTCTTTTGTTCCTCAAGAATTTTTTCATATTCATTTTTAAGCCATTCATTTTTAGACAGTTTTGTTCTCAAACCCCAAAGTCTATTTTTGGCTATTTCTATATTTGATTTTAATTCATTTTTATTTTCCTTCCACAAAAATTGAATTTCATATCTTCCCTTAACAAAATTTAAACTTTCATTAAAAGAATTAATAATTTCTATATCTCTCTGTGACAGAGAATCATTCTTACTGTCACATATTCCAAGTGATTCTAAATCCCAAAAACGCTGCAAATCAAAACTGTCAAATTTATTTACAGATACAAAATGCGAATTAATTACTTCTGTACTATTATTATTCAATTTCCCCACTACAGTATATCCGAAAATAGTATTAGCAACATATAAATTATCATTAATTTTTTCAATGATACCTCTCTGTATTTTCCAAAAATAATCCGCTCCTAGTAATATATTAATTTTGGAATCACTTAATGAATTGTCTGCCAATTTCCAGTTTTTATTTTTAATATAACTTTCAATTTCTGGTTCGCCCCTTGGGCTTTTCGAGGGAGTCGCGGTTATTAAGTCTGTAGCTAATACTTCAACATGGATGAGCCGACGAGGATTTATTTTGCTACGCAGTTCAATATTAAAAACCTCGAATTCCTCTTCTTTACCTTTATTTATGCCAAAGGCAAAAACAGTTAGCTTTTCTGTTCTTACACGGGTTAATTTTAATCCGTGGGCCAATTCTTTAGTAATAAAACTTTTTTCACTTCCGGAATCCAATAAGAGTCTGACAGTTTTTGATCTAGAATTAGATTGTGCTATTACGCAACATGTTTGCAATAACGCTGCCTGATTACTATTTTTCAAATGTGAATTCGATACTATAGTGTTCTCTACTACTTCTGGTTTCAAGTTTTTTGAAAAACAAAATAATTTGTTATGATCTGTTGCTTTACATTTTTCGCAAGGCTGCGATTTCACTCTGCACTGTGATGACAGATGAGATTTTAGAAAGCATTTATAACACCTGCCATCCTTCTTTAATTTTAACCTTTTCTCAACATCAGTTAAATTAGTACATTCAAGAGAATGATGATCATAATTCTTGCAAAATATGCATGTATTTTTTACACCTACATTCAATGAATTCATTTTATTTGAAAATTTTCTGTCATTAATTTCGGCTTTATTTTTATTTACAATTACCGAAGCATTTTTATAATTAATCATACTAAGTGATTTTTCACGCGATTCAAGTTCTACTTTAAGAAAATTAATTAAGTCTGTCACATCAGACTCATCCTTCCTTTTATCACTTTGCCTGTAATATTCAACTACTAGATCGTTTGGCAATAATTTTAATAAAATTGGATTCAGTAAATGACCATATTGGCCTTTTGTCACCCCTAAATTAGATAAACTGCGAATATTTACTTCACAAGCGTCATATAGCTTTCGTAAAGCAGTTATATTTGATGAACTCCTTACATATTCTAAGTTGAGTAATTTATTCATGTGAGCATTAATAATAATATCCTTTTGCCCAAAACGTGACTTCAACATCTCTATGCAATTATCATAATTTTGCTCCGTAAGTGAAAACCCTTCAATAACATTGTACGCTTTGTCAGTTAAAAGCGTTTTCAGGTAAGTAAATTTTTCAATTTTTGTAAGATTTTCATTTAAATGGATTGAATTTTCGAAACAATCGAAAAATTCGTTCCATTTTTCTATTTGTCCACCGAATTTTGGTAAAGACATTTTCGGCAATCTCACTGCCGAACCAGTTTTTGTTTGGGTTTCACTGACAGAACAATTTGAATTACTTTCATCTTTATTATTACATAATCTTTTTAGTCTCAACTTAATTTTGCATTTGGCAGAAATTATCTGCTCGCCATATTTATCGCTGGTCGCGATATTTTTTTCATATTCTTTAATATCTACTATTAAATTTTCTATTTCTGCGTTTAATTTTTTTAATGCAATTTCTCTTTCATATATCATTTCCTGAATTTCGATCATTTCGTCTGATTTTGTATTTTCTATCTCATCTAACAATAAATTTTCTAATTTATTAATTAATTTTGTTACGTTAGAGCGTTCCGTAGAACGCTTAGCTTTTAATTTCTCAATATTCATAGCGAGCAAATAATCAAGTAAAAGAGAAACAATCTAACAAATGATTCAAAATCTAATCAATGTTATAAATAATAATAAAATTTTGCTTACCTGGTTCAATATCCAGGCAGCTATCCAATAACGAATCCGGAATTCCAGTCATTATTATTTTTCAGTTTCGATTTCAAATCGTAATCCAAATAAATTAAATATCCAAGTGTAATTTCAATATCGGGATTTCACTTATCCCGCGTTTCGAGCACCATGGAAAAATACTGCGCCATGAAAAAATTCGTACCATGAAAAAATGCAGAATTATATATTCACAAAATACTTCTTAATCTATAGTCTGTAATTCACGTGTTCAATTTCAGTCATGGAATTTACTCAAGTTGGGAGAGCTTATTAACTTTATTGCAGAATTAAACACACAAATAAAATTACTATTTGCAGTATTTTTAAGAATTCACAATTATAAATTAATTCAGTAATTATTCAGGTGAATATATTGTTTCTCCATAAAGGAGCCAAGATCAAGATATTTAAATCATAACTTTTCATGTTCAAGAGAAAAAATTATACTTCCTGTTTAAGACAGGCCGCGAAAACTAAACTAAAAAAGTAACATTCTCAAAGAGAGAAAAAAATCACCTCTCATTTGGCAAAGAGCCAACTACAAGTCGGGGGGCAAAGCGTGAAGCGAAAGTACGATCCACGCTGAAACAAGCTGTGTTAATCGTAAAAACGTGCAATTTATAGGAAGGACTTTGATTTGCATATTTCTCGTTACGCATTCGTGCAGCGCTCTCTACTGACGAAAATTTTAACTATTATTTTTTTTTCCTTACCAAAAAGAATCCCCATCTACGAGAATAATTTTTTCACAAACGTCATTTTATTTTACCAATCCCTTCAATGTTTATGAATTTTTGAAATATTTACAGACTTATTGGGACACCCAGTATATAAAATAAATATTTACACATCGTTGAAAACGCCAATTTAAAAAATATTAAGTAAGCAAACTGCAGTTTCGGAAGCGTTAAGCGTACCATCATCAGTGCAGAATGACAAGACGGATTATTGCTCCTATATGTAAATAGGGAAGCGAATTCTAAAGTCGGAATAGCAGCCAATTGGAATTTAAGAAACTAGAGGTGTTAGCCAATAAGAAATTGGGATATAGAAAACTATGTAAATGGTAGAGGAACATCAAGAATTGTAGACTTTATGTAATATTTCCAACAATCAGAGTGAGGGAGTAAAACAAAATCGTAATTAATGACATTTTTATGATTTTTTATAAATATAGAAAGCGTCTAGAAAATCAAGTTCATGTAAATGTTTAGGCTGACAGATTATTTTAGCTGAACTAAAGATAGAAGTATGGTTTTTCTCGCAACAATGCTTAAGAAAGGCCGATTTATCAATTTCTTGTTTTTGAATATAACCCATGTGTTCTTTAAAATCATAAAAATTTCATTAATTACGATTTTGCTGTACCCCTTTCTCTCTGATTGTTGGAAATATTACATGAAATCTACATTCTTTATTTTCATCTACCATTTACATAGCTTTCTATAACCCAATTTTTATTGGCTAACACCTCCAGTTTCTTAAATTCTTGTTCGCTACTATCCCGACTCTAGAATGCTCTTTCCTGTCTACATATAGGAGCAATAATCCGTCTTATCATTCTGCACTAATGACGGTACGCTTAATTTTATGAAAACTGCAGTTTGCTTAATTAGTATTTTTTACACTGCTGTTTTCAACGTTGTATAAATATTTATTTTATATTTCTGTTCAACGTCAAGTCTGGTTATATAATCAACCAAGAACATTTTCTTGTGTATGTTGAAGCACTGCTTTTCTCCTACCTTCACCCAGGGAGCGGGAGGGGGGGGGGTTATATATTTTCAATAAGAACATTTTTTAAAAGAACTCGTCAATACCTTTAAAATTCATTGTTGAATCATATATCTACATCAATTTCAAACAGAACTATTGATATTTTTAAATTTTCAACAAAAGAAATTGTGAAAAAATGTATTCCCGTCGTCGCAGATGTCGTCTGTAGGACCCAAAATTGACTTTCTTGTAAGTGTTATATTTCTCTAAGATGGAAATCGTCTGCATTCATCATAGAAAATGATTTTAATAAATAATAATCTTAATAACTTAAATGCACTGCTTGAATCCATATAGATAAATATAGAAGTAAGTTTTGTGAGGCAGACAGCATATTAGTGTAATTTAAGATCTGAAAGGAAAATTGATATTGTTTCGTAATAAGTTAATTTTTAATATCTTTTCATAACAACAGTGGCAATAATTCAAAAAGTCAATTCATAAATAAATGTGAAAATCTCTTCAATAAATAAATAAAAGAAGAAACTTGTCAAACTTACCAGGGTTCATTGTAACAGGGCCATCATTGTCAGCATTTGTGTAGTAGGAAGCATTTACTTCTCCTAAAGAAGGTCTGTCCAAACGTGGAGGAAGAAAAAAGAAAAATATTTCTTAGAAAATGCATTCAAAAAGTTTTGACACTGTAAAGGACACAATTCCCATTGATTATGTGTACGAATAGTAAGTATAAATGAAATTGAGTTTAAAATTAAGTTATTCCAGAAATTTTTGTGAATTTTAAATAAACAAAAGAATTTATGTAAACTATAATTCAGGTGGCAAAATCAGATTAGCTATATGTCGAATCATACAAATAAATCTTTTTTTTTTTTTTTTTTTTTTTATAATTTTGTTATAAATTGCTTCATGATGTGTTTTTCTATCCCGTTGAGACTCAACATACATTCTATTGGATATTGACTTTTTTTTTTTTTTTTTATTTTTTTATGAATAACCAATTATTATTACTCGCAACTAACCAATTATTACTTTTCAAAATACTGCTTTTTAGCCAATCTAAGTAACCATATCGAAAATGTTATTGAAGGGTTACATGGATTTCGAAATTTCAAAAAATCAATTGTTTATTTATTTTTTTACTATAATAATGCAATTTGTCTTAAATATTTTTGGAATTTTTCATGTCAATCGAGGTAAAAATCTAGGAGTGAGAGAAATTTATACATTAGGTTCGTTTTTTATTCCTGCTTTGAAATTCAATTGCTGTTTTATTTTATTTTATATATATATATATATTTTTTCTGAAAACACAATTTTTAAATTCGAGGCACACAATTTCCCAAAAACTAATGCACCGATGTTATTGAAGTTTTGCACAATTCCTCAAAATAGTATTGACTAGTAGTGCTTGAATGAAGATTTTTTTTTTTTCATTATTTCGATTACAACTAATTTTATAAAGCTATACGTAGTGTTAAATGTTCCAAAAAGTGTACTGCTTTTTCATACAACTTTTCCAATAATTCAAATTATTATTATTTTTTTAATTCTTCAATTAAGCACGAGCTATACTTATCTACTAACAGAAAAAAAATTTATTTTCTTAATTTCAGATAAAGCTATCATGAGTTACCCTGACGGGCCCTCCGTGGCCGACTGGTTATGTCATCACACTGCTAATCGCCTTCGAGTGTAAGAGAGCGGGTTCAATTCCCGCGCTGGCCCTGGTTGTTTTTCCATTTCTTCGTATTGTAATTCTGTCATGTGCTGTCTGTCTTAGGAATCTGACGAAGATTTACACGCGATGTATACAAATTTGATGTATACGTGTTATCAATAAACAAACAAACAAACAGTTACACTGACCACCGCTTTTATGAAGAATCTCAGTTAACCCCGTCGCACCAACTGAATTTTCAAAATTTTTACGAAAATTTTGTAAATATTGTTTAAATATTGTTCTTTTATGAGTTTGAAATTTTTAAGGAAAAATTTCATTTATTATATAAAAACAAAATACAGAGAGAATAAAAATATACTTAAAAAAAAAAAAAAAAACTTCGAAACTTACATAACCTCTTAAAAAGAGCGCTTTATTTGTCGCCCGTACTTCATTGCAGAATGATGAATTTAAAATTGTTATTGAAAAAAACAAATTAATATGATTGATATTTTGTTTGAGATAAATAATAATAATAATAATTTTCATTATCATTATTTTAAATACAAAAAGCAAGCTAAACAAACATTTAAGGGCGTATCAGACTCGACGACTTTACAGGCGATTTTAGAGCCAACCACTGATTAGCGCCGATTTTTCGGAAAAAATTGTCACTACTCCCAGTGTGATAGCGCAGACCGAAGTTGCCCAACTTTTTCAGAGCTGTCTTGATAAAATTGTCCGTACACTCAATTTCTCCTCGGATTCGTCCAATCACGATGCGCTATTTTGATACGTCATATTTCCAAGATGGCGGAACACGGGAATCGCTTCAAGTGGAGATTTGAAGAAGAAATATTATCGTTAAGCACGTTTATTTTACCGTTAAATGATAAGAATTTTCAATTAATCGTTTTTATTTTCGTATGGCGTTATGACAATAGTTGTAAAAAAGATCAAAATAGAAATAATAATGCGATATTTTACCCAAATGAAAGGGAATTTTAACGCTAATCATTGCGTATTTTATTCGCGCCAAGAAAAGTGATAAGCGTCAGAAGTTAGTCCTCTTTCATCCAACTTTTCACCCGACTATTGTAACCTCTACGGTGCTTTCGTCGAGGAGAAATCGGCGCTAAAGTCGGCTCAAAAATTGGTTGTTTCTAAAGTTGCTGAATCTGATACGCCCTTAACATTGCCTTATTATTATTATTATTATTATTTTAAGTAAGCACGAATTACTTGCTGAAACGACCATCGAATCTGATTAAAAGATGATAGTATCATAACGTTTAAAAAATTATAAGGCAAAATCCATTTCTGATATATTAGTCGCTAAATTTACCTTTTAATTGATAAATTCAAACTGACGTAACTGAAACACAACTAACAAGGACGGTCTCCATAGGTGCATACGCAAAAAATTTTGGGGAAAAAAAAAAAAAAAAAAAAACTACAGAATACTCTCCTTATAAAGGGCGTATCAGACTCGACGACTTTACAGGCGATTTTAGAGCCAACCACTGATTAGCGCCGATTTTTCGGGAAAAATTGTCTCTACTCCCAGTGTGATAGCGCAGACCGAAGTTGCCCAACTTTTTCAGAGCTGCCTTGATAAAATTGTCCCTACTAGTGGTCGCCCAGTGGTCGAAATTCGACCATAATTAATTAAAATTATAAGTTTAAATGTTAATTTATTTCTGGGCGCTCTTGAATTAGATATAGTTGGTGCATTATGAGTCATATTCATATGCCACCCAGTATCACCATTTGGAAAAAGTAGTGGATACGCTAAAGGATCTAATGATGAATCCAAAACTGAGATATTTTTAATGATACCATTAACTTTTGAAAATGAAATCATATTTCGTTCAAAAGGTGGCTCACCATCAACTGTACTAAATATTACTGCTACATCAGTTTGAACTGCATCATTGAAACGGCGTAGATCTAAATCATGATTTACTTTAATGAGCATACAAATTTCTTTATTTTGATTTTCAACTCTTTGACAATGATGTTTCATTGCAATGAATGACCGAACAAAAGGATTACTGCGTTCCAATTCGAGAGAAATTTCGCGCATTATGTTGTTGTTACATGTTTGATTAAAACGTTCTTGTAATCTATAATTGATAGCAGTGTCAACATCATAAAAATATAATTGCGCATAACATGGTGAACGACCATGTGCAGCAGTCATTGGACCCGATCTGTGATAAAAAACATCATGTATTTTGAAATGATACACTCCACTTGTAACTGCCTCGGATACTTGAGCTTCTGAGCTAACCATAGCAAATGATGAATTGTATTTGCGAATATTTTCAAAATAATTTTTTGACTTACTTTTTATTGAAGGTTCATTTGAAATAAGTCCATCATACAATGATTTAAAATATTCATTTTGACTTAAGGGCGGTAATATTGCTTTTGTCCCGTCAGGTTTTATAAATTTCATAAGAAAGAGGATAAAATATTTCTTACCCGACAGGTCTTGTTCTTTTTCGCCGGCTTATTCTAAGTAATCACAAAAGAGTTGAAATGAACACAGCTAAGTTTCACGACACAAACGTTTAATTAGACGCACTATTTACATTTTATGTACATAATTGTTTCATTAATATCTGCAGCTATCACAATATTTAATATTAGCTGCCAAGCATTTAATATTAGCTGTCGAGCGTCAGAAGAACGCTCTTCCATATCCTTGCGGATTCACAATCCTTCTTTTACAACAGAAAAACAAAACTTTTTATCATCAGAAAAAAACATGTTGCCAATCAATAAACATAAAAAGGCAGACGATCTCCAGTGGAAGAACAGCCCGCCTCCTGACGGCAAGAATGGGTCATCCTCCCACCTTTGATTTTGGCAATCTTGTACAAAATCAAACTAAAAAAGAGAAAAAAGACATATTAATAAACATTACATCAAGCAAAAATGAAAAGGAACAGAGAGAAAAGGAAAAAAAAAAAAAAAAAAAAGGTAAATAAAGTTCTATCAGTCAATTATAAATTCAGTCTATCTGGAGCTCTAATGGATCTACCCCTCCTGGTAAATCGTGGTTTTTCGTCAGGTATCTCAACAGATTTCTTGACATTCTTTGAAACAGTTCTAGACAGTTCAGAGGGATCAGGGCATCTTTTCGGTGTAGAACGAGTAGGTATCAAAGTTCCATTTGCAGCATACTTTGCACGAAAATCACTAGATTCATCAGAAGAGATCTCTAACGGATAAAGTCTTTGAACTGGGCGTATCAAAAACCCATTTCCTGTCTTGATTTTTGCCACTTGAACTATTCCGTCTTTACCAGGATAAGTTTCCACAACTCTGGCTAATGGCCAGTTGATTCTTTTTTGATTATCATGACCGACGAGAACTATGTCTCCTACAGCAATTTTTTTGTCAGTCTTAGCGATACCCTTTGAATTTTTTAATTGTCCTAGATATTCAATTCTGAATCTTTTCCGTAAATCTTTCTTCAATTTTAGCAAATATCGAAGTCTTCTTTTTAAATTCACATTTTCGAAGTTATCTAGGTCAGGAAGACCAGTTTCTTTAATTCCTTGCAAAAACATGCTCGGAGTCAATGGAATTAAATCATCGGGATCCTCAGAAATAGTAGTTAATGGTCTGGAATTCATCAAACATTCGATATCACATATAATTGTGTAAAGTTCTTCAAAATCTAGAGCTGCTCGTCCTAATACTCTTCTCAAAATTTGCTTTGTACAGCCTATTAAGCGTTCCCACCAGCCACCCCACCATGGTGAAGCTGGGGGGATAAACTTCCATATTATGTTCTGTACTAGGGCTTCCTTCCGTATTTTTGCAAGTATAGGATCAGTAAATAGCTTCGAAGCTCCTGAAAAATTTGTGCCTCGATCGCTGTATATTACAGAAGGTCGACCCCTTCTCGAAACAAATCTTCGCAGGGTTTGCAAAAATGCTTCAGAGGATAATGATGTTAATAATTCAAGATGTACCGCTCTGTAAACAGCGCAGGTGTACAGCACAATCCAACATTTTTTACCATTTTTCAAGTACAAAGGTCCGGCTAAATCAACCCCGGTAATTTCAAAGATAGCAGCATCTCTGATCCTGTCTTCCGGCAAGGCGGTGATTTCAGGCTGAACAGAATTTACGGTGAAGCGTTTGCATCTTATACAACGTAAGGTAACTTGCCGTATGGACTTTCTGCACCTGAGAATCCAATATTTTTCTCGGAGATGGTTCATTAATATTTGTACTCCTGCGTGGTTTAATTCGTTATGTTTCCATTCTATCAATTTCTGCACGATGTAATGATTTCCTGGTAAAATGATAGGCAAACGAAAGTCTTTATTATCTTTACTTCTAAGTATAAGAGACTTTACCCTTAGAAGGCCATCTTTGTCAACGGTGGGATGAAGTTTTCGTAAACGATCATCTATTCCTTTAGGAAAGTCTTCCCTTTGAACCATCTTTAACAGGATTAATTCAGCATGTTTAAGTTCTTTATTTGTAAGATCCCCAGAATTTCGTTTAGAATGATTTCGAAGATTCGAGATGAATCTGTATATCCATGCCGTAACTCTTAATAATTTCACGTAAGACGAGTATCTCTCATAAAACTTCTCAGTAGTTTCAGTACTTAGAGCAGAAATGATCGACCTTTTTTTCTCTGAATTGACAATCTGTATTTCGGGTGAGATTTCTTGTCTCGGCCATTGACTCGTTGGTGTCTTCAAAAATTCCGGACCCTCCCACCAAAGGGATTTGAGTAAAGCATCAGCATTGCAACCTCTTGATGGAAGGTCAGCTGGATTTAAATTACCCGGGACGTATCTCCAGTCGTTGGGATGACTCAAAGATCTTATTTCTCTGGTACGATTCAGCACAAATACTCCCCATGGTT
The DNA here is from genome assembly GCA_963930645.1 of Salticus scenicus. Lineage (NCBI taxonomy): Eukaryota > Metazoa > Arthropoda > Arachnida > Araneae > Salticidae > Salticus > Salticus scenicus. The sequence goes on along the minus strand of OZ005652.1, from coordinate 57,845,828 downwards.
CTTGATTTTTTATCCAGAACAATGCGTTCATGGAGTCAGACCAATAGAAAGTTTGAACTTGGCTGTCACAGAAGTCTCCTTTTATAGAATTCATTAATCTAACACCTAAACAACATGCTAATAATTCTAGTCTCGGAATGGAGACTGATTTCAAGGGTGCTACTCGAGCACGAGCTTGAACCAATTGACATCTCACATGAAAATTATTTTCTTCTCTGATATATATACAAGTTGCATAAGCGTGGCTTGATGCATCACAAAACACATGGAATGACACATTTGTATTTAGAGCATGATTTTCTAATATCCTTCTAGGGACTCTAATGCCTTCCAAGCATTTTAATGCATTTTCCCATTTCAGAAATTTTTTCTCGATGTCATCTGGTAGCTTGGCATCCCAGGGCAGTTTCCTACGCCAACATTCTTGCATTATGATCTTTGCAATTAAAGTGACAGGACAGAGAAACCCAATGGGGTCAAAAATCTTACTTGCTAAGGACAGGATAAATCGCTTACTTAGATTTGCATTTTCGCACTCTTCAAACCTTAAACTACAGTATAGAGTATCTTCCAGAATATTCCAATTTAAGCCCAAAACTGAGACAGTCTCTGGAAAATCTTCTTCAGGAATTCCGTACACACTTGGTGGTAGACCATTACCTATCCATCCTCTAAGATCAAAACATCCCGCTGACATGATTTCTTTAGATTGTGCCATAAAATTAACTACTTCTTCTTCGGAACTGCAACTTGTAACACAGTTGTCGACATACATAGAGTTTTTAAGTTTAGAAGCAGTCTCTTGCAAATAATCTGGAACATTACTTAGGTGGAAATTTAGAGTAGCTCCTAAAAGAAATGGGCTGCAGTTTACCCCAAATACTACTCGACGATGTCTGTAAATCTTCACTTTATTAGGATCACCGCCCTCCCACCACAGAAATCTTAGAAAATCACAATCTTCTTCATTTATTCTTATTTGTAGAAATGCTTTGCGAATGTCTGATACTACCCCATACTTGTTCAAACGAAATTTATTCAAAATGTTAGGAATCAACTCCAAGTAGTTTGGACCTTTAGCTAGGCAATCGTTCAAAGAGTAACTGTTCTTTTCTTTTGCAGAAGCATCGAAAACAGGACGAATTGTTGTCGTTGAATGCTCTTTTATAACTGCTCTATGAGGCAGATGATGGCAATCTATCTTCTCGAATTCATCAGTATTTACTTCTTCAATTATTTCTTCACCAAGCCACTGACAAAAAACTTCTTCATAATCTTCAATAAGACCCTTATTCTTCAGAGTCCTCACAGTTGATTTTAGCCTTCGTTCAGCAATTGTTTTGTTATCTGGGAGTTCTTGGTGTCCTTCTATCCATGGTAATTTTACAACATAGCGTCCGTCATCATCTCTACTTAGAGTTTTCTCAAAATGATTTTTGGATGCTTCTTCAAGTTCTTCCTTTGACTGTTTCTCTGCAGGATCCTTAATTCCTAGGACATCTAGTTCCCACAGATCAGAAATTTTTACTTCTCTAGCTAACATCGAAGTGACTACAAGGTTTTCAGTATCTTCAGTAAACTTCTTAGTGCGTCCCATAACAGTCCAACCTAGCCTTGTTTCAATAGCGGTCAGGCCGGATTTCAGATTCTTTAGCTTTCCTGTCATTAATTTGCCAGCTACATCTGCACCTATAAGGAGCTCTATGGGGTTAAGGCAATCTTCTAAATATATCCCCGTACCTGATAAATCATCTTCACACAGTTCTTGAGTGACCGGTGGCATAGTAAAACAAATTGTAGGCTGACTCAAAACTTCAAAATTGCAACGATAAGTTTCGCTGACATCAGAAAGGTAAGCTTTGTAAACATTGTGTGTCAAAGTATTCGTGTTCGAACCACCAAATAAGGAATGCTTCAGTTTTTCTTTTCTTATTGGCTTGTATCCAATCTTTTTTGCAGTGTTTTCTAAGATGTAAGACCTTTGGGAAGCGGAATCAATAATCGCCCGAATTTTTAAAATTCTGTTTTCACCTCTTAAATTAATCACGAGTGTCTGTAGCAAAACACTGGGGGTTGATGAAACATTTGATAATGTTGTATCTTGATCGGAAGTATTCTTGTCATTTTTAACCCTTTGTGCGTGCGCAGCTGATTTTGGATCATTCTTACAGAGAAGAGTATGGTGGGGTTTCCCACAAATCGCACAGTTACATCTACTTCTACACGAACTAGAAATGTGGTTCAATTTTAAACATTTAAAGCAGCCTCCCCGTTTCATAACATTTTGTTTTCTTTGATCATAAGTCAAGTTTGCTACTTTTCTACATTCCGCACTTAGATGTGGCTTATCGCAGAACACGCACTCTTGCTCTCGGTTTTGTTTACCTTGGGACGAGGTTAAAAGTTCCATACCTGTTGGAATAATTTTATTGTGTGTTAGAAAATTTTTAGATTTCATTGTGTTAAATTTCTTGGGTTTGTTTTCAAAACCAAATCCACTTGTCGCTAAATTAATTTTTTCTTCACCTTGAATTTCATTACGTAAAAACTGCATTAAAGTTTCTAATTTATTAAAAGATTTATCTTCCGAACTAAGAGAAACAGAATTCAAGTGTCTTTCCCAAATACGCAAAAGATCTATTGGTAAACAAGATTCAACTAATGGGTATAACATTGAGGCATATTTATCGCTTGTTACACCAAGCATTTTTAAAGATCGTAACTGTGTTTCTAATTTATCATAAAGCTTCACAATTGGTAATTTATGTTCCTGATTTACAGTATTACTTAGCACAAGGCTTAATAATTCCCTAACATAAACTTCAATTAGTACATCTTCCCTGCCAAATCTTGTATGTAAACAATCAACCGCTTGTGAATAGTTCTCAGCTGTTACGGGAAAAGATTCTACGACTTCTCTGGCTCTAGACCCCTTTTGAGTAGATTGAAGTAGATACTGAAATTTATCTACCTCCGAAATATTTGGATCTTCATGAATTTTCTTAAATAATCCCCAAAATGATAACCAGTCCTTTAAATTACCATCAAACTTTTGTAATTCAATTTTTGGTAACTTAAAACTTCTTTTAGAATTACTTTCGTTTTCAAGTACACTTGAATTTAAATCCGAAGGTAAATTTATTCTACGTTCAAGTTTTGTTTTTAAATCAATATAAGTACTACTATAATTATCAGCACTTTCGATTTCGCTATCCAACATGGTCTGAGTACATTTTTCATCAACTTGTAAAATTTGAAGAATTTCTTTATCAAGCGTTTCAACTCTGGAATATTTTTCTTGTAACTGTGCTAAGAACCCAGCACAAGAATCGATGTCACAAGTTTCAGTTTCTAAAAGGTTTTTTACCTTTTCAGTAAATTTTGTAAAGGTACCTCGATAAGAACCGCGTAATTTAGTTGCGGCTTCCATAATTCAAATAAAGACTGATAAAATAATAAACAAACACTTCAAATCAAAGCTTCATAAAACGAGAACAAAAAATATTCCGAAATCGAAAGTAATTCTGGGAAGAAATTTTAGAATTCTAAATAATGTTTTGAGAACAAAAACATTCAATTTTCGAACACTTTGATTCAAAATAACAATTTTCATATAAAATAATAATCTTCTTTATTAAATCAAAATATGCAAAATCAATGTAAAATCAAAATATGCATTCATAGAATATGTATTAACATTTTCTTCAACATAAACAAATTCTTCATATTGTTCCAAATATCAAATGAGCAGTTCAAAAATAAACATACATTTTATGTTTTCAAAATTATTCTCAATAATACTTACAAAAAGTATTTCAAATTTTTAATGTTATCTTCTCATAAAAATGAGATCATATTTCAATTAGAATAAATTATATTCTATTTCTATACTTTATTCATTAGAACAAATTAGAATTTATTACTTAGAACAAATTTTTCTACCGGCGTCCCTGTGAACGGGCGCCATTAAATGTCCCGTCAGGTTTTATAAATTTCATAAGAAAGAGGATAAAATATTTCTTACCCGACAGGTCTTGTTCTTTTTCGCCGGCTTATTCTAAGTAATCACAAAAGAGTTGAAATGAACACAGCTAAGTTTCACGACACAAACGTTTAATTAGACGCACTATTTACATTTTATGTACATAATTGTTTCATTAATATCTGCAGCTATCACAATATTTAATATTAGCTGCCAAGCATTTAATATTAGCTGTCGAGCGTCAGAAGAACGCTCTTCCATATCCTTGCGGATTCACAATCCTTCTTTTACAACAGAAAAACAAAACTTTTTATCATCAGAAAAAAACATGTTGCCAATCAATAAACATAAAAAGGCAGACGATCTCCAGTGGAAGAACAGCCCGCCTCCTGACGGCAAGAATGGGTCAGCTTTACCCTTATGACAACATGAAGTGAATGCAGTTCTGTCACCTAAAGTGACTTCAGATTCAAAATGTTTCGCATTGCAAAACCTGCATTCCAAATCCATTAATCCACAATCATAACTATAAAAAACTTTTGGAATGACATTTCGTGCACATTTAAATTTATCTGTCAAATTCACTTCTTCATTCTGTATAATATTAACACTATTTGTATTTTCATTACTATTATTATTATGTGTCCGCAAATATAGATTCCTTCTTCTTTGACTCTCACTCCGACCCGTTAATGTTCTATGTCGAGGCATAATAAAAGTAGAAAAAAACTTTCATCGTCAGTAGAAAAAATCGTTATTTTTTTTTATTTTAGGTTGATTTCTTTAGAAACTGATCTATACAAATTGAATGAGTTGAGTTGAGTTGAGTTGATTAATTAGTATATATATAATGCAAAACTTGTGTGTTTTTAAAAAATATTAGCATTCTGCGATAACTCTTTCAGATGAAACTGGCTATTTAAAAAATAACTCATTGTTATTAACTTTTATTATTGTTATTAACATATTAACTTTTTACTAGTGGTCGCCCAGTGGTCGAAATTCGACCATAATTAATTAAAATTATAAGTTTAAACATTATTAAGGTTCTATTGTCAAAGACTTCTATAATCACAGATTTTGCCAAGGCTACACTGTTATTATTAATTGAAATTTCAAAATTTTGGCAACAGTATAAAAAAATGAAAATGCTAATTTTAATCTGGAAATAAAACCCGATAATATAGGCTTTGAATTGCACCTTTGTCGTTTCACAAATGTTCCAATTTCTCGTCTTTGTCGTTGTATTTTTAAAAAATATTAGCATTCTGCACTTCTTCTCTATATAAACTATAAGTGTGCGAAATTTCATAATCCTCCGTCCGCGCAATTTTCGTAAAAAGGGGTACAAAGTTTTTGCTTCACGTATTAATATATAGATAATATATAGATACTCAATTTCTCCTCGGATTCGTCCAATCAGGATGCGCTATTTTGATACGTCATATTTCCAAGATGGCGGAACACGTGAATCGCTTCAAGTGGAGATTTGAAGAAGAAATATTATCGTTAAGCACGTTTATTTTACCGTTAAATGATAAGAATTTTCAATTAATCGTTTTTATTTTCGTATGTCGTTATGACAATAGTTGTAAAAAAGATCAAAATAGAAATAAAAATGCGATATTTTACACAAATGAAAGAGAATTTTAACGCTAATCATTGCGTATTTTATTCGCGCCAAGAAAAGTGATAAGCGTCAGAAGTTAGTCTTCTTTCATCCAACTTTTCACCCGACTATTGTAACCTCTACGGTGTTTTCGTCGAGGAATAATCGGCGCTAAAGTCGGCTCAAAAATTGGTTGTTTCTAAAGTTGCTGAATCTGATACGCCCTTAAGGTTGTGTATGTTGTTCATAATTTTGTTTTTCCCCTGCAGAATCACTATACAGTCGAACCTCGTTAACGTGAATCTCAAGGGGGATAAAAAATTTGTTCATGTTATCAGTAGTTCATGCTATCAGTAACTAATCTTCATATAAACAGGGCCCGATCAAGCTCTGAAGCTAGGGGAAGCTCAGCATCATTTCGGGGCCCCCTTTCATTTCGGAAAATCTTGTTTTCCTGTTGCATATTGTAATATAAAAATGCTATAGACCAAAAAATAGTGTGCGTTTATTATTTTAATTATTTTTTTTTTTTCATACATCTGGGGGGTTTCTACACAGAACATTAAAATCATACAACTTTTTAACTAAGATCATTCAGATTTTTGAGGTTAAATAATAGATTTTTCCCGAAATAGTGAGTGTTTTGTCTTGTTTTAGGTGACCTTTCTCAGAAAAAATTCAATCTCAGTGTGAAAATATGAAACAAAAAATTCAAGACCATGTTTTTAATCCTTATGGGGCCCCTCTTAAATTTTAGAGGGGAAGCTTGTGCTTCCTGAGCCTTTTGGATAATCAGGCCCTGCATATAAATAAACTAATCTTCATTTTGACGGGGATTGTAGAAACAGTTCATGTTAAAAGTAATTCACGTTAACAGTGTTCACGTTAACGAGGTTCGACTGTATGTGTATATCGTAAATAAAGAAATATTTTAAATGTCCGATTCTAGGCTATTTATCGCTCATTGGCGGCACAATGACAACTGATGTAAAACGAATTTTTGATAAATATTTATTACAGAAAAACATTTTGCATACTCTTCATACTAAACTGGTTTAAGAAAGTTTATTTTAAATAAATACACTTTTACAATTACAATTTTGTCATATATAATTTATAAGTAAACCTAACGATCAAATTATACAATTTTTAGTTTAACGGGAAATACTTATCTAAGCTTAATTCTACCTGAGCTTTAAATATTATGGCTTAAAGTAAAACAATATTCTTCGACCACATTTCATGAAACCATGAAAGCATCTGCGCATGTGCTAACTCAACGAGTCCAATGCTAAAATAGGGGTGGCAGTCATCTAACTCAGAGAAAATGAGCAATAACAGAGCGCGGAATTTCTGGATGTTTTCCAAATTTCAAGCTGGCATCCCTCCAAAATTTTGGACGCGTCCTCACTGCTAGTTTTAGGATATATGGCCGCACTGTACGCACATTTATTTATATTGCATATAAATTAAAAAGAATGTACGTCACAGTTTGAAAATGAAACAATAGTAACTGTCAATTACTTATCAGTGCGTTAATTTGTGTTTTTGTAGAATACCGATTTTTATAATTAGTAATTTAGATCAAAATGTAAACTGATAAAAAATATTTCATACTTAAAGTTTCAAATTTCAATATAGATTAAACATTAATACTGAAAATTTACAGTTATTATTATTATTATTATTATTATTTACTTTTTATCACACTGGTTAGATAAAATTTATCAAATTACTTTTTTAACTCTATGTATCAAATTAATTTCAGTAAGTTTAACTTTATAAAGTACATTTGTACAACTAAAATTTTTGAACCGTATATCTTTTCTAATTTATTCAAACTTTAAATCAAATTTTAAGGGAAATTATAAAGACTTAAAATTTTTAAGCTTTTAATGAATTTAATAATCATAGAATAGAAGGGCGAGTAAAACAGGTCTTTAGATTAGCAAAAATGCATAAAAACAAACTTATTTGTATGAGCATATGCTTTTATACTGAAAGATGTTTTATTAGAAGATGCAATTCTACCCCTCCCTATCTCTTATGAAAAATATGTTTTCTTTCTTTCTTTTTTTCTTTACGATTAGTTACATTTTCTATTTGTTTCTTTTCTTCCAATGATACAATTTACATAATTTTTTTTACATATCTAAACTTTATTTGGACACTTTTTAAACTGCGTCATAAATTTCTTGAATTCACATAATACCAGTAATTTACAACCTTCTTCTTATAGTCCTATAATATATATATATATATATATATATATATATATATATATTGATGGTTCACATCTTTAAGAGGCAATTCTGTAGTATACTCATTTTAATCGGAATCTTGCGATATTTCGTTAGATGAAGAAATATGCACCATCCCGATTGCCTTCAAATTTTTTCATAACTTACACCATATCTGAAAATTAAAGAAACCTTACATACTTCTTGGAATAAACCTTAGTACTTGCGGGCAGGGGCCCCTCCCATCGTCAGAGGCAGCACGGAGGCGGCTTGCTTTATTGTGTTGACTTGATCTTTTGCAGTCTTCATGATTCTACACCAGTTACGGTTAATTTCTTGTGCTGGGTCGTTGCCATTACAGGTAAGAGGATTGAATAATATTTCGACCGTTTCGCGATTTGCGGCGTATATTGCGTTATTGCATTTAAGTAGTGGCACGTGCCCAGCAACAAGACAACGTAAGCATGCACATTTCACCACGTTTGAAATATCAAAAAGTCCAACGCAATATACGCCGCAACTCGCGAAACGGTCGAAATCTTATTCAATCCTCTTACCTGCAATGGCAACGACCCAGCACAAGAAATTAACCGTAACTGGTGTAGAATCATGAAGACTGCAAAAGATCAAGTCAACACAACAAAGCAAGCCGCCTCCGTGCTGCCTCTGACGATGGGAGGGGCCCCTTCCCGCAAGTACTAAGGCTTATTCCAAGAAGTATGTAAGGTTTCTTTAATTTTGAGTTATAATTTTGCTTCTTGTTTATCGATAATTTAATTTACACCATATCTTTTTAATATTTCAACAATGTGATTTTTTAAATTTAATTTCTTTTTCTGTAACATTTGTGGGTGCCATATTTTTCCCCATGTATTGTTTACACAGCATCCAAACAAAATTGTACAGGTTAATTTCCATTGCAAAATACAAAAGATTTTTCAATTACCAATTAACAACTAAAGATATGTTTAACTTAAACGTTTATTGATAACACACACATATAACATCAGATTTGTATGCTTGACTCGGAGTCCTCAACATTTATTTGACTGCAATTTAAATATTTACTCTTCGCAAAATAACAACAGCAAAAAAAAAAAAAAAAAAAAAAAATTCAAAAGCTAAAATAAAATATTTTTTATAAAAGACCACATGCATACACTGTACAAGCTTGTATAAGAAACAGGCAATTCTTTCATCGACAAATTTCACACTATATGTACTGTAACGCTATTCAAAAAGATTGTTTCGCAAGAAATTCTTAACCCTTTGAGTGCTATGGACGCACATATACGTCCAGCGAAAGTCATTAATATATACTATGGACGCAAATACGCGCTTAGCAGATGTTATCAGTATGGACTATGGACGCAAATACGCGCCCGGCAAAAATGATCAGTGTACTATATAAAGTATTCAGTCCCTGGCGATCGTCAGCGCCAACCGCGCGCCGTCCGTATGGACCGCATAGGCCGCGAGTATTCAGCACTCAAAGGGTTAAACGCATTAAATTTACTTGCATTTGGCGTTGAAGGATGTTACTCGCCAAATCTCGTGCACTTTTTGTCTTTTTACACCAAATATTCGTAAGTGTTTTAAATTTTTGAAGATTTTTTAGTGGGATTCCGTCAATAAATTTGACTGATATCGTATTACCTATGTAAGTAGTATCTTTGTAATTTTTTCCACAATATTCTGAGTATGTGCTTTAACGGCCCTCTTCACTCACCGTCGCCGGAAGCCGAAGATAATGTTTTTCTATGGGAAATTTTTCTTTACAAGTAACTTATTAACTAATGCATATTTTTAAATTCTGTTTTCACATTCAGATAATTCCCAGCTGTTAAATTGACGGACCTTTTTTTAAAAATGTATTTTTTTAATTTTTAATATTTTATTTTGAAATTGCAAAATGAAAAAAATTCTCATATTGAAAATTCGTATTTTGCAGCTTCAAAATAAAATATAAAAAATTTAAAAAATAATTTTTCAAAAAAGGTCCGTCAGTTGAACAGCTGGGAATTTTCGGAATGTAAAAACAGAATTTTAAATTATATATGCATAAGTTAATAAGTTATTTGTAAAGAAAACTTTCCCATAGAATAACATTGGCTTCGGCTTCCGGCGGCGGTGAGTGAAGAGGGCCCTTAAGGAGACATTTCTTGTAAGAAAATAATCAGTTGAATGTGAATTAATAAATATCTGTTGATGCTAATTTGTTGCTAAAATTGTTGAAATGAAGGAAAAAAAAAAAAAAATGCTGGTAAATAATAGCGAAAAGTTGTAATGCATGTGTAAAACATGTTAAACTAAAAAAAAAAAAAAAAAAAAAACAAATATTTTACATTTTATGAAATAACAATATTAGTTAAATTACTTTCTGTAATTGTCTATCATAGTATATTTATTTCTTTTGTTAAAGGAATGTTTATGTACGTATGTGAGGATATCTAAATTCACAGACAGATAGTAACTAAATAGAACTTCACAACACATGTTGAAATTTAAACAAATTTTACAAAATGATAAAAACAGTTTTACATGAAATAAAATATAAAGTAAAATTATGTGAATCTATAAAGAATTAGAAATTTAGATTATTCGTCATTTGGAAGAATAAAAATGGTATAATATCACATATGTTATTATAACATAAATTAATGCAATTAAAGCAAAGAAAAGAAAAAAAAAAGAAAAAGAAAGATTTATAGATCAATCTCAAAAGAAATGTCTGATATTTTGAATACAGAAACTAAAATACTTTATATTAAAAAATTCACGTTTACAATAAACTAAAAAGACATAAATGAATAAATAAATAAATAAATAAATAAAACCCACAAGCCATATTTCCAATATCATGCTCCAGCACGGGCAGTCAGATAGACAAAAAGACAGGCAGATAGATTAATTCAAATCATAATCATTCTTAAACGTTATTAGAAAGTGTTAAAAATGCTTAATAAAAACGAAAATGCAATTCTAGCAATTTCTGATTATAGCCCTTAATGTATCTGAGTATTTTTGTGTGGCCTTGTAAATTTTAATGGATTTTATTTAAACATTTGGTAAATAAATTTGTGTTAAAATTTTAAATTTCAAAAAAAAAAAAAATAATAATAATAATAATAATAATAATAATAATGTAAACATTAAATTGTTAAAATAAATCTAGGACTTAGCATTTTTATTAGGAAAGTCTGACATTCTTACATAAGCAGCTTGAAACTAAATTACTAACTATGTAATCCTATTTATTAAATACTACTTTTCAAGACAAAAAAAAAGAAAATAAATAAATAAATAAATAAATAAATAAAAAATAAAATAAAAGTAATTGAGCAATTTTTTTATTAGTTTAAAAAAAAAAAAAAAAAAAAAAAAAAAAAAATTACCTCTTTCCAATTTATTTGATAGAAGTAGGCGTTTAAGATGAACAGTCTGTGGCAAAGGTAATTTTTTCAAAATGTTTTGTAGAATTCCAAGAAAAATTTAACAGAGTTGAAAGTAATAAAAAACATAATTTTGTTTAGGTTGGTTGGTTGGTTGGTTGGAGGATTAAGGCCGATTGACTCCTTATGTGTCCTAGGCCTATAGGGGGAATGCCCTCCGTGGGGGTAATTTTGTTTAGGAAAGGAGTGGAAAAATATTTAATTTTGTGACTTGGCAAAATTTTTTCAAGTTACAGTCAAATTTTTGTATAATTTATTATTGTTAATTTATAGCGTTAAAGATTAAAAGAATTACTCTCTTTTTTCTGAAGTTTCTTTTTTCTTTTTTAAAATTCAAATTTGTACACTGTACAGTGTACAGTAAACAAATTCAAATGTCATTTTTTATACCAAAGAATACTTTTAATTTCTTCTTTAATTCCTCGATTCATGCGGAACAGATAGCGCCATCTTTTGGATTCCTTTCCAAATATGATTTAAAAACAAATATACGTCAAGGCAACAAAATACAGTATTTTGATTTAAAATATATATATATATAAATAAATAAATAAAATAATAATTTAAAAAATATCAGGTGTTAATTATAAAAGACTTTTTCCCTGTTCAATATATATATATATATATATATATATATATATATATATATATATATATATGATATATTTTTTCTTCATACAAACCTTGTCAAAACGTAATAGAAATATATTCTCTGATAGAGAAAAATTAATTGAAGTGCTGTTCTGAACATCTTAAAGATCAGTGAAGTATAGAAATTTTTAATTAAAACTTTGAACCGATTTATAATTGAAGTGGGCGAATTCTTTACTGAACGAGATTCCGAATTATCGAATTCATTATAATAATTTTAAAATGGTTCTAATTTTTTATTTATTTGCAGTTTTTAAATGAATAATGCTGAGAGTTCAGTTTCAATTTTTTAATAAGTGTTTTTTTTTTTTTTTTTTTTCCCATACAGTTAAGTTTATAGATTTTTTGAAATTTAAACAACTAATATTTAAAAAAATGTACTATGATTAATTTTGATTAAATTATTAATTTTTTATATGTTAATTAAGTATGCATATAATTTTAAAGGAAAATTAAAAAGTTATTATCGCGAATAAAATAAAAGACTAGCCAAATTGCATTTGGAAAAAAGTTTCTACTACAAATATTCTCGTAACCAAATCAAATTTTTTTTTTTATATTTTCTTAACGATGCATGGAGGCATTTTTAATTATTTTTTGTGCATAAGTTTATATAAAGACAGAATTGTTTTTCGCCTCTTTTCTCACAAGTAATAAAATAATGTTAATATCAAGGCTCCAAAGCGCAACATTTAACTGTGAGATTTTTTGTAAATCTAAGTAAATAGGGTTTAAATAAGATTGCTACCTTTGAAACTTTACTAATAGTATAATAATAGTAATAAATTAAAAAAAGAAAAAAAGCTTAGAACTCTTGTCGATGCTTTTCGTTCTGTTTCTTAATTTTTTTTTTTTTTTTTTTCTGCTATAATTGCAAAATTATTATCATTCCTGCCTGTTTCAAAATATCAGGCATTCTCATTCTTTATCAAAAGAATCAAACAATTATTTTCATCTATAAATATGGTGCTGGTGTTTGGGATTAAGGCCGATTGACTATATGAAGGTCGTAGGCCTGAGGTAGAGAGCCCTTCGTGGGGGATTTTTAAGGGGTCTAAGCTCGTATTTACGCGAGTTTCGGAGAAAATGCTGAACGACTAAGTTGACGAGGGATCGAACCCGGCGTTTCATGTCTACCAGCTTTGAGCGCAGAACCACTCGACCACTGGTGGGATCTTCTATAAATATAATGCATATTTGAATGTGTTGAATTACTAGAAATTGTTTAACTTTTTATACTTTTCATATTATTAAAAAATGAATAAAAATAAATTAAGCCCTTTTTTATTTGTATGTTGGTAATGTGGGTTAATGCCAATTATCTACACGAGAGAGCCAGGCTTAGAGATGAGACGGGCTCAGCCCGAGCCCGATCGGGATCAAATCTTACGCAAATCTTCGGGTTCCGGGGGGGTTTCGGAATCAAGCTAAAAGTTCAGTTTATTTTATTCTTCACTAACTGGAAAATGTAAAAAAAATAAAATAAATAAATAAATAAATTTTATTCATTTTGAGAGCACTTTTAGTAATGCCATAATAGTCATGATAGGTTATAAATCACAAAATAATCTTGCAAACCTTAGTAGCTTTGACTTTAATTTTTCTAAATAGAACTTTTTTTTTCAACGGGATGCATATTATGTCATAGTGTTGCACAGTAATCCTTCCTCCTTCGTTGTATTGGGCCTCATTATATCACTCATTCGGATAAATTTTTTGTCCCCCGATATGCGCGTTATAAACAATGGGCTGCACTATAAATATATATTATATAAATATATACATGTATACAGAGACACAGACATTATAAATTGTTATAATAACATTTATCGTTATTTAAATTGAGGATTGATAATAAGAAAATTAATTTGAAAATGAAAACGGTATTTAATTTTACTATTGTGTATGCGTTGCATAGCGTACCACTTTCAATATCGGGCTCGGGCTCTGATCACACAAAATTTTTCGGGCTCGGGCGAGCTCAGTTCAAAAATGTTTCGGGCCCGGGCGGGCTCGGATTGCCAAAATAGAGCCCGAACTCACTTCTACCAGGCATGGCTAGGATGTTTTCTGTGTGTTTAAAAGGGTATTTTTAAGAGGAGGTGGGCTAGCCGGTATTCATACTAGTTTTGGAGAAAAACACGGAAAACTTTACAAAGCTAGGTTAATGACTGTGACCTGAGATCGAACCCGACAATTTTGGTTTATTAGCTTCGAGAACAAAGTTTCGAGAACAAAGCCACTCTGTGACTGGTGATGTTCAAAATTTCTAAATTTATTGAAGGCAACTATTTAATCAATGTGCCAGGTGCTATATAAGACAAATTATTTAATATTCTAGACATTTTTATTTGAATGCTATATAAAATGGAATGATGTTTGATTAGATGTAATTTTCCATATCACTTATCTGTCTATAATTTTACAGTACAAACTGAAATAAGTTTAAGATATAAATCTCAAAATGATATCACACATGTTTTAAAGTGGACATTATGAACAATCGTAATTTCCTGTGTATAATCCGCAGATTAGATAAAGCAGATTTACACCAGAAATTTTAATTAACGAACGAAATTATATCTGTACGAAGTATTTCTTCCTGGAAATATAACTTCGTCTGTTAATTAAAGCCCACCAGCAGTCGAGCGGTTCTGCGTTCAAAGCTGGTAGATTTGAGGTGCCAAGTTCGACCCCAGGTCGCGGCCGTTCGTAGTTTTCCGTGGTTTTCTTCGAAACTCGCGTAAATACGGGCTAAGATTTCTTAGAAAGACCCCCCCACAGAGGGCCCTCCCTTCAGGCCTAAGCTGGGCCCGATTAACCTTACAATTGAGGGGAAGCACAAATCTATTTGGAGACCCCCACTGACTTCTTGGTCTAAAGACTCATACAAACATCATGAAAATTAAATTTTGTAGTTACCTGGACTTGAGAACAAGTAAATTCGCTTAAAATATAGACAAGCAAATTCACTTGATTTTTGTACCAAGAATAAACTGGTGAAAGCCTATATTCACCACAATATATGAAATTATTCCATTATAAATGAATGTGTAAAAGCTTCATTAGCATATATCCTATATAATCTAGAAATGATAGTTGTGCAGTCAAGTAGGACTGTGACGTTTTATAATCAGACAATACTTTTAGACCACAAGCTTACAATTCGGGGCCCATTTTTTTTTTGCTTAATTTGGGGCCTTTTCAAAAAATTTCAGGGGAAGCACATGCTTCTCGTGCCTATTGGGTAATCAGGGCCTGGGCCTAGGACCCTAGAGTAGTCAATTGGCCTTTTTCCCAAAACACCAAGCACCAAACTATTAATTAAAATTTCTTGTATAAAACTGATTTATCTCCTTTACTGTAATTTACCGTAGTAAATTATGGTAATTTCAACTGAAGGCAAGTTGAGATAAAAGTAGAAATAAAGATATAACTATGTAAATACAGATTCTCAAGTATAAAATATTGATTTTTGAAATAATTTAAGACATACAGGAAAAAGAAAAAAAAACAGTTTCTATATTAAATAAATCATTTTAATATCGGAATCATTTGAAAAAAACATTTAAAATCTATTTGTATTCGTCAATTTCGTGTAACTTTGGTTTAAATTTCATTAAACATTTTTTATTTATTTTTAAATGTCAAAATTCAAATTTTATGAGTTCCGCATGTCATGGTAAGCGTTAATGTTTGTTATTATGTTATCTGTAAATAAGAAAACTAATCATTTGCAATCATATCAACTTTGAAAGTTTGAGGAAGTGATAGTTTTCTTGTCGAAACTGAATAATGAGGCGGACTTGATTTCAATAATTGCAATTATTGCTTCGTCATTTCTTGTCAAAATGAATGGACTTGAAACGTTTTCATTGAAATGTTGCAAAAATGTAATCAATGAATAAAAATAAAATCAACGAATCATCCTCTTGCCAGTCCCACTTTTTCTTCTTCTTCTAATTAGAACAGAATTTTTAAAATGCAAAATGAAACATAAATATTGTTACTATTATTATTTTCGTATATTTATAAAGTTATTCTAATCGCGAGTTGTAAAAGAGAAAAATTCGGCTAGCACATTGTTAATGCCAAATTAGCTATTAAGCATATGGATGTTATTTTAATTTGGTTAATTTCATTTCTTAAAATACAATAAACCAGACAACGAATTTTATAATTTCCTGTGCCTAACTGAATTTAATTTATTGCAGGAAAAATCTTAAATAAAAAAAATCAACAATTTTATTGAATAGTGTTTCTATTCGTTGCCTATAAAATAATAATAGTGCATCTTTCTCATTTTTTTTTTTTTTTTTTTTTTTTTTAGCTTAATTTTTTAAAAGGGGTTTTTAAAAATTTTTATATTTTTTAGTTTAAAAATGCTAAAAATTAACAGAGTATTTCTCATTTTTTAGCTGTAAAATAAAATATAAAAAGCTTAAAAATTCAATGTTTAGAAAACGAATACTATTTTAAATTTCAGCCCCCCCCCCCCCCGTTTCATTAAAATAATAATAATAATAATAATTCACAATCCTTAACGATTTTATGAATGTCTAAACATAATTTAATAATAATAATAAGAAGAAAATACATAAGAAAATGAGTGATTCTATAACAAATTTCCTCATAGTGGGATTTGGTAACCAAAGACAGGCAAATTGTAAGATACAGAGAGGAACTAAGTAATTATATGCTCAATACTGGTATATTTCTTTGCCGAGACTGTCATATACAAAGAAAATAAGTTAAGAATATACAGCAAGAACAATAATTTAGAGATATAATAAAAATTATATTTAAGTCAGGGGTCGTACTCCTACTCTTAGCCTTTTTTTAAGGACACTCTCAGAGATAAGAATTTTTTTTTTTTGCCACCACTAATTTCATGCAGAAATACTTCTGGTACATTTATAGTAATGTGCCAAGATTATATAGGGTAGAGATTATTTTATAAAAATAGTGGTAGCAATAAATTAAAAAAATTCTCATTCAAGAGAATGTCCTGGAAAAAGGGCGGAGAGTACAACCCCTGATTTAAGTATTTTCGCATGCCTGACGATTCTTTTAAATCTGGTTACTCTTATGGAAACACGATATATAAAAAATAAAAAATAAATAACGGAAACAGGCATAAATTTAGAATAAATAAATAAATAAAAGTAATAATACTATATATTTATATAAGAAGAATAAATTACTCTTTTTACCTGATATCTATCGTAACAAGAAGAAATTCGTTATAGAGGTCGGCTTCTTTCCGTAAGCGCCGGAGGTAAGTTTCTCCGTCCATGCCACTTTCTAGGTAGTTGACCACCAGGAACCCTTTTGAAATGCGAGAAATGAGAAAAATGGCCAAAAGTATAACGTCTCTTTCTTTCTTTCCATTCAGCTTCCACTCATTACACATCTGATAACCCATTTGAAGAAACGAATGTTGGACTTTTTCAGGCAACATCGGATCCGTTCGCAATTTTCATTCACCATTTTTCAAACATACTTTTTGACAAAAACACATTCATTTCGAGACAAAAAGAGAAAAATAAAATATTTTTCTAAAACATTGCTGCATTTAGAAAATGGCTATAAGGGAAAAAATATATTAGTAAAACAAAATTCTGGGATGGATAATATTTCCGTGTATTTGTAAAAACATATATATATATATATAAACTGGCTATATTAATTGAATGCTATTTTAGCAATTGAATATATATATTTGAAGTTTAATATTTTTTTTCTTGCTTTTTCCACTTCATAAGTTTATTTCTCTCTTAGTTTTTTCCACATATCATTTGAAATTATTTTCCAGTCTTTTAGGTGACCTCGGGCATTGTATGCTGTAAATTTTCAGCAGTTTGCATACAGCATGACAGAAAGATCACCTAATTTGCATACAACATTCATTCAATGCCCTTGAAAAAGTAACGAATTTGTATGTTTCAATATCAAGTTGCTTATTTTTTTTCTTTTCGTCAACTTAATTAATTTTTGAAAGTTCTTCATGTGTTACTTGGTTTCATATAATGCAATGTTTAAAAAGGTTTTTAATATATATATATGTATATATATACATATATTCAAGCGTTAAACTGTCATTTTCTATTTGTTTGCAGAAATGCTTTTTTGTGTTAAATTGCAATGCAAATAGCAAAAATATACAGACATAGAACATTTGCTTATTTGTATCTTTTCTGACAGAACCCTTTAACATCTTAAGAGCGTACAATACCTATCTCGTAGCTACCAATATTTACGCTTTGTGGCTACTGGAAAATTTTAATAGAATTATTTTATATATTTTTCAAAACATTTTTAAATTATTAATTATATATATATATATATATATATATATATATATAAATGTTTTCAAGTAGCCAAAAAGCGTAAAAGTTAGAAACTATGCTATCCTCGCAGGCAGCCAAAGTCTACGTTATATTCTATGGGTGAATTTGTTTATTGAGTTACACATAACCTAATATATATTTTTTAATTCAGTTTTCATATTCAGAAAATTTTCTTTAGTAAAAATTTTATTTTTTTCATTTTAAAGGGTAGGCGTTCCAGTGATTGGCATGCTCCAGTAATTGACATCTATCCCGAAATAATTAATAATTAAGAAAAATAATAAAATCATATATTTTACATATAAGAATTTTAACATTTTATGTCAAACACTGGAGCATAGGATGCTAATAACTGGTAAAATGAATAACTAGCAGTGTCAAACACTGAAACATAGGGGGTCAATCGCTAATAAAAGGAAAAACTGGCAGTGTTAATTGCTGGAACATTGAGTGGGTGTCAAATGAAATTCATTAAAAAAAAAATATATATATGAAATGTATATATTTTAACATATATGTGGTTCTGAATGTCTTTCATGCCATATGTATTAACTTAAGATTTCTAAAAATATTTTCTGATGACTAGAACATTAAAAACATTAAAGATTGCTCTAAAAGTGTCAATCACTGGTGTACTTAACCTATAAAGAAACAAAAGAAAAGAAAAATAGAACTAAGTGCATTTTTCTTTTTCTTCTTCTTTTTTTTTTTTCTTTCTTTAAAACTTTAAAATGAAATATCTAGAATTTAACAAATCAATTTTAAAAAACAAGAATAAACTTAATGTTTGTGAATTTTCTGATTGTGGAAACGGAATTTTAAAAAATAATTTGGTAATGAGTAATTCTATAAATAAATTTACCGATATAGTATGGGTTTGATCTTTTAGTGAGGATAAGTATTATGTATAAGTATTGTACACTCTTAACTGACTCGTGACTCAGCGGTAAATCATGATTTTTTATTTTATTATTATTATTATTTTAAAGAGTGGGATGGGGGTTACTTGTGTTCCACCGATGGGTTAAGATTTGTAGTTACATATACCCTTGGGTCACTTTTTCAGCATTTCTCTCTCTCTCTCTCTCTTTTTTTTTTTTTTTCTTTTTTGTGGGATATAAATTTCATGATTCCGAATCCACGGGAATTAAAATTTCGACAATCATCGTGTTAATTTGCTATACCTTACAAAACTATTATTTTAACCCCAGACAAGCACACATCTAAACGGTATGCCTCTTTAGGCATTGAGGGTGAAAAGTACCCAACACAATTCATTTTCAAATATCTTGGTCCCTAATAAAGTTAGAGAATTTTCTTTTTTTTTTAAATTAAAGCTCAAACAGTTCTGCGTAAAATAGATATAATGTTAAATTGGTTGGTGTCAATTGAAATAGATAAAAATACCATCGAAGCTGAAAAAATGCCTTTTTGAGATTTTTTTGTTTTCATACCGTATCTTTGATTCTAATAGACTAAAATATAAAAAAATTATAGTGTTTTGGAAAGCTTAAAAAGCGCTCTAAATGATGGTGAAATCCGTTTTTTGATCCGCTTTAAAAAGTATAGTTATTTTACAACTTGAATGCATTGAAGTGGCGTATTCTAAAAAGTCGGTAAAGGACAGGTTTTTAAAGAAATCAGAGATCTATTATTCATCGTAATTTTTATTTTCCAGCACCAAAAATACAAATATAGACACAAAACATATATTTTAAATAGAATTTTTATTACAACACTCTACGCACATAGGACATCGATGTCTTTTGCACGTAGGTTTTTCACACATATAAATACATAAATATACATAAGTGCATAAATATTTTGTGATACAATTCTAATCATAATTTATTGCTTACTATATATAAAACAAAAAACACTTATATGATCCGAGAAAAAACTCTTGAACACTTAACAGTGGCGGATCCAGAACTTGACTTTTGGGGGGGGCTGAGATTTTTCAAAATGTTATTCTAGACAAATAAAAAATTTACAACTGCAGTATTCAATGGTGAATGTCAGTGTTTTGGGGGGAGCTTCAGCCCCCTAGCCCCCCCTTAAATCCGCCACTGACACTTAAAGTACCCGCAACGTTCCGCGCTCACTGCGACGTAACAACTAAATCTCACCAACGGCTAATAAACACGCTTGCTCAAGATCTCAACAAAATATCGGCGGAGGGGAAAGCCCTTTGTTAAATACCTACAGAGAATTACAATAAAATAAAATTTTGGGGTGGGTACTTTGTACTAAGTGTGCTTGGCAGGGGTTAATATTCTGTGAAAAACTATGAAATCATTAAACAATTACTTTTATATAAATAAAAGCATAAAATAAGATTTACAGCACGAAGTTAAAAATCAGGATTTAAAAAATTCGGAATAGCAAAAGAACTGGCCATTTTTTATCTGATTAACTCTCACTCTCTCACCATCATCAGCAGCAGCCTTTTCTTCTTCTTCTTTTTTTCTTTTCCTTTCTTTTTTTAATTTTTATTATTTTCACCCCAGCGTATAAACAAACTTCGTGACCACAATACTTTTAAAATTACTAATCAGGGCTGTTCGTCTATTAGGCAGTAAGGTAGCTGCCTAATTTAAAGAAAGAGTAGACTGAGGTTAATTTATATATTTTATAAATCAGTTATAAAAGTACATATTTATTTGTTATAAATAAAAATAACTTTAGTAGTTTCAGTAAAATAATACCTTATTGAAGGTTAGTTAAAATATAAAATATGATGTAATAAGGGGAAGCATTTTAAGGTTTTGCCTATACTATCAAAAACCAGCCCAACACAGAAAATCGGTTAAAAACTGAAACCAACGTATAAAAAGTATGTATTAGAAGAGTCTAACAAAATAAATTATTCTCTCGAGAAACCAATTACGGCTAAAAATAAAGCGAGATATGTTTTAACATTAA
Source organism: Salticus scenicus (assembly GCA_963930645.1). Lineage (NCBI taxonomy): Eukaryota > Metazoa > Arthropoda > Arachnida > Araneae > Salticidae > Salticus > Salticus scenicus. The sequence continues at coordinate 57,824,619 of OZ005652.1, read as the reverse complement.
AAGTATTCAATCATTTTTAATAATAGTAACTGCATTTATTACTATTTTAATAGACACGTGCATTTTCTCAATCAATTATTTTAATAACAGAAAAAAAAAAAAAAAAAAAATCTTCTAGTTTTCCACTTTATTTAGTCAGCAGTGAACTGGAAATTATTTTTGACGCAGCTCATTTATATTCATACATATTTTGTGACATGACTGAAAATTATTTTCAAGAAGTCACATTTCCGCTTCACGTGACCGATAGATAAAATTATATCAAAATATCTGTTCCTGATTTTTTCGTCTCCTCCTGGCCTTCACGTATGACCTCGGAAACAGACCAGATTTATTTATTTATTTATTTATTTTTCTTAGGGGAAAAAGATTATATAGAAATTTAACCGCATCGTGATCTAATTCCAGAAAGAACAACTTGTTTATTTTGTTGTTACAGTCCAAGTTATAAATGCAAATGAATAGCTATAATCATATTCGAAGGAGATTGTTTTTCACTTTCTACACTGATTCTAGATTATTCGGTTTATAATATCAGAAAGAGAACGAAAACATTATAACTTTCTGCTATGTTCTTTTTTTTTTAAGAAAGAAAGGAAAAAAAAAAAGAGAGAGAGAGAGAGAAAAGAAAAGAAAAAGTGCTGTATTCGTGAAAATTCTGAGTTCGATAATTAATGGATTCATATACTTTGGGGCATTTTGAATAAAATTTTTTTAGAAAATGTCGTTATGTGTACTCTATACGATCGTTGTAGCTTAAAAAATGATGCCCCAAATTCCATGAAACATTCTATTTAGGACCTAGAGATAAAACACAGCTGTTGGCTTTTAGCAGATTTTACCTAAATGGTGGCACTCCTATACCCTTTTTTTATATACTGGCATGATAGCTATATATTAGCTTCCGTGGCATAAAATTGCACTAAACTTCACATACAAAATGAGGCCACCGCACTTTAGAATGTAAATTACGGGGGAGAAAGGCTAAAAATCCATAGAAAAAAGGGGGGAAAAAAAAAGAGTAAAAATCCATTGAAAATAGTATGGGATGAAAACGAAAATCTCACAATCACAAGTGTGTTGTTTAAAAAAAAAAAAAAAAAAAAAAGGCTAACACGTGAAAGAATATAAGGTGAAAATTAACTAGAAAAAGTTATCGAAGCTCGGGAAGGAATCGGGCTCGGGGCGAAACGAAAAGTACTTAGAAACTCTGAAACTATCGTCGAGGGTTTGCTAAGTCTCACCTAATATATCTATGTAAAACTTAAGACTTACAGATGCATAACGGGAAAAGTTTATATCATATTGGTGCATATCATCCGAAGGTGCTGCTGCAATACTATATTCCAATTTACATGATAGGTATGCCTCAGACTTTATAGCATGGTATCACACCAAATTTTATGCATAATATGATTGTTATGTAACATTATATGCTGATTTAAGGGTTTGGGATCAATGAACAGGGGCCTCTGCTATATTATACATTTTGTGACGAAAATTAGATGTGTTTCTATTAAGTAGAAGTGGGCCAAATTTGCATTTAAAACCCACAAAACAAATAATAATACAATTTTGCTGGTTGAAATATGTCAATATGTTGCAGAAGAAAGTTTCGTAATACCACAGCTTAGTACTCATTCATTCATTCATAATGCATAAAGTGCACAGCATTAAACTAAGTGCTTACTTGCCAACCATCTCATTAATAACCGTACAATTGTTGACGCCCCTTGAAAAAAACGCTCCTTTTTTCACACCACTTTATTTTTAGAGTAAATCTCTCCAAATGTTGTTACGATTAAATAAGAATAAAATTACTCTAAAAAATGACTGGTGTTAAAAAAAAGTCGGGTACTAAAAATTGTACGGTTCATAATGAGATGGTTGGCAAGTATGTAAGTGCATTTTAATAAACTAAAAAAAAAATTTTCACACTCCACTCTTACTCCTTTCTAAGAACAAAACAAATAATAAATTAGTAAAATAAACAAAATAGAGCAAAAATACAAAAGAAATAAGGACTAGATTAATTCTTTACCCTTCTTTTTTAATAAATTATTTTTTTAATACTTGCATTTCAAATATATTATTAAAACAACTTTTAAAAAAATCCCCAATTTTTCTAGATTCATTTACATTTTATCTAAACATTCCCCCCCCCCCTTGATAAATATATTCTCAATTCAGGTGATACATAAAAAATTTAAAGATCTGTGTTAATAATTGTAATATTCTATTTTATTCCTTACATGAAATTTTAAAATTAAAATTTTGCTGTTATTTGTTTCAGTATACATGGTAGAATTACCGTAAATACAAAGTCTGTCTAAAAAGAAGTGGCAATGTCTCTGTGGCACAAACTAACCAGAGTTTACTGATATATATATATATATGTGTGTGTGTGTGTGTGTTCTCTTTTTCACACCATATTTATTAGACATTAACTGTTAAAGTTATATCAAAGTTGTATCTATTTATTGATTTATTTATTTTATAACTTGCGAAGCTGGTAGACGGAAAGTACCAGATTCAGTTTCAGATCGCATTCATCATCGTTCGGAGTTTTCCAGGGTTTTCTCCGAAATTCACGTAAATACGTTCTAGGATCCCTTAAAAAGAGCCCCATCCCCCAAAAAGGTTATTCAATCCAGGCCCATGTGAAGCTAATCTGCTCTAACCCATACACGAACATTAACACACATTTAAAAATTCTATATCTCATTTTTGTGTTTTTCCAGACGGACAAATAGCATGCGATCCGAACTTACTCCTAAAATTGTACAGAATAAAAAGTCATTTTTTTAAAATAGTTATTGTTATTATTATTATTATTATTATTGTTGCCAAAATGCGTAAGGAATAGCCAAATTTTTGGTCTTCAAATATCTATAGCCCACCAGCAGCCGAGCAGTTCTGTGCTCAAAGCTAGTAAACGTAAAATGCTGGATTCGATCTTAGGTCGCGCTCGATGGCCTAGCCGTTCGCGGTTTTCCGTGGTTTTCTCCAAAATTTGCGTAAATGTGGGTTAGGACCCCTTACAAAGACCCCCCACGGAGGTCATTTTCCCTCAAGCCTAGGACCCTAGTGCAGCCAATCGGCTTTAATCCCCACAACCCAACCCAACCCTCAAATATCTTTCTTTTGCTCCATAACAATGTCAGGCCGTACACAGAAATATTAGTTAAACAAATTTCGGCCTTGAAAGTCATGCCACACTTTCCATATCCCGTTTTTCAATAGCTGTACATGCTTTGTGCGTATTAGAACACGATTTGACTGTTTTCAGAAATGACTGTCTATCTCTATGTCTCTCTGTGTGTACCAATAATTTGATAGCCGTCATACTTTGAGAAATATTGCACCGAACTTAATACACATTTATATGTAATTGAACGATTACGTAAATTAGTGCCTATAATTTTTGCTGCAAATCCCCCAAATGATTCGGGCTGCTGTGCTGCGATTTCTCTCATTTATGGGAGGCTATATCTTATCTTCTATTATTTATAATTGTACAAAACTTGATGTAAGAGAGAGAGGGCCATTATAAAATACTATATTGATTCAATTTGGATGATATCGGCCGATAGGTGGCGCCGATATGATACAATTTACATCCATGTATGGTAAGACTATATCTCAGCTTCTAAGGCATATAAGTGCGTCAAATTTGATATGTGAGATGATCATTATATAAACGATTGCTGACTTGATTTAGATGTATGTAGGCTAACAGGTGGCACTGCTATTACTCAGCTTCTGTAATTTTTCTCATGGCATTCATTGGTTAAAATTGCACCAAACAGCATTTGTAAAATCTTTCTTGTGGGAAGCTATGATTGAACTTTCGTGCTTATTAAACAATAGGGGGCGTTGTTATATATAATGTTATAGAAGAAAGTTTTGTGATGGCTACTCACAGCATACTACTTTTGTAAAAATGATGGGAAGACTGTGTAAGAAGTGGTGATGACTGTTTCGAAGGGGAGTTTTATTGTTTTAAGAAAGATGAATGCGATGTGAAATATGTTATTACATATTGCGTTTATTTTTGAGTTACTCAAAGATTGCTAATTCCTTTTAGCCACACCTTGTACTTGAAACTAACACATATACGCATCTATGTTAATCACAATTCTTTTTAGATTGAAAGTTGATAAAAATTTTCGATTTTACATGATGTATTCAAAGGAAAGCTGAGAAAGAGTAATAATTTAAGGGAATTACCTATTAACCTAATATTTTTCCCAATGCAGAGTATTGTGCAAAATATTATAGTACTGTATATAGAGACACAAATGATTTACAAAATAAGCCTGAAATTTCTCAGCTGCACCACTGTTATTTGAATTTGATAGCTACCAAATCAAGCTAAATGATAGAGTTGGAAATCTTTTAGAGATTTGATTTAAGAAACAGTAAAAATTCTACCGGGACCAACGATATTTTCAGCAGGGTTGCAGCGTTCCTATATTGTTACGTGCGTTTTATAATTTTGTGACCACTATTTCAGAATAGTCATTTTTAAAAAATATTATAGTATCAAAAACTTTCAAGAAAAGTTCCTCTTGAAAATAGTGGCGACGAAATAATAAAATGCACTAAACAATATAGGAACGAACGCTGCGACCCCTGATTCAGAAGAAGTGGCTTTAGTTAACCACTCCTCTTCAAATTATTTTAATCTTTTGCGTACGGAAAATTCTGTTATTTTGAACAATGAACCCCCCGACCTTTGACGTTCTTATAAAGTGTTACTGTATTTGACAAAAGAATATTAATTCTTTGATGTTTAAATCATTTAACTTGTATCTGTTACGATATTGTAAACCCAGAATTATTTTATTTCAAAAGCTGATTTTTATATTTTCCAATAGATATTAATTTTAGTGTCCTGCTTTTTCAATCCCCTCTTTACTTTTAGTATGTAACGATGCAATTCACTATAAACAGATGAGTTTGTTTAGTCCAATAATTTTTACAATATTCAAGAAAAATTATATTTAAAAATCAATAATCAAACTCAAATATCTAGATGCTGGTGTCAAATTATTTTATTTAAAATCTGATTACTAATTTCATTAATCGGTGAATAATAATTCATTTTAAATTTCTTCGGTACGTTTCATAGTTACAGAACATATATAACAACGTTTTTATTTGCAACTTGTCAGTGCTTTGTGCTTCATATGGACTCATGATGTTAGATTATCTAAATAATTTGGTAAATGCTCTTACTTACCTATAACTGTTTGATAAATTAAATACATATTTATCTGTTTTATAAAAGGGAAAGTTATATTTATTTAATAAATATAATGTCAGTCTCACGGCTAAAATAAATTTAATTGTATCCTCATAAATCGATGCGGTAAATACCACTCTGGCACCTATATATAGATGATCCTATATACTTATTTCAAATATCTTTGTAGTATTCTATGTCATCATTATCTGTCATCATTAAGTATTATTATCATTAAGTATAGCTGTACAGAGTAGATATAGTATTTTAAATCATAATATAAATGTTCGATTTAGTTAAAATAAAATTGAATTATAAATATCAATAATTATTTTAAATCCTAATATACATGGTCTGTCCCAAAAGTAATGCACCTCATTTTCTTCTGCCGCAACTATCCGTCGCACAGGGTTGTCGCTTGCACGGAAGGTTGGGTGGAGTCTTGGGAACACAGCGCCACTAGGGTGCCTAGAATGGAGAGTGACGACAATTTGTCACAGCATGCGATTGGTCAAGCGGGGAAGACATCCGCCGGAGGCAATTTTGGATTTCTTTCCCATAGAGATTACATTGGGATTTTTGCGCTCTTTAATTAAAGTGTTACATGTAATTGGATAAAAGATAAATTTAATTTTACAATTTCATAAATATATTAAGGAAGGTTAACTGTAAAACCTGAAAGCACATTTAGCTGAATAATGCTAATTATTAGTCTGTTATATTAAAATTAATCGTGATCTTTACATGTAGATTCAGGGTCGAACTTGTTTTTTTACTTTAAATTTAATATAGAGATTATATATGAATCGTATTTTTTGTTATAACTAAACTGTATAGACTCTACACAGTTAAAAATTTCGCTTTTGACTTAAACTTGTGTGATTTTTCAGTAAAAAAAAAAGTTTTTATCATCAAATGTAATTAGAAGCTTTTGGCGATATTCTACGTAGTATTTGGCATGAATTTCTTCACCAGTGTTTTCTCCGTATTTCGTGGTTATTTTAAAGGGAAATTATAAACTTTGAAATGAATATCTGTGTGTAAAGACTCTTTTGTGCTCTCCTTTACCTATCTGTTAACTGCAATATTTATTGCACATATAAAAATTTTAATACATTTTGAACTATGAATCGAATACGTAAATTATGGATATTTAATGCTCTAAATCGAAATCGTAACAATTTATTATAAAATTTTTATATTCTTATGTATACTTTCTAATTTACATTTAACCTTCTAAAAATTATTTTGTTATTTTTATTTTTCCTTATCTAATAAAAATTTTATAATTAACAGTTATAATTTTATATTTTGAATTAAAGAAATAAATTTTTGATTTAAAATAAGTTGATTATTTGTAAAATATTATGTTAAAAAAGGAATTTCTTAAAATCGTACTTGTTTTATGCAAATAAATGTTGTAATATTATTAATTAACAAACTTACTTTGAAACTTTCATACTATTTTAGATATAGAATAAAATGATGTAAGAAAATTTCACAGAATAATTTACTACTTTTTTCTATATACATGGAAGAAGTAATTCTTTATGATTATAGATAATTATATAAAAGTTTAGAATTAGTTCGACTAGCATAAACGGGCGCATATCAGCTTATGGTGCATATTGCCCAACAAGTGGCGCTTTTCGAAAATTAATAGACGGATATATTTTTTCCTTTTTATTTATTTATTTTTTTTATGTAGTCTTTTTTCCTAATAAGTACAAAACTTTGAATAAACACAATAAAAAGTAAGCGTTGTTGTTTTGTTTGCAGCACTCGTGCCTGTGCCTACTTTTTTCGCCTGACGAAGGGTCGTGTCTTCATTCGATCCGAAACAATTGTTGAGAATTCTTGAAGATGGAAGGTGCTGGGTTCGAGCCTTGTCGCACTAGTCGACATAGACATTCAGAGTTTTCCATAGTTTTCTTTGAAACTAACGTAGATACGGTTTAGAACTCCTTAGAAGGACCCCCAAGAAGGGTATTTTACTGTAGAGCTAGGACCCTAGTTAGTCATTCGGCTTTAACCCACACAACCAAACATCATAACAGCTATCACAGATAACATTTCGTGCACTTATACGTTATAGTTTTTGAAATATAACAAGAAAAAATTAAAACTTAACGAGAAGGCCAAGAACGATTTAATTAATTAACAAAGTATTTATATAACTATACTGTAGAGAAATTGTTATTTGGTTTAAAATAAAAATTAATAATACATAATAATTTCTTACTCTATTTTTTAAATCAACTTCCATTTAAATCAGATCTTCCTTTGATAAGTTTCCCCACCCCCTCTTTTTTTCTCCTCTTTTTATTTATTTATTATTTTATTTATTTATTTATTTATTTTATTTTATTTTATTTGGGGGGGTGGGGTAGGGGGGTGGGGTGGGGGGAGTATTTAAGTGTGTATTTTTTTTCCATATTTTTATTAAAACGATATTACTGCTAATTTTTTTTCTTTGATTAATTATTTTATTTTTGGTTTATGCCGGTTCATCGTTTGTTTACTTGGATTTTACAATCATTGTTATGATATATATAATAATAATTTGTCATTACAATGATTAAACACCGGAAAGGAAGACTTGAATTAATCAATAAACAATTATGCACAGAAATGAAGCTTTGAACAAAGCAAAAGATATTGACAAACTAAAAATGTAGAAAAATAATTTTGATAATCCTCCCCAAAATAACTTATATCTTTATTAGGTGCATGTGGAGTAAGGTGCCTAGAATGGTATACCGAGTATTACTGCAAGTAAATACATTATTAATTGAAATCATATTTTTAAAATAATGCTTGTCAAAACTATATAATATTATTTAGGGTATTCGACTACATTAAATTAGTTGTTTTTATACTACATATTAGGTGAAAATATTTTATAATTATTGAAATTTATAAACCAAATTTATAAAAACTAAATCAAACATATGTATTATATTTTTGGTTTTTGATGGATTATAGGGGGAATTCATCAATGAATTAGTGTTATATAATGTATGCTTTCATTAAGAAATGTCTTTAATTAATATTCCATTTCTTCTGTTTTTCATTCTGTGAAATGTTTGAAAAGGTTTATAATATGTATATATATATATACATATAATCAATTTTGTTACAGTGAAAAACAAATAATGAATATCTCTGAAAATATCTAAAAACTACAATAATTGGAGATTTATATGTATATATATATATACATAATCAATGTTATCACTAATTATCAAAGCAATTTTAAACAAAATAATAATAATGATAACACAATTTTCACTAACGTAGGTAAATAATAATAATAATAATAATAAAAATGTGCATTGAGTATATTGTGAACATAAAATGCCGTTCTCCATGCGCTTAATTAATTTTAAATTCTGTATTATTATTCCATTCTTCTCTTTATTATTCGTCATATTTCTTTTATTATTATTTGTATTTTGTCCTATGATGTATTTTACTTAGCCTATTTCTCTTACTTTTACTTTTAAGAGAGTAATCAATAGAAAAATGGTGATTTTTTTTTTTTTTTTTTTTTTTCTTTTCTGTCTGAAAAAATCAGTCCTCTTTAAAATATTTTTTTTTTCAGTTAATTAAATAATGCTAAATTAATTTGAAAAATAATCAATCTATTTATATATTAAAACTTCATATTGCATTTGATAATGTTTATAGAAATTTTTTTATATCTGAATGTGATTTTGTAGTAAGGATAAATAATTTAGCCTGTTTCAATGAATGGAAGAATCTCGACGAAAAATGAATATTTGTAAAATGTCAAACGGGCAATTTTTCGCCAAAGTGGATTACGTCGCCCTAAGAGATCCTCTCTAAGCAACCCTGGAGGGGTTCGGAGACATCCACAGAGCATGCGCAGTAGGTATTGTCGCCACTCTAATAATCCAGACACTCTAAGCGCCACCAGTGCCAGTCGGCTCCGAGCTCCTGCAGAATCTCAGTGCCTGTTTCAGTGAACCCTTGTGTGAGTGCTCGGTCGAAATCGAGGTGGAACGAACTCTCGAGCAGAATTGTTGCAGTGTTGTGAGGACGATCCGACTGTTTTGGACAATGTGGTAAGTGATGACGAATCTTTTACCTGCTTGTACGACCCATAAACAAAATGACAGAGCGCAGAGTGGCATACGACGTCGTCACCACGCCTAAAAAGGCAAGAAGGAGCAAATCGCAGGGCAAAGCGATGCTCATTGTTTTTTTTTTTTTTTTTTTTTTTCCCGAATCCAAGGGAGTGGCCCATTTTGAATTTGTTCACCTGGCCAACCAGTCAACGCCAAATTTCACGTTGAAGTACTGAAAAGGCTAAAGCAAAGGGTCAACCACATCAGGCGCGAGATCAAGAATTCCTGGAAGCTGCACTATGACAATGCTCCCAGCGTCTCAACGCTCCTCCAGCCGCCTTACAGTCCTGATTTGTCCCCGTCTGACTTCTTTTCATTCCCGAAGATAAAAAAAATCCTCAAAGGACAGAATTTGGGGACCCTGGAGAACATCAAGGTGGCTACGACAAGGTTACTAAAGGACATCTCTGTGATGGACAGCCAGGACGCATATAAAGCATGGAAATCGCGTCGAAACAAGTGTGTTGAAGCAGGAGAGATGTATTTCGAATAATATTGAGTAAGTGTACGAATCGGTTCAATAAATTTCTTAAAATAAAAATGGGCGCATTACTTTTGGGACAGACCATGTATATGATTTATTTAGTTCATATAAAGTTGGTTTATAAATACAGTCGGCAGCAAAATTATTCGAGTGCTAGCAATAATTCCTATGTAAAAGTACACTTAATACTGTTTTGTTAAATAAATCCACGTCGAATCATGTTCTTAGACTGACTAAGAACATCATTCGACTAGGATTCATTTAACAAAACAGTATTAAGTGTACTTTTTTTTATTATAGAAATTATTGCTAGCGGTCGAATAATTTTGCTGCTGACTGTATCAGTAATTATACAATATATATATATATATATATATTACCTAATAATAACAAAAAAATTCATCTGAACTTTTTCTTTGTTGTCATATGGTCATACAGCGGTTTTGGGGAAAGTTGGGCGTCATAAAACTTGCTTAATCCGCTCCACCCGTCTTAAGCCGGGGTGGCCTCTGCTCCTTCTTATTGCTATTTCAGTCTTATTTGTTTGAATATTGTCCTTGTTTCACATATTTTTCGGTTCTTATATTAAATTATTTGTATTCATTTCTTATATCAAATACAATCGAACCTCCTTTGACTGTGTATATATATATATATATATATATATATATATGTGTGTGTGTGTGTGTGTGTGTGTGTGTGTGTGTGTGTGGACGGCATTAACACTAAACGTACCGATACTTCATGTACTACTACCGCAGCGGGTCAAGTGACCCGTCTTTGAAATGTTATATATATTACTATGTATAGCAAAAATATATTATTTAGTACAATTTGGTACATGAAACATGGACGATGTGATAATGTTATTTGCAAGAAATTCTGACAAAAAGTTTAAAATGACTCATTTGACCCGTCGTGGTAGGTTTAGTGTTAAAGGAGTAAAAGGCATATACAAAAAAATCCCCCTTTTTAAATGTATTATTTTAGTGGAATGCTTAAAAGAGGTTAAAAAAAAAAAAATCTTACTCGGCTATTTGCCTACATTCGCCTGCAAAGGGTTAAAAAATTAAATCTCTCACTATTTTGAATATTTTTTAACGATAAATTTACAATATGTATATATGATGGTTTTTCAACTTGTACATACTAGTTGACTCAGATAATTAAGTTATAAACTATAAATTGTGTAGCATATTAATGGCTTTATGTATGCTACTAATAATGCTCACAGTTCAAAAATCAGGAGTGTCTGTGTTCCGGAGTTTTTTAACGAAATTTTCATTATAGTTAATTGCTGAAAATTACTCGAGATGCGTCAAAAAATATTGTTGCAGAGATGGAAATTTGATGCAGAACTCTCATCACTACTTATGAAAATAAATTTTCTTTTTACAAAATCGTTTCTGAACTCAGAAAAACATTATTATTCATAAATAGTGGCATGAGTTCTGCGGCCAAAATCTTGTTCCTGGTTATTGTTAAGAAATTCCGCTTGAAAAAATACGGAACACAAACACCCCTGAATAATAACAATTTTATGAAATGAAATAATGCATGAATAATTTTGTTTATAAATTCGATAATATATGTATTTCCCCCAATTTGGATGGAATAGCTGAATCAATTTCAGCAGTTTCCGTTCTTGCTGAAATTGGTTCGGAACCTCTATCAAAAAATGTGCATATTATCACATGAAATTTCATTTTACCAATAAGACGATCAAATGCATGAATTTTCAAATTTTGAAATGTGACATGCTCACTCCCAGTTCGTTCATTCCCTTCTTACCTCTTGAATTCTTTGTCTTCAATACATCCTCATCTTCGGATGATGGTTTCACGAGATTTAAAAGCGAAGATACTTTCCCAGAAGTATGCATAGCAAGCCAAGTACCGCCTTGTCTGTTTTCTTCGAAGTCCATACCTGAAACGAGCATTTATATACCATTATTTATCATGCAATTGTTACTAGTAATTACAATTAGATGCAAAAGTTGTGCAACACCAAACCTGAAGCGTTTTGCGTCTGTAAGTGTTTCCAAAATTAACTTCTATTCAAATTTAAGAGACCACTATTTTTAAACTAAAATTGGTTGCAGTTGTCTTTCCTTCTAATTTCCAAAATTGCTGCATAGTTTTATGTTTTGGGAATTGAAATGACAGCAATTATGGATCCAAATATTAGATACAGGGTAGTAGGGTAGTTAAAATCTAATAAAGTTTTTAGTTAATGTAAATTTTTATGTTCTTACAATAATATATAAAACATAGACGATATCAGATTCGAATCGCACTAAGGACCATTTTTTATATATTGGAATTAAAAATATTTTAATTATGTGTAATGGACAGACATTTGAATAAACTTAAGGCACCAAATTAAGATATTTGAATAATATACAAGTGGAGTTGGAGGGGGAGAGGGTTAAGAGAAAAACGTCATTGCATGTTCATGATGAAGTATAGTCAGATGGCTGGTGTAAAAAATCTTGTTGACATTATTTTCATTATAATCAACAAACTTAAAATCAAGAGACAACATGGTTTGCGCACAGAATTGTAATCAAGAGATGCTTGCGTTTACGTATATGCACATATAATTTTTGAAACAGTTTCAAGAAAAATTCAATTCTAACAGATATTAATTAAGGAAATAATTTCGCCAACTGAGAGTTTGTGAAGAAGTAGACAAGGAGATTTTGTGTGTGTTATTCCCTTAGGAAAAGCTATGCGTCAACTCGGCGCTAGAACAAAATCAAAGTTACATTTAGATACAAGATAAAAGAAGCCTACCTACGAACATGTGTACTTTTGAAATAGAAGAACACAAAATTCTATAACAGGATATACGATAACATTTATAATTAAACTTCGGCTATAATTATCATCCTGCAGCCAAACCAGATTACCACCAAATTTAATGTGTGGAAGATTCATGAAATGCGCTCAAGGAATTTAAATAATAGAGGTTAAAATTTCCAACTAGGTGGCGTTTTATATAAAAACGGAAATGTAACAAAGGAAGTGACTCATACGGGATGCATAAATAATTTAAACATTTGTTATTTATTTTTTGATTCCGTGAATTTCATTTGCTAAAGTTGCCATTTTTTCTTTGCAAACCTGGTAATCACCTGGTAGACATTTTTTGAGACTTTTCTTTTTTTAATTTCTTGAATTCTTCTTCTCATAAATCGTCCATACATGGTAGCAACCCATTCAGCCGTTTTCGCTGCAGAATACTGTTCGTAGCGGAAATTCAATTAGAATCACCCATGTATTCTGCTTGAAATCTAATAAGCCTTTTGTAAATAAATTTCAAATCGTATTTTTGTAAATAAATAAATAAACTAGTATGATGTGGCCATCACATAACTTTCTTCTGTATAATTTTACACAACATTTATTCAATACAAAATATTTATTAAATTATCAAATTATTTTCCATTATAAATGCAGACGATTTTTATCTGACAGAAATATATTATAACAAAATACCGAAAGTTGTCAATTTTTCCCAAATCAAAAGAAATGACTTTTTTCCGTTTTCTTTCGTTAAAAGTATGGTTTAAAGGTATTTACGAGATCTTTCGAAAGATACCCATATTGAAAATTTACTCCCCCCCCCCAATCAATGCCCCCACGTGCACAAAAAATTTTTTCCTAGTTAACTACTACTATAATCAATAATTCATATTAATTTTACAATCACACGATTAAAATAACTTTCATTATGTACATTTATACGAAATTTTGTCCTATATTACCATGTTAAAAATTTAGAAAAAATGCGATCACAGCGCCACCTGTTGAGCCATTGTTCCACAAATCAAACCAGTACTAGTTTATGTCAAGGTCCAACTATATATAAAGTTTGGTTAAATTTCTTTCATTGGTTCGTGAGATACAGCGTCCACAAAATTTGTGATACACACACACGCAGACACACAGACTGACAGATACACAGACGTTTTCTAAAAACAGTCAAATCGTGTTCAGAACTTCCCAAAACGTGTAAATCCATCGAAAACTGGAGTTCGAAAATTTTCACGAATCCAATGCTTTATATATACATATAGAAGAAAGTAATAAATAAAGATTAAATATTTAAACGTAGAAAGACTTCATGAATTCTTACTAAGTTTACTATAAGTTTAGCGACTTCTAATCCAAGTAGTAGACTACGATAATACGTAAATACATAATAAATAAAGAAAAAAGTTTTTTTTTTTTTTTTTTTTTTTTTTTTTAAAGTAATAATGATGCAGTTCTTTGATGAAATTCATTGATTGTTATATTAAAAAAAATATATTAAAAAAAATTATAGCTTATAATCCATATCCAATATTCTTTTGTGAATTTAAAGATTTTTACAGCTTACAAATATTTAGAAAAAAAAAATGTACTAATTGTGCATTTTTTTTCAAAGGAAATATTTATAGTAATATCTATATATTGTTTAATTTACTATCATTATTTTTTTCTGTACGAAATTATTAATTTACTAGTATATAACCCCGTCAAAAATGACGGAATGTGAACGATAAATCTTGAAAACAATGTTTAGATCATGATGGTTACCACGTGATCATTTAAATGTATTTTCAATTTTTGTTTATAAATCAAATGTGTTTCGATATTTTATAATTTTCGTTCTGAAATTAAAAAAATTCTCCCCGATCAATAAATATGAATGACAATAAAAAAACTGCTGGTTGACAAAAAATATAGGCCCGACAACACAACAGCAAAAACACACCCCAGTGTTCCATTAAGTGCTCCATACGCAAGCGAAGTGTGACGCCACTGACCATCCGTGGATGCAAGAAAATGATTTCCTATGTTATTCGCCCATTGGATTTTTTGTAAAAAATTATTAAAAATCGAGGAAAATTATTTCCTGATTTTAATCCCCATATTTGGGTATATATATATATATGTATTAGTTATCATGTGCATATGTTAGATTGAGTTATTTTGCTGTCAAATTGACAAAATTTTAATTTTAAATTTCAAAACTCTGTTGTCCTTGGCGTTTTTGTATTTGGCGATCAAAAACGTACTACGAAAATATACATTCCAGATGTATATTTTCGTAATATGTATTGTGCGAAATATTGTTTCATATTATTCATTACTCTCTTAATATAAGTTTTTAAAATAACCATGATTTTTGAAAGGAATTAAATTATATTCGACAGATAATTTGGCGATATATATATATATATATATATATATGTATATATATAATTTTTTTTTTTTTTCTGCCAAGTATGACCGATATCAAATCTATTCCGCTGCAACATATTAGTATCTTATATCAGATACTTTATTTAGACATTTGAAAACAAATTTCACTTCAAATTATGATAGAATATTTATCATTTTCCTTTTAATTAGTATATTAGTTGGATATTTATTGTGTAAATATCATCCTTTGAAATGAAATGTTTGTGTTTTCAATCGAATATGGAAGTTTTTTTTTTTTTTTTTTTTTTTTTACTTTCTTCTATATGTAATATAGAGAAAGTATTGGATTCGCGAAAATTTTCGAAGTCCACTTTTTGATGGATTTACATGTTTTGGGATATGGAGAACACGAATTAATAGTTTTTAGAAAATGTCTGTCTGTCTGTCTGTCTGTCTGTCTGTCTGTATCATTTTTTTGTGGACGCTGTATCTCACGAACCAATGAATGAAATTTAACCAAACTTGGTATTTAGTTGCACCCTGACATAAACTGGTGCTGATTAGATTTTGGGATCAATCGCTCAATAGGTGGCGTTGTTATCTCATTTTATGCAAATTTTTAACATGGCAGCATAGGACAAAATTCCGTATAAATGGGCATAAAGAGAGTTATTTTACACTTGTGATTGTAAAATTAATATGAATTATTAATAATAGTAGTAGTTAACTAGGAAAAAATTTTTGTGCATGTGCAAAGTTTCAAGATGGGTATCTTTCGAAAGATCTCGTAAATACCTTTAAAACGAATGGTTGAACGATAAATCTGTGATAATTTAAACCAAAGTTATCGATTTTTTTATATCGCAATTTTTTTTTTTTTTTTTTTAACGAAATTTAACCAAACTTGGTATTTAGTTGGTCCCCGACATAAACTGGTGCTGATTATGTTTGGGGATCAATAGCTCTACAGGTGGCGCTGTGATAGCATTTTATCTAAATTTTTAACATGGCAGCATAGGACAAAAATTCGTATAAATGTGCATAATTAGAGTTGTTTTAAACTTGTGATTGTAAAATTAATATGAATTATTGATAATAGTAGTATGTAACTAGGAAAAAAAATTTCTGCATGGGGGGCATCGCTTCCCCCCCTGGGGGGGAAGTACCCCCCCGGGGGGGATAAATTTTCAAGATGGGTATCTTTCGAAAGGTCTCGTCAATACCTTTAAAACGAATGGTTGAACTATAAATCTGTGATAATTTAAAACAAAGTTATCGATTTTTTTCACTTTTAACAAAAAAAAAAAAAAAAAAAAAAAAAAAAAACAGAAAAAAAAAAATCGTACATTTTTTTTTTTTTTTTTTTTTAATATTGTTACTGATTGAATATGTATAGGTAAATATAGAAGAAAGTCTTGTGGTGGCCACAACATACTAGTTTATCTAGAGTTTTGAAATTTAAAATTCAAATTTTATCAATTTTAGAACAAAAACAACTTAATCTAACGCATGCACATGATAACTAATACATATCTAAACCTAAATATGGGGATTAAAATCGGGAAATAATTTCCCTCGATTTTTAATAATTTTTTATGAAAAATCCATTGGGCGTTTAACGTAGGAAATATTACTTTCTTCTATATGTAATATAGAGAAAGTATTGGATTCGCGAAAATTTTCGAAGTCCACTTTTTGATGGATTTACATGTTTTGGGATGTGGAGAACACGAATTAATAGTTTTTAGAAAATGTCTGTCTGTCTGTCTGTATCATTTTTTTGTGGACGCTGTATCTCACGAACCAATGAATGAAATTTAACCAAACTTGGTATTTAGTTGCACCCTGATATAAACTGGTGCTGATTAGATTTTGGGATCAATCGCTCAATAGGTGGCGTTGTGATCGCATTTTATGCAAATTTTTAACATGGCAGCATAGGACAAAATTCCGTATAAATGGGCATAAAGAGAGTTATTTTACACTTGTGATTGTAAAATTAATATGAATTATTGATAATAGTAGTAGTTAGCTAGGAAAAAAATTTTGTGCATGTGGGGGCATCGGTTCCCCCCCCCTGGGGGGGAAGTACCCCCCCCCCGGGAAGTAAATTTTCAAGATGGGTATCTTTCGAAAGGTCTCGTTGATAATAGTAATAGTTAACTGGGAAAAAATTTTTGTGCATGTGAGGGCATCGGTTCCCCCCCCCCACCGGGGGGGGGAAGTACCCACCCAGGGGGGAAAAGTTTCAAGATGGGTATCTTTCGAAAGGTCTCATCAATACCTTTAAAACGAATGGTTGAACCATAAATCTGTGATAATTTAAAACAAAGTTATCGATTTTTTTTACTTTTAACAAAATCGCAATTTTTTTTTTTTTTTTAACGAAATTTAACCAAACTTGGTATTTAGTTGGTCCCCGACATAAACTGGTGCTGATTATGTTTGGGGATCAATAGCTCAACAGGTGGCGCTGTGATAGCATTTTATCTAAATTTTTAACATGGCGTCATAGGACAAAAATTCGTATAAATGTGCATAATTAGAGTTGTTTTAAACTTGTGATTGTAAAATTAATATGAATTATTGACAATAGTAGTATGTAACTAGGAAAAAAATTTTCTGCATGGGGGGGCATCGCTTCCCCCCCCCTAGGGGGAAAATACCCCCCAGGACGGGTAAATTTTCACAATGGGTATCTTTCGAAAGATCAGGTTGATAATAGTAGTAGTTAACTAGAAAAAAAATTTTGGGCATGTGGGGGCATCGGTTCCCACCCCCCCCCAGTTCCCACCCGGGGGGCCAAAGTTTCAAGATGGGTATCTTTCGAAAGATCTCGTCAATACCTTTAAAACGAATGGTTGAACGATAAATCTGTGATAATTTAAACCAAAGTTATCGATTTTTTTTAGTTTTAACAAAACAAAACAAAAAAAAAAATCGCATTTTTTTTTTTTTTTTTTAAACGAAATTTAACTAAACTTGGTATTTAGTTTGTCCCCGACATTAACTGGTGCTGATTATGTTTGGGGATCAATAGCTCAACAGGTGGCGCTGTGATAGCATTTTATCTAAATTTTTAACATGGCAGCGTAGGACAAAAATTCGTATAAATGTGCATAATAAGAGTTGTTTTAAACTTGTGATTGTAAAATTAATATGAATTATTGATAATAGTAGTATGTAACTAGGAAAAAAATTTATCTGCATGGGGGGGGCATCGTTCCCCGGGGATAAATTTTCAAGATGGGTATCTTTCGAAAGGTCTCGTCAATACCTTTAAAACGAATGGTTGAACTATAAATCTGTGATAATTTAAAACAAAGTTATCGATTTTTTTTACTTTAAAAAAAAAAAAAAAAAAAATCGTACTTTTTTTTTTTTTTTTTTTTTTTTTTTAATATTGTTACTGATTGAATATGTATAGGTAAATATAGAAGAAAGTCTTGTGGTGGCCACAACATACTAGTTTTTCTTGTATCCACGAACGGCAAGTGACGTCATCACTTCGCTTGCGTATTTAAAGTCCTCATAATAAGAAAAAACGATTCACTTCATTTTACCAAAATACTCTTTTTTAAGACTATCGTAGATCCTGTTTTCAAATTTTCTAACGAACTATCCAATAACTACAGACACTCCATGCTAACCCAAATTCACCTCTACTCGATACCTCCAACCAGCTATCTCACCCACAACATCGCCAAAATATCCAGGATCCAGCTAGGGACTTTCTCATTCTCAACCGAACATTTTACCTTGACTCGACATTATCACCTTAGACTACTCTACTTTCAATACTCATTTCAACTGGTGACTTTTACTTGCCCAACCAAACATTCTATCCCAACTATCCTTTTACACTAATTTCAAAACTAAAATCAACTGGCGGCATTTACATACTAAACTCGACGCCAATCATACCTTACAATGTAAACAAACAATGAAGTTTGATAAAAATATTTAAAGGCTTTAATGCGTTTTTACAAATATTTTAAGATTTTTAAGGCTTTAATATGTTTTAGAAATATTTTAAGCGTTTTTTTAATGAAACAGTCAAAGAGTCGTTCTTTCGGAATTAAAAAGTTGTCCATTTGGAATTTGTATTTTCTGAATGGCGACAGTTTTGGTTTGTTTTTATTTGGTATTGCATTGTTCATAATCATGAATGCCGCCCAGACGGTGGAGTGGTTAGCGTCCCTGACTTCTACACAGTTGGGCCCGGGTTCGAATCCCGGAGAAGGCATGGATGTATGTTTTGTCCTTGTTCATGTTCTTGTATCTGTTCTTGTAATAAAAAACTTGCAAACCCTTGTGGTGTGGATTATTCGAGATATAAGCGGCCCTAAAGGCAAGCAATAAATCTCATGTACTCATCAAACCATACCAAATATAATCATGAAGTTACACCACGGAGTAATATTTAATAGGAGAAGAAGGTAACGCTGAAATTTTGTGATGTTGTTTTCTAATGTTTACAGATGGCGCCAGCGTACAATACTTCCTTCTCTCCAGCTTCCGCAATGTTATTCAATGGGGAAATGTCTCGTTTTAATTATTATTTTTTAAATAATATCAAGCTGAAAAAATTTCGATTGAAAGCAAATTTCATTAAATAGGGTATTCTAAGCGACATGTTTTTTTTTTAAGAGCCATTTTATACTAATTTTACTTTGAAAGCGAACTTTTAAAAAATGACGATCCTTGTGAACCGAAGAATGGAGAGCGTTTGTATTGTGTCGTTTGAAAATGTAGATTATTATGGATATCTTATAGAGGTCTTATAATTTTTCATTATTAGTATATTTGACGTATAAAAAAATGTAGTAAATAAGTTTCTAGCGATTTGATTTTTGCATTAGCTTCCTTTTACCAACATCAAGCTTAGGATAATTCTTTGTTGAGCAAGTTTTTATTTTGAAATATCTGAATTATGCAGTTTTAAGCACTTACAAAAAAATTAAATTGCTTAAAATTAAATATTTAAAATGTACTTCGGCAAAATTCTATTGAAAACAACATTATATCCGCGCCGAGATAGGGAGTAATGACAAGTGGCGCCCTCAATATTTACCAAAAATTTACATCACAGTTTCGTAGATTTCTTCCAAAGGACCTTCAACTCCTATTAATATTACACCGTGAGTTACACAATTATGTTATAATTTGAAAAAAAAAAAAAAACTAATAGTCCTCCGTGATAAACTAAATTCTGCTTTTGCCAGAATTTCATCAAAATCAATTTTTGCGGTGTCATTTTTCGATAGTTGGACATTTATCGAAATCTAAAATTTATCGAAAATGTAATTGAATAATTTGAAAGAGATGTTATAATTTGAAAAAAAAAAAAAAAAAACTAATAGTCCTCCGTGATAAACTAAATTCTGCTTTTGCCAGAATTTCATCAAAATCAATTTTTGCGGTGTCATTTTTCGATAGTTGGACATTTATCGAAATCTAAAATTTATCGAAAATGTAATTGAATAATTTGAAAGAGATGTTATAATTGGGAAGAAAAAAAAAACTAATAGTCCTCCGTCCTAAACTAAATTCTGCTTTTGCCAAAATTTCATCAAAATCATTTTTTTTTTTTTTTTTTTGAAAGAAAAAGAAAAGAAAAAATCAGTATCGAAACAAACACTATCGAAAAAGTTTTTTTTTATAATAATTTTGAATTAGGAAATAAAAAGTGCGTGTGCAAAATGAAATAAAGATAAGTAAAAAAATGAATTTAATGATTTAATTTTTATATAAAACATGATCGCGTGCTATCTTAAAAAGTAGATCTAAAATTTAAAGTTTATGTGGTGCGTGCGGCATCTATAAAAATTGTTTTAAGAAATAGAATAGAATAAAGAAAGCAACGATGTTGGTTGCATTTTGTTATATAGTTTGAATTTTTGAATTTTGTATAAGTAATATCTACCGTAGGAATAATTTCTTATGTTAAAACTATAGGGAATTGTTATGCGAGCACAAGCGATGCTACTTTATTTATTTATTTTAATTTTTTTGCTATTTATTGTTTTCCTACTATTTGTCCGTTTGATATTTACTTCTGTAAATCTCATGTTATACTTTGTGGTGCATGAGGAGTCGATGGTTTTAATTATATATATATATTGATACATGCATTCAATATGAAAATTTACGTTTTATTATAGGAAGTATTATAAGAACTTTGTGTTCCCTTATTTGTCTTTCATAAATATCGACACAAATGCAATAATCTTACAAGATTATGATTTAATGTAAATTATACTTTTGAAACACGTTTCTTTAAATAGCTATTCGATTACATTCTCAAAAACGAACGTAATAAATTTTAATAAATTCAATGATTTTTACCGTGACAGGCTGAAAGGTTAATGTAGATTAAGAGTTAAAGTATGAAAGCAGAAGTGGTATATATATATATATATATATATATATATATATATATATATTATATATATATATATATATATATATACAGAGGATGCTCACACATTTTTGTAACGATTTTGATTTTATCTTTGAATTTAAATTTAAATTTAAATTTTAAAATAAAAATATTAGTCACTTCATCTTCTGCTTTCAATTACTAAGATATTTAAACTTCTCGTGTTAACGCTTCTCTTTCGCAAATTATTCTGAATGTAAATGATTTAGTTTAGTTTAATTTAATTTTTTTCATGTAAGTTCTTTTCTGGTTTCTTTTTTACTTTCTATTTAATTTTTGTACTAAATTCATATTGCTTTCATGTATCATTGTATATGCTTGGTTTGGGTGAATTTGGCTGTGATATCTGTAATTTGTTTGACTTTTGGCTTACAGATATATATAAATTCACCTATTATTTGGATACATCAATCATTCACTGCCCGAGAAGAAATGTTGTTTTAATGTATGCTTTCATTTTTGAATTTTTATTATCTTTTGCAATTACATCTTGCATTTTTTCATATGATTTTTCAGGTTTTTTTTCTTTGAAATGCTTGAAAAAGTTATGCGTATATATATATATATATATATATATCAAATTTACTTGAAGAGTATACATTACTTATTCTATAATTTCATAATAAAAAATAACATTTTATCACAAAAAACTATAACCATCACTTACATACATATGTACATATGCATCTCGATAAACTATAATTAATAATTACATTTAATCGATTTTCTTTATTAGCTTCATTTGCTGTTAGTGTTTGCTCCATTCTCTTTCCCGCCTAATCGTCATTTTAATATTTTACCTTAAACTTATTTCGATAATTCGAAATATTTTCTTACTTTCAGGACTTTTTATTCTATTTGTTATGTCGAGCTTGAATCTGTAACTTCGTCTTAAAAGATTTTTCTTTTGACTCTCTGTCTAGCTTTCTAGTAAAAAATTAAGAGTGGTACGACGATCGGTTCAAACAGAACGATGTCATTAAAAATGTTTCCCCACTTCGATATACTTGTTGCAATAAAACCTGTTTTACAGGCATTGATGGTTAATAGGATTCCCAGACATACACTGTACGGAGAAAAGTTTTTGGATACTTTCGATTTTATATGTTTTGTCATATATCTAGAAATACTTAACAGATTCTCTTGGAGCATAAGGGTTATAATGAAATTTTATACGTTATACATTTCAATCAATATGCACTGTATTACCACTGATTGCTCATAAACATTTAAGTAAAACTCCTAATGTTTTGTTTCTCTCTCTCTCTCTCTCTCTCTTTTTTTTTTTTTAGAGAGAGCGAAAAAGATTGAAATTTTTATTTCATTTTATCGATGATAACGTTTTGAATTTTATAGATATTTGTTTGGGATTTGCATATCCGCGTTTGTAATGATCGATAGATGGCGCTTTTCCAACGTTTGTTGTTAGTAAATATGATAGTCACGTATATTTATTATTGTTCTATTTGTGTTACTACTTAATATTCGTGAAATAATTTCTCCGCCATTACATCATGGAAAATCGATTGCTCTTGGAAAAAATATTTCAGTTTATTCAAAGTTCGATCAGAAGTAGATGTGTAACTGAAGCTGAACAAATATTAGTTTCAAATCATGTGATTAATTCTTTTCTTCCATTAGCCGAAGCAACTGAAATTTTAAGTATGTCATTTGGAAATAAATGGAAGTTCAATTCTGGATTTCTTGATCCTTTGGAGTTACACTGTGGCACACAACAGTATGTGTTATCTTTTTTACCGGATTTATTCATTTTTATTCAATAAATATATGTGAAACTAAACATCGAATATACAGCAAGCAATGGCGTCTCAACGAAATCCGAAAGCTATTCCTTTTAATTGTAATTTCATCTTAGCCCACCAGAGGGCGAGCATTTCATTACAATCGCGGATAAGGAGTTCACTGCATTTGGCAAATAAATTGTCCAATAGAAATTTTGTTAAGGCTTGTGTCTCCCTCTAACAGTTTTCCCGTCTACGGTCACTAAATTCTCTGTAACTCTATGGGAAATTTGTTTGTAGAATTATTCATTACCTAATGTACCGGGTGATCCAAAAGTCAGGACAAACTTTAAAAATGAATAATTCGAAAACGAATCAAGATACAAAGATACGGTTTGCACCAAACGGATGGATGAAAAAATAACCGGGTTTTGTGTGGCAAAGAAAAAGTAATAGTTCTGTTGACGACCAACAGATGGCGCTATAGTGTTTTATTTCACCAAAAGATGGTTTACAAATGAAAAAAAATGTTGAGAACTTACATTTCAGCTTAATTACAGTTAATTAGTGCTACTACAGTAACTGTTCAATGTCCATCATTCAGAAGTGCAGCTGTGAGACGATTCACCGCATCGTTCACAGCATTTAGTAGCATTTCTTGCGTTATGGCAGACACATTTTGGCGGATGGCATCTTTCAGTACTGCTAATGATTTAGGTTGGTTGCGGTACACTTTTGACATCAAGAATCCCCACAGCCAAAAGTCACAGGGTGTCAGATCGGGAGATCTTGGAGGCCATGCGTGATTAAAGTAGTGACTGAGAATGCGATATTTCGATGCATATAAGCTTCGACTACCATTACCTGCTGTAGTTGTTCCTTTTTATATCGTTTGTTGCTTTGCATAATTCAACATCAGAAATCCGACAGCGCCATCTATTGGTCGCCAACAGAACTATATATATATATATATATATATATATATATATATATATTCTTTCTTTTTTCGTAGCCACACAAAACCCGGCTTCTTCTCCATCCGTTTGGTGCAAACCGTATCTTTGTATCTTGATTCGTTTTCGAATTATTCATTTTTAAAGTTTGTCCTGACTTTTGGATCACCCGGTATATATATATATATATATATACATTTTTTTTTTCCACATTCAGAAAATTCACAACCGTTAAATCAGTACTCGTTTTCTAAAAAAATTGTTGAAATTTTTTACATTACATTTCACAGCTAAGAAATTGTAAAATTGCATGTAATGAATTTTTCGAATTTTTAAAATCAAGATAAAAATATTTTTTTTAAAACAATCTGAATGTTTAAACGGAAGTTAAAAAAATACATTTGGTAATCAAAAATCTTTTAAGCAAATTTGCATATAGAATAGCATTGGATTTGGTGACCGGAGATGAGGAAATTGTAAGAAGAAAAGAGGAGGCTTAACACTTGCACAGTTAAAATCATTTAGTAAAAATGTTCCTGTGCAATTCTATATTTAATACTAGCAGGCAACGCCCGCTTCGCTGGTCTCTATTTTTAAATGAATCACTATAATGAATTCTCAAAATTGCATTAATTTTTATCACGTTAAAAAAAAGATAAACAAAATCTGAGTAGGAAAAATGTCGCACCGGGTTCTCACTGCCTTCGGAAAAAATTCCCAAAATGCTCTAACCCTTATTTCTATAATTTTCCCACTTCGCCCCCCCCTCCTGTCTATCCTAATAGTTTTACAAATTTGAAAATATCCGCAATCGATTTGTAAGTATCAAAAACCTCTATGCACCAGTTTTGAACGATATATCTCTATTTTTATTTTTTTGCCGCTCTACTCCCCCCCCCTTCCCGCCCTCCCAATAATTTTAAAAATTCGAAAATATCCGCAATCGATTTGTAGGTATTGGAAACCTCTATGTACCAATTTTGAATGATCTAACTCTATTTTCTTTTTTTTTTTTTTTCTTTTTTTTTTTCTTTTTTGCCCCTCTGCCCCCCTTCCCGGCCCTCCTAATAACTTTACACTTTCGAAAATATCCCCATTCGACTTGCAGGCCTCTAAAACCTATCTGTACCAATTTTGAACGGCCTAACTGTATTTCTATTTGTTTTTTACTATAGCCCCCCCCCTTTCCCGCCCCACCTAATAATTTTAAAAATTCGAAAATATCCGCAATCGATTTGTAAGTATCGAAAACATCTATATACCAATTTTGAACGATCTAACTCTATTTTTATTTTTTTGCCGCTCTACTCCCCCCCCCCTTCCCGCCCTCCCAATAATTTTAAAAATTCGAAAATATCCGCAATCGATTTGTAGGTATTGGAAACCTCTATGTACCAATTTTGAATGATCTAATTCTATTTTCTTTTTCTTTTTTTTTTTTTTTTTTCCCTCTGCCCCCCTTCCCGGCCCTCCTAATAACTTTACACTTTCGAAAATATCCCCATTCGACTTGCAGGCATCTAAAACCTATCTGTACCAATTTTGAACGGCCTAACTGTATTTCTATTTGTTTCTGCCCCATAGCCCCCCCCCTTGACGCCCCACCCCCTTCCCGCCCCTCCTAATAATTTTACAAATTCGAAAATATCTGAAATCGATTTGTAGGTATCGAAAACCTCTATATATACCAATTTTGAACGATCTAACTCTATTTTTATTTTTTGCCCCCCTATCCCCTCCCCCCTTACTGCCCCTCCTAATAACTTTACACAATCGAAAATATCCTCATTCGACTTGCAGGCCTCTAAAACCTATCTGTATCAATTTTGAACGCCCTAACTGTATTTCTATTTGTTTTTGCCCCATAGCCCCTCCCCCCCCCCTGCTGCCCTACCTGGGGGCTGAATTTCTAAAATTCCAGAAATTGATTTTTAGATATTTGCATTAGCTATATTTTAGAGCAAAAATTTCACGCATATCTATTTTTTTTTGTTTGAGATATATAGGATTATTCGAAATCACGTTTTACGCATGTGAAATCACGTGTTGCCCCCCCCCCCCCGCCCCCCTTGGGGACCGAATTTTGAAAGTTCCAGAAATTGGTTTTTTGACATTTGTATTAGCTATATTTTAAAGCAAAAATTTTACGGATATCTGTTTTTTTGTTTGAGATATGAAGGATTTTGTGAAATCACGTTTTGCCCCCCCCTCCCCCCCTTGGGAGGCGAATTTTGTAAAATCGCTTCTTAGTGGATGCCTAAGTCATAGAAAGAACATTGTCACAAAATTTCATGCTTCTAGGTCCAGGGGTTTGGTCTGGACGTTGATAGATCACCCCCTCACTCACTCACTCACTCAGGAAGTGTTCTTTTATATATACAGATTTTTACATTCTGATTGTTCTATGTCGTCTCTATTGTAGCATTTCAGGTTTTCTAAGAGCAAACCATAAACCCTTTCATTGGTTTGAACCATGTATGTTGTAAACAAAGAAATTACGAAAAATTGTCGTTGTTGTAAAAAAATATATATCCATGGATATATGTACTTTTCTTATCAATCTATAAAGATAATTATCAATCTATAAAGATCTAAAAAGAAGCATCATAAAAATATACTACAGATACAACGTATTTCAACCATGTATTTATTATTTACAAGATTCTCCTAAACTTTCTTAATTATTACTTTCTTTTCTATTCAATAGAAGAAAGTACTGGATTCATAAAAATTTTCGACCTCAGGTTTTTGATGGATTTACACGTTTTGAGATCTGTACAACATGATTTGACCATGTTTAGAAAATGTCTGTCTGTCTGTCTGTCTGTCTGTCTCTCTCTCTCTCTGTGTATGTGTGTGTGACAAAATTTTGTGGCAACTATATCTCAGGTACTACTGCACAGAATTTCATACAAATAGGTATGTAGTTACACACTGACATAAGTTAGTGCCTATCAACTCAACGTTAAAATTGTCCAACAGCTTGCGTTGCCATCCCGCTTTTTCTAAATTTCTAACATGGTGGTATAGGACAAAATTTTGTGTAAATGTGCATAAAGAGAATTATTTTTTAATAATGAAATTTAAAAGAATTATTTGTAATAGAGAGTCAACTGGGAAATTTTTTTTGTGTATGTAGGAGCCTCGCCTCTTCCCCTGGGGGGGGGGGGAAGTCTCCCCTCGAGAGGAGTAAATTTTCATGATGGGTATCTTTCAAAAGAGCTCGCCAATACCTTTAAAACGAATGGTTGAACCATCGGTCTGCGATAATTTAAAATAAAGTTATCGATTTTTTTCATTTTTAACATTTTTTTTTTTTTTTTAATGTAATATTGAGAATAAAATTGACTTTTTTTTTTTATATTTAGTGTTATACTACTTTTCTAATATGGAAATCGTCTGCATTATCATGGAAGATAATTTTTTTAAATAATAATTTTAATAAATTATTTTTACTGAGTGAATTTGTATAGGAAACTATAGTAAAAAGTCAAGTGGTGGCCACAACCTACTAGTTTTTTCATTTGTTACTGGTCCTCAAGTTGTCTTCGGGACAAAACCTGTCTTGACACACATGAGGCATAATTTTTTTTTTCTTTTTTTTTTTTTTTTTACACTCCTGAAATTAAAAAAAAATTACATGTCGAATATTCTTCAGCTATACTACAAATCACCTAATTCGAAAGTATCTAAATACTTTTGTCCGTGCAGTGTATAATAATTATTATACTACTTGTACGTTATCCGGAACTGTTCTATAGAATGAACAATACGAAGATTCAAGATTCACAATTAAAATGATTTCTTTAAACCAATTTTTAAAACTTTTGAAATATTTGTTAAAGAACACAAGAATATGCAGCATTCGACATATGCTGTTTGTGTTAATACAGTACACATTTTCAGTATTAACTTACACAGTAAATGAAAACGTAATAATCAATCTCTATAAAATGCAACAGCTGTTTCTGGTTGAAATGAGCACGGCCTTTGATTGAGTGATAATAGTAGGTATGAGAGCTGCATGAAAGCGGCAAGGAACAGGGCTGAAATCACATCAGTTTTTATCGTCTTGTAAAAGGTCGTGCGCATTTCAACCCAAAAGAGATGTTTCGAATTTTTAGTATTTATGATATTTGCTTAGACAGTCTTTTTTATTTTTATTTATTTTTTATTTATTTTTTGCTTAATTTTTTAACTGTTTTTCAACAACAGTGGATTTTACTGCAATTAATTTACTTTTTTTTAAAAACTTATTTTACACTTAAAAGGTTTCATGCCTTTTAAAACATTTTAATACCAGTGAAAAATGAATCTGATTAAATTGATTACAAAGTTTTTTTTTTTTTTTTTTTTTTTAATCATTATTATTCTTGTTAAAAATTGCACAAAACTTTATATGTAGTGTGAAGCTTGCTTCAGTTATTGAAAAATTATAAAATTATTTCTCATAATTAATTGCAATAGAAAACGTAGCGAAACTTTAAAATATAAAACCTTTTCTGTATTATTCCACGATACGTGTGATACTTTAATTTAAAATTTATGTATTGATCTATAATTATCTGTAACTTTTTACAAAAACTGCATGTTGTAGAATGAATTAACTAAATAGAAATCCTTTGGAATAAAGAAATCGTGATAGCATGTCTCGGGACCCCCCTTAAGAGTGAGTCCCAGACCTTCTACAATTGCCCATAGAATAACACTAGTGCGACGTAAAAATCCACTCATCTCAACCTTTGGTATACAATTTTTAAAAATATCATGCAAATTTTAAAAGTGCAAAAACTTAAGAAATTTTTAATTAACTAATCTATCATTAAAAATAATGAAAATATCTCATTATATTCGTGGTATTTATTGATTCTATTGGGACCCACCAATAGCCGAGATGTTCTGTTTTCTAAGCTGGTAGAAAGAAAGTGTCTGGTTCGAACCCTTGTTGTGCTTTTCGGCGTAGCTGTTCGTAGTTTTCCAAGATATTTTTTCGAAACTCGCGTTAATATGAGCGTAAACCACTTAGAAAGGTTTCCCATGGCAGGCCACTAACACTACCATTTTATAAAATGCAGTTTTGTTAACATTTTAGTTAACATGTTAAGATGCTCATTAAAAATTATCTTACAGATTGCAAAACAACACTGAAAAATTTTGTTACAATAATAACTTACTACATTTTTTATCCTGTTAATTAAGAACACTGATTCTATAAATGTCGAAAAGTTTAAACTAATCATGAGCATAATACGTGTAATTTTAATAAGAATTTAAAAACTTGTTATCCAATGAAAGAGACTTGTCTTTTATACTATGACTAGAAAATCACATTAATTGAAATTTTATTTTTTTCCGACTGAGTGAAAATAATGCCTGGACCGGGAGTCGAACCCCGGATCTTTGACTTACAAGGTCAAGGCTCAACCAATTGAGCTATCCAGGCCGACAACCGGTCGACATTACTCACTCAGATGATTTTCTTCCACAGTTGATTGTGTGATTTTATTAAAAAAATGTATGACTAGAAAAGTCCCGGTTCGGGAACGAACTGAATTCCGGATGCGGGAAAAATTTCAAAATCAAACTCGAAATGTACAAGACTCCGCCTGATGCTATTTGCGTGCCAAAATAGATCAAAGTTTGTTAACGAAACCATTTTTAGAAGCTACTACACTTCTTCCAGCAATAGAGGAAGCTTTAGAGAAGAGAAGAAGAAGAAAGAAGGAAGCTTTAGAAGAAGAAGAAAAAGAACAAGAACAAGAAGAGAAGAAAGAAAAAGAAGAAGAAGAGAAGAGAAGAAGAAGAGAAAGAAGAAAAAGAAAAAAGAAGAAAGAAAAGAAAAAAGAAGAAAGAAGAAGAAAGAGAAGAAAAAGGAAGAAGAGAAAGAATCTTTAGAGGAATACTCGGTGCGTCCACACACAGACAGAGTCCAAGGATATCTCTTAGCCATTTATATATAGAGATATTCTAAGGTGTGAAACCTAAAAGGTATGAAATCATTTCAATAGTTTCGGATATCTAAAAATTGTTTGGGGTTTTTATTTTTGAACCACTGTTATGGATTATGAATAAAAAAAGATAAAAATCATATCAATAAAAAAAGATATAATGAAAAAAAAAAAAAATGATTTATTCAAGTTTATTAACCGCTCATTTTTAATCATGAGCAAACAAACTAATTAATTAAATCATACAAAATATGTCTCTAAAAGCGTAGTAAAAAAAAAAAGCATATTTTATATGACAACATAAATCTTAACAAACGTATCAAGATCATTAGTTAAAATAAAGGACATCTGTCTTTATTTGTCAATTATAGGCGTTCCTCAAAGGGTTTTAATGTCTCACAGCGCAATAATAAATTTGAATATATTAATATCAGAAGCTGTGAATAATACAAGGACACAGATAAAAGAAAATCAAGGAACGTGAGCAGGTAATTGCAATCAAATATTTAATAATAATAATAAATTAAGTGAAAAATTTGAGATAGGAAAAATTTAATATTACTTAACTGATAAAATCTGATATTAATAATAGTGAGATCTGTTAAATATACACAGGGTGCCCATAAGTTCGTAAATACGTTAAAAAATCATAAAAAATGAGAAAACTGGTATATTTTAATGCGGTTTGCGAGACATTCAATTTCTCACATGAGAGTGGATTGATTTTAATTTTTGTCAATAGAGGTCGCTCTGTCGAAACAATGTCAGGAAATATGCAAATCAGAGTCATATAAAACGAAGGATTTTCAATTCCGAATTTTTTATTTTACGTTTGAAAATATACAAAAGATTTTTACTCTGTTGTTAGCACTGGTAGATAAAGCACTGTTGGTGAAATTATTTTAGTTCAGCCGTGAATCATTACCTGAGGCTTTACGAATTTGGGCACAGAAGGAACCTGGAAAAAAGTTCTACTTGTAGTTATGCCAGACAGCTGGAAGTTTTTAAAAGCATACTCATAAAATAGAAGAGATTAGAAAGCCCTGTCAACGATTCCACTTTCCTGAATTTTCTCACCGGTGTCAGTGGATTTTTCTCGTTAATTTATTTATTTATTTATCGCACTTGCGATTGTGATTTTTTTTTTTTTTTTTAATGCTTTTTTCTTAAAATGTTGACTCCTCCGTTCAGTTTATTTCTATGCAAAACTGCGGTGGTGTGGTACATTGTATATATTCAACTAACAATGTAATCTACAAATGGTTGTAGGCTTTTTTTTTTTTTTTTTTTTTTTTGAAATAAACGTAGCTTTCCAAAGAATTTTGTAGCTACTTGCATGCTGCATGTAGCTACTTGATTTCTATCGGCAAATAAATAAATAAAAATAATAATAAATATATATACACATTAGTAAACAAATAAATAAATATTTAAAAGCCCCATCTCCTTTAAGATAATTACTTTCTCGCAAATCGCATTAAAATATATT
This sequence comes from Salticus scenicus, assembly GCA_963930645.1. Taxonomy (NCBI): domain Eukaryota; kingdom Metazoa; phylum Arthropoda; class Arachnida; order Araneae; family Salticidae; genus Salticus; species Salticus scenicus. The sequence goes on along the minus strand of OZ005652.1, from coordinate 57,792,970 downwards.
GATTTCTTCAATTTGTGTAATTTTTTAAAGAATTTAGGAATTTATATATCACTTGGCATTATGCAATTTAAAAAGGTAAATATTTGTAATTAAAAATATTTTTAAAAGTCAGCCTTTAGCAGATTTAAATTTAATGTCAGAGACTTACATTTTTTCATATTATGATAAGAGTTTCTTTCGATTCTTGAGAAAAGAGTCTTCAAGCATAGTCTCCTAAACTAGATGCCTGTCGCGTGGCTCGGAAACTTGGGAACTGTGAAACTGTAGACAGCGCCACCTGGTACAGATTGAGGGACTTTTTTATTCATCTGTCACCAATAATTTTAAGAAGAGATATATGATATATAAAATCGACGTTTCTTCGATTCTATTCGCTTTTTATGTATATCATATCCCACTTTTAAAATTTTTTGGTGGCTGTTGAATAAAAAAGTCGCACAATCTGTACCAGGTGGCGCTGTCTACCGCTTCAACTGTTGCTAAGTTTCCAAGCCACGCGACAGGTATCTAGTTTAGGAGGCTATGCATCAAGCATTTCATCAGAAGAACGAAACTAGTTTGCTTTCTGCAATGCTTTTTCTCGTTCGAAGAGAGAGTTTTTCAATAAATATACAAATGATTGCATTATTGTACAACATTCTTACTCTTTAGTGATAGCAGTGATTTTGAGAAACTGGCCATTCATAAGTTTTTTCTTGATGTTCGAAATTAATAGGTAGTCGTATTGCTAGTGGGTGCTGCTACTGTTTAATCTGAAACATGGTTTTCCTACAAGAATATAGACGCAGTGCGTCGTCTGGTTGAATGAGACAAAAAACGGTGCAGTGGAAGTTTCGAACTCGCTATGGCAAACAACTGACACGACACATGTGAAAGTAATGAATTTCTGAATTCAAAAATTTCTATACACAAAAATGGAAAAACTGTTAGAAGTTTAGAGAGGAAGGATTTTAGAACTTTACGTGTAATGATTATTTGCTATAGCGATTTCGAAGCCCCATTTCTAACTGCTTTCGATAATTTCGTTTCAGACAACCACACGAAAGGAAACACAGCGCTCTTTTCTTGTTAGAGAAGATATTTTTTGAGATTAAACAACAGCAGAATCTCTTCGCTAATGATGCACCTGCATATTAATTTCTAACTCACAAACACACACACACACAAAAAAAAAAAAAAAAAACTTTATGATTATTTTAACGTATCTTTAAAAGAATATTAAAATTTGTGAAAATCGCAAAGTGTAAGAATGCTGTAAAATCAGGGGAATCATTTGCATCCATTCTGTATATCACACAAAAAATGAACGTAAAATTATTATTTTAGGAAATATAAACAGAAGTATGTAAACTTAGTTTAAAATGAGAGAATTAAAATCACGAATAAATATAATTTAAAATGTTTTATTCTAAATTTAAGAAATATGGTTTCTGAGCATACATGGCTAATTTGCGTTGAATGCAAAATAAGAATAGTTTATGGTTAATGATTAATAGAAAATATGATAATTTTAAAAAATAACTTCAAATTTAATATGGTATGCTTGTGAAGCTGAATGAATAAATATCATTAATTAATAGATATTCAATGTAGTTGACTAATACTTTCATATTGAGGTTTGATGAAAATTTTAAAAGATATGTTTATAAATTTACTGGCCCCCAAATGCTACTGATTTTAACCTTCCTATTAATGTGACTTTACCATTTTCAGTAAGTGATCTGGTATAAAGTAAAATGAAACATTTTCCTGTATTGCGATATATGGTTATTGTTACAACTTGTGAAAAGTAAAAACGAAAAATTTATTTTAATTATGCATAGTTGTGTGAGTACGATATTAAGACATATCCGTACTTATAGTAAAAACAATCGTGTATGGCTGTTAAAAGGACTCTCCACTTATCGTCCCCAGAAACCAGAGCCAATGTTATTCTATGGAGAATTTCGCCTCATTATAACCTAACATATATTTTTAAATTCCGTTTTCACATTCAGAAACTTCACAACTATTAAACAATTTATCGCTTTCTAAAAATTATTTTTTTAAATTTTTAATATTTTATTTTGAGGTTGTGAAATGCGAATTTTCGCAATGTGAAAATTTTTCATTTTTGTGCTTGATGAAATCTTAAAATAAATAAATAAATAAATAAATTTTTAGAAAGTGATAAATTGTTTAATAGTTGTGAAGTTTCGGAAATGAAAACGGAATTTAAAAATATGTATTAGTTAATGAATTATAATGGGGCAAAATTTCCCATAGAGTAACACTGGCTTCGGCTTTCGGAGACGATAGGTAAAGAGTCCCCTTAAATTATAAACAACGTTTCCTTTATTACAATATTGTATATAGTTATAGTAAAGGTGAAAGTGAGTCGAAGAAAGAGTGAATAAATGGTATTTGAAAACTAGAAAGTAAAATTGCAGATAACTCATAAATTATAAATTATAAAGCACTTTTCCATACTGCGGGATAATTGCAGTAATGTGACAATGACAAAGAGAATAATTGTATATGATAAAAATGAAAATGAAAATGAAAATTAATAAATTAAAAATTAAAATAATGCATAATGGTTGGATAATGAAAGATTTTTTGACATTATGGAATATAATGTAAAAAAAAAAAAAAAAAAAAAAGTGTGTGTGAGACAGAGAAAATCGGCGAATATTTAAATTAGTTCTATTTTAAAACAAGAAAGTTTAATCATATATCGCTTAGAGGAACGGTAGGGTATATGGGATATTCGAGTAAACTGAAATACACTTATATCTTACCTGCACGGTACTCCAACTTATCGGAAGTACGTCAGACTTCTTCACTGGTCCTCAAATATGAACGGCAGTTCAACCTATGTCAGTCAGAAGAGCAGTTTTTGTATCACACAACTTCTTTAGTTTATCCTTTTTGCAGGTAAATATTACGAATTTTGTAATTTATCTACAAAGCAGTAAAATGAGTGAAAATCTAGTGTCATTTCCGGTGGGGGAGTTGAGTTAGAAGACTCAACTATTGAGTCCCATGAATTTATTTCTACCAACACGTGCTTGAGGTGCATTTATTCTTTAGGATGGCGATCCAGGTAATATGGAATGCCAGTTATTATTTGCGATTTTTGTAAAACATTGAATGTTGATCATTTTTTCAGTACTGTTTATTTTTAATAATGATTTCAAAATAAAATGTTTATGTCGCAGTTATTCATGATTTTCTGTAAAAATACCACCCTATTTCATAATACCCTTTAAGGAAATGAGTATTCCCTATTTCCCTTCATAACTATTTACCCGCTTGGTCCATAGCCTTCTTTTTTTTCTTAACTAAAAATTTTGCATGTATTTTTTGCATCATGAAACCATCAAAACGCATTAACAACACTTAAAAGTTTGCAGTTGTCGAATTTACAATGATCCAAAATACTTCAGTTTATTATGGTGAGTTAAAGTAGAAATGGTATTCCATATTCACCTACTCTCCTCCCTAAATTATGAAACACTTTCCTATGGTTGGTTGGTTGGTGTCGTGTCATGGACAGAAAATAATTTTAAATGGGACCAAAGAACACTTTCCTATATGTGTAAGGAAAGAAAGAGCTAATTGGCTTGTGAGTGAAATTACTGAAATCTGTAAGAAATAAATTTCAATTTATTACTATTGTTATTTTGTTTTATTTGTGTTTCTGTGGTTGCACATAATCTTTTAATAATTTCAATGATATTTCATTATCAAAATAAATAATAAAGCTAAACATGTTAAAATAATAATAACTTCCCTTCAGATTAAGATGATCGACTGAAATTTTCAAAAAATAATTTTCTATCTTAAAAATAAATAACAATAATGATGCTAATAATATTAATTTACATTATGAAATTAAAAGTGTCCTGTTTCGTTTTTGCCGGGGAAAAAAAAAAAAAAAAAAAAAAAAAATCAATGAGAAAATGACAATGAAATAGCGACATTTTTTACCTTAAAACTTAGGTCAAATACTTATAAAGAGGATTTTATTTATTTATTAAAGTGAAGGTCATCTGTGTTTCTTTTTATTAATTAGTTTTCCTGGAAGAGTTCTAATATCACGGATACAGTTAAGAATTTTACCTATAGAGTGCAATCTTAGATGTCATTCATAAAAGGTCAATGCTATTTCTGAAGGGCGTGATGTACAATAAACTTTTACTTTCATTTTCTCTTTCAATTCTTGCTCAACCAAGTCTATCAAGTTCACTAAACCAGTTTATGTATTTATTCATTGTATAATGTGTAGAATAAGTGAAAATCTGTAATTATTATTATTATTATTATTATTATTATTTATGTAACGTCATTTTTTTTTCTTTTTAAATGTAACTAATACGGAATAATTATAAGATAATTTTTTTTTTTTTTATAAGATAAAAAACTCTTTTAATTTTCTGTTGAATCATACCTATAAAACTACATTAGCACTTATAAAAAAAAAATTAAAGTGATAATGACATAAATTTTTGTGAGATGCATAATTTAACTTTTTACAATTTTTTAACGTTCACGTTGAATCAAATGTATTTATTTTTATATCGAAAGGAAATGAACTCGTAAAATTTTTTTAGGCAACAATTAAATTATATCTAATATTTTAATGGCTATTTTTAAAGCTATTAGGAGGTTAGTATTTTCATATTTTAATTAATTAAATGAAAACTAATCAAAAATTCGAAAATCGGGCTTCGAAGTATTATATTGTCATCGGGTTTCGAGCTATTCTGAAAGTTTCAAATATCAAGTTAGTTAAAAATCGATTGCAAGATTTGTACCGGACAAACAAGAATAGAAGTAAATAAAAACATGGTAAAATATAATCAAACTTAACGCTAAATATGTTGTTATTAACGACAGACAACGTATAGAATTTTAAAAAGGTTAAATTTCCTTTTAAATTGTGACAAAATTTTATGAACTTTCTTTTCAGAATATAAATTGGCAGTAAATAATAATAAAAATAATAATAATAAAAGGTAAACCAAATTGTGGATAAAGATTAAAAGGATGGTTGAAGGTAGATAAAAGTCAAGGGAAGAATAGGGTCCCGTTTGTTGTAAATTGATTTCGAGAAGTCACCGTAAATTGGTACTGAACTCATTTTGGATAAACTTCTGAAATTTAATCTAGGGCAAATGTAGCTTTCTTTCCACAATTTGACATCTTTAAAACGGACTTTCCATAAAAATTGCTTACCACCAGTCTATCCTTCTCAAATTGGTTTCTTTTAAATTAAAATTAACTCATTAAAATATCTGAAATCGTCAAAGGCTCTAATGTAATAGAAAGTGCTAGAAAGATTATTTTTGAAAGTTTGAACGGATGTAGAAAAAAAAAAAAAAAAAAAGAGAGAGAGAAGAAGAAGATGATGCTTTAAAAGAACGGTAAAATTTCTTAATAAAAATTTAAATTGAAAATAAATAAATAAATAAAAATTTTAGGGACCTCTAAAAGTTGGGATCTTTTAGTTACGTTTCTATTGCCGCAATTTGAAAATCAAAGCCTGAGTTTTTCTTCGAGTATTTTTATCTATTTCGAAAAAATTTCGAATATATGCTACTCGAGTTTTATCAGACATAAAAGAGAAATTATAAAATTAACAAAAAGTTTATATTGAATACTTCCTAATTTTATACCGTACCGCAGATTATTCTTTTGAAATCGTCGCAACTCCTCTGTATTAACATTTTGCATACTGAGATTTAAACATTTGCAAATCTAGTTCAAGTTTTATACGGAGCCGCTTTTTACCCGAGTCTCCTCCCACTCGTACCCTCCATTATTCACAAATAATTCTCTTTTCAAATCTTAAGGCTTATTTTTATGATAAAAATTGCTATTTAAATTAGTGGTGGAGGACCCAGGGAAAAAATATGAACCCTACGAACGCTATTATAGTTCAAATGTGAGTTAGATTTAAGCCGGCAATTTTTATTTTATTTATTTATTTATTTTTTCAGAATTATTAATGACCAGTTGCACGATGTTCATTTCGTAGCCAAATGGTTAACTTTCTGGTCTTCAGGTGCAAGTGCTGAGTTCGAATCTCGGTTTAAGCTTGGATGTTCGTAGTGGTTTAGAATCCATTTTAAGCCATATCCCGTCTAATTAGGAAACCTTTATTGTTAAGGCTCCCTTCGTCTAATGAGTCTTAATATAAAAATATAACCGCACCCCAACTCGTAGATCGGCACTCGAAACCGAAACGCTATTGCACAATTTATAGACATACATCTGTACGACCATGGTGCAACTAAGCGGATAATTCGAGAACAATCTGAACTGTGATAGATAGAAATCTAGATTTCATTTTGATTCTGGGCGTTCTTATATATCGCACTAAAAGTTAAATGACAAGTTTAACAGCTTAACCTTCAATCACTTATTAAAAAAATAAAAGTGTAGGGGAGAGTGGGGTTGAATGGGACAATAACAAATTGTTTAGGTTTTGCAAGCACCATAAACTTGACAATTTTTTTTATATATGGTAGTTCTGAGGTCATTCATGAAGTGTAGTTTCAGAATTGTGCTATCTACAGAAGGGCAGAAAAAAAATTAAAGTGTCTTTTTCTGCTGCCAAAGTAAGTTTTTACTGATTCAATTAAGTAGTAGTTAAGAAATTATCTGTTTTCTTAAAGTTGATATAACTGTTATATGATGAAAAGGCATAATCTTTTATTGTGTTTATGATATTCAAGAAGAATATTGACAATTGTTCCTTAAGCTTATGTCCTGTTTTATATGATCATGTCGTGGTGGGGTTGAATGGGACAGTTTGAATGGGGATGAATGGGAGATTCCCCACTATGTGCTAATTTAAAATTGTACACAAGAATTATATTAAAACAAATCGTAAATAGATTTTCAATATTTTTATAACCTGTAGTTCAGTAGTCATAACATAGAATTATAAAAGTAGCATGGATTTAGAGAAAAATAGATTGAAAATAATTGCTCTGATTTTTGTTTATAATAATTATGATTAAAAAAAAATTATAAGTTAGAATATTTAGTGCAAATTAAATCAATAATTAAAATAAATAAACTAATAAACTAATAATAATTTGATTAAAATCACAATTTCAATCAAGCTAATTAAATAAATTCTGGTGATTATTAATGAAATACAGAATAGAATGTTGATTTTCCCGATCAGTCGGAAACAAAAATTTATCTGGATAATTTGTACTCCATTATAATGATTTATCTCTTTCTAGTGTCATATTTATTTATTTATTTTTAGATTAGATCTTATTAGAATAAATTACCAAAGCCTAGAGCACTAAGAACTGCACGAACCTAAGGACTTTTGTTTCTTGGTGTTAATTTGAGTCAATACATCAGTTTATGTTAATTTCAGTGATTTCATAGTGTGTAATAAAATCACACAAACCAATTTAACTTTAAAAATTTATTTACTTTCCATTTTGTTTACTTTTCTTTGTTAACTGCAGTCCTGTCCCATTCATCCCCATAGGTGGGGATGAATGGGACAATGCACATGCATGTAAAAAAACATTATTATTAATTAAAAATGATAACATTTTTATTAAAGTTAGTATGTTTATGTGTAACTGATTAGTGAAGTGTACTTAAGAGCAATGTTGCAAAATTCTAAATTACATATGGCCGACGTCATCAATAAAAGCATGAAAAATGTCCCATTCATCTCCACTCTCCCCTATTGTATGATTTTATAAATCAATAGCATATTTTTTCCATGAGAACATCGCAAAGAAATAATTAGTCATGTGAGTAACAGATTAGATGACGCACGGTTTATATATTGCAATAATGCAATATCAGATTCTGAAGAAGAATTACTCATGAGTATGAAAATGCAGAGGAAAACCATGCCCAGTGTATTAGTGATGTTACTTTCTTCGAAGTAAACTTTTGAAAACATACACTCCCGCTGAAAAGTTTAGCAAGATTTGCAAAACGATCAGTTTTTTTCAAATTTAAATATTTATCTTTCGATGAAATGTTTTCAAACATTGAGTTTTAAAGAACTGAGACTTCCTCATGTTTTTCAGTGAAGACTGGTTTAAGATAACATTTAGGGGGCCGGTAACAAATTGAGCAAAATCAATAATGTTTGTGATCACCCTGTATCAATAAATGATAGAAATTATCTGTAACTGAAGGATATGATAACACAGAGATGAACAAGACATTTGGTTATTAAATTATGCAAAGAAAAAAAAAAATTATCGTTCGCACATGCGCAGTGAAAGCACTTTTCATAAAAATGCTAATATTTCATGAAATATTTAAGATATTTGTAGTCTGATTGCAGCATATTATTTCAAAAAAGTTTTTTCAATTTATTTGAAAGTAAGAATAATTTTCGTTTAAAACTCTACATTTACTTATTTATTTATTTATTTTTTTTAGTTTTTAAAAAGATGCATATGTATTTTCTTTATTTAACAATATATATTTACACAAATGCATCCACAAATTGTTCTAAAACTATATTACCATATACTATAGTTACAGATTTTTTCGTTCATTTAATGATACAGGGGGGATTACAAACATTATTGGTTTTGCTCAATTTGTTACCGGCCCCATAAATGTTGTCTTAAACCAACCTCTCTCAAAAACATGAGGATTACCTGGTTCTTTAAGTACCCTATGTTTAAAAACATTTCATCGAGAGATAAGGTTTTAAATTAAAAAAACTGATCGTTTCCAAATCTTGGTAAACTTTTGAGCAGGAGTGCACATTGGGAAGTGGCACAAAAAGAAATATTTACTGATGCATGTTAGTAATTTTAAAACTAGGTATTTTAGAAAGCTTTACAGAAATAATGCAAATAGCATAAAAGAATAATTGATTAATTTTCTCACAGTATGTTTTCGGGCGTCATTACGTAACAAAACATTGAAACGATGCATCTAAAAGTGACCAGTAAAAAATAATTATAAGATAAAAGAACTAAGCTCTATAAAATATTTAAATATTCATGAAATACTTTGAATCGCACGATGCGATGGAACATTTATATGAAAATAATTGTTAGCGAAATATGATGACGATAATAATAATAACTAGCAAACCCGTGCGAAATATTCGCACTTTCTTTATTTTCTTATTTACCTTTAAAATTTGAAACTCATAAATGTTATACCAATTTCACCACCTAATTAAAATTTTAATTTACCAGAAGCTAAATTATTATTAAAACCAAATTAATATTGTACAATAGTGAAAGCAAAATCATTCAAAAGAAGGTTTCCAAATAAAATTCATGGTTCAAGACCCAATTTTCATACTTCCACAGGCAGTACAATTTTAATATAGGACTCCCACGACGCCTTTTAAATTTTTGTCGTCATGTTGGCGATGACGTTTTATTAATTTTGGTATATATATAATAAATAAATAAATAAAATAAAATAAAATAATTCCTATTTTGATTATATTTTTTATGATTGTGTTTTTTAGTCAATTTATGACACAAAAGTTCATATTCTGTATATATCTTTAAAATATTGCTAAGTTTAAAATGACGCTTGCAAAGGTTCTGAAGAAACCTGTTAAAAATACATTTTTTCGTAAAATAATCTCATCAGACAAATGTCCTCATTTTTTTCTTGTTAGTCCATCGAGCTAAGTCCGCGTGCTTAAATATTGCCCATGTATAAATATTATTTTTTTATCATCGCGTATCGTATCGTTTCGACAAAAAATAAGTGTAACTGGTCCACGTTAGAGAAATGTTATATAGATAATTGCTATCACTGCCCCATGAGAATAGTTGCAAGTGAATATAAATGGGAATTATTGGCAGATGCAGCTGTAAATTATGTTGTAACAAAATCAGTGTTCCATGACTTCTTTCATTTGTTTTGTCACATCTTTCAATTTTCAGGTTAACGTAATTATTAAGAATCATAACTGATTTCTAATTTCATCCGCTAATGGAAATCAATTGTTTTATTTCAGGTGACCATCAACCCATTGTAGAAATGAGATGAAAAAATAAAAGAGAGTTCTTAAAGATCGAATTACCATTGTCCAGTTTTTCACGTATTAAAAGAAAAGGGAAAAGTTGCAGAAATATACAATTACGTTAGCTGGAAGACAATTTTAGTGCAATAGAATGACCATATCAATAACTTGGAAATGTGTTAACGAAAATAACTGTCAAAGTAAAAATTAGGGGTAATATTTTTGAATTATTGTTTAATTAATCTAGTTTTTTGATAATTAATGCGGTGCTCTTTATTTATTTTCTTTTAAAATTATTTCTAATATGGAAAAATGAAATTCCTCATCTACCACTATTATGACAGGACAGAGGGTATATAATAATAAAGGTTATACAAATTAAAAGAAAATATGTAATGCTAAAAATTATTCATGAAAAACTTTCAAATAAAATGGTTAGTTCAGATAATTAATATCACTGGGTTAATTTAATAGTAGTTAATTAATAAGATTAAATGATTAAAATTTGTATATATATATTATTTGCAGTTAATTTGAAAGAATTTTTTAAATACTTTTACTCGACAGAATTATTATATTTTTAATTCGGTTTATAAAATACTTTGTTGCATCTTTTAAATATAATTAACAGATTAAGTATACACTCTGAATTATATTATAGTGCCGATAATTGCGACAAAATCTTTAAAAATCCACTTGAGTTAAATTTCTTATGATAATCTGCGGTGAGCGTTTTTTTTTTTTTTTTTTTTTTTTTTAAGAATATTTGTAAGGGAAATTAATTATTTACCAAATGTCTACATATGAAATTACAACAATATTATTACAAGTGATAATAATATTGTGATCATTAAAAACAGGCAATTTATTTCTTTAAGCAGGATGATTATTTCTTAAATAGAAAAACTCATCATGTGCCAGCAAATTCTGTTTCAGACTTCAAAAATAAAACAGTATTATTTCCAGATTAAATCATCTTAGGCAGGTGTTCATCTGACTCTTTTATTTATTTCTACTGCATCTTTACAGTTTCCTAATTTTTAGAACAAATATTTGTAATCGACTTACCAACCAGATAATTTAATCTTTTTATTTAACATTATTTTTATATTTTTGCATTTTTGCCTGAAGCTTTCTAATTTATAAGTAGTTTTATTATAGGGATTATTTATTATGAATACATATAGTGTAACGTTTCTACAGAATAGTCTTAGAAACATATGTATATATGTTTAAATAAATAATTTAGGTCATCTGTTCATTTTGTACAATAATAAACACTTGCACTGAATCCATCATCATCCTGTCGCTGTTTCCTAACAGATAGCATTACCAGGACTACGTGCATATAATTTCAGATGGTAATGCATCGATAAGAAAGAATTGTCGCTAAACTTGAACTTCCGTGCATGTTAGTTCACCACAATGTAGACAACTCCCCCCCCCCCCACACACACACTTACTTCTACAAATGTCAAGTTTTGGGCCAAGTAAAGAATATTTGTGCAGAATTTTATTGTACTCTTTTAAACAAAAGAAATCTGCAACTGAAGAACACGGAATTCTTCTTGAGAGTTACAGTGAGCATGCTCTGTCGGAAACGACATGCAGAGACTGGCTTCGACGCTTCAAAAGTAATGATTTAGATCTTAAAGATAAAGAACGCTCTGGCGCACCGAAAAAGTTTGAAGACGAATAATTGGAGTTATTTCTTAAAGACCCATGTTAGACGCTAGCTGAACTTGCAAACTCATTGCGAATAGATGACACAACAGTTTCGAAAGCATTGGGAAAGATCTAGAAACAAAAACATTGGGCGCCGTACAAAAAAATAAAAAAGCGATAACGATAACTTATTCAAGGTCTTAATATTATGTCTTATCCTGTCAATATTCTTGTAAAATAACATAGAAAAATATTTTCATGCACTTATAAAAGCGAATTTTTCATACATTCTTGACGGGGAAAGAAAAAAAAAAAAAAAAAAAATGGCAATTTTGGACATTTACAGAGGTGTTGTGCGACAAAACAATGATTTTACAGTCAATAATAATTAACAATAATTATACTACATTATATAATTAGTTTTACCGAAGGGAATTTAAAATAATTCTATATAAATTTAAAATACAAAACCTTTATCATTTCTGTTTGTAATAGTCGATGATATTTGTGACATTTTTATCTCGATTGGTAATTGAATGCTGGCTGTACTCTCTCAACAGATTTATTCTAACACTGACTTTCGAGAGCAGTGAGCTAAGTACAACGACAGCACATAATTACCATTTCAGAGATACTGCATATAGGCGACCATTAGATAAACGGTATTGCATAGGAAATGTATTCTTTTGGTTAGTTGTTTTATACATATCGAAAAAACTGCATGAATATAATAAAACGATAACAGCCATTCAGGGGAATAAAAATTTTAAGTTAATGGTCTGTATGCAGCCTCATGTATATGCAAAATTTTGAAACGTCACTCAAGATCCCTTTCTGCACTTAATCTTAATTTTAATATTTGAATCAAAGCAATGAGGAATTTGCACATATGGGGGATTTGAACAAAATCCTATTCTTCTGGTAGTTTTAGGCCCATAAATTTCAAAAAGTTTATTAAAAATGCAAAAAAAGTTCTCATTAATTTTAAAAATAACTTTAAAAATAACCAAAAATCACGTGACTTCAAAACGCTGCCTGACGCCACACTTTATGATGCTTCAATGTTTACATTTTGTTAGCCTGGTTAGTAAGCAGCAATTCGTTTTAACTTTCGTAATTATCAACTGTTTATGTGATTTCTGAGCATTTCTCTTTCATCTTATAATCATTTAATAACATTATCACCATTTCCCATTATCATTTATTTTCAACTGTGTTCTTTTCATGGCGGTTATCCAATGTTTTCGTTTAATAGGATCCTGTGGAACGCTAAAGAATAACTTTTGAGAAGCATTAGCCGTTGTATTACTGCAAAAAGGTAAAATACAATATTTATACTACTATTTTTTAATATCCGTCATTATTATAACATACGAAACCTATTTCACTGATTCCAGAAGCCAAAACAAAGCACGAAATTGAATGTAAACAACGATTACTTCCGTTTGTTGTTATAAAGAGTGACGTCACGATATATTGTACTGCGTTTTCTCAATAGAGTAAATAGTGCGATGTTAAAATTGTTATAAATCAGTCATTAGATTTCAAATAAAGAAAATGTATGCATCTATTTTCTTACCTTTTCACTTTCTATTATATAAGAATAAAATCAGAAAATGTGCAAATTGTCTATTACAAAATAAACGTTTCAGCGGAATATTAAAAAAAAAAAAAAAAAAAAAAAAAAATGTCCATCTACAAAAGCCGTCTAAAAAAGCAGTTGACATTATTTGGGCGTTGAAGAAACTATTGAAAACGTACTCTGTGTATACAAAATGAAATATTCAGCTAAATACAACATTTACATTGCAGAAATACCTATAATTTTGGAATAGCTTATTCCAAAATTATACGTAATCAGGAAAAATACAAATAGCGTACTTACTATTTGAAAATATTTTCTGTGTGAAATAAATATTATGTATGACATTTACCTCCTCAAATATAGACAATAGTTGGTGGGACACATTGCCAATAATCCTGGCGCTGCTTACTTGCACATGTTTTCATTTGTATACTTAACAAATGTGAAATAAACTGTGGCAATAAATTTCTTAGATTAGTAGCATCACCACAAAATTTTAATTTTTAAAAATTAAATCATAGCTATTTAATATAATTAAGTGAGAATCTTATTAGTAAGCATACAGTGTTATTAAACCTATTTATCATCCCTTGCACGCTTATAAGCGTACTACGTCACAAAAAAAACTCGCTCTTTTTCTCAATCTTAATTCCATCTTCCTAATGTGTGACCAGACTAATGAATTAACAGTAGTAGTTGTCCTTTGTATGTTAAACTTGCTAAATGATGGCCGTGAAGCCGGATATTTATTTCTTCGAAAGAATTATTTTTGTTCTTACTGGAAGATAATTAAAATAATTCGCTTCTAGAAAATCTACTTCTTTCTAGTTGTTTCTCTATTTTGCGATTCAGTGCATAGTAGTATTCAAATATTGAAAATCTGGGGAAAAAGCCGCAACTAGAACAGTGTGGGTAGTACCCTGGCACTTAAAAACGAACTTGACAGGTATTGACCAATAACATATACTTCACCGACGCATTGTTAATTTGTAAAAATAATAATAAAATAATAATAATAATGATCAAAACGTTTTCTGCCGAGCACCAAATAGAACTAACTAATAATTTCAATATTTTTGAAGGTGAAAATCTTAATTTTAGACTCCGCAGTAATTATGAATATCAATGAAGTCTAAGGGGGGAAAATCTAGTACCAAATCGAGCTGTTGTAGTGCTAAGATGGAAACAAAGTTACGCTTATATTTCTCAATGAGATTTTCTAAAATTTTTTGAGCTAACACGTTAATGATCGAATTAAATTTGCCTATTGTATTTTGATGAATATCTCAAACCTATTTAAATATGGATTAGTGACAGTAAAAAATATGAGATTGAAACAATTTTTAAGATTGTTTTAAAACTGTATTCGGTCCTCATTTAAGGATGCTGATAATAAAAAAGAATAATAATAATAAAGAACTTCGAGATAGCAAATAAATTATGTGTCATATGTTAGCTCAAATCTATAAAGTAAAGTATTATACCATTATTTATCTTAACTTTAGTTTGTATACCTGCGCTAAATGTAAATGCATGTGTTAGTATGACTAATCATAAAATGACGACCGAAATCACGAAATAATCAATAGAAGATATATGGCAATTTGTCAATTATTTATAGTGCTGCCATCAACTGATACTAAAGAAAAAAAAAATCATTTCCAGTGAAATATAAAGATTCCACGTGCCGTTTTATTAACTATCTTCAAATAAGGAAGCTGGTATTGATGGGTTAATTGTTGAAATAGCTATTATATGCAGTCAGTCTTCAATTGGTGAAGAACATTTAAATAGGATGCTTTACTAGAAGCTCTACTTTCCTGTGTTGTTTTTAATTAAGCAGAATTCGTATCTTCTTACATTTTACTTGTTTCGACAAGATATAAAAGGTAGTTGGCATAGGTGGACTCTGCTCAGTTCCCCATCATATTTATACTCTCATCAATTTCTAGTGCGAGACATATTATAATCACGTTAAAAGAAATGAATTTGACCAAACGCTTGATACAGTGACAGAATGAAATCCCCGCCTAATAGGCTATCCACCGTTCACTTCCATATATTTATCTTATTCTAATCTATTAATTTATTTTATCAGGGTCCATTCCGTTGTTTAGTTTTCATGCTACTATTTCCAGTGCAATAATCCTCAAAATTCAGATTCATATGAAAAATTTACAATTTCGCTATGTTGATAAAATCGTAAATTACGATTAATTTACGAAATTTTCCTACTAGAATATTTGTATTCAATCATGTTCAAAAGAATATCATAAATGTACTTTTGAAGTTGTCTAATGTATTTATGATCTTCAAAATGGAAGTTTATGCTCAATTTTGCCTTATTCTGACATGTTAAGTAAATCGTAAATTCCAAATAACTTACGAATTTTTTAAATTGGAAAAATCATAGTCTATGATATTCATGCCAGTATCCTAAATAATATTTCGAAAGTAGTTTGACATCTTTACGATGAAAATATCCCTCAAGATTGACGTTTATGTGAAATTTTGCTCTATTCTGCCATGTTAAGAAATTTGTAAATTTCCAATAACTTACGAAATTTTTATACTGGAAAATTCATAGTCATTAATGTTCAGGCCAGTGTCCTAAATAATATTTCAAAAGTAGTCTGACATCTTTACGATGAAAATATCTCCCAAAATGGACGTTTATGTGAAATTTTGCCCTATACTGCCATGTTAAGAAATTCGTAAATTTCCAATAACTTGCGAAATTTTCAAAGTAGCATATTTATAGTTACTGATGTTCATTCCGGCAACAAAACGGATATTTTAAAACTGGTCTGACATTTTTACAGTAAAAAGTTTCCTTTTAATGTACGTTTAAGTGAATTTTTGTCCTATTCTCCCATGTTAAGAAAATCTCAAATTTCGAATTACTGCTGAAGTTTTTTAGTTCGAATGTTGCAAATGAATAGGGTTCTTGCCAGTATCGAAAGTAATATTTTAAAACTGATCTGACCTCTCTGCGAACATTTGTTCGTAAAATATCGTGTAAACATACTAACAAACTAACGGACTAACACACTAACAGACACCCTACAGACAGACACCATACAAATTTTGTCATTTTCGGATTCCTCACACCTGAAAACGTATAAAAAAGTCAAAAAATTGGCTTCGAAATTTTTCACGATTACCTAAGTTCCCCATACCTATAGTATGATGGTGAACTAAAAAATTATCATTTCAGTTAGTCTTCTACATAGCAATGTGCTATGGGCTATCAGTATTTGTTCAACTTTTCGTAAATATACTTTCATTCCTACTTAGTTGGTATATGATATTAAGAGTCCTTATATTATATTTCTTACTAAGAATATGCGTACCATATTCAGTTTATTTGCAACTATGTGTAAAAGAATTCAGATGGTTGGTATAAAGTAACATGAAGTGTTCAGAGTTTTACAGTTTTCAGTGTAATGCGTCAAATGTAATAAAATAAACATTATTTAAATGTTCATTGATGAGCATTTAAATAATGTTAAATTGTCTTAAACATAGAAAAATTTGCAAATACTTTTAAATCTACGAATAGATTTTTTTTTAAATACTTTTAAGTTTTTATAATTATAAATTATTTCAAAGATTTAAAAAAGTTTTTTTTATTTTGTTTTCGTTTCTCTTTTTTAAGACAACCTGGATTTAAAAACTTGATTATAGTGCAACAAATACAGATATTGAATCGAAATTTATCATAATTTTGATTCACGGTGAAATAAAGATACTTGGACTTTTCTTGTTTTATTTATAGTTCAGAATGATTTTGCATATTCTAGCGATTTACGTAAAACATCTTGAATTGTCTCTAAACTTTTGTGGTATTCTTTGATCTTACTAATTTTATTTCATAATTTATTCAACATCTTTATTCTCATTAGATGATGCGTAATTAAACAGTTTTATTTTATGAGAGAGGACATGAAAAAAAAAAAAATAATAATAATAATAATAATAATTTACGGTTATCCCCAATAAATTCCACTTAACTACGGTTAACGAAAAATTCTGATGGTCAGTTGAGATGTCTAACACGATATCAAATGAACCTCTAATTATTTGTCCTGAAATGTTTTAACATCTTAATTTATAATTCCTTGGTCAAAATGATTCTGATTTATCATTGTGTATTAATATTTTATATGTTTCTGTGTTGTATGACTATGGCAGTTTGCTATTCATCTGGATAACAGTTTATTAAATTTATTATGAAAAATTCAACAGCGAAAATTTTATTTTTCAAGAATAATCCGCAATGGAGCGCAGAATTTTTCTACGTGCCAGTTAGCTTTATGAAGGTATAAATAAATCAAATGACTGTATCTTATTATGTATATATATATTTATTACGGCTTTTCATGAGTTATTGTGTTTATTTTTTGGGGGCATCTTCTCCTCAGCTGATAGTTTAATGTTGATAACACCTAGTCAGTGTTCCTATCACGAGGTATTTTATAAGCAGTTTAGTTGTTAAACTTTTGAATCCCAGAAAAAATCTTTAAAAACATATACGATAATTGTTGCAACAGAAGCACATTCGCAACACGACAAATATTGAAAGCCATGGATCATATTCTAATATCTCAATCAATCAGATAATCGTAGTAACTATATATCTATTTTTTTTTTTTTTTTTTTTAATAATTTTTAAGGTGAAAATAATCGTGATCATTTTCGATCACCTTTAGCTAATTTTCAGTAGTTTGCTGAGCCTCTTGACAGAAAACAGTAACTGCATTACAAAGTGTGACGATTCACGAATGTAAATTTTCAGCCGGAAGAATACAAAAATGCATAAAAATGCAATAACTACAACTTGTCCTCTTTATAATATATCGTCCACCTCCACCTTGAAAGATCGGGCTGACAATGACCTGGTGCGAACTTGTTTCGACCGAAGGACGAAGAGAGAAATAAGTGCTCCGGGCAGGACATTCACTTTTTAAACTTTAAGGAACTTATAAATGATTGAACAAGGCCAGTAAAATGTATACTTGGGTTTCTCAAGAGCAGTTTTAGTATCCCGGAGCATATCTGGAATATATCATCAAAAAGATACTGTCTTATTTTAGTTTTTACTGAATTGTAAAGATTTAAAAAAATTGTATTCGTTATTGCATGTTTAATTGAAAGTAATTATCTTGAAGCACATAATATGCTTAACCTTATAATAATAATAACAATAATAGATAAAAGTTTTTTTTTTTTTTTTTTTTTCCTTTTTTTAAGTTCAAATAGATTTTACGATTTTTTTTTTCTCTTTCTCTCTATGAATTTGGATTTTGCTTTTCGAGATTGTCGGGATATTTATATCTGAATTTATTTTGTATACCTTTTAATGACATTACTGGACGTATTAGCTCTAAAGTTCAGATTATCGATACTATTTGCACGGCAAAACTTTTCCCAGATAGCTCACTTGCTGACAGGTACAATTTCCCAATGTCTCATTTACCTAATAGCTGATTTGTTCGACAGGTACAATAAGTGCCGCAAGCCTCTTTTCCGATAGAGGTACTCTAGACACAGGAAAAACTGTCTTTCCAAATAGTTTATTTGCCCGACTGGTACATTTACTTGTGGTATTATCAGTTGATTTTAGGGATGCAGCAGCCCGAGA
Organism: Salticus scenicus; assembly: GCA_963930645.1. Lineage (NCBI taxonomy): Eukaryota > Metazoa > Arthropoda > Arachnida > Araneae > Salticidae > Salticus > Salticus scenicus. Next base: position 57,774,091 of record OZ005652.1, on the reverse strand, counting down.
AAAATTTATAAGCTAGCAATCGATTCAAAATACATTATAGTATTGAAAAAGAAAAGCTGGGAAGTAAAGTAGCTGTTGGGCGATTGAGCTATTGAGCAATCATAAATGTGGGGGAAATGAGCTATCGAGCAGTTGTACTTGTTGGACAAATATAGCATCGGAAATCGAGTTATCGGACAAACGTAACATATCTTTATTGGCTATATTTGCTTTTTTGTTAAGAACAAGAGCTGAGCTTTATCAACCTAATCCAAAAGATCCTGGTTATTTAGTTTGACAAAACTTGAACTGTGTTTGCACAAAATGTGTCATTTATAGGATTGGGTATCTTCATCACTAAATAAACCAATTATTTATTTATTTATTTATTCTTTTATTTTATTCTTTTATTAATTGTGCTGCGTACATTAATAAAAGAAAATAACCGCATAAATTGCAATGTTCTGCATAAGTTGTTTTTTAATTTATTATTGAGTATATAGTCAATTTTCTGATTCCATAGTAGTGTTTAATAACTGGAATATTTTTTTTTATAAAATGAAACAATTATTATATAACCAGCTGCCTAATAAAAAAGTGATTTGTAAGATTTATTGATTTCAAATGAATTTTCTGGTGTAAAAATTTTACATTTTGAAGTTAGGATTAATAAAGATTAATTTTATTCATAAAATTAATGTGGTATTATCTGTTTATAAGATTTCATATAGATGAGGACGATAAAATCTTCAAAAGAGATTTTTAATTCACTTGCTTAATTGAGAAATAATTGTTAATCTTCTCAAAGTCTATGTGTTTCTGATATTTATCTTATGACTGGTATTAACATATTATTGTGTATTAAAATAAGAATAAAAATATTTTTATCTAAGATATATTCTTTACCAATTGCATTTTTTAAAATACTCACAATAAAACTTGAAGATTAAATACTGTGACTGAAGTCACTCCGAAAAACTCTCGTAAGTTTCTTCTGTATAGGACGCTTGGTAATGTGGCCTTAAGGAATTTCCTCCGAATTCTAAGGAAGTATACTCTGAATACCACATTTTTTTGCAACTTTTATAAGAATTATGTTTCAGCTTTTACTGAATTTAATCAAACCAAATCTAATTCAATTTTACTGCATATTGTCAAATAGCAGTGTTGCAATGGGACATTCTTCACGGCATGCTGGTTTGTGGTAGGTCGAATTTTACGATCACATAATTACTCCAGATTTGATTTTCAAGATAAAAATTATGTTGATTCAGTTTTTATTTAAATCCTACATCATTATTATATGCGTTATTATAATTACTATATTATACTGTTCGTGATGAACATTACAGCTGTTTATAATAATAATAATAATAATAATAATTATTATTATTATTATCCAATGACGGGAATAAGTAGTTCGCACTTTTTAATGTTGTTCCAAATGAAACGTTCATACAATTTGACCGTCAACTAAAACGATCTTTGAAGCACCATTTTTCTCTTCATGAAAATTCTAAAAGATTCACGAAATACGAGAGAAAAAAAAGAGAGTATTAAATAATATATTAGAGCGTAAAACAACAGAAATCCATAGGATTCATTTACAGAACACTGGTCAAAAAACAGCTCAGAGAATAGTATGTATAGAAGAATAGTATCAGGTTCAGAGAATAGTGTGTAAATCTATGATCAGTGTCACCCGAGAAACTAAGAACTGCTTCGCCTTTCACGAACTTCACTCTACATAAATTGTTTGAGGTCTTGAATTTAAGAAATTTGGCCAATATCACAGAGACGTCTAGCTGTTTCCTTAAATATTTGTCGTAAAACTTCGAGAAATGGTTTTTCTGAAAGTACCATTTCTTCACCAAGTTTTCAGAGAAGACCAACTCGCCAATTCACCAATCCGCGTTTGTAATGGTCGATAGATGGCGCTTTTTCAGCTTTTGTTGTTAGTAAATATAATAGCCACGTGTATTAATTATTGTTCTATTTGTGTTACTACTTAATATTCGTGCTATAATTTCTCTGCCATTACATCATGGAAAATTGATTGCTTTTGGAAAAAATATTTCAGTTTATTCAAAGTTCGATCGGAAGTAGTTTTTTAATTGAAGCTGAACAAATATTAGTTTCAAATCATCTGATTAATTCTTTACTTCCATTAGCCGAAGCAACTGAAATTTTAAATTTGTCATTTGGAAATAAATGGAAGCTTAATTCTGGATTTCTTGATCCTTTGGAGTTACACTGTAGCACACAACAGTATGTGTTATCTTTTTTACCGGATTTATTCATTTTTATTCAATAAATATATGTGAAACTAAACATCGGCAAGCAATGGCGTCTCGAAGAAAGCCGAAAGCTATTCATGTTAATTGTAATTTCACCTTAGCCCACCAGAGGGCGAACATTTCATTACAATTGCGGATAGTTCACTCATTTCGTTACAAAGTCCTTCCGATGACTTGATCTCAATAGCCATCAGTTTAAAGAACTCTACTTATAAATGATTTTTTTTTTTTTTTTTTTTTTTTGGGGGGGGGGGGGGCAATGATAAAAAAACTTACTTTCCGGACATTAAGTTTTTGGTTCTGTTTGAAACAGTTTCGGGCGAATAAATGTATTATTTACATATACGTAACAATTATTTATAGTCTATTATCAATAATTCGACTGTATCATTTAAATATTTTAGAACAATTTCACTTGATCATTGAAATATATTAGAATGATTTTATTATATGTGAGAAAATTTTCTGATGGCTACAGTATGACAGTTTTAAATATTCCAACATTTTATTTTATACTATAAAAATTAAAACAATTTTCGTTTTAAAGTTATTTACTTTTTATTTTTCAGCTATAATTCATTATTTACTTTAATAGTCGTTTAAAAAATTTTTGTTGGCTATTATTTGACAAACATTATTTTGAGGTTTTTATGCAGTTGTTTTTCATATTGATGTCATTATTGTTATAATGTATTTATTTTACACTTATTTCAGAGATAAGATCTTCTATCATTTTTCATTTAGACATGTCGTTTTCTACAATTTTTCCGCTTGCTGGATTGTATCTACCAACGTGTTAACACATGCGTGTATAAGAGATGTTATGTAATAGGTTGTGCAATTTTTTAGCCCTCTTAATAAATATATTCCCGCATTAAACATGCAGTTAATAAACAAAAGTTCTTAAAACTAACTAGACATTTAATTAATTTTGGTACTAATGTGATGGTACTAATGATATTTATTGTCATACAAATTATAATGAATCTTATATAACTGCAATATATTGATGTTCTTCATTGAATACTTCTTTCATACATTTATCTGAACTTTTAAAATTAAACCGATGTTTGACTTGACCTCGAAATGGAAGAGAATTAGAGGAAATGACACAAATGTTAATTGCTTCCTTATCTATTCATTGATGACAACTCTGATTGTCTTTTAATTATATTTATTGTCCTGTGCGGGCGAGATTTTTTAAAAAATTATCCGCCATTTTGTTTACAATGTCAGTCGTGTTAAAGCTGTCAGTCTGTCTGAAACCTGAAAAATAAGAACTTTTAAGATAAGATATCGCCCTGTATTTCAAAAACACACAACAATTGTTTTGGATTAAAATAATTATGAATAACCTTTCAACATCCTTCTCATTTTCATATACAGCAGGTACAAGCGCAGCGTGAGAGCTACAATATATTTTGCAAATTATGTGTTATCTTGCAAAGTTTTCATTTTTTTTCTCAGTTAACAGAGATGCTACGGTGCATTTTACTGAAAATTATCACAAATATGATCCCCTCTCTTTCAGATCATACATATGAGCCTCTCCCCCCCCCCCTCCCCCTAAAATAAAATAAAATAAAGTTTTGTCCAATTATCCTTTCTTACACTTTAAAAAAAACACGTAAATTTACGTTCCTTCGCCCGTTTAATTTTTACGGTCACGGCCGTTTTTACCTACAACACGGGCACACTCGTATTTTCTGATATGTCTTGATATTTTCCGCTACACCACAAGATTCTCAACAGTCTTTTACCACTTTTTTTATAGTAAACTTCATTAATCGTTTGTGGTAAGTTAAGAGAACATGTGGTTAGATTGTAAAGTAAAATCTGGTGTGAACCCAAGTAACACGGAATGGTTGGGAAACGGTTGGCCCTACGTTTCCTTCTTCGTTGGCCAACGGTTGTTTTTGGCCGTTGGCCTTCGGTTGAGCCAACCGTTGGGTGACAGTTGGCCCAACTATGGAACGGTTGGGTCCTGGTTGGCAAACTGTTGGGCCATTGTTGGTGAACACATTGTAGGCTAACTGTTATATTTTGCAGTTGAAAAAAGAGCATTTTAGGACTGTTGGGCCAACAATACTATTTGCTGTTGGCCCACTGTTATTTTGAGCCCTTTCCCCAACGATAACCATTCCCCAACGAACTAACAATAAATCGCAGTTGGGCCAACAGTCTGTGTTACTTGGGAAGCAGCTACTCGACTTCCATTACCCACTATTACACGTATTACATGCATTTTTTTAAAGATAATATGATCAGAAGACATAAAATTGACCTGACGAAGTAGAAACCTAAAATTTTTCCGGTATGAGAAACGTAATACACACGTAAGACATATAAAACAAAGTTTACATAGCACGTTAAAAGAAAAAAATGGTAAAGTTATTTTTGGAAACACCAATTTCCGAGGTCTAAAATCACCAAGCAGGATGACTGTTAATTTTTCTGTAATAACCACTTAATACATGAGAAAGCATATTTGAAATTGGTTTATGCAACAATTTTCAAGAAAATCGTTAGAGCCGTTTTTGAGATACCAACTTTTACCAAAACTTTGTACACTCAATTATTGACGGAAAACAATAATTACATACAAAAGGATATTTAAAAGGGAGTTAATATGACAAGTTTGCAAAAAATCCGTACAGCCGTTTTTAAAGAAACGCACTTGCGAGACCTGAAATTGAGCTGTTTATACAGAATGCCTATCAATTTTCCTGAACTAACCAACTATATCATTCGAAAGGACATCTAATACAATGTTTATATAGCAACTTTGAAGAAAATCGTTACAGCCGTTTTTGAGATACGGACTTACGGTAACACTTCCGGTTTCCGATGACCCACTTCCGGTTTTCCAATTTTTACCAAAATTTGGAAAGTTCATCTGTACATCAGATCTGTATCAATTCTGAAGTTTCGTAGTTCTATCTTTATTAGTTTCGAAGATATGATATCCAGAAAATTCCTCACATACATACATGCACACACACACACACACTGACCAATTGCTAAAAACTACTTTTTTGGACTCAGAAGACCTTAAAACATGTAAATAAGGTGAAAACTCGATATCGAATTTTTGGACCGAATACAATACCTCCATTACCTACGGTAGTAGGGTAATGGAAGTAATAAAAAGCTTTTGTATATTTTCTGATCGAAACCATAAAATGAGGATTTTCATCAAACTATACGTGCTTCTAAACATTACTTTAGAAACAAGCGCACGGTGCTTATGCATACAATATTCTCTAAACCGTTTCAAATGTTGTATAAATATATGTATATTATGTGTAACAGGATATACGCAGAAACATCCAATTTCCAGGAAATAAGCACAGCATATATTATTCCGCACAATATGTTTTGATTCATATAATTAATTTTCATGAAAATTGTATAAAAACCGCCAATCATTCATCTTCGTTGCCTTGTTGGTTTTTTTATCCAATATTCTTACGAAAGGAAAGAAAGAAAAAAAAAAAATTATTCCACCTCTTTCATTCTCCTTTCTCTCTCTCTCTCTTTTTTTTTTTTTTTTTTTTTTTTTTTTCTTCTTCTTCTTTTCAGTCTCTCTTTATCACTTTTCACACTTTTATCCATCTCTTTTTGTAATGATAATAATATATCTCGTTCCTTAAAGCCTGTGAAAACGAGAGTTTATTAGCTTAAAGTATATCATTAAGAAAAGACAGCCTCATGTTATCTTACTGATGGCCGAGGAGTGTTTCGTTTGACAGGAATAATTGGTTATTAAAAATCTCTAAGTACATATTTGACGTTGCAATTGAAAGCTAAATTTATTTATCAATTAATTATCTATATTATATAATGTCAAACAAACGTCACTGGAAAAACCTGTAACACCTTTGTTAATAATATCCATGACTTGAGATAGGCTAAAAACAAGCATCATTAGAATTACATAAATGTGATTAAATTTATACTCTTTTGGTTTGCTTAATTTTTATCTTTATTGGACTATTAAAAAAGTTTCAGATTTTTTTTTTTTTTTAATTCAAAATCAAAAAATTAGACAACAAGGCTCAATTTTATTAACTTACGATGACAGGGCAAAATACAGTTTTGTACTTTTTAAAAATCATAAAGATAATTTAATATTCTTGGAAGACTTATTTCAAATGAGTCATTAAAGATTAAGATTAGGAGGGGTATGTGCCTGTAAATAAGACCAGAGTCCTGCATTGGGTCAGGGAGGTCTGATTCGTGTAGTATATATAGATATATATATTAAAGATCGAATTCGCGTTCTGTTTATAGTGATTTTTTTTTCTGTCTATCGAATTTAGCTTTTAATGAGTTAGGTTAAGTTGAAAACATGTCTCAAAAATTTTTGCAACAATAAGTAGAAACTTGTTTAAGATAAATAATGCTACATAACTGATATACGCATGATAAATATACGCTTAAACAAAATATTATCCAATGGATTTTCTTTAACAGCATTTTCTTAACATATACACAGGGTACATTGCTGTAATTTTTAGAAGCTAACCCCATAAAAAAAAATTGAAATTTCCTTATTTTCACATTTCGCTGGAAATCATTGGTGAAATTTTTGCGAGTCTTTCTGGTACGCATCACTGTTAGGGTGAAATTTTACAAAATCTATACTTTTAAATTTAATTTCCTTTTAAACTTTTCAATTCTACAAAAACTATTTTTTTTTTTTTTTTTTTTTTTTTACAAAATCTATACTTTTAAATTTAATTTACTTTTAAACGTTTCAATTCTACAAAAGAAAAACTATATTTTTCTATATTTTAAATTTTACAGGAACTGTTTAATTTTATTCAAAGCTTTTATATTTCTTTAAGTTTTTTTTTTATGTAATTGCACTTAAGAATTTTTCCTTGGATTTTGACATCCAGAGCAAGATATTTTTTTTAGACTGACTTTATTTTTTTTTCTTTCGCTTCAGTAGAGAAAGAGGGAGTCGTTATCACCAAGCAGGTGTTGTCGAAAGAAGATTCGCAGAGATTTCTAGTTTTCGGGGAAAATCAAGCAGTTGGAATATTTCGTGGGAGGTCATTCTCTCGTTTCCGTCTCTTTTGCATGGAATATGCGTGTTTGGGGATGCTGAAAAATGCTATAATTGCTCGTGAAATGACAGGGTTTAGAAGGGAGTGAGGTAACTTTAGATTTTATGGTATCTGTGATTACATAAATTCGCGATTTTGTGACACCAGGATTTGACTTAAGCCGTGTCGAGGTCAAAAAAAGTTAAAACTGGAATTTTGTGGGGTTGACGGAGAATTCCCAGATGTTTTTCTGTCACAAACAGGGCGTCCGGCGGGAACTTTTTTTTATTATTTTTTACTTCATCAAGTTGGGGTGAATTAACCACGCCTTGACAGGGGCCCCGTGGCCAATGTTCACGTTACTAGGAGGAGTGTTTTCGGAATGGGTGAATTTCCATTGGATAGAAAAAATTTTTGAGAGGGGTCATTGGCAACACTGGACGGTATATTCTTCTCTTTTGGGGGAAAAATGGGGCATTCGACGTTAAGCCTCCATCGAGGACAGACATGTAGCAGTTTTCTCTTAAAAAGGAGAGGGGGCTTTCGAGCTCCCTCAGATTAGGCATTAGCTGGAGAACTTCCAACGTGATGGGTCGTTTTCTTTCTGCGCTCTCGTAGCAACACAGCAGGCAGGCTAGGACTGAAAAACGGTAGCGGGTCCAGGCGCACTCCAGTGGCGGATACTAACAAGATATGACGTGAGTCTCTGCATTGGTGATGTCCAGCGAAGCAAGCTACTATAACCAGGCATACTTCGGCTTAGAAATTATAGAGATATAGACAATAACAGTATCGCTTCTTCACTATGAGGACATTAGATTAATATGTGGACAAAACAAAAAGCTGTGCCGACTACCCCGGTCATTGAAGACCTCACTGAGAGGTGGGAGATTGGGGCGGCATTAAGGCTATCGTCCATGTTTCAGTAGCATACGCCCTTGTTTCGTTCGGCGAGAATCTCATCTGGCAAACTCAAAGGGAGTGTGGCGGTCAAGCGGAGCAGAACTGGTCTTCGAGTCTGCAAAATGGGGTCCTTTTGGTAATTATCTGCGAGATTGAACCCGTCCATGGAAAGGAAAAGTTGAAATGTGCCAGCGAACGCCCTTGTCCCAAGCCCCACGAAAGCCAAAATAACTACATACCCGGACGATTCTAAAGTCCCTCAACCCTAGATCGCCAGTTGGACAGTGCTACGTTCAATGGAATTGCCTAGTAAGTTTTGTAAACTTTTCTAATATTTTATATTTATTGTGTTTGAACTTTTAACATAAGATGAGTAGGATCATATCTTTAGTCATTTGAACTTATTTAAAAGTGATTAAGTATAGATTGAAAAATAGTATTGTTAAATTGTGTAGAAGCTGGTTTATCCTGCATTTTATAAAAACAGTTTTTTTAATAAATCTTGTTTAAAATTTAAGTCTCAAATGTTGGATATCTATTTTATCTTTATATGGTAATATTTATGTCCTTAAGAAATTATTACAGTTACTTTTGAGATATTTTTTTTTTTTTTTATATAGAGATGGAGTATTTATTTTTTTGTTTGATATAGATTTTTTTTTATTATTAACAAGTAACCACTAGAAAAAGGGGTAGAATTAAAGAACCAAATGTCTTTTTTTTTTTTTGTATTTATTTAACCCAGTGATGGCAGTGCCACCTAATTATTTTGGAGTATAATTAATGAATAGTTAAACAGATGGGTATTCATTTAGTTATTGAGCAGGTTATAGATGCCATAAATAGTTTATAGTAAAACTTTAATACCTTAAGGGTAATTAGTAATGAATACCTAACAAAAATAAATAAAAGAGTTAGCAAGTAAAAATCCATGTGTCTTTTGAATCTAACATTGAACAGGATTAAGTCAGTGAGTTAGTTTAGTCCTCTATTTGGAATTGTATGTTGACCGCTAATAGTGAGATCAAAGAAAAGAAAAAAAAATGTATAAAGGAAATTTTTGAATTGATGATGATAAAAGAATATAGGAATTTTGGTTTTGTTAGCAATTCCAGAGGAGGATTGGACTAACAGTTTTCTTTTCAGGTCCAGATTTGTTGCAGAAATAAAAATTATTTTTCCTTTTTTTTTGTTTTTTATTTGATTTAAGAACTGACTATTCCTGTTGGTAATTTAAGTACTTGAATGACAGTTAGAAAATATTGAGGATTTTTAAGAGAAAAGCTGGGAAAATTTGATTACCTGAAAATACTAAAGAATTAAATTTAATAGACAGATGTAGTTTTTCTTCAAGAAAATTAATAGTAGAATAAGACACTGCTATCACTGTTGTTTTTACCTGGGTATAAATTTGCAGTTACACAACGCAGGTCGTTTGTTTGATTGAGTAGGAAAAATTATATATTTTTTTTATTTCAATCTGAAGAGGGGTAAAGAGTTAAAATTTTTTTTTATACACTATATGAAAAGGGCTTAAAAATTTTTGGTGCTTTCTTTTTTTAAATGCATTTGACTTTGCCTGGAAGTAAACCTGTATTATGAAAATTGTTATTTGGCAGTAGAAAACCAGGGAAAATTCTGTGTTTCTGAACTTTAAAATTTTCTACCAAAAAGAAAAGAAAAAAAAATATTTATATAGATAATAATTATTTGTAATCTATAGAATCTAAATATTTATTAATTTAATAAATTTTATGTTAAGATTAGATTTATTATTAATAGAGATAAAAATCCAGGCAGAGTTTAACTTACTAATTTAGAAGGAAATTATAAGATGAAGAAAGCACCAGAACATCACTATTTCATGACTTATTAACCAATAAGCGCCAATCTTAAACTTACCCTCTGTTACCAAACAAAAAACGGGAGAACTGTGTCCTCTCCTCAGGAAGCTCACTTCTGGTGCAGAAGGGTCTGGTTTCGAACCCTGTAAAGGTTCTATATATGGATATTTCCTCAAGTCCTCATATCAGTATAAAAATTTTGTATTGTTGTGGATTGAATTTATATAACATGAATCCTTCAATATAACAAGTCTCAAAGCTATGTATAAAATAAATAAATAAGTAAACGAACGAACTTCGATATTCATTACTCTAGAGTTCTGAGATTTTTCTTTCGTTAATATTTTTATTATTTTAGGACACATGCTATCTTCATTTACAGCAAACTGTAAAAATTACAACACACATGATTAAAAATTGCAGCAAATTTATTTTACAGCGTACTGTAAAAATACATCATAATGAGTGGGCCTTAATTTTACCAGCAGATTGTGTTGTAATCTTCTTAGAGACTAGAAACCCTAGATACAGAGAGACTGTGAATGTTGAACAAAAGGGAGGACGTTCGTTCGAAGACCACTCGATCGCCCTAGAATGCAGTACATATTTGCCAGAGTCTGTTTTTTCCTTTTAATTAAATTTTAATTAATTAATGAAAACAGTTTTATTTTATTTATTATTATTTTTATTATATTATTATTATTATTATTGTATCATATTACATAATATTATACTATTTTTATTACATTATTATAATACTATATCATTATTTATTTTCAGAAAGCCTTTCAGTGAGCCATTTGAAAATTTTTCAGTTCGCAATGGTGTCCTATATAACAGATAGAACAAACATGGCGGGTCTACGTCCAGTCTCTTATTTTGTAAGGTCTCTAGTAGAGATGGGTGCAAGACTCTAAATCAGTCTCTATAAGACAGACTATCCACGAACGCTTCCAACGAAAAATTGATGGGTGATACTTGTTGCAGATCCTAGGTTACAACTTACAACTATAGAGACTGTTAATATATCCCATGCAGCCACTGATATCCATTAGACATCTAAATTACATCCAATCGATCCATATAAGGTAAACAAAATCTTAAGATTGTCCATTAAAAGTCCTGGATATCCTGTACTAATTACATAGATACCTATTAGATGTTTAAATATAGACGAAATTTAGACGTGGTTTTTTTCGATATCTAATAGATGTAACATGTTGGATCAGAACAAGATTTAGATATTTTCAATATCTATTAGATTTAACGAGTCCAATTATTAGACATTTGGAGATTTAACAGACATCTAATGGATGTAAAACAGAGTGACATTTGTCGTGCTAATAGATATCTGTAGGATGTTTATAGAAGTCTAACGGATCATTTTTCAACTTTTATAGAATTAACTTTTACAGATGTCTTATGGATGTAAGTGCCGGTGTGTGGATTATTTCTAATCGGTTCCTCATTAAAAAATACGAATAATTAAGGTTCATTAAAATGTGAGTAATGTGGGTTTTTCCTTTCTTTCATTAATTTATTCTTGGATACGTCTATTTTTAGCTCTTGTGGATAAGTTTGGGGTTTGGCATTTAATCATCTGTTTTTCTTGCATTCTGCAATCTTGTAGCATTATATAGCTACATCTAAATTCAAACTACTGCACTGGCGCACAAAATTTAAATGCATCTAGGTTAATTATAAATTATTTAATTGTAATGTATCTAGGTCAATAAATACCTTTAATGTCATTTATACATCTCAATGTATACTATACTATTTTAACTTAAAAAAAGAAATATGAATGTACAGATATCTTTGATTTGCCCTTTCCGGCCCTAACCCACCCCCCGTCCTTTTTTTAAATATATATATTAAAACCTACAATTGGATTTGAATCGACATCTTCAACTTGAAAGCTAAATAACTGAAATACGAGCAAAACACAAAAGGTCGTAACACAAATAAAAAGTCGTCATATTTTAATATAGTTCCCCCCCCCCCCCCCAAAAAAAAAAAAAAAAAAAAAACTGCCACAATTATATTGTAATTTTTTTATAAGGATTTATATAGAAAAATTAACGTATATTAATTACTTATTGTAAAATGTATAATCTTTTCATTAAAACATATTTTGGTCACTTTTTTGAAAGTTTGACTCTACTAAAGCTTCATTCGCAAGAAAACCAAACCATCCGAAAATGGTTCGATCCCTATATAAAGCAAAATATTACGGGCGTTCCAAAATTACGGTCCCATCCTATTTATTTAACAAAAAATACAGAATACTTCATTCTAGTCGGTTGTGGGTTTTTATTTAGGGGATTACTCCCCTCCCCCCCCCCCCCATTCGATAAAGATGTCGCTTCGTTATATGAAACCGAAACAAATGTTGCATGCTTTTACAATTTATGCTGTTTACTTTTTTAAAAAAATAGTTTTTGTTCGTTATTCAAGGTTTATGCCTGACTTTATAATGTCTTAATGACCCCTATAAAAAACTAGTATGTGGCCACAACAAGGCTTTCTTCTATATTTTCCTATACAAAATTCATTAAGTGCAAATAATTTATTAAAACTATTATTAATTAAAATTATCTAATATGATAAATGCAAATTATTTTCATCTTAGAGAAGATTAACACTAAATAGCCAAAGAAAGACAGTTTTATTGTCTGTAAATAACTTCTTTAAAAATGTGTTTTCATAATGGTTATCTCACATATCACATTTCGTACAGTTATATGTCATAGAAGTTGAGATATAGTCTTCCTATTATCAAAGAAATTAACAATATAGCAATGTCACTTATTGGCCGATAAGCATCTGAATTGAATCAGCATAATATCTCATAATGGCCTTCTCACATATCAAGTTTTGTTTGATGATACGCAATAGAACCTGATATATAGACTTCCCTTAAATTCTGGAAATGTCTGTGTAGCAGCGCCACTTGTTAAGCGGTTCACACCAAGAGTTGATAGGCGCTAATCTATGTCAAGGTGCATCTACATATAAATTTATATGCAATTCTGGGCAGTAGTTCCTGATATATAGCCTTCCCTTAAATTGGGGAAATCGCTGTATAGCATCGCCACCTGTTGACCGATAAGCATTCAAATTGAATCAGCATAATGTCTCATGGCCTTCTCACATATCAAGTTTTGTTTGATTATACGCAATAGAACATGAGATATAGCCTCCCCTTAAATTGCGGAAATTGCTGTATAGCAGCGCCACCTGTTGAGCGGTTGACATCAAAAGTTGATAGGCTCTGATTTAGTTCAAGGTGCATCTACATATAAATGTATATACAATTCTGAGCAGTAGTTCCGGAGATACAGTCGCCATAAAATTTCTCTCACACACACACACACACCGACGGACAGACATTTTCTAAAAATGGTCATATCGTGTTCTGCATCTCTCAAAACGTGCAAATCCGTCGAAAACCGGAAGTCGAAAATTTTTACGAATCCAATACTTTCTTCTATTGAATATAGAAGAAAGTAAAAATCTATAAATAATTTTCTGCTGTTTAATAATAGATACATTAGTAAATGAAAATAATGGTAAATAAGATATAGGAAAAATAAATACCCTACGGTATTTAAGGTAAAGACACCAGTGCTCGTCACCCCTAAAATCTGCACCAGTAGTCGTCACCCTCTTAAAAGAAGTGTTAAAATAACCGTTTTACAACCTGTATGAATTTGAATCTACCCGCATAAGATTCTCTAAAGCCTTCTGCGTCTTATGGTATAAAAAGTTCGATTTCAACTATTGGGGAAAAGTAGGGAGAAACAAAATAAAGGAAGTATACGTTAAATTACAATTGAATTGAGTCAACGTAAAGCAAATGATTAAGGGAATAGATATGCATTTCTTGATATATTTTGTTGTTTGCTGCATTTGACATTGCTCATAAAGCATTGTATGTAATGCTTATGAAATGCAGAATACGATTTATGTGCAACTTTTTAAAATTTGACATAATATAAAGGTTTTTAAGGTATGACGACTACTGGTGCATATTTTGCACGTTTTACCAGTGCTCGTCACCCCTGACGAATACTGGTGTTTTAACATTTTTAATAACTGGGTAACTTTTTTGATGAAAAATACTATATTTTCGTTTAGAATTATGATGGTATAATTTTTACTTTAATTTGACTATCGGCACCAGTAGTCGTCAGGGGTATTCGTAAATGTAAACAAATGTATTTTAACCTCAAGAACGTAAACTTTATTGCACTTGTAACTTTTGTATAGCTTGTTTAAATAAAGTCAGTCATGGTACCTTTAATTCACTATGACTGACTTTAAACCACCTAAAATTTTCCATATTATTTTGCTAGAAAAATTAAACAATGGCACATAAATATATTTAGTTATAAAGAGCTTTTTCTAGTTTTCTGTTATATATTTTAGAAAAACAGACATGATTACTCCATACATCTGTCTAATGTATTTTAAATTTTTATGATGTCATAGTTTTATTGACCGTGATAATTTAATTTTAATTCATATATATTTTGAAAATAATAAAATACAAAGGCTTAATTTCATAGTTAGCATGACTGTGAGTCGGTTAAAAATTATGTTAAGGCTTTTTTGTTATGTTAGATGCAGGTGAATAAAAACTTGCCACCTTCGCTGGTCCCTATATTTAAATAAAATAGGAAAAAATCCCTATCATTATAAAAAAAAAAAAATTGAAATCAGTCGAAACCGCAGTTAATGTTCCCGCTGGCTTCTGTAATAGCTTTCCGTCCCGCAATATGATGATTGGCTTCTACTGCCTTCGGCATAGACTTAACCGCTTTTTATCCCCCCCCCCCTCTACCACGGGTAAATTTAGAATTTTAACGAAATATTATCAAATTACATATTGCGTACATTTAATCAATACCCACACATTAAAACTCGAAAAACGTGTTTTTTGTCCGCCCGGCCGAGGGAAGAGGGGAAGGGTAATTTTGCAAAATTGCTTTATAATGCGTGTAAGGTACACACACACAAACAACCAACGCATAAAAAAAATTCCCTCCCGAAAATAATTTGCAGCAGAGTTGAGCTTGAAAACATATATACAGTCGGCTGCAAAATTATTCGAGCACTAGCAATAATCCTTGCCAAAAAAAAGTACACTTAATACAGCTTTGTTAAATAAATCCTTGTCGAGTCATGTTCTTAATCAGTCTAAGAACATGATTCGACAAGGATTTACTTAGCAAAACAGTCTTAAGTGTACTTTTTAAATATAGGAATTATTGGCTAGTGCTCGAATAATTTTGCAGCCGACTGTATACATATATTTTTTTTCCCACCCTCACATAGACGAAAGATCTTCGCAAAATCTCTTTATACTAGGTGTTGGATGCATATGACCAACTCACACATCAGAAATCGCCTTTGTAAGATTATTTAGAGCAGAGTTATGCGTAGAGAGTTATACGTTTTTGCTTCCCTTTCTCAAAATTTGGTCGGAAAGAATTACGCAAAATACCTTTACAGTATTTTTGGGTACGCATAACCAATCAACGCATCAAAAAATTGCTTTCCTGGTATAATTTGTCCTGATATAATTTGGAGAATAATTACTCTTGAAAACGTGTTTTTGCATCCACCCCACACTTAAGGAGGAAGGAGAGGCGAAGGATTTCTCAAAATTCCTTTATAGTATGTGTTAGGTACGCATAATCAACCCATACGTTAAAAAAAAAAATAATTGCAATACAAAAAGAATTTTTTATATACCGTGTTTTAAAATTTTCTGTTGAATCATATAAATGCTATTGAAGGCAGAGAGAACCCGAAACAATTCCCTAAAAGTAATTTAAAAATGCATCGTCACTGTGTTCTGAGCTATTCTGAAAATTTCAAAAGTCTAGGTATTCGAGAAGATTGATGATCGGGATGAGTATATGATTGATGAATCATATAAACGCTACTGAAGGCAACGAGGACCCGAAACAATTGGCTAAATGTATTAAAAAAAGCATTGTTATCGTGTTTTGAGCAATTCTAAAAGTTTCAAATGTCTAGCTAGTCGAGAAGTTAGTTAAATAAGTTTTCTGTTGAATCATGTGAACGCTACCGAAGGCAGCGGGGACCCGAAACAGTTTTCTAAAAATATTTAAAAAATGCGTTGTCACCGTGTTTTGAGCTATTCTGAAAGTTTCAAATGTCTAGCTAGTCGGGAAAAAAGTTAAATAAATTTTCTGTTGAACCATATAAACGCTGCCGAAGGCAGCAGTGACCCGAAACAATTGGCTAAAAATATTTAAAAAATCCATTGTTACCGTCTTCTGAGCTTTTCTGAAAGTTTCAAATGTCTAGCTAGTCGAGAAGTCAGTTAAAAATCGATTGCAAGATTTGTACTGATAACGCTGCCGAAAGCTGCAGGGACCCGGAGCAGTTGGCTAAAAGTATTTAAAAAATGCATTTTCATCTTGTTCTGAACTATTCTGAAAGTTTCGAATATCTAGGTAGTCGGGAAGTTAGTTAAAAATCAATTGTAAGATTTGTACTGGACAAACAAACAAGAATACGCGTTAATAAAAAGCATGGTAAAATCAATCTTACTGCGGTAATTTTGAACAAAGTCACTCTTAAAAACGAGAATATTACCCCCTCCCCTGCTACTTACCCTCTGCTTTAAGTAAAGATATTTTTAAGAACGAATAAAATTTTGAAAACTTTTCTTAAATACAAAGAATTTTCAAATTATTTCACATATGAATTTGTTTTATTCGCAATATTTTGAATTTTACCATTTAATGTTTTGTGTTTTAAACCCTAAGAATGGATTTGGTTTCTAAATAGGTTCCAAAGATATTCTGTTTCATTTAATTTAGCAAAAACGCAATTAAAATCAAACTATTGAGCAAATTGTTGCGTTTTATTTACATGACGACCACTGGTGCAAACACCTGACGACTACTGGTGAAACGCAGTTTTCAAGTGGCGAGCACTGGTGCATTTTTATAGGTTTAATTTTAATTTTTTTTTTTAAATTGGCTTCACGTATTGAAAAATTGAAAGTGTCTAACAACAACTAGAAGAATCAGTGTATAAAATAGACCAAAGTATAATATTGATACATAAATTCCACATGAATGCCACGCGAAAAAAACAAACATTTTAAAAATAAGGCCTTAAGAGTGACGAGCACTGGTGTCGTTATATGTACCTTCAAATAATAATAATAAATAAATAAATAAAATAAACATTGCTACTAAGTGCAAAAGGGTCTTTACAGTCACATATGTTTAACAGACAATGATATTATTATCACTTTCTTCTGTATTCAATAGAGGAAAGTATTGGTCTCGTAAAAATTTTCTGCTTCCGGTTTTCGATGGATTTACACGTTTTGAGAGTCCTAGAAGAAAATTTCACCGTTTTTATAAAACGTCTATCCGTCTGCCTTTGTGTGTGTGAGAGAGACAAAAATTTTGTTCCAAGTATATCTGAAGAACTACTGTTCCAAAATGCATATAAATTTACATGTTGTTGCACTTTAAGATAAATTAGTGCCTATCAACTTTTGGTGCTAATCGCTCAGCAGGTGGCGCTTCTGTACAGCGATTTCCACAATTTCAGGGAAGGCTATATCTGAGGAGCTAATGCATAAATTTGCATATAAATTTATATCTATATACACCTTGACATAAATTAGTACCTTT
Organism: Salticus scenicus; assembly: GCA_963930645.1. Classification (NCBI taxonomy): domain Eukaryota; kingdom Metazoa; phylum Arthropoda; class Arachnida; order Araneae; family Salticidae; genus Salticus; species Salticus scenicus. Next base: position 57,756,323 of record OZ005652.1, on the reverse strand, counting down.
CAACATTTGCTGCCAATAGCTCAACAAGTGGAGCTGTTATACAGCGATTTCCAAAATTTTAAGGAGGGCTATATCTCAGGAACTAATGCATAAAAACTGCATATAAATTTACATATAGGTTCACAACATAAATTAGTGCTTATCGACTTTTGATACCAATCACTCAACAGGTTGCGCTACTATATAGCCATTTCCACAATTTAAGGGAAGGCTCAGTTTCTATTGCGTGTAATAGAATAAAATTTGATATGTGAAAAGGTCTTTATGAGACGTAATGTTGATTCAATTTCAGTGCATATCAGTCAATAGGTGGCGCAATCATACTGCAAATTTCCCTGAGAACGGGAAAGATGCCATCTGCACGATAAACATTCACTTGCATTGAAAATTTCGTGTAATACTTCTCTGATATGAAAAAGTCTGCATTCATAATGGAAAAAATAATAATAAATAATTTGTGCAGGGTGAATTTGTATAGGAAAATATAGAAGAAAGTTTTGTATTGACCACAACATATTAACTTATATACATGCTTTCTAAATTGAAAAGAAAATACTATTACAGAAAAAAATATTACTGAACTTAAGATGTAATAATAATAATAATAATAATAATAATAATTCATTGTAATACTGAGCAATACCTTAAACTACGTTTCCTAGAAATGGGATCATTAAAAATATCATTATTAACAAGGTTCATGACTAAATTGTGCATATTATTCGGAAGAAAAAACATTAATTATTTATTAAACCGCAAGAAATTGCCGATACAATGCAAGAGCAAGATGTTTAATTACAGGATTAATTTTACCGAAAGATATCGAACGCAAAAGAATATCGATCATGCCCCGACTCTATTTTAGTAGTTTCAACTTGCAAAAATAACAAAGATCAAGAGATTCACTATTTTTGACTTGAAAGTCGAAAGCTTTAGATATGACCTTATTTTAACAAGGCTTTATAATGTCGGTACATTTTTTTTTTTTTTTTTTTGTAAAACTGAATTTGTTAAGAATAATTAATTTGCAATGTTGAAATTTTGATATGGCTGATTAGTTCAATTTTATAATTTTTTACAGATAGTTCCTGTTAAAGAGATCAATGTAAAATAATAACAATAATCTGGTGTGTCACTCACACGACTTTTTCTTACCCTAAAATTTAATACTAATAAGTACAGATTGGAGATTAAGGGTTAAGATAACGCGTACTGTTATGTAAACCTATGTTAAAACAATTCAAACTAAGCTTCGAAACACCTTTATTTGACAAATAATTCTATGTGAGGGGGAACTACCGCCCCCCTCAACCCCCTGTTTCATTTTTGTATCTACATTTATATAGAATTCAAATCTATTATTAAGTTCAAAAATTCATTTAAATTTTTTCAGACAACTTTCCCACGCATAATTCCTTGAAACTTATCAATCTTGAACAAACGTTTCTAGTAACAAACGTATTAAATTCAACATACTACAACATTTGCATCGCCTGAAATTATTTGTTTTTGATTTACTCTAACAGGCACAGACAAAGATCAAACGTGACAGGAAGCTCAAAACGTGTAAATGCACAAAAAACCAAGCTACGAATATTTAGCTTAAAAAAAATACTTCATTTACCAAATGGTTATGATGAATTAATTTCAATTCCTAAGCAGCTTACCTGGACATGGTAAAATATAATAATAAAGCACTTAAAAAAGAATGTTACGGCTTAAATATTGGCAGCCCTGTATATCTTCTGAAAGTTATGTACACATCACATGGTGCACATAAATATAATCCTATATTAATAACACACTGCACAATCTAAAGTACACTTCCATCAATTTTCCAGTGTTGTCGCATTATAATCTAGTTATTTTGTGTAGCCCTGTAAACGAACAGTGAATGATTTCCATATACCAGTATATTCTACATGAAACATGTTCTTACTTATATAAGAAATACACGGGTCATTCCGAAAAAAATGGTAAAAACTATGTCCGAGAAAATATGATTTTTTATTTAAGTAATGATAAAGAATTAAAACGCAACTATGTTTGTTTTTTATTCCCTATTTATATTTCTTTCATTGGGTATTTTTCTTTAAATTCTAGATGAAATATAATAGCCACAATAAAATATTTCAATAGATGAAGAGTGAAAAACCTGTTGTCCCAAGCGGAAATTTATAAAATTCAATTATATTTAATACAAGTTTGTAATGAGTTATAATAATCAGTTTAATGGTATAGAAAAGAAATACAAATTCTAAAAAGGACTGACAAAAAAAGAAAAATCATCAGCTTTTATTTGTATGAAAAAACAATTTTTTTGTCTGTGTCCCAAATTTTATTCAACTTTGTTATGTCCACTCTGTTACAGTAAATGAAAAAAAAAATATTTCAATATTATATCAAAGCTGGCAACACTACTGAATTGCCAGAAGTGTTTACTATTTCCCTGCAATCAGCGATTTGGGATAAAATTTCCAAGAACAAGATAAGATGCTTTTTATGTCTATAATATCTTGAAAACATTAAATAAATGTCCACTCTGTTACAATTAAATTTTTACTTCATAACAAAAATTAAATGAATAAATTATTGAAAATCAATATGTAATTCATGAAGTTTTTTTCAGGAAAGTTTATTTTTATTATAGCTTGAAATTTACAGTCTCTAACCTTACTTTTAGGGTTATTTGTCCACTCTGTTACATGTCCATTCTGTTACACAAAGACCATTAATGTAACAGAATGGACATATTGACAGAAACAGATAATATTATCTACTATAAATACCTTAATTAATATATTTATTTTTCAAATTGATAAATACATTAAATGTGTTACTGGAAATTCTTTTTTTTTCTTTGATATCGCCAAAAGAAAGTAATGCAAAGCGCCAAATCCATTATCGAGAGATTCTAATTTTTAAGAATATTTCCAACAGGCTTATATTTTCAACGAAGAACAAAGCAATGTAAAATATAAATCAGTTGTGTTATGTAAAAATACATCACTTTGTAAGACCATGAAAAATTATTAGAGAACAGTGTAAGTTGACATCAAAGTTATGTATGTACGGAATCTGTGCTTAGGTCATGGTCTAGCATCTATTTGCACCCAGTTTTAAAGATGATTCAGATACGAAAATAAATGTTCTTCAATTTTCTGCGATACACCTTTTAATCAATATCGGCAAAAGAAAAATTTTACTTATTTAATAAGTATGCAGTTGATTTTAAGTGGCGCACTTGGAACTTTTAAGAAGCAGGTCACCACAAAGGAGCCGCTGATGATGTAGAGGCATGCTGAAGAGGAAGGCTGATTGTAATATTATGCAGTAATAATCTAAAGGATGTAACTAAATTTTTAATTACTTTAAAGATACAACTAAGGTGAAATTATACTTAATTAAAGATAAACAGATAGAAATAATAAAGTAGATGGGAAGTGCCAGGTTCGATCCAAGGCCACGCTCATCAACCTAACTATGCAGAGTTTTCTGTGGTTTTCTCTGGCACTTACGTAAATGTGTGCTACAACTCCTTAGAAAAACCATCATGTAAGGGCAATACATTTATTCCTTGGACCCCAGCGAAGTCAATCAGCCTTAAATTCAACAACAACTGAAAGCTGAAAATATCTAATGCTTACTTATCGGCTTCATCAGAAACTGATGAACTATTGTCCATGGATGAAGAACTGAGAAAAACAAAAATAAATATTTCAAATAGATATAAAAGCTTAAGTCCATGTGCTTGCAAAATTCAACACAGATGGTACTCATTATAAATTAATATTCAAATATGCTGTAGTAACACAAGATTATATGAATGTTGGAGAAGTAAGAGTTATTAGTTTGAAAAATTGCTAATAATAGTGTAAATTTATTCAAATATGATGATTAATATATTTCATACATAGAATTTGGTCAGATCATTGAAATGCTACCTGAGCCCACACTTAAATTGCAGGGTGTGCGACTATATTATAAATTTCCATTAGTGTGGATGTTTGTGAGAAAGCATAAGAACATATATCAAGAATTGTGTAAAACACCATTAAATCGTTAAATAATGTTTGCAATTTTTTTGGCTCCCCCCCCCCTCCTATTTTCAAGGGGAAAAATGACCAGTATTATAAAATATTTCGTCTCTGTTACAGAAGGTGTCCACCCTGTTACAGAAAATGTCCATTCTGTTACAGAAGCTTATTTTAACATTATTAAATGAAACAAACACAGTAATGCAAAATAAATGTATTTTATTTTAAATATGAATTATAGTCCTTTTTCAAAACATAAAAACAAGAGTTATGTAAACTAAATATATAATAGAAAAATAAACTTTTTTCTTCTGTTGTATCATAATTCGTAACATAGCGGACCATAATATAAGAAAAAATATAAATAATTATATTTATGATAATTTTTACAATGTGTATGACAAATTTTAATGTATTTGCATATATTTACAGGAGTAAAGCTCAATCTAAATGATTTATTAACACAGATAAATCAAAAAACATTTATGTAACAGAGTGGACAAAATTCTCCGTTTTTTGACAGAAAACGAAAAAAATCCTTAAAAATTTTTGATTTATCAAATTAACTTTTATGCCATAATAAAGTATGCAATCTTGGCTATCATTGGAATATAAAGCTCTTTTGCAAATATTATTTTTATTTTTTAAGTTTTAAAATGTGAAATTTACATTTTTTTTCGGAATGACCCACATATTCGTTTCATTTGGTTTAGTGCAGTCTATAGATGTTAACTCTACTTACCTGCAATTTCCTCCATAGACGCAATGTATTTGAATTATCTTGGGTGTCCCTGTACACGAACCATTTGCTTGATCTCAACGAAAAGTTTAGTGTAGCATCCGTATATGATACACATTTAAAATACCACCAAGTTTGGACTTTCTACTATAATTTGTTTTTGAGATATGCTGATAACAGACAGACACACACACACAGACCAACCGCTAAAAATATTATTTTCATCTCAAAACGTGTAAAGATAGCAAAAATTCAATTTCAAAAATATGATCCAAAAACAGTACTTTCTCTACCTTATGTGTAAGAGAAAGTTTTGTTTACTAGGAGAAATAAATTTAGAAATACATGTTTAAAAATCTAGAGCTAGGCGGGCGCAGACCGGCTAATATTTTAATACAGAGTGGTTTGGAGCAGTGTTCGATCAACTTTTGAAAATAGGATACGTTCTGTATGATTTGTATGATTTCGAAGGCCCCCTTTCATTTGTAGAAAAGTTTCTAATTTCCACACATTTAGGGGAAAAAAAACTTATTAAAGCTACAAATTTAATTGTTCTAGCAGTATTCATAATAAAGTTTCTTCCCATATATTGTTATATAGAAATATTATAGACTAGATATAGACACGAATGAAACACAACGCAATACTATGTATATTTTCATCCTACTATAAACTCCTGTGACAACAAATAATGGAGGCTATATTTATAGCTGTTTTCCATTCAGATATCTGAGCCTTTTCTATCTACAGTCGGTAACAAAAGTGTCCGAACACTAGCAAAAATTCCTATGTAAAAAAGTACACTTTATACGGTTCTGTTAAATAAATCCTTATCGAATCATGTTCTTAGACTGACTAAGAAGAGGATTCGACAAGGATTTATTTAACAAAACCGTATGAAGTGTACTTTTTTTACATAGGAATTTTTGATAATGTTCGGACACTTTTGTTACCGACTGTACAATATGAAGATAGCGTGAGATTGCCTAAAAATTTATTCATTCAGAGCATTCATATTTTTGTAGCTTCCTCAAAATGACATGAACTTTCTCTTGCTTTCGATAAATATTTCAAGAAAAAGTTTTAAGTTGAAGCGGAAAAAACTGAAACTGGAGCCCTTCTTAATTTTTAGAGAGGAATTTTGTGCTTCCCGAACCTTTTCTGTAATCAGATCAGGGTTTGATTTCGAGCAAAAGAAAGTTTTTATAAGCAAACTGGCATTATCTACAACTTAGTTAGATCACATTGTCAAGCAACTCATTTTTGACGCTCCGTTAATGTTCATAAAATTAAACTGTTGACGTGACATTTCAATGGAAGGAAAAAGGAAAGAAAAAACGATGAATAATAGCATAGCTTTTTATAAAACGTTGAATAATACTATGTAAATTAACAATAAATCTTAATTTCGTTGCAATTAACTTACATTTACGAAAGTTGAAGCCATGAACGGTAAACATTTGCAAATACATTTTGTTCCTGAGAAAATTTATAAGGTAAATTATCAAAACGAGGTCATTTAAACAAACAAACAAATAAATAAGATGAAAACAACAACAACAAAATCGAAATTGTATTTCCAATGCTAACGAAAATACAAAAATGTATTTTAGCTGTTTTTTGACCCGATTTTGAGTTAAAGCGTGGAAAATTTATATTTAGGACAAAAGTAAAACAAAATGAAATAACAAATAAAAATAACAAATCGAACGAAAGACTTGTGCGAAAATTTTCGTGGTTTTAAATATTGTATGTGAATGGTCTGGTAATCCAACAAAAGACAATTAGGCAAAATACACAAAATCATAAACTATTAATTTTGGTGGAAATAAATGCTCTATCCCGCAAGGTTCTTAATTCATTTATTATGCACTATCTATCAATAAATATTTGGACACTTTCGAATTTAGACATATTGTCAAATAACTAGAAAAATTCTTTAGGAATTATCTTGAAACGTTCGGAGTGTAAAGAATATGTTATGGCCTCATGCTTTTCAGTAAAAGTATTGTCATGAAGAGGAAAAGGGGACCAGTAAAAAATTAAACATAAGTCAAAATGTTTTGGATCACCCTGTAAAACCTAATGCTTGAAATGCTTTTTAGCTGTAGTATGTGATTATGAGAATTCTGTTTGTTATCTGTATAAAATTTTATGAGGCTACCACATATATTCATGGAGATATAATGTTTTTTTTTTTTTTTTAAATGAAAAAAAAAAAAAATAGTTTTAAGACATAAGGTATTAGATTCAGTAAAAAGCCATTTTTTGAAAATCTAGAATGCTACATTAGGCACAGCATGCAGCAATCAGAATGCAAAAGAATTAAATATCTTACGAAATATGAGCATTTGTACTAAATAATTTTTAACTACGCATGCGCAAGCTTTTAAAATTTTCAATTGCTTAATTTAATAGCCAAAAGTACTGAGCTACCAAAATGAAAACCCCAAACAAATATCATGTGAATTCAAAAAGCTATGAGAGATAGAATCAACAGAATTTTAATTCTTCTCAAAAAAGAAAAAAAAAAAAAAAAAGGAAGAAAGAAAAAAGAAAAAGAAAATGATATAGGGGCTTTTATCAATATTTATTTAAAATCAGCGAAAACACTGTATTATCATTGGGCATTAATTCAATCAAGATAAAAGTGTGAGAAAAGTCCCTTATAGTTTAGCTTTTATTGTCTCTCGTAACGTTTTAAATTTACACGGTATTTGTTCGGAGTTTTCCTATAAGGAGCTCAATACTTTTGGCTATTAAATTATGCAAATAAAATTTTTGAAAAACTTTCGCACGCGTAGTTTAAAAAAAAATATTTAGTAAAAATGCTCATATTTCGTAAGATATTTAACATTTTTGGATTCTGGTTGCTGTATGCTGTGTCTAATGAAGTATGCCAATTTTTTTGAAAATGTCTTTGCTCTGAGTCTAATACCTGCTAATACCCTACGTATTATATTTATAAAAGTAAATTTTTTTTTTTTTTTTTGCAATGTTTTAAAGAAATTGTTATATCTCCATGAATATATATGGTAGCCTCATAAAAAATTATGTTGATAATAAGAAGAATCCTCATAATCACATACTACAGTCAAAGCGCATTTCAGGAATTACGTTTTACAGGGTGATCCAAAACATTTTAATTTTTGCATAATTTTTTACTGGTCCCCTTTTCCTCTTTAGGACCAGGACAATACATTGCTAAAATATATGAGGTATAACATGCTCTTTATATTCCCAAAGTTTTAAGATAATTCCTAAAGAATTTTTCTAGCTATTTGACAAAACGTCTAAATTCGAAACAGTCCAAATACTTATTGGTAGATAGTGTAGTAACTAGTTGACCTTCGCCCGTCTAGCGGTCGATATTTTCAAGTATTTTTAGTTTCCGTATTATTTATTATAAACATTTTAACTATTTTTTTTTAAATGTTTTTACCCTCTAATTTAGTTTAATGTTTTGACCATAATTTGGCTGTTTTAGCGGGAGGTCGAGAAAGAAAATTGCCGAATCACCAAGTGGCGATCCTTACATAGCATTACATCTTTTCATTTAAACATTAATTAAAGTTACGATTCCAAAACGCTGTAATTTTAAAACTACCCATCAGAGCGATTTGATATTTTACCAGAGCAATCGTGAGGCAATAAAATTTTGTTTGGCAAAAAAAAAAAAAAAAAAAAAAAAAGTTCCTAAATATGCCGTAAGTACTATAATACGATACTTGAATATTGATACTTGATACTGCCAACAATACTTGAAAATTGATGGAAGTGTACTTCAGGTTATTAATATAGGATTATATTTATGTGCACCATGTGATGTGTACATAACTTTAAGATGATATACAGAGCTGCAAATATTTAAACCATAACATTCTATTTCATTGTTAGTGGAAGTTTTTAACTATAATATTTTAACATGTCCAGGAAAGCTGCTCAGAAATTGAAATTAATTCCTCATGCCATATGGTAATTAATGTACTTTTTAAAGCTAAATATTCATCGCTTTTTTTTTTTTTTTTTTTTTTGGATATTTACACGTTTTGAGTCTTCCTGAATACCAAAGTCAAGTTTTTAACGTTTGGTCTTTGTCTATGTCTGTTAGAGTAAATTAAAACAAACAATTTCAGGCGATCTAAATGTTGTATTTTGAAGTTAATACGTTTGTTACTAGAAAAGTTTGATCAAGATTGATGAGTTTCAAGGAATGCTGCATGTGAAAGTTATCTGAATAATTTTAAATTAACTTTTGAATTTAATAAAGATTTGAATTCTATATAAATATAGGTACAATAATAAAACGGGAGTTGACTGGGGCGGTAGCCCCGCTCACATAGAATTATTTGTCAAATAAAACTGTTCTAAAGCCTGTTTTAACATAGGTTTGCATAATAATACTCGTTATTTTGCCCTTTAATCGCCAATCTGCATTTATAATATTAAATTCCAGGGTAAGAGAAAGTCGCGTGAGTGATGCACCAGATTACTTTTTATATGAAGGGGAATGACCAAAATGCATTGGCAACAGAATTTGTAGAATTATCCATAGGACCGCTTCTAGGTCAACGTCTCGTACACTTGATAGCCTTCGATAAACCGTTAATTTGAGAAAAGACCTCGCTCTCAAAGATTATTGCTCCTCTTGTTTATAAACATCTGATACATCCATTTACACGTATTACTATTTTAGCTATTTAATTTTTTTTTTTTTTTTTTTTTTTTCTTGCGGGAAAGAAGAAACACACAGAATCAATTAAACGATGTCTCAAAAGTGCCCTAAAGCGTGAAAGTTATCGTATTAATTCCAATTATTTGTTTTTTTCTCGAAGATTATTACTCTATAGTTTTGATATCACAGAATATTCTTGTCACGTCGAGTCAGATGCTTCGGGAAATTTTTTTCGGTTTAAGAGATGGGTCTGTAGGCTAAGATGTTGAATCGTTTATTTATGTCCGCTCTTGTAAGATTTTCATTTTCTAGAGGCGAATCAACTGTCAAGGTTCTTATTGGACATTGCTACTGTTTGTGCTAAAAGTGAAGGTTGAATGTTTAGGTCAAAACAAATTTTAAATGATTTTTTTTTTTTTTTTTTTTTTTTTTGTTTTTTTTAAGATTTACCATGGAACAAAAGTTCGTTGTTAGAAAAATTGTGTTTTGGAAAAGTTTCTAGATCCACAGCTCAATATCTTTGTACGGGGATTCAGAGCACACTGATGAGCAAAAGGTTTCCGGGTGTTCTCTGTGGCATTCCAGAGAAATATTTGTTCATATCAGTGTTGCCAGATTGGGGATTTTGTCCCCATTTTGTGGATTTTTTTGAGCTTCAGGGGATTTTTTTGGAGACTGAATGTTTGTGGGGAATTTCACGGGGATTTTCGAAATTTTTGGGGAGAAATCTGGGGAATTTTTCAACTCTTTAGTTTACCTGATAAGTTTACAGCGTTGCAAACTGTAGGGATTAGTCCCTACATGTAGGTACTTTTAACAGTTTTCTTTAGCATGTAGGATCTTTTCGAAGAAACCCCTTTTCCCAAGGACATTCTCAGGATATCCTGAGGATGAAAGTAAATCCTACGTACATTCTCAGCACTAAAGTACTTTACGTAGGTTTAAAGTTTTCCTTTTTTTAATTTGTAGAAATTGAATTGGGGATTTTTTTGGAAAAAACAAAATCCCTGATCCGGAAAAATTTGAAAGCCTATTTGGAGAAATTGACTGTCGACCATCTGGCAACACTGGTTCAGATTTAATATGTATAATTCCAACGACAGTACATTCTCAAGGAATAACGAACTTAGACGGGTCCAACTCCATTTCAAACTCTGGGTGTATAAACAAATTGGTTGTGTGTAAATTTTCATTATGGATAACCATAGAGCTGTGATAATTTAAAACAAAGTTATCGATTTTTTAAATTTTCAACGAAAAGTTATCGAATTTTTTCATTTTTAATGGAAAAAAAAATAAAATCTTCTAAAAAATATTGAAATTTTTTCTGATGTTCATATAAAAGTGACTTTCTTTCGGCATTTAGTGTTATATTTCTCTGAAATAAAAATCGTCTGCATTCATCATGGAAAATAATTTTAATAAATAATAATTTAATAAATGATTTGCACTGGTGTGGATTTGTATGAGATTTATAGAAGGAAGTCTTGTGGTGGCCACAACATACTAGTTTTACTTTTGTCAACACACCATTAATACGTTAATTATAAACTGTTTTTCTTGCTTTAGAAACCATTTATTCTTCTTGTGTATATCGCTTGCATGGAAGTTTTTTAATTAGATGATATATGGAAATTACTTTTTTTTTTGTGTGTGTGTGTGTGTAAAAAATAAAGAAAATGTTTATATATTGATGTATTGACAAAGGAAGAGGATGTGTGTTTGCTTTTCAAATAATAAACTTAATTAATATAACAAATTTCTCAGAAAAATCTATATACGTATAGGGTGTGCTTACGCTTATTCATGGTATTTTAAATGTACTCAGACTTTAAAAAGTTGAGAATCACTGTCTTAATAGCTTAATGGCAATAAAAATTATCGTCGAGAGAGCAGAAAAAAATGGTGTTTTATTTGCAAATGAAACATTGCGACAGTACTCAAAAATTTTTTTAATGCATTGGTCACTTTAGGCGTAAGGCCGTGAGAAGAAAGTGACATACAGTCGGCAGCAAAAGTATCCCAGCACTAGCAAAAATTCCTGTATAAAAAAAAAGTACTCTTAATACTATTTTGTTAAATGAATCCTTTACGAATCATGTTCTTAGTCAGTCCAAGAACATTATTCGACAAGGATTTACTTAACAAAACAGTATTAAGAGTACCTTTTCCATATAGGAATTTTTGCTGGTGCTCGGATAATTTTGCTGCCGACCGTAAAATTAACAAGGAGAAACAAATGAAAAAGAGAGTTGATGAAAGGCCTACCAATTCATTCTATTTTTCCATACCCTAGTTATTCAATGGTCAAAATAATATTTTGTTGGATATATGAAGAAACAGACACTTAATTGACGATCTCTTAAAGTGTCTTAAATCGTAAAATTATCTTTTAGTTTTAATAATTTGTTTCGTCGCGGAGTTATGGCAAGGTTTTGATATCACAGACAAAAATTCTTGTCACGTCCAGTGAAATCCTTTGGGAAATGTTTGTCTGTGTAATTAATGATTTTGTAGTCTAGGTTTTAGTTTTTTTTTTTTTTTTTTTTTTTTTTTAATGTCTGCTCTTGGAAGACATATCAGTGCACATTTCTTTTTTCGAGAGGCGAATCAACTGTCAAGGTTCTTAGTGGACATTGTCATTGTCTATTCTAAAAGTGAAAGTGCAATGTAACGATTGAAATAAAGTTTTAAGGTTTTTTGTTGATAAAAAAACTGAATATGGAACCAAATGCTCTTATACATCTTAAAGAAATCTAATTTTATTCTTCAACATTACTGCAGATTGGTGATAAGAACAATATTGTCAAATAATAATAATAATAATAACGCTTTATTTCGCGCAGGAACATTGTAGTAGTACCCGAATTTTGAAATCATGGACCAATGGGGCCTGGAGCAACGCCGTGGGAAATAACTGACGTAAATATATATATATATAGACGCGGTCTACTTCATCTTCCAGCCACATTTTGAAAAATACACACGATATATTATACGCTCTTATTTACCATGGTATGTCGTTTATTTATGTGTGTGTGTTGTGTATCAAATATAATAATTAAACTTTCACCCACTTCCTATCCTACGACTGAGCTGAAATTTTGCAGGGTAACTGCGTTGGCGATACATGGTGTTCCAGGCCTTCAATTCTTGTTAATTGAGTTGAAGTTTTGCCTACATATATATTATCCACAGCCGCTGAATGGGCTCTTCCCACCTGACGTCAGAGGTCACATGATAGATTAAAAACAAATAGCAGACGAAGTCTTCTATATATCTTTAGCGATTTCTGAAATAACATATTTTCTATTCTTATTTTTGATCAATCGTATTTAATCTGTGTTATTTTTTTTATATATACATCATCATTTTTAACCCATTTTATATCATTATTCATCATCTTTTGTTTGCTGTATACATTTACAATCATCATTTAGTTTATATTTGTTAATGATGCATGTTCATGAAGAACATGTTAAATACTCAGATTTTTGGTACTTAAATCATTGACAGCGCAACATCGTACGGCGTAAATCCATTTAGACCAGTAACTAAGCTAATTGACTTGCTGTAACACCTTTATGCAATTAAATTTAATTGAAAATATTTTAAAATTTCAAATTATAATCCATAAACATTCCACAAGAACAAGCTATTATTTATCGCTAGATCCGTTAATGTTACAGTTACACTACAACGTACAAAAATAGATTCTTACAGGTGAAAATAAATAAACACATAGAGTGTTTTTTAAAAATTATTAAATTTACAAATACAACTATTCTACTGTTTACAGATGCACAATATTAACTTTTTATTTTATTTTATATTAAATATTAACACTTTTGTTCTTAAGAAAAATATTTAATTGAATTCGATTCTCAGAATTCGATTCTTTGTTTTCCTCTATCACATGATTGAGCAGACAACGCTGGGAAGAGTCCATTGCTGTTTTTAGCACATTTTGAAACGAAAACGTGTTTTCTAAATTTTTAATTTATGTATTATTTTATTTTTAAGTGTGTGATATTACATTACGAATTTAGATAAATTCACGCATTAATTTATCATATGTATATATAATTCACCTTTTTATATTTTGTCGTGATATTATGCAGCCAATAAAACATTTGAAAAATTATGTCTAATTTTTTAAATGTAGTTTTTACCACAGAAGGTTATGATTATATTGCGATATAATGCTACTAATCCGATGTTCTCAATTTTTGTAAATTATTTTGAACTGAGTCTAGATTGAGAGAAAATTGGTGTAATTCTTTTAATATTTTTCCTCCCCAAATGTACAGTATCGATTTTTCCTCTCAACATACACACACACACACTGTTTTTAATGTAAATCATTCTGTAAAAAATACTTACTACTACTACGATTGATTAGAAATATTTCAATAAATAGCGTATAATTGTAGAGTAGTTTAAATTATAAACATACAACGACAGTCATTTGCTTTAATTTTTTAAGACATGTTTTACACTTTTTATTCATATACATAATTAATAATAATAATGATGACAATAAACATTATTCAAGGGTTTTTTGTAAATAGTTTTTAGTTAATTTTCGAAGGAAAAAAACTATTCAAATAAAAGTTTAAGAGAGGATTATAAGAATATTCAACTATCATGATTAATCGACGAAAATAACGGATTTCAATTTAGAGAAAACACTGCAAACGGCTTTTCCTACGATAATCGAAAAGATATTAATGGATATTTTTACATTATAATCGTGTGAAAATCAGAAATTTATGAATTAAAAAGTTGATATTTGGGTTAAACTGTGCAAACTCAAAATGATAAATAAATCTTAAAAGATGTACTAAACACATACGAATAAAATTGTATTAATTTGAGAGCAATTATCAACAACAAAAGGGAAATAATTATTGACGAATTGCGAACAGACAAGTGGAAGCGTTTTCAAACAGGCATAACCTGTCAAATACATATAACACTTGGCTGCCGAAGTTAAAAAGTGTTTCCAAACAACTCGTGATTCGACAAAATTTTATTTAGCTGTATTCGGAAATTGTTTTCAGTGCATCGCATCCGAAAACCGGAACACTGACATATTTATGTTTCGCGCTCCCACAGCGAATAGCGCCTTGAAATGTGGGGCGTGCATTCGATCGAAGCTCCGTAAGAAGCCGTTTCCGCGTACAAATGCAAAAATAGAAATCGAAAGCAATTAAATAGCCTGACAGATTCTCTCTCTCACTTTTTATTTTTTACTTCCGACGTCGTTCACCATGGTTACTATGGAAATAGGGCAACTGCAGGAATCATATGACCTCCGTCGGAACAACCCTCGCTCCCTGTTTCTTAAAAATATTTTAGTAAACAAGATTACTTTTTTTTTTTTTTAATGTCCTCCTATACCTGCCGACAAGTGATGGAAATTAAATATTATTGCCCATTCAATAAGCAATGAAATGAAATCGGATTCTTTTACTCCTTTCGTTAACTTTGTTTATTGAAAGTACAGTTAAAATTTCATTAATATTCTGTAGTAATATTCTATATATGTCTTTTTTCTTTTCCTCTTTGTGAATACAAGTTTATTTATAACATGCAAGTTAAAAGTTGTGAGAGAAAAACTTCAAAAATTACATTTTCTCTAAAATCACAGCAGGATCAAATACAAAGGCGAGGAAAACAAGATCATCCAGATCAAGCCATATTAGGCCATAGGCATATAAAACACCAGTACTGTGCCCCCAAATTTAGTTGTCTCAAAATTTTGTCGGGAAAAAAAAAAAAAAAAAATATTGGTGATTTGAAATTGATATTGTTTTATGTTACACTATGTAAAGTATGAATACTCTATCATAAAACTATTTTTATTTTTTACTTTCCAGTGTCTTTAAATTAGTAATACAATTAAAATATAACAGTACCGTCCAGTTCTCTAATTACAGATTTTGTGTAAAGAAATGTAGGGTACAACCCTTGCCTACTTAGAATTTTTTTATTTTAGTGAGCCAAAACTGTGAAATTAAATGTAAAAATAAACGTCTCTGTGATAAAATTAAAAAAAAAAAAAAATGATTGGTTAATATATGCATGCTTGTAAATGTAGGGTTTTTTTTAAAGCACTAGATGATATTATATTTGAAGAAGAAATGTGTCACATTCCATCATACCTTAACATTTAAAATTGCATTCAGAATTTATATACAAGATACTTATGAAAATTAGTTCAACGAATTTCAATTAAAATTTATTCATCTTATTGCACAGAAAGAATACGTATGAGGACCTCGTATATTGTCTGAATGGGGAGACTGCAAATGTGGTAGTCGGGTCATGCTCATAATACTCGCATAAAAAATGAAAAAGCGGAAAATATACAAAATACTCCATAAATACTCAATAATTCCTAGAGGGGGATGATAAAAAGAATATTTTATTTCATTCTAATGGAAGCGTCTATTAATAATCATAGCTATCAGTTCTTCTGTTCTTTTCATACCATAAATTTTGTACGATTATTTTCGGTTTATTTAATCATCGAAAAAATACATTACAGGACAGATTTCTTTTCAGAAACATTGGTGATAAATCTGATTTAAAATTTCGAAATGTTAGCAGTTATGGATAACGCTGTTTATTTTCACATGGATTGAAAATGTTATTTAAAAAAAAAAAAAAAAAGAAAGAAAGAAAGAAAGAAAAGAAAAAGAAATTGAATACATTATCATTTGTCATATCAATAGAATAGTTGAAACATAATTACTTCTGTTATAAACATAAGGATTTCTCTTTCTATGTCCACACTATCAATTTTAATATTTTATTAATTTATTTATTTTTCCTTTTACAAAGATTTATCAAAAATTTATTTTCGTAATTTATATTGCAATGTTAAAATATTTATCAGAAGAACATTAGGATTGTTATTTATAATATCACGTTTAATATATGTAAAGTAACATATATAATAATAAAATTACATACTCTTTCTTACTTCGTTCTTCAAATAAATATTTTTTGTCTTCGTTAAGATACGCATTTGCCTGTTCAAGCATTATCCGAATGTTTTAACAAATCATTCTAAAGAGACGATCTCTGGTGGCACTTTCTAAACACTAAATCGGATAAATAAGAAACCAAGAAGTAATCTTTATTTATCTTGATCTTTACTATGCGAAATAAAAAGAGAACTCGACATGTTTGACCACTGAAAGTAAAGAGTTTCGAAGAATATAATGAGATATTTCTTGTACGTACACTGAGATAAGATGAAAATTCGTTTCGACAATTTAAAGATAAATGACCATAAACTAAATATATATAATTCACATTTATGAACAATCGATTATCCGTTCTATTCGCTAATCGGATATATGACCTTCAGACTTGTATCAGACATGTATTCTTTTTCTTCCGAAAGCAAAATGGAGAATGAAAGCAATGTAAAGATTTGACGTTCTTAAGCTATTTCATTTGGTTTAAAACAATAGTAGTAAGAAATCATCTACTTCTTTGGAATGTCCATGTTTCATAACCAGTTACACTTGTTTAAAAAGCGTATTAGGTTAGTTAATTTGTTATGCATCGTTTCCGAACAAGGCATTCATATATAAGAAAGTTATATATATAAATACATATATATTTTTTTTTTTTTCCAGACGTAAATTTAGATACCATCAGATGTAATAATGATTCTTTAGCATGTGATAAGGGTTGACAATGAATTACGTGTTAAATAATAATGAAGAGATTTATAATTTAAGCTATCCGTTCGGAAAGCTTTTTCTAACAAACGCATAATATTCATATTTTAAAATAATGACTAATATATTTTAACAGTTATTTCTGAACTGTACATAATAATTATAAATTAAAATTTTACTTAATCAATTAATTACTCTACTGCAGAATTTGCTTTTAATATAAAGTTTTCTTTGAGATTTCAGTACAAAAACAACATTTTTGTATCCGAAGAATTATGTTTTAAATTTTTGTTTCAAAATATAATTCTTCGGATGAAAAAATGTTCCCTTTTTACGTTTACGCTTTAGAAATTGCCTGCATAATTAAGAATGAAAATTGAATAAAGAAAATAACGTTAAGTAATTTAAATTTTAGCAACAGAAAAAAGAATGTTTCCTAAAGTTGTTTTAAAACACATCATTTATATCTCCGCTGATAAGACTTTTTAAAGTAGTATGTCATTTTCAAATTTTATTTATTGTAATTTAATTTTGTTGTTTCTTGACTTTTTTTTTTTTTTTTCAAAGAAAATATTGGATTCGTAAAAATTTTCGACATTTCGTTTTCGATTATTTATTGTCTGAAATGCCCTGAACGTTATTCGATCGTTTTTAGAAAATTGTTGTCTATTTGTTGGTCTGTGTATATGCGTGACAAAAGTTTTGTGGTAGCTCTGAAACAAGTTTAATGAACAAAATTTCATACAAAATTATAAATATTTAGTTTCACCTTAACATAAATTGGTGTCTGTCAAGTTTTGGAGCGCATCGCCCAATAGGTGACGCTGCTGTATAGTAGTGTCACCAATTTAAGGGAAAGGCTATATCTCAGCTTGAACAGCGTAACATAAAACTTAATATACGAAAAAGCCGTTATGAGAAACTATACTGATTCAATTTACATACATAACAGTGGATGTGCAATACTGCAATTTCTTCAATGTACACCTGAGCTTCTGTTGCTTATAAATGCATCAAACTTGCTATGTGTGATGGCCTATGAGAAAAAACTGTTATTTTATTTGGATGTATATCGATCAACAGGTGGCGTTGCTGTTGCTATCACTCTCCTCTTGCGATTTTTCCGTATGGCTACATCTCAGCATCTTTTGGTTAAATTAGCACCAAACTAAACTTGTAAAAAAACATGAAATTGCAGCAAAAATAGTTTATATATATATATATATCATTGCAAAAATGTGTTTTAACGTTATTTGTATGATGCATGTGTATTTAATTGAAAAATGTCACTGACATTCTATTCAGTTGCCGACAAATATAGAATTTAAAAATAACTTCAAAGTTCTTCAGATTTATCCATTTAAAGCTAATACATGTTTATTTTTTCAAATACATTTAATATTTGTTTTGTAATACAAATAATGTCGCTTTCCTTTAACTGGTCTTGATTTTAAGCTTAAGTTTTAAATGTTTTCTAAAATTCATCTGCGTATGACAGGTACTATTTGAAAGCCTTCCTTTGCCTTGAAGGTATACTCAATCCTTCTTCAGTTTTCAACTTGTTAGATTAGTAGGTGAATGTTAATACATATTAGTATAGTAATAGATGTATGATATATATTTGTACATGCTTTGCTTTGTCGTAATCCTTTTGCTCGTTATTTATTCCGTTAAATATACAAGGTATTTGATCTCTTCAAGCTAATATTGAAATTTTGTTCGCAATTCTAATACTAAGATTTCGATTCTATTGAAATTTTAAATAAAATTTACTTCATGTTTAGTAACAAATGATATAACATCAGAAAAAAAGTTAGAAATGACTATCATGAGCGATCAAACAATACCGAGATAAACAGAGCCAATTTGTTACTGTAACTGATGAAATGTACATACGTCACCGATCAAATTATAACGCATTTTCATCAACTCTCTTATTTGTTTTATACCAATCACGATTTAAAATTTTGCTACACTATGCGTCTTTTCATAGTTAAAATTGAGACCGAAAATCCGAACTTTGCATAACATATTGGTATTTTTATTAAGTACACTCAGGTCCAAAATTAAAGCCACAATCTGTTTTCTCGTCCCCCCCCCCTTTCTTTTTTTTTTTGCGCATAAATTTTAAACAAATGGACGTATGGACATAAAATTTGGAAGGCATGTTCTTTATCAAATCATTAATCGAATTTTATAGAACTTTAACATAAGCAATAATTATTAAACTGACATTATTAGTACGACACGACTATTTCTTTCAATCTGTCATTTTGCGTCGTTACCAATTTATAGTGTTCCAATTCGAAAATGCCTGCCAATATCCAATTTTACCATTTAATTTCTTACTTTATCTTGAATTATTTTGTGAAATCCGTAAAAACGTATATATACAGAGATATATTTTTCACTTCCCATCGGTGAGGATCAAACTCACAACCTTCGGGTTCGTAGTTGTGTACTCTGACCACAGAGCCAACGGGTCTTGGCTGAATATTTCTTGATTATTTAGACTAGAGTGTTTTCAGATATTTTATTTTACTTCCCATCGGTGAGGATCGAACATACAACCTTCGGGTTCGTAGTTGTGTACTTTGACCACAGAGCCAACGGGTCTTGGCTGAATATTTCCTGATTATTTAGACTAGAGTTTTCAGATTTTTATTTATTTATTTATTTTTTTGAAAGGGTGTTAAAATACAAATATAAGTAGTCCTGTCGTACTAAATTAAATTCTGCCATAGACAGAATTTCGTCCGTAATTTTAATGCTCGCGATGGTTTGTGTTTATGCCGTTAATTTTTTTTTTTTTTTTTTTTTTTTTTTTTAACCTCCGCCCATAAATCGTAGTAGTACTCAACTTTTTTTTTTTTTTTTTTCTTAAAAGTAATCTTTTGAAGAAATGAAAATTTTAAACAATTGTAGAAAATAAAACTATTTGGGAAGTGGTGTTAAAGCTGCATGTCAGATAGGTGAAGATATACAGGTCTTCAAGTGTTAAATTAAAACTCTGTTTTCTTTCCTGTATTCACTTTTCTTTTTCTTTTGCAAAGAACTTTTTCAAAAATATACAAATGTGCATGAGAATTGGATGAGATATTCTCTATAAAATTATTCATTGACATGTTTGTTATTTTGGCGGCGTTCATAGTTCATAAATTAATATTTATAATTTTTCAAAAAGTCTGCTTTGGAAGAAAAAGAAAAACGAATACAGGAGGAAAAATCTTATTTTAATATAACATTTGGAGACATTTGTCTCTTCACATATCTGTTAGTTGGTTCAATTAATTCATCAATGGCGTGAGTAGGTTTAATCTTACATTATACCCTGAATATTTTAATTCATCATTAATTTACTAATAATGGCCTTTTTAAAAAAAAAATATTTTTTTGTGTGAAATTGGTATTAATGTCTCTTGTATGCTAAATTTTATTATGTTTTAAAGTTACATATTTCTATTTATAACTTTATACGTTATATATATATGTGTGTGTGATAGTAATAGCGAACAAGAAAAATATTTGTGCATATTTAAAGACATCGCTTTTTTTTTCCTGGGACGAAGTACCCCCGGGTGTAGATTTTCAATATGGATCTCTTTCGAAAGAATTCGTCAATGCCTTCGAAGCATATGGTTGAACCATAGATCTGTGATAATTTAAAACAAAGTTATCTTTTTTTTTTTTTTTTTTTTTTTTTTTTTTAACGGGGAAAAAAAAAAATCTCAGATTTCGGACCAAAATTGACTTTTTTTAGGGATTTAGTATTATATTAGTATATTATGCTTCTTTTGATATAGAAATTGTCCACGTTCAACATAGAAAATAATTTTAAGAAAAGAAAGTATTATGGCAGCCACAACATACTAGGGTAAGGGCACCAGTGATTGATACTTTTAGAGCAATCTCTGATGTTTTTAATGTTCTAGTGATCAGAAAATATTTTTAGAAATCTTAAGTTAGTATATATGGTATGAAGACATTCAGAACCACATATATGTTAAAATATATTTATTTGACAACAATTATTATTATTTTTTTTTATGAATATTTTTTGACATCCATTCAATGTTCCAGTAATTAACACTGCCAGTTTTTCATTTTATCAGTAATTGGCACCCTATGTTCCGGTGTTTGACACTGCTAGTTATTCATTTTACCAGTTATTAGCACCCTATGCTCCAGTGTTTGACATAAAATGCTAAAATTCTGATATGTAAAATATATGATTTTATTATTTTTCTTATTTATTAATTATTTCGTGATAGATGTCAATTACTGGAGCACCTTACTGTCAATTACTGGAGTTCTTTTTTTTTTTTTCTTCTTTTAATTCATTTAAATAGAGTGACTAGCGAAGCGGCAAAAGCCTGCTATTATAAAATATTCGCGATTGTTAAAAAAAATATTTTAGTTCGATGCAACTTACCAATCAAATGAACGCTGAATACTTTGGTATTTGATTACTATCCATTTCTATCCTTGAGATCTGGTTTGTTGCATTTATTACACACATAATCTATGGTAATTAAATTTTAACTAATCCCAATTTTTATCCTTGAGAACTGGCTTGTTATTTTTTTAATATTATAATTTGTAGTAATCTAATCTAATAAATAACATTTTTCTTAAACTACTGTAATCATCTGATAATGCTGAAAAAACTATATATTTAAACAACAGTTATGATTTTGAGGTTAAATTAATTATCGTACAATTTTTACTGATGACATGAATAATAATATTTCATTTATAACTATTAATGTATTTTTAAATACTTAATTGCAAGTTATAGTACTTAGATGATACACTAAACAAGAACATGTGTCATATTTTGTTTCAAATTTGTTCTTATTGACTAATTAATCGATCATTTCCTTTTCTTAAAAATATTTTTTGGTTGACATGTATTTAGAAAGACAAAGGAGAAATTTCATGTTATTTACCACTGATTTTTTTTTTTTTTTTTTTTGAAATAATACATCCATATTTACATTTTATTACTTCCTTTTATATTCGTAAGATGTGTTTTCATAATTGTTGTATTCGTAAAAAATAAATAAATAAAAATAAAAATAAGTCGGTTTCTGTTTTTTGACAGTTTTATACGTTTTAAGGCAACAGTAAACTTTCAAAATGCCAAAACTGAACAAAAACTGAACAAAAAATTCGATAACACTAAAATTTTACTAAAATATGAAACTACATATCAATAGTAATATGTGGCAAAATAAATTTTTCATTTCTCATCATTTTATGCTGAGTTATAAGCGATCTGTCGTAAAAGGAAAACTTTGAACATCATTTTCTAATTTTTACTAAGTTGCGTCAAGTTAAAAATGTTTTAGGCATCTTAAATTTTGTTGAATATATTCAAGGAACGTCATTTAAAGTTTTATATATATATATTAGCACAAAACTTACTTACAATTTTCTACTTAATACCAGATAACTTTTTTTAAAATCATCTGAAACTACCAAAAAAGAAAAAAAAAGTATAATATTGTTTTTTAATTTATATCTTATTACTTTTAAATTATTATATATTTGTTATGTCAAATTTATTTGTTTTTAATTTAAAGAGTTTTATTATTATGATTCTGTAAAGAGTTGTTTATTCTTTAAATAATAACGAGCTTGTTTAGCATGCTAAGATGAATGACTAAATTTGATAGATAACTTTTAGTTGGAAAGTTTGGTTTGCTTGTTTTATACTTTTTATCCTACATAAGTATTAGTATTAATATCAACAGTATTTTACTGAAAAAATTTAAAAAGTATTTATCATACATTGTGACATTGTGAGTATTTGCATGTATAATATACGTTTCAAAAGTTTTAAATTAAATGAAAGAGATTAATAAACATTTTACATGATTTAAAGAAAATTTGCATGGAATATCAGAAAAATAACATTAATCTTTTAATACTTTCCAATCAGAGCCTGATTATCGCAGGGGCACGCAGGGCATGTACCCCAGGCGCAGAGTAGCAAGGGGCCCTAAAATTCATTTCTTGTACGTTTTATTCAACTAATTCTTCTTTTAGTCCCTAAATATCGTAATAGAAAATTTTGCTTAAATGCGAGGAGGGAGGTGGCGAAAACCCAAGAAAGTATGCATGCCCCGGGCCTCACATGACGTTAATCGGACCGTGTTTCCTATTAATACTTTCCAACAAAGTTGAAAAGTGTTTATGGCTTCGGTTTGTCTGTCTGTCTCTCCGCACTCTACTCTAACTCCCGTAAATATTAATGGAATTTCTTGAAACTGATGCATATTATTCAAGTTTATTGTCGGATGTTCCCTATTAAAAATTGAGTAAGTTGTACAACTGGTTTGTGTACAAAAATATCCGAAGTATTCCAAAGCATTGTGTTCTATGAGAGGTATTTCTATCCACATTTTAATACTTTTACTTTGTACAAATCTGTGTACAGGAACAGCCGAAAGTATTCCAAAGTATTGTGTTCTAAGAGTTGTATTTCTATAAACTGTATTTTAATAACTTTATTTTGCACAAATCTTAATGAAATTTTAATATGTTGTTCATATGCCAAAGAATGCTTTCCGTAGTACACTGAGAAAAAATTCTGTAACTGAAAGCTAAAATCTAAATCATGGCTTTTAGAAAAAATAGTTCCATGTCATCCTTATAAATTCTAGTCCTCTTTGAAAGCGAGTTCTAGAAACCCCTATTCTAAAGCGTTTTCTTATATTATCGAGGGAAAATTTGTTTGAAAATCTCTGCAAATAAATGCGAATGCAAGAGGCGGGTTTCAGCAACTATAATCTTGTTATATAACCCAATTCTAGATAATAAACCGAGAATTTCTCACAATACAAAGAATTCAGAATATTCAGTATATTCGGAAGATTGTTTCACCATCTAGAAATGGGTAAGACTAGAAATTCTCGATCATTTCGTCTATTCAGTTTATTGGCGTGCCTTATGCGCATAACTCGGAAATCTATATTTTAAGTTTAGGGATTTAGAAAGTGACCACTTATTCATTCTACATGAAAACAGTATATTTTTTTTCTCAGTGTATATTGGTATAATTACTGGTATTGCATTTCCGTATGTTTTAAAGCATTTTCAGCACTTTCCAATAATGTTTAAGAATGATTATGAATGTATGTTGTAGAGTGTATGCTTTTCTGTCCTACTGTCTATCCGTTGTGTGATAACGTAGGCAAAGAACATTGAAGGTTAAGCGATGCAACGTGTACGTGTAGTTAAAAAGTGTTAATAACCAATACGAACCGCTTGATTTTTCGTTATTGTTATTTTCAATGAAGGTAGATTTACAAAATGTGTTAAAGTTCAAAGTCACTTGCAAGAACTTTAACTATGCTATATGCTATATCGCATGTGTAAAGACAATCATTGTAAATAACTAACTTCATTTGAACTGATATGGAAAGAATACCAATACACAACTAGTATGTTGTGGCCACCGCAAGACTTTCTTCTATATTTTCCTATACAAATTCACAAAGTGCAAAGAGTTGATTAAAACTATTATTTATTAAAATTATCTAACATGATGAATGCAAATGATTTTTATCTCAGAGAAGACTAACACTAAATATCTAACGAAAGACAGTTTTATTGTCGATAAATAACATCTTAAAAAATGCGTTTTTATAATAGTTATCTCATATATCAAGTTTCGTACAGTTATATGCCATAGAAGTTGAGATATAGCCTTTTCATTATCAAGGAAATTTGCAATATAGCATCGACACCTATTGGCCGATAAGCATCTAAATTGAATCAGCATATTATCTCATAATGGCCTTCTTGCATATCATGTTTTGTTTGAGGATATGCAATAGAACCTGAGATATAGCCTTCCTTAAAATTGCGGAAATCACTGTGTGGCAGCGCCACCTGTTAATCAGATGACACGAAAAGTTGATAGACACTAATTTATGACAAGGTGCATCTACATATAAATTTATATGCAATTCTGTGGGGTACTTCCTGAGACATAGCCTTCCCTTAAACTGCGGAAATTGCTGTGTAACAGCGCCACCTGTTGAGCAGATAGCACCAAAAGTTTATAGGCACTAATTTATGTCAAGTTACATCTACATATAAATTTATGTGCAATTATGCTTAGTAATTCCTGAGATATAGCCTTCCCTTAAATACAGAAATCGCTGTATAGCAGCGCCACCTATTGGCCGATAAGCATTCAAATTGAATCACCATAATGTCTTATAATGTCCTCCTGAAATATCAAGTTTTGTTTGAGTATACTCAATAAAAACTGAGATATAGCCTCCCCTTAAATTGCAGGAATCGCTGTACAGCAGCGCCACCTGTTGAGCAGCTAACACCAAAAGTTGATAGGCACTAATATAGGTCAAGGTGCATTTACATATAAATTTATATACAATTCTGAGCAGTGTTCCGGAGATACAGTTTCCACAAAATTTTTGTCTCGCACACACACACAGACAGACAGACATTTTCTAAAGATGGCCAAATCGTGTTCTAAACCGCTCAAAACTGTAAATCTGATCGAAAACCGAAAGCCGAAAATTTTTAGGAATATAATACTTTCTTCTATTGAATATAGAAGAAAGTAATAAATCAAAACAATTCACTGAATACAATCAAACTATCTTAATGATAACATTTATTCTTTCCATCTCGCAATAAGTATTATTTTTCTTTTTACAACAGACTGAGTGACAGATGAATTTCGACACAAAATTCTGTAAAACAAGTTTCTTGGCCTTGAAAGGGAGATGAGAAAGAAAAGCAACTTTAATAATGGAAGCTAAACTTGCACGGTAAGCCCCCCTGTATGTAGCAACATTCAGATTGCGTCTCTTCTAGAAATACGTAGAAAATAGAAGGATTTTATTTTTTCATTCATAAATTTTTACGAGCTGTCATTCAATCTTGGTGGTTGAAATGTTTCAAAATATTTATTATTCACATATTAATAATTATGTAATTGTTGTCAATGCATGTATTTTTCCTCTATATTTCCATATTATTGTATCTTATATACAGCTTTGATTTAATACTAAAGAGATACAGTAAAGTAGATTTATATCAAAGTTAAAAATGTCAAAATTAAAGAAAAAATAAAAAATGCATATTTAGTTTCGATCTCGTTAAGGGTGTTGCGTGAGTTTCAAAGGCTAGTCGAACCTCGTTAACGGGAATCTCAAGGGGGATAAAAAGTTTGTTCATGTTATCAGTGGTTCATGCTATCAGTAACCAATCTTCTTCATATAACTAAACTAATCTTCCATTTGTCGGGGATTATAGAAATAGTTCATGTTAAAAATAATTCACGTTAACAATGTTCACGTTAACGAGGTTTGACTGTATATATATATATATATACATATATTAATGCAATAAATAAAGTTTTTATTCAAAATTTTGAGCATATAAAAGAGCAACATTTGAACAATATTTAAAAAAAAAAATTCATTAAAATTTTTGGAAAATTCAACCGGTGGGTCCTGGTTTCCGAAGGCCCTTCAGAAAAGCGATTTCTCAAAAACTAAATGGACCGACCTTAAAGAACTTTTGCACACGTCTTCAAAACAGAACTGACTGATGCTTAAACGAAAGATTTTTTATTTTATTTTATTCTTTTAATAAAACTTGAATTTTTGGCAGAGTTGTATGCAAAAACAGTACAATTTTCGGTACGTTTTACACCATATATAACTATTTTGTAAAATTAGTTTTAATCGAAAAAAAAAAAAAAAAAAAAAAAAATCCTCTTAAGCCCTAGTCAATTTTATTTCGAAGAAATGTGTTAAATTTTAATAAGATCGGGGCATTAGTTTTTGAGAAAATCGTTTCCACCACTTTTCTAAAGGGTCTTAGAAAACCACGACCGACCGGCTGAATTTCCCAAATTTTTTAATGAAATTTTTTATAAAACATTATTTAAATGTTACTCTTTTATGAGCTCAAAATTTTCAATAAAAATTTTTATTTATTACATTTAAAAAAAGAAAATAGAGAAAATATACTTTTTTTAGCTTTCGAAACCCATGTAACTCCTTGTGCATACCTTCATCCATGCAAAGTGATTACGCACTGATATCATGATTTTGGATGACTCTGCGCTGATGATTTATGTTACTGAAACAAGAGTAGGGGAGTTTTGCTTTCAATTTAACTGTGATTAGTTAAAAATAATTTTCATTCTGCTCCTTTACACTGTTAAAAATTTCAACAGAAAACTCTGTTTAATCTATTATCTTAAGTTTTACATAAAATTACAGAGAAAAATAAACGGAGTTGTTAAAAAACTTATTTCGTGCATTCATTTTAATAACTAATATTAATTTAATTAATTATTGTTGAGAATATATTTAGAACTTGGAATGCTTTTTCTAAAGTAGAAACAGTCATTTTTAATTTTAATTCAAAAATTAAATAATAAAATTAGCTAAAAATACAGAATAAAGATTGGGAATCTCGATTATTCACTTTTAACTAAGAATTACTGTAAATTTACAGAGACTCTGGATAAATATTTACATTAAATTTACAGAAATTTTGAACAGTATATGTAAAGTTTCGTTCGATATTGTCATTTTGAAAATTATGAAAAAACGGGATGCCAACGCCACTTGCTCTAAAAATTTGCAAATGACACTAATTTATGTCAATTACATATAAAGTTGTCTGAAATTCTGTGTATTATTTCTTCAGCTAGAGCTGTCACGCAGTTTTGCAACACACAGACAGACAGATATTTTCTAAAAATGGTCAAATCGTGTTCTGGACCTCTCGAAACGTATAAATCCGACGATAATTTTTACGAATCCAATACTTTCTTCTACTGAATACAGAAGAAAGTAGAAAATTATTTATGAATTGTACCTCAAGAACTGTTTAATTCAAAATTTGCAAGCAAATCTAAAGTTATACCTGAAATAACCAAATCGGAAGTCGAAAATGTTTACGAACACAGTACTTTTCTCAATTGAATATAGAAGAAAGTAAAAAATATTTATGAATTGTATCTGAAAAACAGTTTAATTCAAAATCTTCAGAAAAAGTTATATCTGAAATAAACAAATCGGAAGTCAAAAATTTTTACAAATCCAATATTTTCTTCTATTGAATTCAGGAAAAAAAAAAAAAAAAATGATTTTTTTACAAACAGCATCTCTAGAACAGTTTGATTCAAAACCTATAGACAAATCTAAATTCTAAAGTTATATCGAAAACAACATTTTTTTTTTTTTTTTTTTTTTTTTTTTCTTCGTGAGTAAATTTGTTTTTCAACAGTTATATTTTATTACTTTTTTTTTATAACTTTAAAACTTTTGTTTCTGCTTTTTCCTTCAGTTTATAACAGAAAAAATTTCCTCAGCTCTTAAATCTATTTACTTTTTAATAGCCTGTAGATATTTTTATACCTTCAAAATAAAAGGATCAAGAAGACTTATTTCTCATTTTTCCCCTTTTCCGCTATGGAAAGCAGGGTGGATTGCATTAATTCTGAAAATAAATAAATAAATAAATAAAAAATAAACATAAACTTTATGTAAGATAATCTATTTGTTTTTTAACAGCATATAGAATTTTAGACCTTCAAAATAAAAGGAACAAGAATGCTTAGTTTTCATTTTTTCCCCTTCTACGCTATAGAAAACAGGGTAAACTATATTAAATCTGAACAAAATAACATAAACTTTACGCAAGATACATCGTTACATCTCGCAAACATGCGAAAAAGTCGGAAGTGTTTTCCTTGTTTGATGCATCAATGTACACAAATGACGTGGAAAGAAGCCGTTAAGTATTTTATTAAGAAAGATAATTAGCTAATGTCGTCATAAATAACATCTACATGCAAGTGATGTAATCAGTTACTTCCATTAAGATAGGCTGGTGCTAAAATCTAAATCGAGGGCTAAAATTGATTCGTACGCCTGATTTAGAATGTCTTCAATTAGAACTACTTTATTAAGTCTAAGTTATTTTTTCATCATCTTAAAATAATAGTAATAGAGAAAAATAACTAATATGCATGAATAAGCGTATATTAAAAATATATGTAAAATATAGTATCTTTTTATCAAAAAATCAGGATATATTTAATATATCAAAAACAATAAAATGGCTTCAAAGTTGATTCAAGAGCGCGGTAACAAAAGTTTCGATGCATTACGGTTTATGGACAATAAATCTTTCACGTATGCAAGTACAGTAAGACCCCGCTTAACGCGGGGGATACGTTTCATCAAAGTAGAGCGTAATGCGAAACAGCGCTAAACGAGGCTATCTACAATTTCGGGGAATCCCCGTACTGTTGCGAGCAGTTTCGGGGAATCCCCGGTTTGAAATAAAAGAGCGCTAACCGAAACAGCGCTAAATGAAACAGCGTTAAGCGGGGTCTTACTGTATAATCATGTTAAACGATCTCTAACAGAATAAAACTAATGTATGAATCGGAGATTCGGCAAAGAATATTTATTTATAAGTACATTTAACATTAATATTTCTTTAATTTAAATAAAGAAAAATTCACTCTTTTTTTTTTTTTTTTTTTTTTTTTTTTTTTTTAAATAGAGAAAAAATGTTTGAGTACATTATGATCTATAGGCATAATACACCCGATGTTATTCAAGCGTAACTCTTAGCTGAACTAAAGTCGGTATCTTTCTGATGATTAATTAAAAAAAATCATGCATATGATTTTTGTACACACAATAAATTAATTTATCACTATCCCCATAATGTATGGTGTATCTCCTAATCTATAGCCGATAAATGCTATTCCTTCCTTATTTCTTTTTCTGGGAGAAAACTCGTAAAGAGCGATATAAAAAGGATTTATTGTATTACATAAATTGGCAAAACCCCTTTTTTAAATATTTTTAATAAATCTCAAGAACACCTCCGATTTTCATTAAACTTCCTTTTTCTTTTCTTTTTATTCATTATGTACCAAAAATATTAATGATCTGTTTCAAAATTTTCTTAATTTTTATTTTAAAATTATATTTCTTTTTTCTTTATGATTTTTTTAATTCATAATGAAACAGGAAATTTTAGTAATTAGAAGTATTTTTTTTTTTATACCACATAGAAATTTAATATTATTTTACGGACACTTATTATATATTATTCCGCTTCTTAAAATACGTATTGATTTAAATAAATTACTGAAAAGTTTTCTTTTTTAGCACTTTCCAACAAAGTTGAAAAGTGTTTATGACTTCTGTTCGTCTGTCTGTCCACTCTCTAACTCTCGTAAATAGTCATGAAATTTCTTAATGCATTGCGTTTCATGGGGGGTGTTTTACAAATCACATTTAAATAACTTTGTACTGCCCAAATCATAATGAAATTGACATTTATTATTCATATGAACAATATTTAAGAGTGACTATAAATGCAACTAGTATACCTGCCTGTCTTTCTGTCTTTTCACTTGTGCGTTGTGTGATCACGTTGGCATTATACTTTGAAGGTAAACGTGGCTGCGAATCATATATTTGGAAAGTGTTAATAATCGATGCGAACAGCATGATTTGCCGTTCTTGTTAAATCTTCTCGCGTAAACATTCTGCCGTTTACTGCAGATAATTTTTGAGCTAAAATTCATAGATATTTCTGACAGAAAAACCAAAACACTGATGATGGAAGAAAGGAATCCATGTTCATCAGTCCACCGCACTTTAGAATAAAAAAAAAAAAAAAAGCGAGAGGGGGAAAAAAAGCTAAAAATCCATAGAAAAAGCATGGGGTGGAAATGAAAAAAAACTCACAATGTTAAGTGTGTAAAAAAAAAAAAAAAAAAAGGGCTAACACCGGAAGAAATAAAAGATCAAAATTGACTAGAAAAAATCATCAAAGAGCGGGAAGGGATTCGGGTTGGGGTCCTGAAGCTATCGTCGCGGGTTTAATACGTCTCGCTTATTATGACTATAAGTAAAAAAATTTAATTTCCAGAATGCACTATTTTTAACAGATTTCTTGTATTAAACAAAATAAAATCTATGCTTTTTTTAAAGGGGGAAAATAAAAGAAAAGAAAGATAATAATAGTTTTTACATATCGATCAAAACGTGATTGTTCGTGTTTTTCTAAAACACGAGATTCTCGAAAGAAATCGGGGAAATATTAAAATAATTCCCTTATTTTCAGCAAATAAAATGTCTACGGATATCAGATTAACAGCTGAATTGTACATATTATCAGTTCTGTATATCATGTCTTTTTACTTTCCAAACATACACATGTAAGGAAAGAATTGTAATCATGAAAAAATTCGACTTTGACATTTTCGCGTTTTGAGGTCCTCTGAGTTCATTTTAGTTATTTTTACGGTGATGTATGTGTGTAAGTATGTGACTGAACACGATAATGTCTAAACACTTTATTCGTATGAGTTGAAAGTTGATACGTGTGTTATAGCTCACTGTAGCACAATTCCTATTGATTTTGGTGTATCTAGCACTTATAGTTTTTTTACAGGTACACAAAGAGAAATTCATTATCATTATGGCCTATGGGCTAAAATTATTGAAAATGCAATAGCCTTATCCGATTGGGCTGAAAACTTACATGCAAGTTATAGGGTACTGTTGCACAAACTGTATAGATTTTGGTAAATCTAGCACTTATAGTTTTTTTTTTTTTTTTTTTTTTTTTTTTTTAATCTTTTTCTTTCTTTCTTTCTTTCTTTATTTTACAGGAACACAAAGAAAAATTCTTTATCATTATGGCCTATGGTCTCAAATTATTTAAAATGCGATAACGTCTAAATCCTTTCTCGAATTAATTGAAAATTCATGCACATATTATTGATCACCATCACACACGAACTGTATGAATTTTGGAGAATCTAGCACTTACAGTTTTTTTACAGGGACACAACAAATATCTTTATCATTATGATCTATGAATTCAAATTATAAGTGCAATAGCGCTAAATTAAACAAAACTATGTGGAAAAAGATATTCAGATAGCCTTTTATAATTTTCTCTTTTATTTATTTAACAACTTCTCTTACTTCAATTTATTTATAAACCCGCTAATTACTTAATGTTCGTAAAGTCGAGTGAAGTCACGCCAGATTTTTAGTACGTCATGAAAGAATTGTTTAAAAGCAACAAAAAACTGTAAAAAGACTGAAAAGGTACTGGAAATTAACAAAACGCTTTACAAAAATGCAAAACAAGGAATTGAGAAACCATATTTTATAATTAAACAAAAATTCTATAAGAATATAGTATTTAGAAATTTATGCGTTTCCTTGTTTTATGTCAGCAAATAAAATGGTTACGGAAATCAAATTAATAGTTGGATTGGGTATATTATGAACTCAAGATCATGTCTTTTTATTACGTTGTAATAATAATGAAATGTTTAATAGCAATAAAAAACATTAAAAAGGTTGAAAAGGTCTGCTAATAATTAAGTAAACGCTTCATAAAAATGAAAAGCAAATTTTAAAATTAAGGGGACTCTCTACCTATCATCTCCCAAAGCCGAAGCCAATGTTATTCTATGGCAAATTTTGTCCCATCATAATTCATTAACTAATACATATTTTAAAATTCTGTTTTCATTTTCCAAAAATTCACAACTATTAAACAATTTATCGCTTTCTAAAAATTGATTTTTTTTTTTTTTTTTTTTAAGATTTCATTTTTAAGCTCAAAAATGAAAATTTTCACATTCTGAAAATTCACATTTTACAACCTCAAAATAAAATATTAAAAAATTTTAAAAATAATTTTTAGAAAGTGATAAATTGTTTAATAGTTGTGAAGTTTCTGAACGTGAAAACGGAATTTAAATATCTATATTAGTTAATAAGTTATAATGGGGCAAAATTCTCCATAGAATAACATTGGCTGTGGCTTCTGGGGACGATAAGTGGAGAGGCCTCTTAAGCAAAAATTCTATGATAATACATTATTTAATAATTTATGCTTTTCTTGTTCTTTCTTTTTTTTTTTTTTTTTTTTTTTTTTTTTTTATAATTTTATATAAGTTATAGGTTCCTATAACTTTTATTCCTTTTTTTTATTTTAATATTTGAAAACATTTAAAATGTTTATTTGAAAACATTTTAAAAAATAAGATAAATTTATTGTATTCATATTTATTACCTACTAAAACACAAAAATTTTAAAACAGTTGTTTTTTTTTTTTTTTTTTTTCTGTACAATATTTGTATAGTACACATATTTATACAATATATTTGTACAATATTTACAATATTATCTCCAATTGAGTTACATATCGACAAATTATTCAATTTTTTATATATCACTATGTAACTAGTCATTTTAATGTCGTATTAGTTTGAATAAACAATTCATTTACTAAAACTTTTATACAATAATATGATAGACAGACATTTTTTTTTTTTTTTCTTTTTTTCTTTTTTTTTTTTACAATTTCATCCAGCCTTTAAAAATTATATTTAATTAAGTTCAATAGAAAATATTTTTGTTAATGTCATTAAGAATTATATCTCAGACAGACTAAAATTATTGAACATTGTAAAATGCATCGTAAATTTTTTTGTATTATTAAGAAAAGAAACTTTACAACAAGAGCAACAATGCACACGTGCCTAGATTTTTTTTTTTTTTTTTTTCGCCAGTTGAAGGTTGCCCTTAATTATTTCGATTCTACAAAAATGTTCTATGATTCTGGAATTTATGGGGTTTTACTCATACAGGGAAAAAAAATTCTATTAAAAAATAGAACATATCTGTAACTTCTCCATAGAAGACTTCTCTTTTCTATAACTACAGAAATTTACATAAAAATCTAAATCTTTTACATCCCAATCTGTCAAAAAGTTTTCTTTTCTTATTTTCTTAACAGTGCAAAGCTTTTATTCGTTAAAATTACTGAATGTTGATGATTTTATTTATTTATTTTGTACTTTTTACAATTTAAACATATT
This sequence comes from Salticus scenicus, assembly GCA_963930645.1. NCBI lineage: Eukaryota > Metazoa > Arthropoda > Arachnida > Araneae > Salticidae > Salticus > Salticus scenicus. The sequence continues at coordinate 57,722,232 of OZ005652.1, read as the reverse complement.
ACAACTTCCTATTTTTATAAAGAAATATATCATCTGTTTTTAAAAAGTAAACTATAATGTTTCTTTTAAAAATTACATGAGTTTACATACGCAATATTATGCGCAAAAATATGTATAATTATGCATATCAAGTTATAAAATAGTAAAATCTCAGGCTATTTTAGTATTTACTTATATAAGATGTTGGCCAAAGAAATAAGTTGGTGAAAAAAAAAATAATAATAATTTTCTGTTTATTTTTCTTGTTTAGTCATATAGGGCACAATATATCTGCATTTTTTTTTTTAATCATTTTACTATCAGAATATAGATAAATGTGTTAATTTATAATAAATAGAGTTTTACGATAATAGACATAATTTATAATAATAGAGAGAAATTTGTTATTTTAAATGAATGAATTGAAATATTCTTTCAATAGTATTAGAAATTTATATTCATATTTATCAAAAGAAACATTTCTTTATTTATTTGATTTCAATTATTTGAAAGGATGTCAAGTTGTTTTTCGTCTACATGTGTAGATGATAATTCCTGAAAGAATCGATAAATTATAAATTCACACTTGAAAATACATATGTGATTCATTTTTTTTTTTTTTCTCTCTCTATCTCTCTTTCACTACTTCAATTTTAAAAGGTATTTTTGAAATTCAAACTATGAATATACTTCTCACAAAAATTTAGAAATGTAAAAAATGAGCCTCCCCAAAAAATTTAAAATAATTAAATAGTAAATTTTGAAAAATATATACAAAAACTACAGTTTAACATCCAGATATTTTTTCCGGTAAATTTTGTTTTAAATTTTATGAAAATACACAACTTTCAACCCCTAAATAAATTGATTTTTCAAAACAGCTCAGTTTTCATCTGAAATAAAAATTAATTTATTTAATTGTTTAGTTATAGTTTTTGATAAGCTTCAGTTTTTATTTTAAACTTTGAAATAATACTCTACATTGATATACCTTCTAACTGATATGCCTTCTAGTAACTAGTATTCCTTCATAAATTTAAAAACGAAAAATATAAATTTACAGAGAGAAAACTCTATAGATATTTCTTCATAAGATTTATTAATTCTCTGAAGGAGAAAAGCCAGTTGTTCGCTTTGCAACGTGAATGACCATTTCGAAAAATGTAAGAGGAAAAAAAAAAAAAAAAAAAAAAAGAAAAAGAAAAAAAAGCACGTTTTGTATTCATTTTAAAGATGCTTTCTTTAAAATATTAGGGATTTGTTGCAATATCGCCTAATATTTTTAGCTAGCTTCCCCAAAAAATTTTAAATAATTAAATATCATATTTAACACTTTCGCGACCGCATATTTTTGTCTTTTTTGATAGAATGCTCCACCTGTGGGTGTTATTATTTCGAGCTGTATTATTTCAGAACATCGTGTCCTATATACATATTTATATTATATATGAATATACATAATAATTATACTCTTTCTATTGAAAGTATTTGTATACATAGTATTCTGATTATACAAATATAATGTAGGGATTATTCTTAAGAAACATAGCAACATAGAAGTTGCAAAAGGAACGCCTACTGAAAGAGTTACAGATTTCCAAATGACGTGAATCTACGTCAACGTTCGCGAAAGTGTTAATATATATATATATATATATATATAAGTACATATAGCCATTTTTCCCCAAAAATATTTCTTTTAAATTTTATGAAACTGGAACAGTCAGTGTTTTACATTCACCTTTCAAAATAGCTCTTTCTAATATTTTGCAGCATTAAAAAGAAGTTTAATCAATATATCTGTACTAATAAGTATAAAGGATTTAAGTCCATATTCTTGATTTTTCAGGAAACGAAAAATAAAGTTAAACTAACTAAAAACTAATCGGAAGAATCGATTAGGAAAAAGGGATTATGTTGATTTATACCCTTTATACCATTCAGTGATTGTCAACCTTCATTTAATAAAGGGAAAAAATTGAATTAAATATTTTAGGCCAAAGATTAATGCTAAATTTCTGACTTGAATCTTTTTTTACGAATGGATTTTCTCAAAGACTAAATGCCATGGATTTAAATCCTTTATACCAATCGATAGAGAATTTTTTTTTCTGAGTCTGACTATGTACTTAACTTAAAATCGACATTTTTGGACTTAAATCCTTTATACTTATCAGTACAGATATATTTTAAAGCCAAAATAGTTTTAAAAATATATTTATATAAATCTAACGTTCATATTCATTAATATTTGATCTATTTACTTAAGTAAATAACAAGATTTCTTTGTCGTTAAATATTTATATATTTTAAATAACAGTAATAATAATGACTCCAGAAAGCATTCGTTTCCTTTTCCCATAAAATTCGGGCCTAAGAACTAATTTATTAAATGAAATTTTTCCAAATATTCATTAGTTGATGAAATGCGAATAATAGAGAGAGACGGGGCGGGGGGGGGGAGAAGAAAAGAAATAATGTTGTACCATTTTCTTTGTGGGAAATAAAATAACCGGGAAAAAAAAAAAAAAAAAAAAAAAAGATCGGCGTGTGGAAGAATAGAAGATTGTATGAATGAAGTTTGAAAATGTATATAACTGCCCAACTACTTGTAAAATTAATTTTCCTGTATTTTAATTATTATAATACTTTTTTTTTGTGTGTGTGTGTCACACAAAATGTTTGTTATTGAAATTAAATCGGTAAATTTAGAAGAACATTAGATAACTTTTTAAACGGAAACATTTATTAAAAGTTCGCGGTTTTCTTCTAGATTTTTGTCGTTTATCTATTTGTTTGTTTGTTCAATGCATTAAACGAAAGTTTAGGAAATATTAATTGATTTTTCAGTTTACTTTACTTTTATGTAGAAATTAATGTTTAAATAATAACAAGAAAAAATAAATAAAAAGGTTAGAAAAAAGGAATGGTATTGAATTACTGTATCCTGCTAAATACATGAAATTTTTCTTAACATGAAATTCAAAAGAATTACTCTAAATTTTTATTGTTCTAAAGAAAAAAAAAAGTTAAACTTGGGAGAGTGAAAAAAGAAAAAAAGACATGTATTTTCTTTTCTTCATTTAAGAACTACCTCATTAAAAAATATTCATTGCGCTTTAAATATTTATTTATCTTTTTTTTTTCTATGTATTCATATTATGAAGTATTAGTAACATGTTTATTTTATTTTATTTGTTTATTTATTTTGCTCCCTCTCTATATTTTTCTAAAAACAGGAAAAATAGACTATTTTTGAAACATAATAAATGAATGAAACAATTAATCAAACAAGTAAGGTATACTTGAATACGAAATTCCCACTTACCTCCTACGATATTGGGATTTCTTTCCCAGAAATGGCAGACCCTGCTCGGTCTGTCGAAAAATTCATCCCTTGTGTTGGCTATGATGAGACAAAATTCATCCGGTCCCGCATTGGGGTTGATGTACACAAAAAGCATACACATAGTTCGTGGTCAGTGGAGAAGCGAGAGCGAAGAAGAGAAGATTCACAATTTCTCCTGCTGTATGGAGAAGAGAGCAACACTTTCTCTTATTTATCTTTTTTTCCGAGAGAGAAAATTGGCTACCTGTTCTGGCTTCCGCCGTCTAGTGGAGAGTGAAAGCGAGAGGGATGAGGTGACCCACTTTTATGATCCTCACCTGACACTGAGAAATGCAGAGTTGATGCTGTCTTCCACCATTATTGGCCACACACAGAAGAAAAATTGTAATTTAACCAATTGAACATCTGCGTTTCAGAAGCAGAAGAAGATTGTTCTATTTGTAAAACATCTAAAGGAAAATTTTCTGTTATGTTTGTGCGATCTTAAAAACGACTGCTAATCGAAATTTGACGATCGTATGTAATACAAGTCATAGGTAAAAATACTCCCCCCCCCCCAAAAAAAAAAAAGCTAGTTTATAAAACTCCCCTTTCTGGTGGCAATGGCTTAGAGGCGGACGAGTTAAGGCCGATTGATTACGCGAGGAACCTAGATAGACCAAAATGCCTACGTGTGTGTGTGTGTGGAGGGGGGAGGGGTTACAAAGGGTTTCCTAGCATGTATTACAAAAAAGTTTCCAAAAGTAGCAAGTTTCCAAAAAAATCAAGGAATACTCCGAACAGCTAGGTCAAAGAATGCGATTTGGGACACCATTTTTTTTTTTTTTTTTTTTTTTTTTTTTTTTAAATCTCTTTTATAAACATTTTACAAAAATTTCATCAAGAACCTAAAATAAAAGCAACCTATATTTCATGTTTCATTAGTTCAGACTAGTCGTAATTTTGAAATGTTTATAAAAGGCAATTCTACAGCTATATGTTCAGTTTTGTTGCATTTAAAGGAATATTACTATGCTGTCAATTACAATAAATGGGCTCAAAATTTTAACAGAGTAACTTTGAGGAATTTTTAGTTCCAAGCCTTATATTCACTTTCTGTGTTCGATTTACCCAATACGATTACATTACATACATGCAAAAATTTTTTCTCATGTACTTAATTAGAACTCAACAGTTTCGTGGTGTGTTGTAGCACCTTACAGCACAGCAGATGCAAGCTCAAAGTTTGATTAAATGCAAAGAAATATTGCTGTTTACCAAATTTGAGCTCATTCAACGACCGACGTTGCTATAAAAATGTTTAAATCAGACAGGGTAATTAAATTATGTTATCTCTGCCCATTGCAGCATTAGCATAAGTAATGTTAAACACCCGTTAGTGTTTTTGCTTTAGCAATAATCAATGAGTGTGCTAAGCTATTGTGAGAATATTTAATACGTGTATGTACAGTACATCTTATATACAAAGATTTGAGTTTAACCTATTTTTATTTCACAAAAATACTTAAGATAAGGATGAAATTTAGATATACATTTAAAATGATTTGGAAACCTAAGCTGAAAAATTATAATTTAGCTTATATATTTTGGCAGTTCTTATAACTATTAAATATATTTAAAACACTTTAAACACACGTAAATATAAATTTATTTAAAAGATGTTAAAAATGTTTTTATCCAAAGCTTTTCGCTTTAACAGTAAAGCATCATCAGGGATTTATTCCCTATCTATATATTAATAGGCAAGCATAAAATTTGTAGTCCCTTTTTAACATATTAATTATGGGAGTAGAGGGTTGAAAATGGTATCATTCGAAAGGTATGGTTAGCCGGAAGGTGCGAATAGAAATATTATTTTCTTACGATGTCAAGAAGGTATTTAAAAATACATTTACTTTTTATGCATTTTCCCCCATTTTTCCCTTTTATACACGTATTCCTTTACATAAAAAAATACCTAAAAGTAGAAAGTTGTTAAATCTGGCAATTTCATAAAGCTCAAATAAAACCATAGACACAGTAATTTGTATAATGTAGCATCACTATACGCAAGCGAAGTGATGACGTCACTGTCTGTCCATGGAGCCATGAAAAAGATTTTCTACGTTAATCGTCCATTGGATTTTTTGTAAAAAATTATTAAAAAATAACGGAAATTATCTGCCGATTTTAATTCCGATATTTGGGTATAGTTATATATAAGTTACTGTCTGCATGTGTTTGATTGAGTTATTTTTTCTGTAAAATTGATAAAATTTTAATTTAAAATCACAAAACTCCAGAAAAAAAAAAAAAAAAAAAAATGGCAAACTTCCAGTTTCGAATGTAAACATAAACATTTCATTTCAAAGGGTGATATTTAAACAATAAATATTGAATATACTAAATAAAAGGAAAATGGATTTGTTACTAACTGCTGCATGTATAAGTAGACGATACGGGAAAAATTCCGATTTCCGTTTTTTGCTGAATTTACATGTTTTGAGCTTTCTTTACGTTTCAATTAACTGAAATTGGCTACTTATTTTTTAAAAAAGTGTCTTTATTGCTAGCTTTTGTGGGTAGAAGAAGCAAGTAGAAGATACATAAAAACTTTTGATTTCCGGTTTTCGATGAATTTACACGTTTTGAGATTTCCTTGCATTTTAATTAAGTGAAATTGACTACTTATTTTTATTTTTTAAAAAGTGGATTTATTATTCTTTCCTCCGCATATATAAGTAGAAAATATAAGATTCAGAAAAGTTTTAGATTTTCGGTTTTCGATAAAGTTACACGTTTCGAAATATCTACAGAGAGAAATAGTTATATTAAGTAAAACTCTGCTGATTCAGTTAGAGTGAATATCGGCAAACAATTGCCGCAGCTGTGTTGCAATTGCATTCCGTTTAGGACAAGGCAATAACTTTGCTTTGCCTCGCTTTGCAAAAAAATGGGCGAGTTTCGACCACTGGGCGATACTAGTTATTATAAATCCCTGATGATGCTTTACTGTTAAAGCGAAAAGCTTTGGATAAAAAAAAATTTTAACATCTTTTAAATAAATTTATATTTACGTGTGTTTAAAGTGTTTTAAATATATTTAATACAAATGACACGTGTTCAATTTAACTCTTTATTTTTTAGAGAATATTTATAAAGTTCTTATAACATAAGATTGCTACAGATTAGTAAAAAAACAAGGGATTTCTTCAGAAATTGTGCTTGAAAAAAGAGAAGTTATTCAAAAGCGTATAAAAAATTTTTGCTGGATTCTAAAATATAAATAAAATTTCATGCTAAAAGCTTCAACTTTGTACAAAGAATATACAAAAGAATTTTCTTTTCTTTTCTTTCTTTCTTTCTTTTTTTTTTTTTTTTTTTTTTTTTTTTAACATTTATTTAAATAAACTATCTATATGCAGAAATCTGATAAGTGTAGACAACCTAGACTGTTTTAACAAACTTGAAATCCTTCAGACCTATTTATTTATGCAGCATTTAAAAATAAATCAGAAATTAGAAAGGAGTTCACGCTTAAATATTTGAAGCAAGCTACAAATTTGCTATAAAATATATTTCCACATTGAGTAATTTTAAAGTACACACGGAGCGACTTTCTATTGAATCAATGCTTAGAAATGATCTAAAAAAGAAAATAAAGTTAAAATAATGCTCAATAATATGTACTAGTATCGCCCAGTGGTCGAAACTCGACCATTTTTTTTTTTTGTAAAGCGAGGCAAAGCAAAGTTATTGCCTTGTCCTAAACGGAATGCAATTGCAACACAGCTGCGGCAATTGTTTGCCGATATTCACTCTAACTGAATCAGCAGAGTTTTACTTAATATAACTATTTCTCTCTGTAGAAGTTAGCCTTTCCTGAAATGAGAGAAAATCGCAACGTGAAAACGCCCCTTGTTGTGTGATACAGATACAGCCCAGAAGCTAATAGTACCATGTCAAACCAAGGCCCAACCAAGTATCAAATTCTGTTAAATTAATTCGATTGGTTCATAAAGTACAGTGTTTGAAAAAAAAAAAAAAAAAAAAAAAAAAAGATATTTTTAAAAAATGGTTGAATTGAGTTCGGGAAATTTCAAAACGTGTAACTATATCGAAAACCGAAAATCTAAAACTTTTCTGAATCTTATATTTTCTACTTATATATGCAGAGGAAAGAATAATAAATCCACTTTTTAAAAAAGAAAAATAAGTAGTCAATTTCACGTAATTAAAATGCAAGGAAATCTCAAAACGTGTAAATTCATCGAAAACCGGAAATCAAAAGTTTTTATGTATCTTTTACTTGCTTCTTCTACACACAAAAGCTAGCAATAAAGACACTTTTTAAAAAAATAAGTAGTCAATTTCAGTTAATTGAAACGTAAAGAAAGCTCAAAACATGTAAATTCAGCAAAAAGCGGAAATCGGAATTTTTCCCGTATCGTCTACTTATACATGCAGCAGTTAGTAACAAATCCATTTTCCTTTATTTAGTGTATTAGTTGAATATTTATTGTTTAAATATCACCCTTTGAAATGAAATGTTTATGTTTACATTCGAAACTGGAAGTTTCCCATTTTTTTTCTGGAGTTTTGTGATTTTAAATTAAAATTTTATCAATTTTACAGAAAAAATAACTCAATCAAACACATGTAGACAGTAACTTATATATAACTATCCGCGTTTATAAGGATCGATAGATGGCGCTTTTTCAGCTTTTGTTGTTAGTAAATATAATAGCCACGTGTATTTATTTTTGTTCTATATGTGTTACTACTTAATATTCGTGCTATAATTTCTCCGCCATTACATCATGGAAAATTGGTTGCTTTTGGAAAAAATATTTCAGTTTATTCAAAGATCGATCGGAAGTGGATATTTAACTGAAGCTGAACAAACATAAGTTCCAAATCATCTGATTAATTCTTTACTTCCATTAGCCGAAGAAACTGAAATTTTAAATTTGTCATTTGGAAATAAATGGAAGCTTAATTCTGGATTTCTTGATTTTTTGGAGTTACACTGTGGCACACAACAGTAAGTGTTATCTTTTTTACCGGATTTATTCATTTTTATTCAATAAATATATGTGAAACTAAACATCGGCAAGCAATGGCGTCTATTCGAAAGCCGAAAGCTATCATGTCAATTGTAATTTCACCTTAGCCCACTAGAAGGCGAGCATTTCATTACAATCGCGGATACCCAAATATCGGAATTAAAATCGGCAGATAATTTCCGTTATTTTTAAATAATTTTTTACAAAAAATCCAATGGACGATTAACATAGAAAATCTTTTTCATGGCTCCATGGACAGACAGTGACGTCATCACTTCGCTTGCGTATAGTGATGCTACATTATACAAATTACAGTGTCTATGGTTTTATTTGAGTTTTATGAAATTGCCAGATTTAACATCTTTCTACTTTTAAGATATTTTTTAATGTAAAGGAATACGTGTATAAAAGGGAAAAATGGGGGAAAATATATAAAAAATAAATGTATTTTTAAATACCTTCTTGACATCGTAAGAAAATAATATTTGTATTCGCACCTTCCGGCTAACCATACCTTTCGAATGATACCATTTTCAACCCTCTACTCCCATAATTAATATGTTAAAAAGGGACTACAAATTTTATGCTTGCCTATTAATATATAGATACAAGAGATAGAAATATATTTGGAAAGTACGGCATGAATATTTTTTAACAAAAATTTCCAGTGACAGTTTTTCAGCTCTAGCGGACAGAATTTTCCAGTAGACCTAATGGATAAATGTTGATGAAGATCACAAAAAATTTTCTTCTTTTGATTTTAGTAAAAATATTTCCGAATTTATTTTGCTATAAAAAGAAAAAGAAATGACACAAATACATTTTTACCACTTATTTCACCATTGCCAAAATTGAAAGATAGAACCATTATATCTTTTGAAATATACTTTCGTCGGAAGCGAGAACACCCCTGGGTAGGACATCCTGCAACTTAAATCTATTGAATTTTTAATTTACTTCCTTGTACACAGTTAGGAGTTATAGCTGACCTAATATCTTTATTACGACACTGAGGGTGATGTTTTGAAACTTTAAATACGTAACACTGATTGATGTAAATAAAGAAAGTTTCATATGCGCTATATATTTGAGAAAAACCATTGCATTGCATGGTTAATTGAAACTGAAATTTTTTTTACTAAACGTTCTGTTAATAAAAAATAAACAATCGAGAAAAGTAATTTTAGGTTTGTTTCAAAAACATATGAGTCGATAGAAAATTAGTAAAACCAATGAATAACAATAATAGCAACTGTTAAATAACAAAAATCAATAACATTACTAAGTGACAAAGTCGATTATTGTTTTCAATCACGTTAAAAAAAAAAAAAAAAAAAAAAAAAAAAATAACCTGGATTGACTCCACTCGACTTTCCGAACATTAAATAATTAGTGGTTGTATGTAAATAAATTAAAATAAGAGAAGTCATTAAATAAACAAAACAGAAAATTGTAATGGGGAATTTGAGTCTTTTTCTGTATATAGTATGTTGTTTAAATTAACGCTATTGCCCTTAAAATAATTTGAACCCATAGGTCCTAAATATAAAGAAATTTTCGTTGTGTCCCTGTAAAAATAATTAAATAATTATCGATACTCACCAAAATCTGTACAGTTTGTGCGACGGTGAACTCTAATATGTATATAAATTTTCAGCTCAATTGGAGGAGGCATTTAGATGCTGTCGCACTTTAAATAATTTGAGCCCATAAGCCACAATGATAAGGAATTTTTCTTTGAGTCCCTGTAAAAAAATTATAAGATCTGGCAGGGGCGTAGCAATTCAAAAAACATGGGAGGGGCTCAAAAAATTTCATTTTAAAAATGACTTAAAATTATTATGAAGAAAATAAACAAAATATTGTTAATTTTGAACATTTACAAGATTTTAATTTGGCTTTTAAATGGGTGAGTCTTTCATTTGCCATTAAAAAGGAACTTTGTAATAACCAGTAAGGGGGGGGAGGGGTTGAGCCCCCTGAGCATTTCTCTTTCCTACGCCCATGAATTCTAGATTCTCAAAAAAATCATACAGTTGGTGCGACGTTGATCTATGAAATGTATATAAATTTCAGTTCAATCGGATATGGAGTTTAGAGGCTATCGTACTTTAAAGAATTTGGGCCCATAGGGCATAATGATAATGAATTTTACGTTGTGTTCCTTTAAAAAAATTTTACGTGCTAGATTCACCAAAATCAACGCAGTTCATGCAAAGGTGAACTATAACATGTATAAATTTTCAGCTCAATCGAATAAGGCGTTTAAACACTATCGCACTTTAAAGAATTTGGGTTCATAGGCCATAATGATAAAGAATTTTCCCTTGTGTCCCTGTAAAAAACTATAAGTGCTAGATTCACCAAAATCAATGCAGTTCGTGCAACTATGACCTATAATATGTGTATAAATTTTTTGCTCAGTTGAATAAGGCCTTTAGGCGCTATCGCACTTTTAAAAATTTGGTCCTATAGGCCATAATGATAAAAAAAAAATTTCTTTGTATTCCTGAAAAAAAAAAAAACATAAGTGCTAGATTCACCAAAATGAAAATGGTTCGTTCTATGGTGACCTACAACATACGTACCAACTTTCAGTTCATTCGAACAAAGCATTTAGACACTGCCGTGTTCCCTCACATACACACACACACACATATACATACATCACCGTAAAAATAGCAAAAATGAACTCGGGGAACCTAAAAGCGTATAGAATCATCAAAATCTGAAAGTCGGATTTTTCGCATGATTATAATACTTTCCTAACGTATTTATATTCGGAAAGTAAAAAGATATTCTATCATGATAAATATATATATTTACTATATATATATATTGTACTTCAGAGAAGAATATATTGCTTCTCTTCTGTAAATAAACTAAATATATAAACTAAATTAATAAATTCAGGTACCATAAAGACAAACTGGTTGTTTAGTTCATTTTTTTTTTTTTTTTTTAATGACAAAATAGAGAGCAATAATTCTGAAAACATCAATAAATACCGAAAATTTTCATGTTTTTTCTTTTAAACGAGTACAAATTAATTAAGTTACAAAAATATTCGTTTGGTTCCACAAGTAAATATATTTTTTTAAACTCCATGTCAAGTCAATCAAGCATAAATCAAGTATACCAAGTATTTTTTGTTAATCCAATAAATTCCATTTTTTTTATTACATTTTTTGCAAAATCAGAATTATGGAGCATCACGGGATAAAGTAAAACGTGAATCCTCTTCCTTCGGAGAAAACGTCCATCAGCGTTGTTATTAGTAAGCGCAATGACGACGCTTCAATAACAGTTTTTGTAACATTAAAATATACAGAAATGTTTTAACAGTCAAAATGTATGAATGACTAGCCGCTTTCGGCGACCAGCTAGTTCGCGATCCTTTAAAAATCCGACTTTATGAAACTCCCGCTCGGTGGCGTCTGCTGCGCCTTATCCTCGTTTTAAAACATACAACATCTTCCTCGCTTATTAGAATTTAAAATATTGAAATTTTAAAATATTACAGCACCATCTGGCGGTAGAAATTTCTGTAATCTACTGTTCAATTCCAAATCAACAAACCTTTCAAATGATGTATTACTTATGAAAATATTTTAATTAGCAGCTGAGATAAAAAAGAAAACCTAATCAGGACACCTTAAAACGTGTAAATTGGGTGGGCGGAAAATACGATTCGCTCGCTTTTTAATTAGACATTGGTCGACGTTTTAATTAATATCTTCGGATCTAATTATTTAATTCTTTTTGCACTATCCTCTCGGGAAGGCTTCTGAGCACTTTCATGTCAAATTTTGTACTTCTGAGTTCAGTAGGGGCTGAACGTATAGATGCACAGACAGACAACGATACAGACAGACATCTTCCTTTATTATTATAGATTTATGTACTAAAAGTGGATGAAAAACTCTTGATACATTTTTAAAACCATTTTTTTTTTTTTAATAACGACAATATTTAAAGAATGTTTTCATTTCCAGCTATGAGAATTTATAAATTGAATTCTCAAAATTCCAAAACACTTATTGATATAAAAACTTCAAAAATATATAACTTTAAAAAAATTCCATTAAAATATAACAATGTTTATATAACAATAACAAAGAAGCAACTGATTATAAAAATTATATTTTGCATGAATTAGTGAAATATTTCAGACTAACAGACGAGACTAGAAATATTTCAACCAGCAGTCTGCTGCTTGTTTCACTAGCCACTATATTAAAAGGAATTTTTGAAGAAAAAAAATAATTATTATAATTATAATCACAATATTTTAAATTAGTTTATAAATGAAAAAAAATTAATTAATTAATAATCATTGAAATCTCTTGAAACTTCGCTTCGGGTCCCCACTGGCTTCGGCAGCGTCTTTTCCGCCAACGCTATATCGGTTCCGGTTCCGCACTGCTTGCATTTGCGCCTTAACCGGACATTTCAATTTAGGTACTAACTGGACGATAAATGGTGCTACTATTATTCAAGAACTACGTATTTCGCACAGACATTTCTCGGACAGATTATCATCTTCACTCTCTGACAAGAAATGACAACACCAGACAGTTTCCATAGCTGCAAAAATTTTAATTAATAATAATAAAAAATTAAATCGGGCTTTGAAGTGATAGACACCTTTTCTATTAATTATTTGCAAAAAATAACACATTATCCCCTGGAGGATAGAATTTACGGTCTTCGCGTTTTCACCATGACGTTCTAACCTACTATTGGGTGAGTGCAAAAGTTCTGTCCGATTTTGTTACCCATAAAGAAGAGCAAATAAACGCAAAATGAACGATACCTATTATTGTGCATAATCCCCATTGCTATCTATGACCTCTTGTCATCTTTTTGGTAGGAGATGAATCCGAAGGCGGTAAAATTCCGGTGGTTTCGAGTCAAAAAAGTCTTGGATGGCAGTTTTCACAGCATCAAGATCATCAAAGATTTTCTTACTGAAATAATTGTTCAACGCACGAAATAGGTGATAGTCAGTTGGTGCCAAGTCATAAAAATAGGGAGTGTGGGGGTAAAACCTCCCAATCAAATCCCAGTAACTTTTGGCGAGTGATGACAGCAGCATGTGGCCTGGCGTTATCGTGCTGAAGGATAACACCGCGACGATTGATGAGACCTAGCCGCTTTGCTACCAAATTTGAATGCAACCTAACTGTAGACAGTAGAAGGCAGCATTTATGGTTTGGTTGAGTAGCAGGACCTCTCAGTGAATTAGTCCCTGCACATCCCACCACACATTCAATAACACCTTCTTGGGATGAAGCTCAGCTTTCGAAGTCGATGCAGGTGATCAGAAGAACGACACACAGTCCTACGACGCTCTACGATACGGTACATAACCCACTTCTCATCTCCTGTCACAATTCGTGTCAAGAATGGGTCATTTTTGTATCGGGAAAGCAAGGAAACACAAGTGGGGAATCAGTCATCCCGTTGATTAGCTGTCAGATTATGTGGAACCCAACGATCCAACTTTATCGTACAACCCAACTTAACCAGCCATCTCTCGACCGTTGTCCTGTGTACGTTGAAGGTCTCCGCTAATTCTTGCGCGGTTGGGTTCGGGTTGTTCCTTATGGCTTGGTCAATATATTCGTCTCTAACGTGTGATGGCCATCCACTCCTAGCCTTATTTTGGCAGCTTCTGTCTCCTTCCCCAAATTTACGAAACCATCGACGACATGTTCTTTCGTCTATTGCATCCTCCTCATAAACTTGAGAAGCATTGCGACATGCTGCGGTTTCCGTACTCTTTTTATCGAAGTCGTACAACAAACAATGTCTTATATGCTCCTCCTCGCTTTCCTTGTTATACCCTCTGATTTTTTTTTTTTTTTTTAGATGATTAACTTTGTGAGACACGATGCATTTATATGTGAGGCATCCACACGTTTGATTCGTCGACGATTTGCGTCATTACAATGTCATGTGTGACGTTAATTCCATTGCAAATTTGCGTATCCAAAAACGGGTAGAACTTTCACACTCACCCAGTAACTGAGCTAATAGGCTACGGAAAGATTTTTAACATTTGCGTATACATCTCAAGAGTCAATCATTTCAGAAATTTATATATTTAAAGTAGTTTAAAAAAAAAAACTGATAAAAGATTCAGAAATCAGACTTCCAGGTGCATCAGGAGAGGTCAAACAGACCTTCATGTAAAATTCTGTAGCTCAGCGATCAGCTGTTTGCCTACAAAGCGACGAACATACAAACACACACGTATCTTATTTTATTGCATGTAAAGATACACAACTATTTATAGAATTTACTCAAGAAAAGTTATTCCACTACCTTTAATAAATTTATTGGAAGAATTAAATGCAACACAAAACTTCGGCATTTCGAAAATTTATCATTCTCTATGATTATATTCTATTCCATCATTAGCGTTTCAACCACTTTAATGGCTGATTCATCAAATTTCTTTCGGAATCAAAAAGTCTCTGGTCGAGAACATGGGAATGTTAGTCTATATAAATTACTATATCTATATCCATACCATACCAGGCGATTTAAAAGATTTAAAAAATTTAACAGCCCAAACAACATTATCGTAAGTTCCTACCTTTCTACCAATGTCCCATTCATTCTTCACATTTGACAGTTGGGATAGTAAGAAGGGCATAACTGACATTAACAATTATATCAAATTTGAGGAAATGAATACATAACATTTCAGTTATTATTATTTTTTTTTTTCAACACCATCAGTAGCCGAGAAGTCCTGTTTTCAAAACTGTTAGACAGTGCCATATTCTAACCCAAATCGCGCTCGTCAACCTCGCCGTTCGGAGTTTTACGTGGTTTCCTACGAAACTTGCGTGAATTCGGGTTAGGACCCTTTAGAAAGACCCCACGAAAGGCACTCTACCAGGCCTAAGTCTCTAGCGTAGTCATTTGGCCTTAAGGGGACTCTCTTCTTATTGTCACCAGAAGCCACAGTCAGTGTTATTCTGTGCAAATTTTTGCCCCGTTATAACTCATTAACTAATACATATTTTTAAATTCCGTTTTCACATTCAGAATGTTCACAACTGTTAAATTGGCTATTGCCTTTTAAAAATGTCTTTTTAAAATTTTTAATATTTTATTTTGAATTCGTAAAATGAAAAATTTCACATTAGGAAAAATCGCATTTCACAGCTTTAAAATAACCTATTAAAAATTAAAAAAAAAAATAAGTTTTAGAAAGCGATAATCCGTTTAATAATTGTGAATTTTCTGAATGTGAAAACAGAATTTAGAAATATACATTAGTTAATGAATTAAAATGGGGCGAAATTCTCCATAGAATAACATTGGCTTTGGCTTCCGGGGGAAATAAGTAGAGACTACTCTTAACCGTAACGCCAACACCATCTTAGTCATACTTTTTACAATTCTGGCAATCGTAGCGACATCATTAATGCATAGGTGCCAACTTGTACGGTTTTTTAACACCACTATTTGTTTGTAAAAAAAATTCATCATGTTTAATAGGAGGAAACTGCTAAAAAGATTATTGAAAATTTCTATTAAAAATTTCTGGTAGCAAAAAAAAAAAAAAAAAAAAAAAAAAAAAAAAAACGTGCAAGTTGGCAGTAATGCTAATGCCATCACAAAAAAGCCTCTACACTGAAAAAGATTTTTGTGATAGACATCTAGAGACTAAATTGTGGCTCTAATAAAAATAGTTCCGTATCATCCTTATGTATTCTAGTTCCCTTTGCTACCGAGTTCTAGAAACGCCTGTTAGAATTGTTGAGCGTTTTTCTATATTATCGTGGTCAAACTTATTTAAAAAACTCTGCAAATAAATGCGAACACTGAGGCGAGTTTTAGTAACTATAATTTTGGTTTATGACTGAATTCTAGAAAAGCAAGCGAGAATTTCTCGCAATAAAAAGGATTCAGAATATTGTTTCACCATCTAGAAAAGTGTAGACTAGAAATTCTCGATCATTTCGTCTATCCATGTCATGTTTACCTTAAATGCATAAATCGCAAATTTATTTTTCTAGTTTAAAGGTTCAGAAAATGATTATTTATTCATTCTAGATGAAAGCAGTATATTTTTATTCTCAGTGCAGGAATTTCTCTTGGCAAAACGAATGGCTTTATTGTATTTGGTGAAGTGTACTTTATAATAGTTTCAATCACCACATTTCTTTGCTTTATTAAAGAGTTTTCTACATTTGATACGTAAAACACTAAGCTCTTTAGACACCAAAAAACTCTGTTAAGTCAGTTGCTGTAGCTTTGCAATTTTCGTAGTGTGACAAGAGAATGGCATATTGCAACTGGTCCACAACTGACTCCAAGTTCATTACGGAAGATTTACTTGCAAAATAAAGCATTGACTTCTTGCAGCATGCCCTTTTAGGAACACCAGTTCATCCTCCTAAGGTTCCTAGCTTCTGTTACATTTACGAAAATTTATATGTAGTTCGAGAATGAAATACTTAGATTTTAATGTATATCTAACAACAGTTGGTGCTACTGTGTTATGTTTGTCTCTATTTGCATGATAGATATATTTCATCCTCTGCTGTATAAAATTACAAACTTCATATTGCAATGATTTTTATGTAATACGCTTCTGATTTAGTAAAGGGATTATATCGTTCGATAAACGGTGCTACTATGTAACACTATTCTCAGTTTCTTTTGTTGTTATATATTTATCAAACTTTACGTCAAGAAATCAAACTAAACATCATACATAAGATACTTATTTTGCGATTATACTGATTCGATTCTGGTGAATAAGGTGTAAAATGTACACTATAATGCTGCATTTTTCACGGTTTGCGTAATAGCTATATATTTCAGCTTCAAGGGCAACGCACTGTACCACATTTGATATTATATGGTAGTTGTATAAAATTATGCTAATTCAATTTATGTCTGGATCATTCGACAAGATGCACTCATTCGCTATGCTTTTTGTGATAAATGTTACAGATGTTTATCAGATTTTATCTGGTTGAAATGGATTATATTTACGTATTTCACATAATAAGTAAATCTTTCATATCAATTATGTGCAATTCTACATTATGGAGGTTAAAACAGTATTATTTTCAAGTATTAAGTTTAGTAAAATCTATATATATAAAAGAACACTTCCTGAGTGAGTTAGTGAGTGAGGGGGTGATCTATCAACGCCCAGACCAAACCCCTGGACCTAGAAGCATGAAATTTTGTGACAATGTTCTTTCTATGACGTAGGCATCCACTAAGAAGCGATTTTACAAAATTCGCCCCCCAAGGGGGGGAGGGGGGGGCAAAACGTGATTTCACAAAATCCTTCATATCTCAAACAAAAAAACAGATATCCGTAAAATTTTTGCTTTAAAATATAGCTAATACAAATGTCAAAAAACCAATTTCTGGAATTTTCAAAATTCGGTCCCCAAGGGGGGCGGGGGGGGGGCAAAACGTGATTTCACATGCGTAAAAACGTGATTTCGCATAATACTATATATCTCAAACAAAAAAATAGATATGCGTGAAGTTTTTGCTCTAAAATATAGCTAATGCAAATATCTAAAAACCAATTTCTGGAATTTTAGAAATTCAGCCCCCAGGTGGGGCAGCAGGGGGGGGAGAGGGGGGGCAAAAAATAAAAAGAGAGTTACATCGTTCAAAATTGGTATATAGAGGTTTTCGATACCTACAAATCGATTTCGGATATTTTCGAATTTGTAAAATTATTAGGAGGGGCGGGAAGGGGGAGGCGGGAAGGGGGGGGCTATGGGGCAAAAACAAATAGAAATACAGTTAGGCCGTTCAAAATTGGCACAGTTAGGTTTTAGATGCCTGCAAGTCGAATGGGGATATTTTCAAAAGTGTAAAGTTATTAGGAGGGCCGGGAAAGGGGGAGGGGAGAGGGGGGGAGGCAAAAAAATAAAAATAGAGTTAGATCGTTCAAAATTGGTAGATGTTTTCGATACTTACAAATCGACTGCGGATACTTTCGAATTTTTAAAATTATTAGGTGGGGCGGGAAGGGGGGGGGGGGGGCTATGGTCAAAAACAAATAGAAATACAGTTAGGCCGTTCAAAATCGGTACAGATAGATTTTAGAGGCCTGCAAGTCGAATGGGGATTTTTTCGAAAGTGTAAAGTTATTAGGAGGGCCGGGAAGGGGGGGCAGAGGGGCAAAAAAAAAGAAAATAGAGTTAGATCATTCAAAATTGGTACATAGAGGTTTCCAATACCTACAAATCGATTGTGGATATTTTCGAATTTTTAAAATTATTGGGAGGGCGGGAAGGGGGGGGGGAGTAGAGCGGTAAAAAAATAAAAATAGAGATATATCGTTCAAAACTGGTGCATAGAGGTTTTTGATACTTACAAATCGATTGCGGATATTTTCAAATTTGTAAAATTATTAGGATAGACCGGAGGGGGGGGCGAAGTGGGAAAATAATAGAAATAAGAGTTAGAGCATTTTGGGAATTTTTTCCGAAGGCAGTGAGAACCCGGTGCGACATTTTTCCTACTCAGATTTTGTTTCTCTTTTTTTTCATGTGATAAAAATTAATGCAATTTTGAGAATTCATTATAGTGATTCATTTAAAAATAGGGACCAGCGAAGCGGGCGTTGCCTGCTAGTCATATTATATAGACACCGAGATATACCTATCATCAAAGTCGTTAACAGCGTAGCATAAAAGTGTACATTTAGAGATAAACACCAAAATCTAATCAGAGCAAATTTGTATCAATATACAACTAAACAAAAAATTTCATAGAATTCCGTGTTTTACTTGTTTAGTTCAGTTGTCTCCAACATTTTTGTATTACATCAACAAACGTTTTCAACAATAAATCACAAACACATAAAAACTAAAAGTCGAAATTTTTCAGAAATTCCTTAAGTATTTGGTTGAAATAAGAACTGAAAACTTGACGTGTCAAAAATACTTAAATGTACAACTTACGTCTTTCTGATGATACCCTAGTTTAAAAACACTTTTTCATCCAACTACATACTACTATTCCTATTTCAATAAAGGTGGGGTAGGGGTGGGGAAGTCACATCAATTCAATATTTAAAATATAAGTACTCCACAATTTAAAATCTCAAGGTTATTCTTAATTTTATTCTAAGTATTGGTGACAATACTCACTATGGGTTGAAAGGCAAACATTTCATCCAATCACAAAATCTATCCTCTATTTTAGTGTGAAAAAAAATTTTTACTTTAGAAATAACGAAATTTTAAATGCAAAATCCTATTTAATAGAAGTATTTGAATTTTAATTCTTAACCATAAATTTAAAAATACTGTTTTATCCTAATATATACTTTTTCGGTAGATGTAAATTTTAATATGGAGAATACACCCGACTGCAGTAAATAGAAAAGAAGCATCAGATCGAAACAAATGTTTCGATTAGTAATGAATAAAGTCAAGTTTATATATGCAACTAAAAAAAAAAAAAAAAAAATCTGGTGTATCACTCACACGACTTTCTCTTACCCTGCAAATTAATAATATAAGTACAGATTGAAGATTAAGGGGTAAAATAACAAGTACTGTTACGTAAACCTACGTTAAACAATACAAATTAGATTTCGGGACAGCTTTATTTGACAACTAATTCTATGTGAGGGGAGCTACCAACAACCCCTCGTTCATTATTGTACATATTTATATAGAATTCAAATCTGTTATTAAAATCAAAAATTCATTTAAAATTATTCAAATTACTTTCACACGCACACGCGACATTCCTTGAAACGTATCAATCTTGAACAAATTTTCATAGTAATAAACGTATTAACTTCAAAATACAACATTTGGATCGCCTGAAATTATTTGTTTTTAATTTACTCTAAGAGACACAGCCAAAGATCAAAAGTTAAATATTTGACTTCAGTATTCAGGAATCCTCAAAACGTGTAAATATACAAAAAAAATCAAGCGATGAATATTTATCTTTAAAAAGTACATTATTTACCATATGACTATGAGGAATTAATTTCAATTTCTGAGCAGCTTTCCAGTACATGGTGCTTTAAAGTATTATTTCAAAGCACTTCCACTAACAATAAAAAAAAGAATGTTATGGCTTAAATATTGGCAGCCCTATATATCTTCTGAAGGTTATGTACACACCACATGGTGCAAATTTAACAAATAAATATAATCCTATATTAATAACGCACGGCACAACCTGAAATACACATCCAATCAATTTTCAAGTATTGTCGCACTATAATCTAGTTCTTTTGTAGCCATGTAAACAAACAGTGAATGATTTCTATGCCATATTCCACATGAAACATGTTTTTACGCATATAAAAAAATATATATTCGTTTCATTTGGTTTCGTGCAGTCTGTAGATGTTAAACTATTCTTACCTGCAATTTCCCCCATAGACGTAATGTATTTGAATTCTCTTGGGCGTCCCTGTACGCGAGCCATTTGCTTGATCTCAACGAAAAGTTTAGTGTAGCATCCCTATATGATACACATTTAGAATACCAAGTTTGGACTTTCTGCTATAATTTGTATTTGAGATATGCTGATAACAGACAGACACATACAGAACAACCTTTAAAAACAGGATTTTTAGATTCAGGGGATCTGTAAACGTGTAAAAAAAAAACGTGTAACAAAACTCAATTTCGAAAATTTGACCCAAAAACAACACTTTCTCTACCTTATGGGTAAGAGGAAATAAAAAGTAACTAGAACGTCTATTTAAAAAGAAAAGAGTATTTAACTCGGAAATTAAAGAATTTAGTCTCTATTATCTCTAATTTTAATATTGTTTAATTTTATATTAAAACATTTACATAAATATTATCAGATTGCCATCACTCAACAAATAAATAAATAAATAATAACTTATTTTGAAAGACAAACTTGATTCATGACAATTATAATAATGTATAAGTTATAAACTAAAATAAATAAATAGAGTAACTGATAGTGAAGATATTCTTCATAAATTTATATAAAAAATGTGTCTTTCTGCAAATGACATTTTGCCTGAATCCTTCTTCTGGTATATCTCCCTGCAGATCATCAAGCTTTTCTCTGTGACCATCATCGATTGTCCTAATATATATATAGTTGACTATTTTGTACAAACTTTGCTAAAATCGTTATTAACCTCAAGATGCCATGTATTCATGGCGAAAAGCTTTGTTTTATATATAATCCATACATATAATTTGAAAAATTAATGTGACGTATTTTAAAGTGTTTTGAAGAACCTTTAGCACCATTTAATTGTTTGACTAAACGTTATAAAAATATAATTTCTCTGTTTAAATTATTTAGCATAAGGGCACCTTGCTCAATTCCCTATCCTTTTTTTGTGATAATTAATTTGTACTGTAAGGATACTATAAGCTACATTCATGTTAAAACCAGCTGACCCAATCACTCGACTCTTTCGCAGACTGAAATTTTCCATTTTAATCCTACATTTACTTTAACCGAATTTACTGAATAATTTTATTAGGGTTCCGTATTTTAATTTTCATACAATTGCCCGCTATTTCTGAAATAATAATTACAAATTTGCATTTTTAAGTAATACTTTCAAGTTTACATCATTAAATGATGTAATGTACAATGTTACCCTATTTTCAGCCATGTTATGAAAAGCCTTTAATTTCGAATAATTTAATGAGCTAATATTCAATAACGTTCATACCGGTATTAGAAACGATATTTAAATTATTACAAGATAAAAAGAACTTTTTATATACCACGTTTTTAAATTTTCTGTTGAATCATATAAACGCTACCGAAGGCAGCAGGAACCCGGAACAATTGACTAAAAGTCTTTAAAAAATTCATTGCTATCGTGTTTTGAGATATTATAAAAGTTTCAAATGGCTAGCTTGCCGGGAATTTAGTTTAAAATCGATTGCAAGCTTTGTACCGGTAACGCTGCCGAAGGCAGCAGGGTCTCGAAGCAGTTGGTTAAAAATATTTTTTAAAATGCATTTTCACCGTGTTCTGAATTATTCTGAAAGTTTAAAATGTCTAGCTAGTCAGAAAGGTAGTTAAATAAATTTTCTGTTGAATCATATAAACGCTGCCGAAAGCAGTAATGACCTGAAACAGTTGACTAGAAGTATTAAAAAAATGTATTGTCACCGTGTTTTGAGCTGTCCTGAAAGTTTCAAATGCCTAGCTAGTCGGGAAGTCAGTTTAAAATCGATTGCAAGATTTGTACTGGACAAACAAACAAACAGCAGTCGAAGTTGATAAAAACATGGTAAAATTGGTCCGAAATATATTTTGTATAAAAATATTCCTCAAAATGCACGTTTATGCGAAATTTCTCCCTATTCTGCAATGTTAGAAAATCTTAAATTTCTGATAACTTACGAAAATTTCAAATTGGAATGTTAAAAATTAATGGAAGCTCTTACTAGTATCATGAATGATGTTTTAAAGCTAGTCCGACGTCTTTACGGTCGTTTAATCTTAAGATAATGTTTACGCAGTTTAACAAACTAATTGACGTAAAATGGACTCCATATTGTAACGGAAATAATCAGTCCTCGATCTTCCGAATCTTCACACATCAAAACGTGGAAAAACGATAAAAAACAGAGGTCAAACTTATACACGAATTTCTAAGTCCATCGCATACCTAAAGTATGATGGAGAACAAATTCATGCTTAAAAAGCAAACATTCCCTATTAATATCAAATATTGTAGCAAAAGTGTTAATAATAAATGTTATTTTTCTTTACTATTATATTTAATTGGTTTCATTTAAAATATGAAAAATAAAGTGAAGTAGTTTAATTCTTCATTCGATTTTCTCTTAATAAGCAATATTTATATAAAAGGTGAAATGCAATTTTCATCTTTACTTTTCTAACGTCAAAATATTTTAACTTAAAATTGAAATAGACAGGGTATTAATAACAGAAAATGTTCAGTAAAAGCTTATGACTAGTTTCAAAACTTGACTATCAAGTAAAAGTAAATAGCTTAGCGTTTAAACACTATTATTTCTTCTGGAGATAATCTTAACTTAGTCTGACATGACATGAAATCATTTTTAATAACATTAAAAGATATGAGAATTTTACGGTTGTGTCATGTAGAACTTTTTCACCCTGATATGCATTGATTTTGACGTTTATTAATCCCATAAAAGTTTGAAATTTGTTGTTATGCTCGAAATTTGATTATCAGTTTGAAATAAAACAAGGCATTCTATAAAACTTAAATTCAGATTTCTGTATGTTTCAGGTTCGACTTTTTATTATTTGAAATGTTGAATTAAGTAAAAAGGAAATTTACTGAGTAATCGAGTAATTTCAAAATTACTCAAAAGAAACAGGAAAACGGTAATATTAATGATATTTTAAGTACTCTTTTTCCCCTTTATTCGTGACATAATATCGTTAGGAATTTTTAAATATTATTTTTATATACCACATTATACACCAGTTGAATCTGCAAAATACTTAGCAACTTGGCAAGATTCTTTTATATATATATATATATATATATAAATTACTGTTTTTAAATCACTGAGGTTAAATGAGTTCAGAAACACATCTCAGATCCGTTTAAATCGTTTTCAGTAAAATTAAACAACATTTAGAAATTAGTAATGACTGTAACAGAATTGTATAAGAAAATATAGAAGAAAGTCTTGTGGGGGCCACAACATACTAATTAGTCTTGTGTGCGAGAAATTTTGCAATTCATTTTATACATATTGATCAAATTATGACAAAGACATGGTGCAAATTTTGCGTTTATTTCATTTTCTAAGCAAAATTTCAGTTCAGTCGTGTGTTAGGAAGTGGGTTAAATTTAGAAGTCAAATTTTTAACTGGAGTTGTCAGCCTAGAACCCTCGTCAAATTCGTTACTGCTTGAACATGTATTATTAACTGAATGTGCATGTATGAAAAATTTCAGCCGAATCAGATAATAGGAAGTGAGTTAAAAATCGAAATTAAAGGACCCAGTGTTTCAGAGGCTCCTCCCTTAAGTCCGTTACTGCTTGAGCATATATTGTCATCGAATATGTATGCACAATTACAGTCCAATCCGATGATAGAAATTGAGTTAAAATTAACCCTTTGCCGGCTCTAACGCTCTAGTGTGCTCTAAACAGTGTTGCCAAATTTAGGGACACTTTTATTCAACTATCACCAATAATTTTGAGGAGTGATATTTGATAATATATAATGGACGAATAACCTCCAAGTGATTATGCAACTGTTGCAGTTAAAATTTGGTAGTGGATATTGAATAAAAAATTCCCTTAACTTAGCAACACTGACCAGTGGAATGAAGTTAAATTGGACCGTCAAAGAGCTAATTTGCAAAGCTTGTGACTGATAATAATAAATAAAAAGGCCCTGGCCCCCAAACCTCTTTCCCAAATCCTTTATTGCGTGAGCATGTGTTATTACCCGGGTTTATACATGTATGCACAATTTCAGCTCAATCTGATGATAAGAATTGAGTTAAAATTCGCTTGTAAGATTTGACCCTGGCAGAAAACAAACGAAGGGACCCAGACACCCTAGGTATCCTCCCCTACATCTTTTACTGTTTGAGTAAGTATTGTCATGTGTTTATGCATATACGCAATTTTTCAGCTCGATTGGTTGGTAGGATGTGGTTAAAATTCGAAATGAAATTTTTTTAACTGGAGCTGGGACCCAAGCCTCCAAGACCCCCGCCCTTTTTGGTTCTTCTTGAGCATGCATTGACATCGCAGTGGTTATAATTAAAGTGACCTTTTTCAAACCCCTCTAAACCCGTTCTACCGATCGGATTTTAATGAAATTTGGTATATACGTTATATATGGTCCAAGAGGAAACGATTTATGCAATAAAAAAAATACTTCGAATTTTGACCACTAGGGGGAATTGTGGCGTTTGAATAAGAACAAAAAATCTGTCAGAATCATTCAAATTTATTCAATTACAGAACGTGCTCAAAATGTGCTCTATTAACATCAATTACGCGTTGAAAGCGCATTACACGAAGAAATTCTTGAGGGATTTTAGTAACATGGCGTGTAATGCTGGCTTTCAACTCAGGTAAAGTCTTAATTCCTCCTTTATAAACATGGTTTTTTAGGAATCCCCACAACCAGAAATCACAGGGATTTAAGTCGGGTAAACGAGGTGGCCGGTCATCCAGATAACTTCTGGATATTACACGATTCTCGTTAAAGTTAGCACGAAGCGGTTCTTTGATTTAGCGCCCAATGTGGGAATTTGCGGCATCTTGCATGAAGACAGTGCTCTGCAAACTTTGCAATTCCTGTAAAGTAGAAATGACTTACTCTCGAAGGAATTCACTG
Organism: Salticus scenicus; assembly: GCA_963930645.1. Classification (NCBI taxonomy): domain Eukaryota; kingdom Metazoa; phylum Arthropoda; class Arachnida; order Araneae; family Salticidae; genus Salticus; species Salticus scenicus. The sequence goes on along the minus strand of OZ005652.1, from coordinate 57,696,511 downwards.
TACCGTGCACTCATGACAGAGTACCTTTTAGGACCTTGAGGAGTGAGAGTTTAAATAAAAAAAAAAAAAAACGGTCCGATAATAAATTCCTCGGTAAATCCACATCATGCAGTCTGTACGGAGAATGTGTCACTTTTTTAAAAGTGCGATTTTCATTAAGTCGGTCCTATTTTCGTTCTCAGAACTGCTTGTTTTCTTTAGATCGAAATAAGTTAAACTTGACTCATCAAAGAGAACCAGTTCAGCCCAATAATTAACTTACCATTTTTTAATTTTTTTAACCTACTGAGGTCTTGCTTCCTATTTCTCTTCACTAAGAATGGAATTTTTTCAAATTTTCTGTCATTTAAACCTGCTTTGTTTAGTAGTAGCTGCACTGTAGTTAAAGAAATTATTCTGCTAAACACTTTTTCTGAATCTCTTTTATGTTCTAAATGTAATACAAACCGATTTTATAAGCAATGGCTTTTTAAATTACGGTCATCTCGCTTGGATGAGCAACATGGCCACCTAAAATCAAATTTCCAGTTTAAACGGCCAAAAACTTTATATCTTGCTAAAAACCCTTTTACCAATATTTCGTTAACATTTAATTATTTTGCCATCTCATGTATTAAAATAATTTTTGATTTTCATTCAAAAATTTATACTTTTTGTGGCATCGTTAACTGCCTTATTCTTACCATTTTTAAAATAATTTCTAAAATTACAATTTTACTGACAATTGCATTTTGTTTTTAACGCTGGACTCAAAGCTAAAGTGTATGTGGAGGACAACATAATAAAGTCTGTTCGAAAATTTGCTTTTTAAACGATGAAATTGGCGGTTGTAGAAGGCGAAAAGGAAAATATCCAAGTGCGGCTTTTTTTTTTTTTTTTTTTTTGTGGCTTACTGTATAATGTACTTTTTTGTCAGATTTTAGATTGATATCTTTAGAAATCGACCTATTGCAATCACTTCGTTTATCTATCTGTCTATCTATCTGTCTATATATCTATCTATATATATATTAAAATTTTTGTCGTTACGATAACTCCCGAAATAATACTCCAAATCGAACTAAATTTGGACAGCGCGAATTTATCTTATAAATTATAAATATATTGGATGAGTTTGTTAACCAAGTTGCTCCGCCTTTTTGTTTTCAAGTGGCAGCCACTTGAAATTTTCAAATCCATATTGTGAAAAGCGTATTTAAGGCCGGATTTGCTTGAATTTTGATGTAAATATAGACCATAAAAAGGTCTGTTGTTGTTGTTGTTGTTGTTGTTACTTATGCCACTCGGAAATTCCGAGCCCCGGTAGTGGAACTAACCGGGTTTAAGGCAGGAGGGGTGCGTCATTCCGTTTAACAGAGGAGCGCCCATTATAGGGAGGAAGTACGTCTTAGCTCCAGAAGCTGGCAGCACCAGCAGGAACTCTAATTTTGATCCGGGACAAGGCTGAGTTTAAACCCATGTTCCGGTACCCCCAGAGGTATAATTTTTGATGGGAACTTGGAGGACTTTGCGACCACGACGGATTTAACGTGCACCAGTCGCCATTAGCGTACACGACGGTCTTCGGCCGGCTCGAGGACCGAACCCGCAATCTTTCGATCACGAACTCGCTGCTCTTACCGATCAGGCTACCGCGGCCATTAAAAAAAAAAAAAAAAAAAAAAAAAAAAAGGGTCTTAAATAAGTTTATTAATGAACTTTATCCGCCATTTTTAACAGTGGCGGATATCTTAAATTAAATGGGGCCACTTGAAATCAGGCTACCACTAAAATTAACATCTCGATAACTTCCAAAATAATTCTCCAAATCGAACTAAATTTGAACAGTGAACTTATTTTATGACTATCTTGGATGAGTTTGTCAACGAAGTTGCTCCGCCATTTTGCTTTCAAATGGAGACCACTTGAAAATTTTATATTCACATTGTAAAAAGCATATTCCGAATTTGTTTGAATTTTGATGTATACATAGACCATATAAGGTTTCAACCAAGTTTATTAATAAACTTTATCCGTCATTTTTAACAAACTGGCGTATATCTTAAACTAAGCGGAGCCACTTGAAATCAGGCTACCACTTGAAAATTTAAAATCACGATAACTTCCGAAATAATACTCCAAATCGAACCAAATTTGGAAAACGAATTTATCTTATAAATATTTTGAATGAGTTTGTTAACCAAGTTGCTCCGCTATTTTGTTTTCAAGAAGAGGCCACTTGAAAATTTCAAATTCACATTGTAAAAAGCGTATTTAAGACCGGATTTGCTTGAATTTTAATGTATACATAGACCACACAAGGGTCTCAACCAAGTTTATTAATGAACTTTATCCACGATTTTTACAAAGTGCAGATTTTGTATATTAAGCGGAACAACTTGAAATCAGGCTACCACTTGAAAATTTGTAATCGTATGATAACTTTTTCAATTCTGATACAATTCGAACCAAAGTTGGGCAGTGAACTTATATAAATTCTTGAATAAGTTCACTGGGCAACTTGTTCCCACATTTTGTTTCCAGTTGTCGCCACTTGAAAATGTGTCATCACTATAAATTTTAAAACACTAAACCAATTCAAACCAAAGTTGGTTAATGAACTTACGGTTCAAATATCTTGGATAAATCCGCATGGTAACTTGCTCCGTCATTTTATTTCCAAGTGGCGGCCACTTATATATTTGTCATTATGATAACTTTTGTAATACTGAATCAATTCGTATCAAATTTGGGTAGTGAATTTATGATTCAAATATCTCAGTAAGTTCTCTGGGCATCTCACTCCGCTTTTTGTTTCCAAGTGGTGGCTACTTGAAATCACGGTGCCACTTGAAAATTTCTTATCACGATAATTTTTGAAATACTGAATTAGTTTGAACTAAAGTTGGACAGTGAACTTATCACACAAATATGTTGGATAATTTCGCTGAGCAAGTTGCTCCGCCATTTTATTTCCAAGTTGAAGTCACTCTGACAGCCACTTGAAAATTTGTCATAACAATAACTTTTGAAATACTCCACTGGTTTGAACCAAAGTTGAACAGTGAACTTATACTTCAAATATCTTGGGTGAGTTTGCTGGGCAACTTGCTCCGCCATATTGTTTCCAAGTGGCGGCCACTTGAAAATTTAAAAATTATCCCTAAAAAAAGGGGGTTAAATTGAACACGTGTCATTTGTTAATTATATTAAAAACGCGTAAAATTAATTTGTTATTGACTTTGCTGCTGTTCACGTTATTAAAAGACTTAACTGTTGACTGTGAAAAGAAAAATATTTAAAAACTGCTCATTGGAAAAGAGTAATAAAAATCCCTGATGATGCTTTACTATTTAAAAGCGAAAGCTTCGGATAAAATTTTTAACATCTTTTAAATAAAATTTAATTTTACGTATTTTTAAGTTTTTTTAATATAATTACTTGAATATTTGTTATCACGATAACTTTTCAAATACTTAATTAATTCGAGCCAAAGTTGTAAAATGGTTTTATCATTCAAATATCTATGATTGCGGTTGGCAAGTTTCTCCGCAATTTTGTTTCCAAGTTGTGGCCACTTGAACGCTGCCACTTGAGAATTTGTTATCACGATAACTTTTGAAACACTGAATTTATTCGAACCAAAGTTGGACAGTGGACTTATCTTACAAATATCTTGGATTAGTTCACTGAGCAACTTGCTTCGCCATTTTGATCCAAGTGGCGGCCACTTAATTTGTCAACACGATAACTTATGAATTTCTGAATTAATTCGAACTAAATATGTGCAGTAGACTTATCTCATAAATGCATTTGATATATTTGTTTGCCAACTTGGCCCGCCATCTTGTTTCCAAGTGAATTGCCACTTGAAAATTTTAAATTCACATAAAAAGGTATTTATAAACCGATTTGCTTAAAGCTCCATATGTACATAAGCCACATCACTATTTCTCCCAAGTCCATTAATAATTTGTAGCCATTTTGGTTCAAAATAGCCGCTACTTGATAAAATTAAAAAAAGAAAGAAAGAAATCAACCTACCTTTCCAAATGAGCCAGAAGGACTTTTTTTTTTTTTTTTACAGAGAAAATTTTAGAGCTATTTCAAGAAAGTGATTTATATGATATGTCAGATGATAATGGATCGCTTCGTGTTAAAGAAGATAATATCAACTCTTTAAGAGAAATTGATGAAGATGATGTAAAAATGTAACCTTCCACCAGCAGCAAAAAGATACCTATTAAAAAAAAAAAAAAAATAAAATAAAATAAAATAATCTGTTTGGAAATTTCTGACGTAAGCTTATAAAACAAATCTGTTGAAAAATGCATAAATGAAGATTTTTTTTTTTTTTTTAAAATATCGTTTCATAGTTTTATGAGCAGAAAGAAAACATTATAGTTCATAACGATGGTGTTTCAGAAAGAACCACTATCTTCTCTTGATGCAAATTTTATTATTTATTTATTTATTTATTTATTTATTTATTAGAAATAGCTGTTTAAAACTAATTTATACTATTTCCAAATAAAGAATCACAAATCGAAGAAAGTTAGAAGAAATGAAATAATGTAAATAGCTGGACTGCATATTTTAATGCCTTAACTGCTTAAAAATTTTCCAAGCAAAAATGTATATTGTTCTCGTAATCTAGATATAAAATGTTTTTTCCTAAAACAATGTCTATGACCAGATTTTTTAAATGAGAAATTATTTATACTTTGGCAATAATGAGGAAAAACTGACCGATTATGATAATTTTTAGAAGAAAAAAAACTGTCTGTTTTTATTTTTAAAAAATCTGGTGTGAAACAACCACACGACTTCCATTACCCACTATTACACATATTATATGCATTTTTTGGAGATATTGTGATCAGAAGATATAAAAGTGACCTAAAGAAGTAGAAACCTAACATTTTTCTGGTAAGATAAAATTTATACACATGTAAAGACATATAAAATGAAGCTTACGTATAGCGAGGTAAAAAATAAGAAGAAAAAATCCGTACAACCGTTTTTAAAGGAACGCCTTTGCGAGGCCTGAAATTGAGCTATTTATACAGGACGCCTATCAATTTTCCTGAACTAACCAACTATATTATTCGAAAGGACATCTAATAGAGTGTTTATATAGCAAGTTTGAAGAAAATCGTTAGAGCCGTTTTTGAGATACGGACTTACGGTCCCACTTCCGGTTTTCGATGTCTCACTTCCGGTTAAACTCAATTATTGACAGCAAAACAATAATTACATACAAAAGCATATTTAAAAGTGAGTTAAAATGCGGCGAGTTTGAAAAAAATCCGTACAACCGTTTTTAAAGGAACGCCTTTGCGAGGCCTGAAATTGAGCTATTTATACAGGACGCCTATCAATTTTCCTGAACTAACTAACTATATCATTCGAAAGGACATCTAATAGAGTGTTTATATAGCAAGTTTGAAGAAAATCGTTAGAGCCGTTTTTGAGATACGGACTTACGGTCCCACTTCCGGTTTTTCAATTTTCACCAAAATTTGGAAATTTCATCTGTACACCAGGCGTATTTCAATTCCAAAGTTTCGTAGCTCTATCTTTATTAGTTTCTGAGCAAAAATAGCCAGAAGATTCTCCACATACATACATACACACACATATACATTCACACTGACCAATTGCCAAAACCCACTTTTTTGGACTCAGGGAACCTTAAAACGTGTAAATCAGGTGAAAACCCGATATCGAATTTTCAGACCGAATACAATACTTCCACAACCTACGGTAGTAGGGTAATGGAAGTAAAAATTTAGGGAAAATGTCAAAAGATTTTTGACTTTCGATCTAGAGGTATCGCGAAACGCCTGCCTGCTAACATTAAAAAGAATTTATATCGTGTAATTCATATAAATAGATCTTTCACAGGAATAGAGCATTTGCAAAATATTTTCTCCAAAATAACATTTTACTTTCAGAACTGTTAATGGTAAAAGAATGAAAACAGCTCAAGAAAAGTTGAAAAGCTATAAGTCGACGCAGAAGGAAGAATGGGATGAGATTGCTTAAGATGATAAAATATTTGAGTTTTTATAAATGCAAGGATAATAAATTTCTGCCATTTTACTTCCTTTATGTGATGGAAATAAGATTGATTCAACCTCCAATAAATTGTTAAAGAAAGAAAGAAAGAAAAAAGATCGGTATGTCGCAGCCTTCCATTGCGTACTCATACAATGAATGTAGGGATGATACTGATTTATGTGATCGGTATTTAGCATATTACATATGCACTGTTAAAATTACAAAATAGACAGAGTGTGATGTTAGCCATTTTATCTATATTTCTGCATCTAACTGCTGAATTCAATGTAGGACATAAAATATATATATATATATATATATAAATAAAAATAAAAATAAATAAATAAATAAATAAACAAATATGGCAATCAGTAATGTATGTCACTATTGGAATGGAATCGTAATGGTACGAAATTCTTTTGTGTGTCTCTGAAAAGAAGCAACAGATAATACCAATAAAATAATTGCACCTAATTATTTATAGCTCATTAATATTTTAACCAAGTTTGGCATCATTTGAATGATTACAGAATGTCACCGGAGTTCTTTTGTGTGGTCCTGTAAATAAATTATTTAGTCTATACATTCTTTTTTTTACAGAAAACATGATTTTAAGCATCGTTATAATGTATGTTAATTCCATTATGTTGAATGCTGCATAAATGTATTAAAATGCGCTTAAATAAAAATTTGTCCATAGGCTCCAATGTCACGAAATTCTTTTGTGTGTCTATGTAAACAAACCATAAACATTGTTTATACAAGTAAAAACTGTTCAACTTAGTCTACGTTTTTTATGAATGTTCCAAATATGACAAAATTTGGATGATTCGTTAAACTGTCAGAATACTTTTATAACTTTGTAAGGTCCTGTATATTAATTATGAAACCTAAGCACACATATTTTCTACAGAAAACATGAGTTTAAGCATCTCAATAATGCACGCTAATTTTATTTTGCTGAATGCAGAGTTACGAAGTTAAAATTTCGTTTAAATGAAATTCACCCCATAGGCCGTAATGAAAAAAAAAAAAAAAAAAAAAAAAAAAACTTTGGTGTATCCCTGTACACGATCCATAAACAATATAGAAATAAAAAATCATACAGCTATTTCTTTACAAAACCTGAACGTGTGTACGGATTTGCAAGTCAATAGGAGGATTTTTGCGGCCGCTATTGCAATGTATATAATTTCTGACCATAGGCCGTAATGATAAGACAAACTTTGGTGTGTCCTTGTACACGAACTACAAATAGAATACACACCCAAAACTATACAGCTGATTCCGTGTATCTCATAAACACGTGTACCAACGTTCAAGTCAATAGCGTGATTTTTGCGGCCGCTATCGCGTGACAAACAGGTAAACACACAAACAGACGGAACACAAAATCTTTTCGAGTCTCCACATGGAGGCCTCCACTGACGTTTCGACAATTAATTTTGAGTGTTTTCATCATTCAGAAATTTTCCAAGGTTTTACTCCATTGAGACCTGAGGTCCACATATATGGACCTTAAATTACTAGCCTCCTAAATTATCAATTTCAAAAACCCGAACATTTTTGTGATCTAATGATGCCAATGTACTTTGGAAAAAGACGTAAAATAAATTTTACGTAACTTTTATTATTTCAGGGTTGAAGAAATTGAATTTAACAATGAATAAAGATTTAAAAAAAATCTTAATTCTTTTCGGTTAAAATAGTTCATATAATCTAAGCAGATGATCTGATATTGAAAATAATCCTTCTAGTTACGATTCAATTAGAAATTTTCTTTATAGACTCAACTAAAGATTTTCTCTTGGTGAGAAAAAAAAACGACATTGTTAATGGAGAATTTTTACACATTTCTTAAAAAAAAAGGGGAAAAAAAGAACGAAAAATCATGCGGTACACATTGATTATTAACACTTTCCAACTGCACATATACTATTTGTACCGTATAACTTCCAATCTTCTTTGCCTACGTTATCACATAACGGACGGACAAAAGAGCTGAAAGGCATACAAATTACAAATAGAATAACTGAATTCATAATCATTCTTAAACATTGTTGAAAAGTATTAAAAATGCTTAACACAAACGGAAATGCAGCCCTTAATGTTTCTGAATGTTTTAGTGTAGCCCTATAAATATTAAGGTTAAGCATGCCATAATCTATACAATATATAATTTTAGCATATTAGCAATAAATGTCTTTTTTTTATGATTTTTGCAGTAGAAAAATGTGATTTATAAAAATATATCTCCTAAATAGCACTGCACTGGTATTTTTTTGGTTGTCCCTGCACACAAACCAGTGGTGGTATTTACTCCATTTTCTATAGAAAACATCTGATAGTGAATTTGAATAACATATTTCAATTTTATTAAGGGTTGAGTAAAATAAAGGTATTAAAATATAGTTTATAGAAATAGCTTTCAAAGAACTTAATGTTTTAGAATACTTTCGGGTGTCCCTGTACACAAACCAGTAGAGGTATTCACTCCATTTTCAATAGGGAACATCCAATAGTGAACTTCAATAGCATATATCAGTTTCAAGGAAGTCCAGGAATATTTACGGGAGTTAGAGAGCTGACAGACAATCAGACAAACTGACGGACAGACAGACAAACCGAATTCAATAACACTTTTAACCTTATTGTAAAGTGTTAATAATAAAAAGGAAAGAAAGAAAAGAAAAGATAAAAAGTACCAGAGAAATGACATTCATGATTAGTTGAGTCACGATCTAAGCTACTTTGACACACATACGCAAAAAAAACTAAAAATAAAAATAAAACAAGTCCTTCCGGCTCATTCAGAAAGGAAGGCTGATTTCTTTCTCCCTATCAAGTAGCCGCCATTTTGTTTCAAAATGGCGGCTACAAATTATTAATGAATTTGGTAGAAATATTGGCGCACGCTATATATACATATATATGGAGTTATAAGCAAATCGGTTCATAAATACCTTTTTATGTGAATTTAAAATTTTCAAGTAGTTGACACTTGGAAGCAATATGGCGGGTCAAATTGCCAAACAAATAAATATAATGCATTTGTCAGATAAGTCTACTGTACAAATTTAGTTCGAATTAATTCAGAATCTCAAAAGTCATCGCATTAAAAAATTAAGCGGCCGCCACTTGGATCAAAATGGCGGAGTGAGTTGCTTAGTGAACTAATCCAAGATATTTATAAGATAAGCCCACTTTCCAACTTCGTTTCGAATAAATTCAGTATTTCAAAAGTTACCACGATGACTAAGTCTCGAGTGGCAGCGTTCAAGTGGACGCAGCTTGGAAACAAAATTGCAGAGAAACTTGCCCACCGCAATCCTAGTTGTTTGAATAATAATTCCATTTTTCAACTTTGGTTTGAATTGATTAAGTATTCAAAAGTTACCGTGATAAAAAAATTTCAAGTGGCCGCCACTTGGAAACAATATAATGGAGCAAGTTGTCCAGAAAACTCCTCCAAGATATTTGAAGCATAAGTTCACTGTCCAACTTTGTTTCATATCAGTGCAGTGTTTCAAAAGTTATTGTTATGACAAATTTTCAAGTGACAGTCTAAGTGGCTGCAACTCGGAAACAAAATGGCAAAGCAACTTGCCCAGCAAAATTTTCCAATATATTTGTATGATAAGTTCATTGTCCAACTTTAGTTCAAATTAAATCGGTATTTCAAAAATTATCATAAGAAATTTTCAAGTGGCACCGTGATTTCAAGTGACCACCACTTGGAAAAAAAAGCAGAGTGAGATGCCCCGCGAACTTATCTGAGATATTTGAAGGATAATAGATCTGAGATATTTGATTACAAATGTTATCGTAATGACAAATTTTCAAGTAGCCGCCACTTGGAAATAAAATTGCGGATCAAGTTACCAAGTAAACTTATCCAAGGTATTTGAACCAAGTTCACTATCCAACTTTTGTTTGAATCAGTTTAATATTTTAAAGTTACCATGATAGCACATTTTCAAGTGGTAGCGTAATTTCAAGTGGCCACAACTTGGAAACAAGATGTCGAAACAAGTTACCCAGTGAACTCATCCAAGATAATTTTATGACAAGATTACTGTCCAACTTTGGAATTTAAAAAGTTATCATGTTTATAACTTTTCAAGTGGTAACCTAATTTCAAGTTGTCTCGCTTAGTTTATAACATCCTCACTTTATTAAAAATGGAGGATAAATTTCATTAATAAACTGGGTTATGACCCCCCCCCCCCCCCATGTAGTCTATGTCACATGAAAATTCAAGCAAATCCGGTCTTAAATACGCTTTTTACAGTGTGAATTTGAAAATTTGAAACCAATTGGCAGAGCGATTCGGTTAACAGACTCATCCAATATATTTATAAGATAAGTTCACTTTCCAAATTTGGTTCGATTTGGAGTATTTTCAGAAGTTATCGTGATTTTAAATTTTCAAGTGGCAGCCTGATTTCAAGTGACAACGCTTAACTTAAAATATCCGCCATTTTTAACAAAGTGGCGGATAAAGTTCATTGATAAACTTGGTTGAACCCCTTTCATAGTTTATGTATACATCAAAATTCAAACAAATTCGGAATACGCTTTTTACAGTTTGAATTTGAAATTTACAAGTGTTTTTCGCTTGAAAAAAAAAAAAAAAAAAAAAAAAAAAAATGGCGAAGCAACTTAATTAACAAACTCATCCACGATATTTATAAGATAAGTTCACTATCCAAATTTGGTTCGATTTAGAGTATTATTTCGGAAGTTATCGTGATTTTAAATTTTCAAGTGGTAGTCTGATTTCAAGTGGCCCCGCTTAACTTAAGATATCCGCCACTTTGTTAAAAATGGCGGATAAAGTTCATTAATAAACTTCATTGAGATCCTGATGTGGTCTATACTTACATCAAATTTCAAGCAAATCCGGCCTTAAATACGCTTTTTACAATGTGGATTTGAAATTTTCAAGTGGCCGCCACTTGAAAACAAAAAGTCGGAGCAACTTGGTTAACGAACTCATCCAAGTATTTATAATATACGTTCACTGTCCAAATTTGGTTGGATTTGGAATATTATTTCTGCAGTTATCGTGATGACAAAATTTTCGTTATAGATGGATAGATAGACAGATAAACGAAGTGATTGCAACAGGTCGATTTCTAAAGAAATCAACCTAAAAATATATAACTGCACAATGCAATTTTTCTGTATTTCTCAATCTTACTCTCTCTTTTTAAGCGTGTTAATTTTTATCAGCCCAAATACATGGTTTTTCACTAAACTTCTTTTTATTCAAATATTAACAATATTGTTAGATAACATAAAATGTTATCTAGCATTATTGTTCTATTTCATCTGTGTTAGATAATGTTAGTATTTATAAAATATCATCTAACATAAATGGTATTTAGTAATAACGTAATAATGATCGAGATAAGAATGTGAGCTGCAGAAAAATTTGTTTTATCTAAGCAAATCAATATTTATTTTATTTAGATTTGTTACAAATGTCTGATGATAAGTGAATATTATTTTGAAATACGTAATAATTCAAATAACTTTTTTTTTTTTTTTTTTTTTTTGTGAGGAGGGGAGGGGGAGTCTAAAAAATATCGTATTAAAAAAGTTATTTGACTACGTTTTGTAAGTATGCTAAGTTTTATTAGTCGGCTTTTATTTTATCAATCATTCGTAAAAAAAAAAAAAAAAAAAAAAAAAAACATTTCAAATTGCGAAATACGTTTTAAATGAAATAGATAATGACGTTATACCGCCGAAAAATCCATGAAATCAATTTTGTAAAAATTAGAAAATTTATTTTTTTATATAGTTCTTAGGGCTTTGTATTTTGTAAAATAATCTTAAAATATTAGCATGAAAAGTTAATAAATGGATGAACAAAAAATAAAAAAATAAAATAAATAAATAAATAAATAAATGAAAAAATGAAAAAATAAATAAATAAATAAATAAATAAATAAATAAATAAAAGTATTCTTCTACGATTAAAAATGGTCGAGTTATTTAATTCCAAAATTTTTTAAAGATTTTTCGGCTTTTAGTAAGGGGTTGGCTAAAGAGTATACCTATTAGTACGACAACTTGTATTATTTCTTTCAATCGACTGTTTTTACGTCATTACCTGTTTTTATTTATCACCTTGAATGAACGTGCAAACATTTTTGTTTTTATCTAAACATATAAAGCTCACATATAAAGTCTGTCATCGTATCTGTCCGGATTATTAGATTTTATTAAAAATTGGTACACTTATTAATCAGGACTAAATCTAGGTGATGATGAAGTTTTTAGTTCAATCGGATAATTGGTTCAAAAGATATTAAATAAAAACCTCAATTTAACTTTAAAATTATTAAAAAGAAAAATAAATTGATGGCAAAAGTAAATAAGTAAATATATTTATTTTTATGTCGAGAGAAAAATTGAACGTGTAAACATTTTTATTTTTAAATAATTAAAATAAAATTGCGGAAAATCGTGCTAAAGAAATAGATCAGCTGCAGTATAGAACCTCTTGATGAAATTCTCGGACGTTTCTAGCCAAGAAGCCATTTTAATTCATCATGAAAATGACAATAAAATTTCAGAAACACCAAGGGGCTCTTATGCTAAAGCTACACCAAAGAAATTTTAAGATTTAAATATAGTAACCGATGTTAAGGAATGAAACACAGTTATTTTTACATAGAAGAATAAATTAAAAATAAATCTGATCGTACAAAATTAAATTCTGTTTTGTGTAGAATTTTATATCTATTACTAAGGATTTATTTATTTTTTATTTTATTTTTAAACCGTTATTTTTACTCGTTTATTTTTATTTTATTTTGTTAAATCTCAAGTTTTATTCCCACATTTTGTATACAATTCTGAAAAATAGTTAAAATTTTAAATTGAAATAATTCGCTTTGCTTTAATAATAAAAGGAAGCTTTTTTTCCTTATTGAAATAGCTTTTTTTTTTTTCCCCTTAAGTAGAATGTATTTATAGGCACCTAGAGACTATATATAATTTAAATGTTCGGATTTTTACAAAATTGAATTAATTGATTTTTTTCGCAGCATGTTATCGTTATTACTTCATTTGAAAGAATTTCACAATTTGTTGTATCTCCTTCAGAGAGTAACGGTTTCAAAAATAAAGACCGCCTAATGATATTCGCACCTTATAAACGTTAGCAAAGTAGAAATTCTTAATTCAATGCTTAGTATTCACACATTTATCTGTCTAGGTGTATAGGTTGTGCATTTAATTAAAACTAATATAGTTTCGTACAGAATATAGTTTTGTAAACCATCATTCAAAATCAAAGAAAATCTAAAAACAAATTAATAAACATTGTTTTACAATTAAACTGCAAGTTATTATTATTATTATTATTATTATTATTATTATCATTATTATTATTATTTTAAGTGTCATTGATCTTGGATTTTTCATTTTCTGTTATCAATGAAAGGATAAACTTCTAATTTATTTGCTTCTAATATATGTAAATTATTTTGTACTGGCGAAGCTTGTTTCAAAATCTGTTTTATTATGGACAAGGATTATTCATTTACAATTAATTCTACACTTTTAAAAAGGTTAAATTGTTTATAAAGCATAATAAATTACTTTTCCATGCAATTTTTTAAGGTATGGTATTCATCAGAAATATTATATTGTTACTTCATTTTTTTTTTTTTTTAACTTAACTGATTAACTAAATATTCTACTTCACTAATTTATAAATTCTCTCTCTTTCTCTCTTTTATAAGCAGACTTTCAAATAATTCTCACAAAATGAATCCCATCAGCGGAAGATCAAAATTGCGATTCTCCGGACCATCTCTAGGGGTGATAATCAAGACCGTCGCTGACAGCCCACTGGATAACTCTAGTGCGACATAAAAATCACTCAAATTTAACCTCGCAAGATGAAATCTTTTTTTTTTTTTTTTTTTTTTTAAGTGAAGTGAAAACTTCTTTAGGCGCGTTGAGCACTTTTTGGGTGAACAAAAATCATGGAACTCGCGTCGTCGTCACCGAACGCTTTCCATTAGCTATTGAAGTGAAAACTTCTTTAGGCGTGTTGAGCACTTTTTGGGTGAACAAAAATCATGGAACTGGCGTCATCGTCACCGAACGCTTTCCATGAGCTATATGTATACTGTGTATATATGTACATAGATATACCTCCGTGCGTTATTAGTATACATTATATATATATATATATATATATATATATACAAAGAGTATATCTCTCTACATATATATCCATATATGTAGCGCACGGCGCGGCATGCCTCATATACATATATATATATATATATATGTGTGTGTGTGTGTGCATAAAATGTATACTAATACGAGTAGTATACTGGCTACTTGCATCTGTCTCTTTCTAGTTCTATACTCTATGTATGTACTCTATGTATGTTTGTTCATAGTATATACATAGTTCACAAAGTACAAGCACGTGTTTTTATACAGACTGTTATATTCTTCTTTTTGCTTTCAATATAAATTTTCAAATAAATAAATAAATAAATAAATAAAATATTTTAGTCATATTACAATATTAACACTTCTTTACAAACCAAAAATAATTCAAAAATAATAATCTAATAGCTCGACGATACTTTTTTTTTTTTTTTTTTTTGTAGGCATAATAATCTAATCTGCATTTAAAATATGTGAAATATTAATGCGAAATTCTGTTTTGTAAGTTGCCATGATAAATTATCTCATGTGATAAAGAAGGAAAAAAAAATCGAAAAATTAATCAGCGATCGATATAAATGTTTCATTTTTCTTTCATTATTTTATTGTTAAAAATATCTGTGCATACAAATGTTCAATGTATTCCGGGATTCATCGATATATTTGATACCTTGATAATGTGTACGTCCTTCAACCATTTTTGAAGGACTGGGAGAGTTTTAGATTTCCTGGTGGTTTAAAAACTAGTTTAGTTTACATTAATTTCATTCAAGTTTCCTTTTATTTTTTTATTTTCTGCCGTTGAAATCTAAGTAGAATTTAAAGAGTGATTTATTTAATGAAATTCCACAGCTCTCTCTCTGTTCATTTGAAATAATGGATTTTTCAGTTTTTTCGATTTTGTTTTTTAAAACCCCTGAAATTTTGAAGAACCTTTGAACTTTCTAAACATGACTAATGTTAACTTAACTGCAATTTGTCGTTGAAAATTCCAAATTAATTCGAATTATTACAAACAGGCACGCCTAAATTTAAAAAGATTCTGTGAGAAAGTCTCGTTAAATAAACAAAAATGAAAATTATACTAGTGGATCTGCAGATCAGGAGCCTGAATGTCCTATTTGCATCACACATTATTCAACAGGTCATTTTTATTTATTCCTTATTATATAATAAATATATTAATTCGATTGACTTGGTACATAATCAGATACGTTCCTGAGGGGAGCCTGCCGCCCCCGTCAACCCCTCCGCTGTATCTCTCTTTCTATATCTATCTGTATATCATATATATGCATTCTTAATAACTGAAAATCTTGTATTATTTCCCTGATATTCATAAATATTTGTACCAAATTTCTTGCAAAAAGATTACATAAAAAAAATCTCTTTTCTTTTACTTTTTAAACCAATTTATCACGTTCAGATTAATAAAAATAATCAATGAATCTTATTAATAAAAGCGAAATGGCATCTATCTGTCAGCTGTCTCCAGCAAAATCTACCTCGCTTACAGACATGACATTTGGTACACAGATAGTCTGTGGCGTCTTCGTGTGCAACTCGAAACTGGATTTTCAAATTTTTAATTAGAAAGAAAGTTATTAAACAAAACGTATTAACATATTTAACGCTATTAAATTTCTCGACATTTTTCTTTGTGTTGTAATTTCAGCCTGTTACCAATAAAATAAAACGCTTATAATTTTTTATATCATTTACTTTTCATCATCATCATCTTCTTCTTCTTCTTCAAGGATTAGGCTGGGAGCTTGTTCCGGCTTCTTGGTCTAACCACCGTTTTCTGGGTCTGCTGCAGTCTCGCTTGCCCTTTGGAATGTAGTTAAATGCAACTCTCTGTAGTCTTCTGCATGTCATATACGTTGGACAAGATTTTTTCAATTAGTACGACATTCATTGATCTTATTTAAGAGGCTAAAAAGTTTTAATTCTCTTTGAATATCTTCATTTCTGATTTTGTTCATAATTGTGCATTCCTTTACAGATCGTATCCACTGAAAACAAGCCTTCCGGCATAGAGTCGGCAATATCGGTTTACTATCGGCAAAGGAGCACTACTGTCGACGAGTAGTCAGTAGAATGCCGGCAACCGTCAGCAGAAAACAATGTCGGTTGCTGTTACCGGGCTGCTTACGGCTAAAAATCGGCAAACCATTTCTATCGGCATACCAGTGGCGAAGAGTCCATGGAAGCGATGGAAGCAGCGCTTCCCCTATTTAAGATTTTAAAAGCGTAATCAAGTAACGTCGCCTCGTCGAAAGACTGAATTGATTCTTCCTCTGCTTTTGGAAGCACTTCGCTTCGGCGCGTCCATAATTTCCTGAATCACGCCTCGCCCCTGCGGCATACGATACTGGGCCGATATCTGATATCCGGGAGTGTCCCGAAAAAAAATGTGCCAACGTCGTTCCGAATTTGGAACAGTTTGCTTCAAGTTCGAATTTTTAAATTTAATATTAAAAAAAAGAGAAAGAGAAGTTTATTTTTAATTATTTTTTAAGCTTCACTTTTGTCAGAAATGTTGAAAATTTTTAGTATAACAGATGCATATATTTGTCATGATATTATTATTATTATTATTAACAATAATACTATTAAATATAAAACAAATTAATTAATTAAAATAAAATAAATATATAGTACTAAATAATGCATTCCTTTGAAATGCCAAAGAAAGAATGTATAGTTTTTCATTATTTTCTTTAAAAATAAAATAATAATAATGATTGATAATAATAAGAAATAAACAAAAATGCTATAAAATGTATATTTTGAGTATAATTTAAATATTAAATAATTTTTTAATATACAATAGAACCTCGATCCATCGTTTTTTACGGGGTGCATGAAAAAAAGAAAGAAAAACGTTGAAAGCGGGAAAACAACGAAAGTGGGTTAAAGTCTGATAGATGTATTATCATCTCCATAAACTTTTCATTTATTTACTGTCATTTATTTCAGAACTATAAACAAAGTAATATCAACTATAATTAAATTTGACCTTGAACACCGCGAGTGAAAGATTTATAGACTCATAATGACTTTCTCTTCTCTAAATAAACATTTTCAAACCATTATTTATTTTACAGAACTATTAAATTCAAACTTTATGGGAAATCATGTTATTCTAAATTACTGTTTTATTTATTTCAACAATGTAATTTAATGATGGTATAAACAAAATAAGATATTAATTTTTCCTTTCAAATGTCATAATATAATATAACAATTTATGATCCATAATGATATACTTAAAAATTGTAATTTAAAAATTCTTCTTGCAGTCTGTAACATTTCCTCAACTAGTAAGGATGCATAAAAATGCATCCCTTAAACTTTATCCAAATAAAAAGACATATATAGATCAAATTATTTGCAGTATTATTTTAGCTAATTTGAATGAACATTCTTTTCATTATTAGTCAAACCTCGTTAGAATAATAAGTTACAAATGAAATTAGGATTAATTCACCAGTTTGAAGATGACCCTTTTTTGGACTACAATATTAATTGCCGGAGACAGAAGCTCCTACTGCACTACTAAATACAAGGTAAGTGAAGAACTTATCATTTTTCTTTAAAGTCTTACCTTTGTTGTGATTCAATAATAAT
The DNA here is from genome assembly GCA_963930645.1 of Salticus scenicus. Taxonomy (NCBI): domain Eukaryota; kingdom Metazoa; phylum Arthropoda; class Arachnida; order Araneae; family Salticidae; genus Salticus; species Salticus scenicus. Next base: position 57,678,631 of record OZ005652.1, on the reverse strand, counting down.
TTACTCAACATTGATTATGAAGACCGACTTAAAAATCTCTGGCATACAATAATTAAATTCATATTACATAGGCTATTAGTGGTGGAAGTTATTACTGTAAATTAAATTAAAATTAACAATGGCGTTTTATAAAGACAATGCAATTATTGAGAAGCTCAATGCTTCTAATTATGCAACGTGGTCTTTTAAGCTAGAAATGTTATTGATAAAAGAAGATCTTTTTGACGCCATAACTGAAACTCCACCAGAGCCTATCACTTCAGATTGGTCCAAAAAAGACAAAAAAGCCAAAGCCATGATAAACCTATTTATTAGTGATGATCAGATAGTACATGTAAAGGGTTTGTCCACGTCAAAAGAGACATGGGTCAAACTAAAAAATTTACACGAACGTACAAACCTTTCAAGCAAGTTATACTTACTAAAAAACTTGTATAGCTGCAAATTAGCCGAAGGAGGCAACATGATTAAACACATCACAAACATTTTAGAAATCAAAGAGAAACTTACTGCCATCGGCGAAAATATAAATGATTCTCATCTATCAGCACTTTTACTGTGTTCGCTACCTCCGTCATATGATCCTCTTATTACTGCTTTAGAAGCAAAATCTGAAGAGGATCTTACACCTAGTTATATTCAAAGTAAGCTGATGGATGAATATAACAGAAGATCTAGTAATAACAAAGCGTTGCAAGTTGATGATAATGCCGTAGCTTATCAAATTAAAAGACACAAACAAAACTTTCCGAAAAAACAAGTGAATAAATTCTGCACATACTGCAAGATGAAAAATCATAATACCAACGACTGTTGGTACAGAAAAGACAAAAACAAAAAACAAAACTATTCATCAAGTGGCTATAACAATAAAAATAAAAACTTTAATTCATCTTTATGTTTTGAAAATAGTGAACCAAAAATGAAACATGACAGGGATGAATCAAATGCATCCGACGATGAAACTCATACAAGAAATAAATTAAAAAATTTAGCATTCATCGCCTGTAAAGAAAACAAAAACAATTGGATCGTAGATAGCGGCTCCTCCTCGCATATCACAAATAACAAAAATTTATTTAGTGAAATAAAAAATTATGACAATTCAAATGTTGTCATAGCAAACGGAAATATTTTAACATCACAGGGCTCAGGTGATGTAGTTATTACTACCGAAACATCTGAGGGGGAAATAAACAAAATAAAGTTACTCGACGTACTTTTTGTACCAGACCTCGAAACAAATTTAATTTCTGTTAGTAAAGCCACCAAAAATGGCTGCACGTTAATTTTCAAAAATGATAAATGTATACTACAAAAATTCGGAAAAACCTTCCTTGAGGGGGAACTAAAGGGTAACTTATATGAAGTAAAACAACCCCAAAACAGTTCAAATGAACATATTAATTTAACTCACGAATGTAACAATAAGAATTGTATCACGCTTTGGCACAAGCGGCTCGGTCATAGAAATTATGCTGACATAAAACACATTATGGATAAGGAACTAGCAGTGGGAATTAATATAAATTTCTGCAAACATGACAAAACATGCGAAACATGCATTAAAGAAAAACTGACAGATTTACCATATCCACAGCAATCTAAATACAGGACTAATAGAGTACTTGAATTAATACATACAGACATCTGTGGGCCATTTCAAACACCCACCATAGGGGGGAAAACATATTTTTTAACGTTCATCGATGATTACACCAGATTCTGCATGATTTATCTCTTGAAACATAGAAGCGAGGTATTAACCATGCTCAAACAATATATAGCATTAGTCAAAAATAAGTTTGGTAAATTACCTGAAAGAGTCAGATCTGATAACGGGAAAGAATATGTGGGAAGTGAAATAGAAAATTACCTAAATCAAATGGGAATTAAACACGAACTTACAGTTCCTTATTGCCCAGCACAAAACGGAGTGGCTGAAAGGAAAAACAGAACACTGGTAGAAATGGTGAGAAGTATGCTATCAGAAGCAAATCTAGATAAGCAATTTTGGGGGGAAGCTGTCAACACAGCAAACTATATTATTAATAGACTCCCCACAAAAGGAAATAATAAAAGTCCCTACGAATTATGGAATGGAATTAAACCTGATTTATCTCATTTGAGAGTATTCGGGTGTAAAGCTTTTGCGTACATAAATAAACAAATAAGAAGAAAATTAGACAATAAAGCGCAAGAGGGAATCTTCGTAGGTTATGACTATAGATCAAAGGGATACAGGATTTACACGGGAGGAAAAGGTATTATTATCACAAGAACGGTTAAATTTATAGAAAATCAAAACTCTAAACTCTCATCACAAGAAAAACCAGAAAATGATATTAGTCAAAAGGAAACTGTAAATGTAGAACTTAATGACACACCTGAAAATAACACCGAACAAACACTTGAAATAAACAATGAACCTAGAAGATCCTCGAGATCTAATATCGGTGTACCTCCAGATCGACTAATTTACATGGTAAAACATGATCCAATACATGAACCGCAAAGTTGGGCGGAAGTTCAAAATCTCACAAATCCCGTTGAGAAAAATAATTGGATAAAAGCAGCAGAGGATGAAATATCATCGTTAAAAGAACACAACACGTGGACATTAGTAGATCCACCACAAGGAAAGAAAATTATCGGTTCAAAGTGGACCTTTAAAACAAAATATGATGACTCCGGGAAAATACAAAAATTTAAAGCACGACTGGTAGCTCAGGGATTTCTCCAAAAATTTGGGGAAGATTATGATGAAACATTTGCACCGGTGGTGTCCTATACTACAATACGTTCTTTCCTAAACTCTGCAGCTTACCACAAATTAAATGTAAGACACATAGACATTAAAACAGCATTCCTACACGGTGACTTAAACGAAGAACTGTATATGCAACAACCCGACGGTTTTATTAATCCAGGGGAAGAAAATAAAGTGTGTAGGTTGAACAAATCAATTTATGGGCTTAAACAAGCTGCTAGAGCTTGGTACTTAAAAATTGGGAGTTTCCTAAAAACCCTAAATTATGTCGAGAGCAAAGCTGATTCATGCCTCTATGTAAACAATACGTCAGACAACATTTCATTTATTATAGTATATGTCGATGACATATTAATTGCCGGAAATAACGGGCAAATTAATGAAATAATAAGGAAATTAAGCAAAGAATTCGAAGTTAAGGATTTAGGAGAGGTTAGTTTCTATTTGGGCATGAAAATAACTAGAAATGATAGAGGGGATTTCGAAATAAATCAAAAACTCAAAATCGAAGAGTTAGTACGTAAATTAAATTTAGAAATCTCTAAACCAACATATACACCAATGGAAACAAATTACTTAAAATTTGATGATAATGATAACCCATTAGAAAACAACACTAAATACCGACAAACAATAGGAAGCTTGCTATATTTGGCTACAGTTAGCCGTCCTGACATATTAGCTGCCGTAAACATATTAAGTAGGAGAAATGAAAGTCCAAGAAAAAAGGACTGGGAAACAGTAAAAAGAGTTGTCAGGTATTTAAATACAACAAAAAATCTAAATTTTGTTATCAGTGCCAATGAAAAATCTAAACTGGTAGTTTACGCAGATGCGGACTGGGGAGGAGACAAGTCCAACAGAAAATCAACATCAGGCAGTGTTTTCATGATAGGAGATAATCCTATTCAATGGATCACAAAACGGCAAAATTGTGTCGCTCTTTCGTCGGCTGAGGCCGAATTTATTTCTGCCACGACTGCTGCGAAAGAAATCATGTGGATACTAAAATTATTAAAAGACTTGCACTTGCCTCAAGAGTTACCTATCAAAGTTTTTCAAGACAATATTTCGTGTATAAAACTGATAGACATTGGTTTTACTGGAAAACTGAAACATGTTGACCTGCAATTCAACTACTTAAAGGATTTAAAAGAAAAAGGTGTGATAGAACCCGAATATTGTCCAAGTGACAAAATGACTGGTGATATCTTCACCAAGGCACTTCCAAGACAGATTCACATAAAACACCGAGAGAAACTGAAACTGATTAGTGGAACTTAAAAGATTTATGGAGCTGAAGGGGGAATTGATAGATGTATTATCATCTCCATAAACTTTTCATTTATTTACTGTCATTTATTTCAGAACTATAAACAAAGTAATATCAACTATAATTAAATTTGACCTTGAACACCGCGAGTGAAAGATTTATAGACTCATAATGACTTTCTCTTCTCTAAATAAACATTTTCAAACCATTATTTATTTTACAGAACTATTAAATTCAAACTTTATGGGAAATCATGTTATTCTAAATTACTGTTTTATTTATTTCAACAATGTAATTTAATGATGGTATAAACAAAATAAGATATTAATTTTTCCTTTCAAATGTCATAATATAATATAACAATTTATGATCCATAATGATATACTTAAAAATTGTAATTTAAAAATTCTTCTTGCAGTCTGTAACATTTCCTCAACTAGTAAGGATGCATAAAAATGCATCCCTTAAACTTTATCCAAATAAAAAGACATATATAGATCAAATTATTTGCAGTATTATTTTAGCTAATTTGAATGAACATTCTTTTCATTATTAGTCAAACCTCGTTAGAATAATAAGTTACAAATGAAATTAGGATTAATTCACCAGTTTGAAGATGACCCTTTTTTGGACTACAATATTAATTGCCGGAGACAGAAGCTCCTACTGCACTACTAAATACAAGGTAAGTGAAGAACTTATCATTTTTCTTTAAAGTCTTACCTTTGTTGTGATTCAATAATAATTTACTCAACAAAGTCAAAACACGAAGAAAACAATGTTTATGGATTAATACGCACAATATATACAGTATACTACTAATAGGAACTGATTTATTATTTTCCAAACTGTTAAAGAAATAAATCAATGTTGTAGAACATTAAGTAAAATTTATTTTTTAAAATCAAAAATTTTACTTTGGGTTTTTTGTTCCTTTTATAAATTAAACAGGAAATTTTCCAGATTTACAACATTTTTCCGGTCCTTTTCGATAATTTCATGTGCTTGTATAAAAGTTCGTGCATTTTTAAACGCCATAATTAAGTCATCGGCATGAAAAGTATTTTCTCCATTTCTTCGCCATTATTTTCATTTTTTGAAATCACACATTTCTGCTATGCTTCAGGATACCGCATGTCGCAACATCTTGATTAATGCAAATATTATCACTAAATTTTGTACTAGACGCACCATCTGCTACACGCAACCACTCTTAATCTGCATCATCATCATCATCATCATCATCATCGTCATTTTCTTGCCTTTCTGTTTGGTATTCTTCATCGTTTTTTTCACACGTAACCGCATTTCACGAAATAGTTTTTTGGATTACTAAAGAGGTTAGTAGGTAAGAAACACCGGTTCTAGCCCAGCAGGCGGGTGCACCGGCAAGCCGTGCGGATGCCACACCATCCCCTGAGGGGTCTAGATGGGTTGGTATCGTCATTGAGACATCCTCTGACTTAATTGTGAAACGTGATGAGGGTATTAATTAAGGTTGTTAATGAATTAATTTTAATGAATGGCGTGAAAGATGATGATGGTTTTAAAAAGAGAATTTTTGTGGAGTAGTGTGAAGACTATTGTTTATGAGTAATGAATTATAAAAAAATTTAAAAAATTTAAAAATTTTAAAAAATTTAAAAATTGAGAAATAAATAAGAAATCAATAAAAAATATGAATTTAAGAATGAAGGATGTTGATGTGAGTATACTATGAAAGAAATAGAGAGATCTGACTGGGGTTCGAACCCGGCACCTTGCAGTAAAAAATATTTCAGCAGTTTTCGCGTATGTGTGAGTGATTTTTCTATTATATACCTGTACAAATCTTTTTAAATCTATGAATGCAATTATTCGAAAAACATCTGGTGAATTTTTACAAGATCTTTAATTATTATTTTTTATTTATTTATTTTAATTATTATTCTCTAATTAATATCATTTAAACGATTGAATTCTTTTCGAATAATTGCATTCATAGATTTAAAAAGATTTGTACAGGTATATAATAGAAAAATCACTCACACATACGCGAAAACTGCTGAAATATTTTTTACTGCAAGGTGCCGGGTTCGAACCCCAGTCAGATCTCTCTATTTCTTTCATAGTATACTCACATCAACATCCTTCATTCTTAAATTCATATTTTTTATTGATTTCTTATTTATTTCTCAATTTTTAAATTTTTTAAATTTTTTTAAATTTTTTAATTTTTTTTTTAAATTTTTATAATTCATTACTCATAAACAATAGTCTTCACACTACTCCACAAAAATTCTCTTTTTAAAACCATCATCATCTTTCACGCCATTCATTAAAATTAATTCATTAACAACCTTAATTAATACCCTCATCACGTTTCACAATTAAGTCAGAGGATGTCTCAATGACGATACCAACCCATCTAGACCCCTCAGGGGGTGGTGTGGCATCCGCACGGCTTGCCGGTGCACCGGTGCACCCGCCTGCTGGGCTAGAACCGGTGTTTCTTACCTACTGAGGTTGCATCCTGCCATACTGAAATTACAAAACGAATAGATGGTCCGGAGATATGGCATCACAATTTCGATCCTCCATGGAAATGGGGTAAAGATTTATTTTAGGATGAAAGAAATAATTCCAGTTTGTATGCCATAAGGAACCGCTTGACCTTCAGCAGAAAATTTTTACAAGGTCAGGAGAAAATTTTTACAACGATGAATGCGGGAAAACGACTTTTTGAAGTGCGATACATTCAGGTTTCGTTAACATTATTTAAATACAATTTGTGCAAGACCATAGAAATAAAACGATCATTCGGGAAAACGATGGATGCGGGAACGATAGATCGGGGTTTCACTGTATATATAATATGTATTGTTTAATGAAAATATTAAAGTCCATAGAAATTATTAAGATTGTAACATTTTCTATGGGCTTAAATATTTTCATTAAACAAAACACAGATAATAATATAAGTGTGCGTGTCATATAATTATTTCATATTCAAATCATACTCCATAAATTATTTGATCTGAAGCACAACTCAAAAATTAAAATCAATTTAACTCAATATTTAAAACTTATAACTTCGAAAGTTCAAAATTTCTTCACTAGAGGGCAGCTCTCCTTACCTGATGGTTTTAGTTAGTGAATGTAATGTAAAAAAGCCTCAATTTCAAAAAATTGACCCTAAAATAACAGTAAAAATCTATTTACATTTATATTATGAGTATGTATTTAATAAAGAATTTTTTATTTGCATTTATCTTTTTATAAAATGGAAATTTCCTTGCGTTTCTTAATTAAATCATTTTTCTCCTTGTGAAACCATGCATTTTTTTTTTTTTTTTTTCTTTTATTGATGATTTTTGTTTGAAATAATTAAAGAATTATGTAATCTGTCTCGGAATTAACGATAAAATTTATGTTGTTAATGACTTAAATATATTTTTAGTTGCCGAAACGTCAGTGGAGGCATCAGTGTTGACACTCAAAAAGGTTTTGGGTTCCGTTTGTTTGTCTGTCGCGCGATAGCGGCCTCAAAATTCCCGCTATTGACTTGGAATTTGGTACACATGTTCATGAGCCCAACGGAATCAGCTGCATAGTTTTGGGTTGGTTGGTTGGTTGGATTTAACGTCGCACTAGTACTGTGCATTGGGTAATTGGCGACGGTCTGAGACCAGACTTGTAGTAATCTTAATCGCGTAATCGTAATCGATTGTAATCGATTACAAAAGTAACGTAATCGCTGATTAATCGTAATCAAAATAAAATATTTAAATTATAATCGTAATCTAATCGTAATAAAAAAAAATTAAATTGTAATCGTAATCTAATCGTAATCTGATCGTAATCTAATCGTAATCTCATTATATTTTGCTAGAGAATAATCTGTATCGTGAAGCAATGTAAACGTAATCTATCTCTAAAATAAGATTACACTATATTTATCTTTTCTTTGCTGCCATTTTTACTCTATTTATATTTTCTGTCATCCCTTTTTCAAAATTTTCTAGCTTCACAAGTTAATTTTTGAACTTACCTACTAACCCTGGAAGATTTCAGAGGCCATGTTTTAGTTTTACTACGAACTACGACATGACACATGAGGACAACCCCAAATGCAAACCTGAAGGGATTAGGTCAGATTCAGCCAGTCAGCAGTATTTTCTGACCGCGGTAGCCCAGTCAATAGAGCACCGGGCTCATAATTGGAAGATTGCGCGTTCGGTACTCGAGCCGGCCAAAGACCGTCGTGTACACTAATGGTGGCTGGCGCACGTAAGATCTCTCGTGACTACAATATCCTCCATATTCCCATCAGTGCCAGGAGAGCCATCTCTTCCGTGGAGGATCAAAATTGTGATGACATGCCTCCGCCCATCCAGGAGTCCCGGACCGTTGTCAATTGCCAATTGAGCAGCACTAGTGCGACTTAAAACCCAACTAACCAACCAGTAGTATTTTCGTTACATTTACATCTTTAAGAAAAAAGGGTTGCTGAATTGGATTATATTGTGTTGTATTCTATGGAAATGGAAAGGAGGGAGATAATTTGGTCATTTTTGGGAATTTTGTGAATATTCTTTTTCTTATTATTATCTCTAATTCTACACCTGAAGAAAACCCAGAACGGAACAAATTCCTCCCCCCCCCCACACACACACACAAAAAAAAAAAAAAAAAAAAAAAAAAAAACTGCACAGCCCAGTTAGTTACAGTTAATAATTACACAGCCCGGTTAGTTACATTTAATAATTGCACAGCCCAGTTAGTTCATACGTGTATCTCACAACGCATTTGCTTTCTCTTGCTGTTCGTGTAATATTTGAAATTTAACCTATAATATGTCAACGTCAACGGTATTTACAAAAAAAAAAAAAAAAAAAAAAAAAAAAAACAATGAAAGCTATTTTGATGACCCAAAGATTGATTATAATAAAAATGGTGTAAAAACTCTGTAGTATAGTCGCAGATTATGTTCATCTGCTGTAAGTGTCTCAACAAAGACTAAGTCGAATTTGAATACCCGTATGAAGGTGAGTAGAATTACCTTTCTTAATTAAATGTAATTCATTACAAATGCATTAATGAGAATTTCTCTAATGCTGTATGCTAAAAATTTCTCTTTCATTTTAAACACTTCCCAACAAAGTTGAAAAGTGCTTAAGACTTCGGTTCGTCTCTCCGCGCTCTAATTCCCTTAAATATTCATGGATTTTTTTTAAACTGATATATGTTATGCTCTTCAAGTTCACTATGGAATTGTTTCCTTTTAAATATAGGGTAAATATTACCACTGGTTTGTCTACAGGGAGATTTGAAAGAATTTCAAAGCATTGTGACCTATCAAAGGTATTTCTATAGATCATATTTTTATTTTTATTTCGCACAAATCATAATGCAGTCGACACTAACAATACATATGCGCAAGAAAATGCTTCCTGCAGAATATAATGTCATTAGTAATAAGATTTACAGAGCAACACAAAAATTTTCACTTTCAATAACGGTTATAATTGGAAATTGCTGGAATTGCATTTTCGCTTGTCTTTATCATTTTTAATACTTCCTAGCAACGTTATAGAGTGATTATTGTTTAGAATTATTGTTTCATTTTCTATATCTACGAAATATATAGGAATTTATTGGTGTATTTTTTTATAAACCTTTTAAAGGGGTTTTAATTATAAAAAATATTTAGTAGGACGCTTTATTGAAATTTAAAAAAATAATAATAAAAGTTAACAAACAAATCGAAAATATTTTTATGAGAATAAAAAGTTTTGCTTAATCACAAAATTAAACATGTTAACAATCCACTTAATAAGATGCTTTGCCATTAAAAAGTAAAAGAAATCTCTGAAATATGATTGTTATTGACCCGTGTTAAAACTTAAGTTGTCCATTAAAAAGCAACTTTAAAGTTTAGATATGCTTTAATGATTTCATAATTTCTTGAACTTACGAAATTTTAATTTACTTTCTTGAAATTCTTTAAATTTAATTTTTGATTATCTTTTCCTCTTCTGTATCTCCGTTCATTTATCTATTTGCGTATGCTGTAGTAAATTTAAGTAAAATATTCTGATTGCCGAAATATTGCGAAATAGATGTATTTCTCTTTTCAAACATATTTCTGTAATGATTACTGTTATTTATGGGCCTAATAAAATTATTTTAATAGGTTTGTATTTATTGTAATTTATTGTTGTAAAACAATTTTAAAATCTATAAGAAAGATTTCTCATCCAAGCTTTGAAATTTTCCTTAGAAAAAAGGATGAAAAAATATGTGTAAAATACACCATTTATTATATCAACAATTTTGGATCCACGATTCAAGAATAGTTGCCTGGACTTGACGAATGAGCTTGAGCACGTGTGTGAAATAATAATTAAAGAAATGAAGAATCACTTTCTTGTCGAAGAAATAACAGAACCAGAATAAAAAGCCGCAACTGAACCTAAAAAAAAAAAAAATAATAATAAATAAAATAGACCAAACTGTTTGCATTTTTGGGCGGGAAAAGATCAAGTAAACTTGACCAGAATTATATAGCAAAATCGGAAATAACGGACTATTTAAAAGAGCCATTGGAAGGAGAAGATATTTGCCCTCTAAATTTTTGGAAGGAAAATGACAAAAGCTATCCAAAAATTGCAAAAATTAGTTCAAAATAGCTCTCTTTCTGTGCATCTTCAGCACCCGTAAAGAGGTTATTCAGTGTCGCTGGAAAATTCTATACGAGTTCCCGCCCGCTACTAAAAGCGGAAAACTTTGAAGATTTAATTTTGATTAAATTAAATAAAAATATTTAAAAGAATTTTAAATCTCTCCTACATTCTATTTGTATATATACGAGGTTCAATGTTCAGAAGTAAGAAAAAATAAAAATTAATGGATTATCAATTGATTTTATTTATTTATTGGGGGGGGGGGGGGGGGGTAGTAGTGCTAAATTTTACAGACGAGAAATATTTGTTTATGAATATCCATTTGAGAAACATAAATATATTATCTATTATTTAGACCATTTAATAAAATCATTTAATTAATACAGGTGTCATCATAATCTATGAAGGTATAAAGATAACTAAACTCATTATTTATTATAGGCAACAGAATTGTACATCTAATTTGCAATTTTTAAATTTATATCAATATGATATTTCTCCTTTGTAAAAAAAAAAAAAGAAAAAAAAGAAAACCCTGACAGTTTTATCTAAATCAAATGAGAATGTTTGAAACTTCTTATTTAATTAAATTGATTACATTTTCATTTAGACTTCTTACTAATAACTTTACACTTTGCTACCAATGTAATTCAATGAGTGTACATACTTACATATGATATAATTTAAGGGGTTCTCCATATTTACATAGCTTCTACTTCTTTCCTTTTTATGTTTTACTAAATAATATATATATATATATATATCTTCCTTTTCTTCTGAAATACAAAAATAATATAAAACGAATTTCATGCTTCAGAACTAGTGGTCGGTTTGAAAATAAATTTTGGTCTACTAAGTTATTATAAAGAAGTGAAGTTTGTGACAGATATTTGAGACAGTATTTTAATTACTGACTCATGCTTAAAACTTCTTTCAATATTATAATGATTACATTTCTTTGATGGTCAAAATATAGAGTTTTGTATAAATATAAAATTTCTCTCGTTTTAGATGATAATTTATTTGATATTTTTAATCTGCTTACTGTAATATTAAAAGCTTAATCTGAGAGTAAACAAAATAAAGAATATATATAGAATATAAGGAGAGGATATATATAAGATATATTTAAGGATATATATGAAGAAATATCTAAGAAAGATTATATACAAGCGATATTCATCACATGGAGATTGAGAAATCTGTGTAATCGAAGTTTAGTCGTAATGTAATCGTAATTTCATGTAATCGTAATTTGACAGTAAGAAAAGTAATCGTAATCTGAATGTAATCGTATTCTAGTGTCTAATCAAAACGTAATCAAAACTGTAATCGTAATCAAACGTATTCGTAATCGGCATTTGAAGATTAATAAATATAGTTTAAAAAACTAAAAAACACGCTTTTAAAGCACATCAAACTAAAAAGTGAAAAATAATTCTTAATATAAGCTGAAAACAATAATGAACGAAAAATACTAGTATAATTGTGAAAAAAGCGTGGGTTGCTCGATATACGAAAAATATGGCACAAAGCACCCCACGCTTTTTTCACAATTATACTAGTATTTTTCGTTCATTATTGTTTTCAGCTTATATTAAGAATTATTTTTCACTTTTTAGTTTGATGTGCTTTAAAAGCGTGTTTTTTAGTTTTTTAAACTATATTTATTTTTCACTTTTTAGTTCGATGTGCTATGAAAGCATGCTTTTTAAACTATATTTATTATTTTATTATTTATCACATAAATAGATACAGTATGTAAGTTTTTGGTTCAAATATTATAGTATGTAATATGGCTAATATCGTTATGAACTCGATCGTGTTTCATATTTTTTTTTCCATCTCTTTTTTAAAGGACTTCTATCATCTTATAATTCTATGTCTTGCTGCAAGTATAAATGAGATTTTTTAGCAATTATTTATTATTTCTTAATCGAATCATTTTTAAATGAATCATTATAATTAATGAATTCTCAAAATTGCATTAATTTTTATCATGTGAAAAAAAAAAAACTCTGATCGGGAAAAATGTCGCACCGGGTCCCCACTGCCTTCGGCAGCGTAGACCCGTGCGCGATGCGCACGCGCGAATGCATATATATGAGCGCCCTAATAATTTTACAAATTCGAAAATATCCGCAATCGATTTGTAAGTATCAACAACCTCTATGCACCAGTTTTGAACGATCTATCTCTATTTTTATTTTTTTGCCCTTCCGCTCCCTCCCAATAATTTTAAAAATTCAAAAATATCACCAATCGATTTTTAGGTATCGAAAACCTCGATGCACCAATTTTGAATGATTTAACTCTATTTTTTTTTTTTTTTTGCCCCTCTGTCCCCCCCCCTTCTCGGCCCTTCTAATAACTTTACACTTATGAAAATATCCCCATTCGATTCGCAGGCCTCTAAAACCTATCTGTACCAATTTTGAATGGCCTAACTGTATTTCTATTTGTTTTTGCACATAGCCCCCCCTTACCGCCCCTCCTAATAATTTTACAAATTCGAAAATATCCGCAATTGATTTGTAAGTATCGAAAACCTCTACAAACCAATTTTGAACGATCTAACTCTATATTTATTTTTTGCCCCCCCCTCTCCTCCCCCTCCCCCTTCTCGCCCCTCCTAATAACTTTACACTTTCGAATATGTCCCCATTCGACTTGCAGGCCTTCAAAAGCCCATCTGTATCAATTTTGAACGGCCTAACTATTTCTATTTGATTTTGCCCATAGCCCCCCCTTACCGCCCCTCCTAATAATTTTACAAATTCGAAAATATCCGCAATCGATTTGTAAGTATCGAAAACCTCTATATACCAATTTTGAACGATCTAACTGTATTTTTATTTTTTTGCCCCCTCTCCTCCCCCCCCCTTCTTGCCCCTCCTAATAACTTTACACTTTCGAAAATATCCCCATTCGACTTGCAGGCCTCTTGAACCTAACTGTACCAATTTTGAAAGGCCTAACTGTATTTCTATTTTTTTTTGCCCCATAGCCCCCCCTTACCGCCCCACCCCCTTCTACCCGCCCCTCCTAATAATTTTACAAATTCAAAAATATCCGCAATCGATTTGTAAGTATCGAAAACCTCTATGTACCAATTTTGAACGATCTGACACTATTTTTATTTCCCCCCCCCCTCCCCTCCCCCACTTCTTGCCCCTCCTAATAACTTTACACAATCGAAAATATCCCCATTCGACTTGCAGAACTTTAAAACCTATCTGTACCAATTTTCAACGGCCTAACTGTATTTCTATTTTTTTTTGCTCCATAGCCCCCCCCCTTACCGCCCCTTACCCCTACGCGCCCCTCCTAATAATTTTACAAATTCGAAAATATCCGCAATCGATTTGTAAGTATCGAAAACCTCTATATACCAATTTTGAACGATCTAACTGTATTTTTATTTTTTTGCCCCCTCTCCTCCCCCCCCCCTTCTTGCCCCTCCTAATAACTTTACACTTTCGAAAATATCCCCATTCGACTTGCAGGCCTCTTGAACCTAACTGTACCAATTTTGAATGACCTAACTATATTTATATTTTTTTTTGCCCCATAGCCCCCCTTACCCCCTCACCCCCTACCCGCCCCTCCTAATAATTTTACAAATTCAAAAATATCCGCAATCGATTTGTAAGTATCGAAAACCTCTATGTACCAATTTTGAACGATCTGACACTATTTTTATTTTTTTACCCCCCCCCCTCTCCCTTCCCCCCTCTTGCCCCTCCTAATAACTTTACACAATCGAAAATATCCCCATTCGACTTGCAGAACTTTAAAACCTATCTGTACCAATTTTCAACGGCCTAACTGTATTTCTATTTGTTTTTGCTCCATGCCCCCCCCCCCTTGCTGCCCCACCTGGCGTCTGCATTTCTAAAATTCCAGAAATTGGTTTTTAGATAGTTGCCTTGGCTATATTTTAGAGCAAAAATTTCACGTATATCTATTTTTTTTTTTTTTGTTTTGTTTGGGATATATAGGATTATGCGAAATCACGTTTTACGCATGTGAAATCACGTTTTGCCCCCCTCCCCCCGCCCCCCTTGGGGACCGAATTTCAAAAATTCCAGAAACCTATTTTTAGACATTTGTATTAGCTATATTTCGAATCAAAAATTTTACGGATATCTGTTTTTTTGTTTGAGATATGAAGGATTTTGTGCAATCACGTTTTGCTCCCAGAGAAGTTACAAACAAACATACATACATACATACAGGTGAAGCTAATAAAAGCGTGTTAAAAATAATCGTAATTGTAATCGATTAAGGACTTCTGTAATCGACTACAAGTCTGTCTGAGACGCACCCCTAAGGATGGACCGGAGACATGCCATCACAATTTTGATCCTCCACGGAGGGGATCGTATAGTTTTGGGTGTGCATTCCATTTGTAGTTCGTGTACAGGGACACACCAGAGTTTTTCTTATCATTACGGCCTATGGGAAGAATTTGCATGTACTACAATAGCGGCCGCAAAAATCCCGCTTCTGACTTGCAATTTGGTACACCAGTTCATGACACCAAAATTTTTCTTGTCATTACGGCCCATCAGCATAATTTGTATGTACTGCAATAGCGGCCGCAAAAATCCTCCAATTGACTTGCAAATTGGCACACATGTTCAGGCTTTGTACAGAAATAGCAGTATAATTTTTATGTCTATATATTGTTTATGAATTGCTTACAGATACTCGCCAAAATTCTTATCATTACGGCATATGGGTAAATTTCGTTTAGTAGCATTTTAACATCATTACTTTGCAATAGACAAAATTAAGGATTAGCGTACATTAGTAGGGATATGCTTAAACGTATGTTTTCTGCAGAAGATATGTGCTCTTAGACTTTCTAATTAATGTACAGGACCTTACAAAAGTGTTCTGACAATGTCACGTAATCATCCAAACTATGTCAAATTTCGAACAATTATTCAAAAAACATAGAATAAGCTAAATAGTTTTTACTCCTGTATACAACGTTTATGGTTCGTTTGCAGAGACATACAAAAGAATTTCGTGACATTAGTCTATGGACAAATTTTTATTTAAGCGCACTTTAATGCGTTTATGCTGCATTGAGCATAATGGAATTAGCATACATTGTAAAGATGCTTAAAAGCATGTTTACTCTTAAAAGAGGGTATAGACTAAATAAATTATTTACGGGACTACACAAAAGAATTCCGATGACGTACTGTAGTCATCCAAATGATGTCAAATATGTTTGAAAAATTAATGCGTTATAATTAGTTAGGTGTATTCTAATAATTGGCGTATATAATAACTGTGGCTCCTTTTCCGGGATACATAAAAGTGTTTCGTACTATTACGGTCTATAGTCGGTATTTCTTAAAAGTGTATTTTAACCTGGTTACACCCCATTAAATATAATGGAATTTTATTAGAATTTTAAAGGCATGTTTTCTGTTGAAAAGTGTGGGCATAGAATTTGTAATTAGTTTACAGGATTACACAAAATAATTCCGATATGCTATGTAATATTTTTGCATGAAATATGGCACAAATATTTATTAACTAGCAGGCTACTCCCGCTTCGCTGGTCACTATTTTTAAATGAATCACTATAATTAATGAATTCTCAAAATTGCATTAATTTTTATCATGCGAAAAAAAAAAAAAAAGAAAAAAGAAGAAAGGAGAAAAAAAGTTTTGATTGGAAAAAATGTCGCACCGGGTCCCCACTGCCTTCGGCAGCGCAGGTCATTGTACACTGCGCGCGGTCATTTATATTCGACACTCTTAATGAATCACTATTATCGTAAGGGAAAAACACAAATATAGAATACAAAAAGAAATCTTCTCCCATTAGTGAAATAATCGGTCCGGGTCCCCACTGCCTGCGGCAGCGTATTTAGGCGCACGCGGCACGCATGTTTCTTTACCTACCGTTCCCGCCCCTCCTAATTATTTTAGACTTTAAAAAATACTCGCAATCGTTCTCTCGGGCTTTTAAACCAAATAATACTAATTTCCAACATTCTATCTGAATATCTTTATTTTTTCCCCTGCACCTGCCCCCCTTCCCGCCCCTCGTAATAATTCTGTACTTTCGAAAATATTCGCAATCGATTTATCCTCAAAACCTAACAACACTAATTTTGAGCGCTCTAACACTTATTTATATATTTTTGCCCCTCCACCCCCCTCTTCCTACCCCTTCTATTAACTTTACAAATTTGAAAATATCCGCAATCGATTTGTAAGTATAAAAAACCTCTATGTACCAATTTTGAACGACCTAACTCTATTTTCATTTTTTCCCCTCCTCCTTCCCCCCTTTCTGACCCTCCTGATAACTTTATACTTTCGAAAATATCCTCATTCGATTTGCAGGCCTCAAAAACCTATCTGTGCTAATTTTGAACGGTCTAACTGTATTTCTATTTTTTCCCCATAGCCCCCCCCCCTTCCCGCCCCACCTGTGACGAATTTCTAAAATTAAAGAAATTAGTTTTTATGTATTTCTGGGAGCTATATTTTAGAGCAAAAATCTCACATGCATCTTTTTTTCTGTTTGCGATATTAAGGATTATTTCAAGTTACGTTTTGCCCCGTCTCCCCCTCTTGGGGGCTGAATTTCTAAAATTCCAGAAATTGGTTTTTAGGTATATATTAGCTATATATTAGAGCAAAAATTTCACGTATATGTGTTTTTTTGTTTGATATATAGGAGTATGTATAATCACGTTTTGCACACGTGAAATCCCGTTTTGCCCCCTTTCCCCCTTTGGGGACGGAATTTCTAAAATTCCAGAAATTGGTTTTTAGATATTTGTGTTAGCTATATTTTAAAGCAAACAATTTTATGGATATCTGTTTTTTTCTTTGAGATATGAAGGTTTTTGGGAAATCACATTTTGCCCCCTACTACCCCTTAGGGGGCGAATTTCGCAAAATCGCTTCTTAGGGGGTGCTGGTGCTTACACTATATGTTCTATAATCTGACCCAGTTTCGTGTCAGTAGCTCCAGTAGATTTTGCTGTGCATTGATGAGTCAGTGAGTGAGTGGAAGTACTCTTTTATATGTATAGATTTCAGGTAAATAATACAAGACTGTCAGTTATTAAGAATACATGTATGTGATATACAGATAGGTATAGAAAGAGAGATAAAGCGGGGGGTTGAGGGGCGGCAGCCCCCCTCAGGAACGTATCTGTTTATGTAGCAAGTGAGTTGAATCGGTATATATATATATATTATATAATAAAAAATAAATAAAAATGGTCTGTTGAATAATGTGTGATGCAAATAGGACGCTGAGGCTCCTGATCTGCAGATCCAATAGATTAGCTGCTAATTATCTCTACAAGGGAATTTATACTTAATGAATTATTAAAATCTACTAAAGTTTCAAACTCAAAATAAAATTCTATTAACAGACAAAATTTTAATTATTTCACTGTACTTAAATATTTTTCTTAAACAATGTGTAATATTTCAAATATAATTTTAAATAACTATTTGATATTCTAATTTTATTAAAAAATTTATTTGATCTAAATCACAACTTAAAACTAATTTAATTATATTTATTCTGATTATATTTATTTTTAAAGTTTTAATTTAATTATAACATCTCATAAAAGTATACAATATTTATCTAAAATAATTAATAACGAAACTATCTTTTATCAAGATGCAATTTCATAAGCGCGGATAGTCGAATTGTAAAACGCTTGCACAGTGCATAGAGAAGCCACTAGTTGAAAAGCTTGGGGGTTCTCCTCGGGTAGGTAAAGCAGAAAATGAAAACATAAAAAAGTTCACGATCCTTTTACAAGATAGTAGCTCTGAAGATAAGATCGGGCGGTGTAGAAACTATTTTTTTTTTTTCGGTCTTACTTTACTATTTGCCGACGCCGGTCCATTACCGGTATATGTTTGGTTAGGAAACGGTTTGATGTCGGCGTGGTGTCGTGACGACTGCCTTGTCGGTTTTGCCGGTGACAGACCGATTGTGTATCAGTCAATCGGACTACTGCCGCCCGAACAAAAGATTCGGTATCAGCAGGCGGCATTGGTCCGTTACCGCCTGATAGGACAGCCAGCAATGGACCGATTGCCTACCGATAGCTCTGTGTTTGTTGAGTAGGTACTGCATCTGCTTCTATCTTGGGCACTTTATTTACTTTTTCTAACTTAAAAAGAAACACTTCTCTATACGTGAAAAATAATTTAAAAAAAAAATATTGCAAATTTATACTCGTGTCTGTCATGATGTCTAGTTGTGCACCTACAATTTTGGTTTTAATACGCGCTCCTGTTTCAGAGATATCTACGACTTCACACGATTTTTCGTGACGTATGTATGTACGTATGAGTGTATGTATCTCGCATAACTCAAAAACGATTGAACGTAGTACGTTGCAAATTGATATATAGGTTTGTTATAACATTTAGTTGTGCACCTCCCTTTTTGGTCTTTCTGCGACTTTCCATTTTGGAGATGTTTACGAAAATTATATTTCTAATGACTAAAAATTCAAAGGTTTTGGCCATTATAAATGACTTACCTTCATAGAGATTCCAAAACAAGCTAATGATAAAGCACGTAATGATATTGTTATGAAAGTTGTCGACATTTTTGCGTGTACAAAGAAATTTTTCAAGACGTAAGCAGGTTCTAGTTGACGAATGTATTTAGCTCGTAGATAGAGACCGTAATGATATTGTTATGAAAGTTGTCGATATGTAATTCTTAAAGACATATGCAATTCTAGTCGACCAATGCACTTTATTTAATGAATATTCAGCCTGTAGATATCTGCCGTAATGATACCGTCATGAAATTTTTCGATATTTTTGCGTGTAGAAAGAAATTCTTAAAGACATAGGTAGTTCTAGTCGACGAATGCATTTTATTTAAGGACTATTCAGCCCGTAGACAGAGCCCGCAATGACATTGTTATGAAGGTTATCTATATTTTTGCGTGGAGAAAGTAATTCTTAAAAACATAAGCAGGTTCTAGTCGATGAATACATTATATTTAATGAATATTCAGGAAACAGTTGAATAAAACATTTTTTGCGCTAAAAAAATCAATCAATGAATATTCTCGAAACAATTCAATTAAACAGTCATTCTTACTACAGAAATCAAATAAACACTGTTAAATGCACTACTGAGCAGAAATTTTGATAATTTAGGAACAACCGTAAATTTCGAAGACTGAATGGGATTTAAAATCATCAAGTGTATTGTCATAGTTTGTTTATAGATTTTTCGAGTTAGTTCTACGCTAGAAACTAACGAATCATTAAACAAATCCTAGAACATGGCGAGTAATATATATATATATATATGTATCGTTAGAGCCGATTTTAGAAACACCCATTTGCAAGATCTATAATTGACCTACCTATAATAAGGATTGCTGTATATTTTCCTATAGTAACTAAGTAATGCATACTAAAGGACATTTAAAAAAAGGGTTTTGTGTATCAAATTTGAGGGGGGGGGGGGGGGAGGGAAACTTTAGAGCCGTTTTTGAGATATTGACTTTCGGCCCCGCTGTCGATTTTTAACAAAAATTGCAAACTCATCTGTTCACCGGAAACTAACAGTTATATACAAAAGAATATCTGAAAGCGAGTTAATATAACGAGCTTGGAGAAAATCCATACATCCGTTTTTAAAGGAACACATTTGCGAGAGCTAAAACTGATCTATTTATGCAGGACGCCTATCGATTTTCCTGAACTAACCAACTAATACATACAAAAGGACATCTGAAAGATTGTTTATATAGCAACTTTGAAGAAAATCGTTTGAGCCGTTTCTGAGATACGCACCTACACCCACTTTCGCTTTTCAACAAAACCTGGCAAACTCATCTGTTCAATGGAAACTAACAGCTACATACAAAAGGATATCTAAAAGGGAGTTAGTATGGCGATTTTGGAGAAAATCCATAGAACCATTTTTAAAGAAACACATTTGCGAGACCTAAAACTGACCTACTTATACAGGACGTCATCAGTTTTCCTAAAATAACCAAGTAATACATACCAAATGACAAATGAGTTTGCTGATTTTTGTTGAAAGGGTGTTTATATAGCAACTTTGAAGAAAATCGTTAGAGCCATTTTTAAGATACGCACCTACACCCACTTCCGCTTTTCAATGTCCCAATTCCAGTTTTCAAACTTTCGCTAAAAGCTGGAAAAACCATCTGCGCACTAGATCTGTCTTAATTCAGAAGTTTCATCGTCCTATCTTTATTAGTTTTTGAGATATTACAGTCAGAAGATTTCCCGCGCATATACACTGATACACACTGATCAGTTGACAAAAACTGCATTTTTGGTCTCAGAAGACCTTAAAAGAGTCAACCACGTGAAAGCTCGATATATAAATTTTTGATCGAATACAATACTTCCATTACGATTACCTAGATAGTGAGGTAAGGAAAGTAAAAGTAACTTCTAAATCAAGATAGTGTAGTAGAAAAAGTTAAAGTTTGCGTGGTTTTCACAAAGGCGATGCTTGTCAGAGTATTGTGATTGTATGTATATATCATTTTACTACTGCAGAAAATTTTGGGTGTGTAATTTTGGGTGTGTGCAGAAAATTTTGGGTGTGTAAATAAACTCTGTGATAAAGAAAGAAAAAAAAACTACAAGTACCCAAATCCAGAAAGGACTAGTAAGTCACAATTACGAAACTCGGCCTGAGTAGAGTCTTTAAATGAATGAGGAGATAACCAAAACATCAAAACAAAATAGCATTTTATCAACATATAACAATACAAAGAAAGTGCCCTTCAGTAAATTGTAAAACTACCTTGGCGATGACAGAAACAAAGCAGATAATCGTTTGAGAATGGAGTCGATTAAGTAATCGCTGTGATAAATTTACCACAAATGCAGGAAATTCTGAACACTTTAAAAAGTATTTAGAGATGACTGAAGTCCCTTACCTAGCATATTACAAACATATTAACACGTTAACTGCCAAGCTACAAGATAACTCGTTGTTTAACTACGAATTATCTCGTAGCTTGGCGGTCAACGTCTTAAAGTATCAAAAGGTCTGGAGACATGACAAGCCGCTTGAAGACATTAATAATCTCAAATACATTGTTGCAACACCAAACTAGTGTATGGTTGAACGTTGTTCTAGTTGAAAACATAACCTGACCGTCAGATAATCAACACGCCTGCGAGCGGTAAGAGTACCTTCTAGAATGACTGTAGGTGACCGGCTGTTCATAGAGTGTTTGGATAGAGAAGCACTATCCAGGTACCCTAGTTGTGCAAGGAGATTGCTCACCATACTATCCCAATCCCACCAGATGTAATGATTGTATGCCTCTTTGTAACTACGTTATATTTGATCGATGACTTCTCTTCTCTGCACGCATACACGACAGTCATCAATATCAAATAAAAGTTGAGATTCTTTGCTAAAGTTAGCATGCCAGCATTTGGAAGTTGATCAGTTTGATCGCACCATTCCAGGCGACATTGAATATGCGAAAGGGGACAGCCGTAAATGATCATCGAATTCTCAACTCAGCCTCCGCTAATCCTGACCGAATTGTATCTTTTGATATTGTATCTCAACGAGTTAGCAAACGTCGTCGTTTTATTGTTTGGGTCGTTATAGAAATGGATATAGCTGCGCATTTGATCACGCAAGTTTCTCGCACATGAATAGCCTGAGGATGTGCCAATGAGATGATTCATTGTGCAATCTTTGAGCTACTAGTTTTAAAACTGCACTGCGTTTCACCTAATATATCAGCCGATCTCTCTATTCAATTAGACAGCTTGTTTCAAGCCTTCTCAACGTCGTACAGTTGTTTGAAACACCATCGTATACGAGCAATCTTTCGTCTCAGTATCGTATATCTGATCAGTTAATTCGGTCGCAAATGTCCCTCTCTGAGCACACCGACCTTTTTATTTCCATCCACATAACAAACATGCTGGTGTGTGTAGCATGCCCCCACATCACTCACTGGTACTGGATATTTTCATAAAATCCCATTTGAAAATCAAATTTCGTAGCTGTGACAAAATTCTTTCTTGGCGCATTTTTTTTTTTTTTTTTAACAGAGTATATATATTCCTTTCTTTATTAGACGCAAAACGAATATTAAATTCGGGGCTTTTTTCGACTTCCGATTTTTGGTAGATAAACAGTTTTTGGATATAGCCTAAATTCGATTTGACTATTTTGTATGTGATGCGAATACTGCGTGCGATGTAATTTATCAACTAAGACCATGAAGGTAGAAGGACCCTCTAATACCATGACTAAAAGACACAGATTCCCTAAAAGCTTTACAATTGGTTGTCTCTTTGCATATAACTACAGTATAGTTAGATTTTAATATGTGTCAGTGTACTGTAGCAGTTTATTCTTGATTTGTGTCATCGATATATGTAATTACATCAAATCTGATATGTGAAATGCTTACTCAGCAAAATTATGCTGATTTAATTTTTGTGTATTGTATACATATCATCTAACTCTAATAGGTGGACATGATGTTGCTATATCTCACTTTTCTTGGTTTATTTCATAACTATATTTCACTCTCTATCGTATGGAATCGTATTAAACGAGATCGATTAAAAAAAAAACAGTTATGATAATTTTAATTATTTTTTGATGGAAAATAATAATCATTTGCTTGGTTGCATAAAAAGGTGATCTTTTCGGCTATTAATCTAAAAATGTCCTCATACTTATAAGTTCTCTTTAAACCTCCAGTCCAAACATTTCATCGCAGTTTCTTGAGTTGTATATACCTTCTAAAGTTTTATGCTATTCTTTTTTTATCGTATATTCAAGTTAAACCAAATTCAATGGATGCTGAAACTTTAATTCACTAAAGTTCTGTCTGTAATAAACTGCCATAACTTTACATCCTTTATTACAATCCTTAGTACAGTGCCTAATACAATGTGGCAAGCGCTTATGTTCGAATGCTTAAAATAAGGAAAGGGCATGTTTACAAACAAACGCTCCTTTAATCAATTTTTCCCAGTCACGAGTGGCAAAAGGACAATCTGTATTGGTTAGAGTCCCTTAAATAAAATATATAGGCCGGCGTATCCCCGCTATTTTGTTGTCTCGGATGAGGGCAGCATTCCCGCTTGGCGTCCTTATCGCTTAACTAGCGATTTTAAGAAATCTTGATCTGAAGCTACGATAGGCCAAGACGGTCAAGAGCAATAAGCAACAAACAGTACATTCTTGGTATGTTTTTTCATCCTCAGGATATTCTGTGGATGTACTGGTGATAAGATGTATTGTTAGGACTATTTCTGTCTGTTTCAAATACAAATCATAACTTAAAAAAAAAAAAAAAAAAAAGGCTTATTGTTTAAAAGTGGAAAATCTTTATTTATTTAATTGCTTTTTCGGCTATTTCTAGCATATACTATTCATTTAAAAAAACGAACCTTAAAACAAATGTAATTACGATACGGAAATGAAACAATTTTGGTCACCCCAGAAAATGTCGTTAAAACCCAAACGCACAGTAATAAAAGGTCTTTTTTAATTAATTTATGGTTATTAACATAAATATTATGATTAAAATAGCGCATTCTTTGTATTTTTACATTTGAACATGTGAAAAACACAGAAAAATATATAAGTAAATAAAAGTTATATTATTTTATTCTTCCTAAATTATCTTATGGAAATCTGAACATTTTATGTTCTTTTCTTGAGTGATTATAGAAATTTTTCACTAAACAATCTCCCATACGATAATTTACCGAGCTGAAATTATGATAATGGTTAAAAATGTAACTCCAAAGTAATACAAGACGATAGAAATAATGGCTACCGTTTGCTTATCTACGGAAAGGCTGGGTACATGTGGCAACCCTAAGGCAACAAAATGTCTGATGCGCCAGCTCGTATATATAGGAGCCTTAGTATTGGTGGAAATATCAATGTTTTGCCCTGAGCATGACATCACCTGCGCTTTCCTTATACTGCTAAAAAATTAAGCTTCCCAGATGGCACTGCGATTGAATTTTTTGCTCAAGGCTTTTCCCAGTTTCAGCTCATCAATCTCGTAATCTAAGCACATAATTAACCAACAGGGAGTTTTTCAAGCAATAAACTCGATTGCACTGACCTGTATTGAGAGGCTTAATGTTTAAGGCACTGATTTGCTGGTCGCTTTCCACACTATGTATTCTAGGCGATGTACTTATAGTTATAATTTTGTTCAATTCCAACAACTTTTCTCGGGAAATTTCTATCGCAGTGAGTGTACATGGTATTTCAAAAAGATTTTTATAAAATAAGAGGAGTCATCCATTCATCAAGACGGACAATATTTACTATGGAACCTTGGGTCCCATTCCATATTCCATTTAGGGCCTGACCAAGGTAGAGACAAGTGGGACAAATGTCCCGGGCCCCATTGTTTGAATGGGCCAGCAAATCAAGTATAAAATATACTTTAATGCCCAGTTTTGGTTGTATGTTTAACTGAAGAAGTGTAACGGTCCCTAAAATAATAATAATAATTATGCCTCAGGCTTCTGTTAGGGAAATCAGGCCGATTTCACTCTGAGCAGCAGAAAAGAGTAAGTTGAGTGTTAAGATGTCCAAATTCGACTGCAAATAGTGAAAAATCGGAGAACAAATGACTTAATTTGTACAAATCCATTTATTGGCATCAAAAAGATTCAAAGTAGAAATTCAAAGTTGCGCACTGTGTGGCATTGCACAATTGACCCTGAGGAATGAATGACTCATATACTCTCTCAAAGATCCTGGTGTCGTGTTTATTCAGTCTGCTGCAACAAGATCTCCCCTACTGTCAACATGCGCCCCCACAAGCGGAAGTCTAGTGAGTGGGTTTAAATCTGGTAAGCGTGAAGGCCAAGCCACAGTTCCATTACGTCCAATCCACTGTGTAGGCTATTTGGCATTCAAGAAGTATAGGACCGCGGTGGAAAAGGAAATACTGTGACTCCATCATGAATGAATCACCAAATCAAGTGTAAACTTTACTTTAATGACCACTTTTGGTCGTATGTTTAACTGAAGAAGTGTAACGGTCCCTAAAATAATAATAATAATAATAATAATAGTAATTATGCCCCAGGCTTCTGTTAGGGGAATCAGGCTGATTTCAGTCTGAGCTGCAGAAAAAAGTAAGTTGAGTGTTAAAATGTCCAAATTGGATTGTAAATAGTGAAAAAACGGGAAAAAAAATGAAATCATAATTTCCACAAATCCATTTATTGGCATCAGAAAGATTCAAAGTAGAAATTCAAAGTTGCGTACTGTGTGGCATTGCACAATTGACCCTGGGGAATGAATGACTGACATACTCTTTCAAAGATCCTGGTGTCGTGTTTATTCAGTCTGCTGCAACAAGATCTTCCCTACTGTCAACATGTGCCCCCACAAGTGGAAGTCTAGTGAATGTTTTATCACAATTTACAAGGTTTTTAAAATTTTTATAAATATGAGAAGCTTCAAAGAAATCGAGTTCATGAATGGATTTAGGTCTGCAAATTATTTTAGCTGAATTAAATTTAAATTATGATTTTCCTCCCAGCAATGTTTAGAAATAGCCGATTTATTGGTTTCTTGTTTGCGGACGTAATTCATATGTTCTTTTACAGTCGGCTGCAAAATTATTCGAGCACTAGCCAATAATTCCTATATTTAAAAAGTACACTTAAGACTGTTTTGCTAAGTAAATCCTTGTCAAATCATGGTCTTAGACTGATTAAGAACATGACTCGACAAGTATTTATTTAACAAAACTGTATTAAGTGTACTTTTTTTTGGCAAGGATTATTGCTAGTGCTCGAATAATTTTGCAGCCGACTGTAGATGAAATTTAAGACTGCGTTTAGTTTGGCCAGTATATGATAAACCACACTGACAGGAAATACTATAAATGCCCCAAGAATTATTCATATCAATGGGATCTTTTAACTGCGAAAAGGTGAGTTTATTGGAAGGCGAAAATATTATTTTAAAATCATATTGTTTGAGAATTTTAGCTATGGTTTGACTGGATTTAGGAAAATAGGGTAAAACAATACTGATATTAGAAGAGACTGATTTAGTAGACGAAGTGCGAGGGCGTTGTAATTTTTGGATAGATTTGTCTATAATGGAAGGGTCATAACCTCCGTCAATTGCAATGGCTTTCAGGTATTTAATTTCTGATTTTAATAAAATAGGATTTGAACAAATATTAAGGGCACGGTTTACAAAAGTATAGAAAGTAGCCATTGTTTGGTTAGGTGGGTGACATGAACGCGCATGGGGAGAGTAAAGTTCCATGACCTCATGAAGTGGTATTTAGATAGGAGATGGTGGCAACAACCAAGGAAGGGAGGGGGGTTTGGATGGAACGAGAGAATGACATGTTTAGTTAATTAGAGAAGAATATTTTTATTTGTGTTCTAAATGTTTATCTATGTTTTGTGTGGGTTTTTTTTAGTAGTGTCTTATTAAATGTTTTCGTCTTTAAGTACGAGGTGTTTTATTTCAAAGCCACGTCTGAATTTATTTAAT
This sequence comes from Salticus scenicus, assembly GCA_963930645.1. Classification (NCBI taxonomy): domain Eukaryota; kingdom Metazoa; phylum Arthropoda; class Arachnida; order Araneae; family Salticidae; genus Salticus; species Salticus scenicus. Next base: position 57,651,362 of record OZ005652.1, on the reverse strand, counting down.
ATTAAGCGATGGTGTCTCCAATCAAACAGAGACCAAGGATCGAATTTTACTGGCGCAGCCTTTGACTAGGATAGAAAAGGATACCTAGAATATGGGGAAGGTAAGAGTTTTCGTGTATATGCCCAAATATTTTAAGTGTACATTTAAAAAAAATATTTTTTTTTTTTAATAACATAAAGTGAAAATAGAACGTCAGTTCTAATTTTTTTGAATGTGTTCGATATGAATCACGCGAGTGCAAAATAAATATTCGATAAGAAGCACACCAGTGCTAATTCTGTGTTAAAAAAATTTTTTTTTTTGTTGGTATTATAACGTAAAATTATATACATAATAGAACGCCAGTTCTAAGTTTTTGTTCTCAGATACATTCGAATAAAGTTCACGCCAGTGAATGTCAATTTTAATACAGTGTGAATGTATTAAGTGTATTATGTTTTACGCTGGTAAATAACAGCATACAATGTCACGCCAGTGATTGTTAATTTTAATACAGCGTATATGTATTAATTACGTTTATTTACGACAGTGAATAAAGGTTTAATATTTCACGCCAGTGAATATTAATTTTAATACAATGTATTTTTTTTTATTTACTTCAAAAAATATAGAGTTGTTTATCTGTTAAATATCTACAATTGTAGATCTTGATATTTTCCCCCTCAGTTTGATATATATACATATATATATATTTGTTTGTTTGCTCTCCGAAATATAGAGTTAAAAGTATTTTGTGTGATGAAATAAATAAGAGTAAATATCGTATTTTGTTCCTGAAATTGGAAAATCTATTTTTCTTTAGAATATTTATATTTTAATGAATGTACCTAATATGAAATATATTATGAGAGTTGATTCATTTTAGTTATTAAGTGCTGAAATTACACAAATAGTGTTTTGTTTATTTCATTTAATAACGAGCCATAATAAATTAGTTCGTTTTCGAACGAAATAGCTAATGCTGACGAAAATCGTCTGCGTTATTATTATTTTTATTTTTTTGTTCCATTTCATTGAGCGTGTTCAGTAGAGCGCCCGAGATGGATCAATGCGACCGGGCGATGACGTCACTGATCCTGGACCGGTCTTGGATCGGGCCAGGAATCTACTGAACGCTTTGGAAAAATTTTGACGTGATAGGAGCAGCGCCATCTATCTAATTTGACCTGTATTAGCAATTAGCAAGTTATTGTATTTCTGTTTATTTTGTCTGGACTTTTAATACGTAATTCCATAAAATGCTAAACTATATTACGTTTTTTCTTTAAAAAAAAAAAAAAAAAAAAAAAAAAAAAAAAAGAAAGATCTTTTATGTAATAACAGTTTTACTTCTTTCTTATTAATGTAGAATTCTGTACTCTGCTAACAAAAAATAAGAAGCTATTAATTGATTGTACTGACAAATTACTAATATACATTACTTTGGTTATGATTTTTCTAAATTCACGTATAAATTTTAATCATGAAAATGTTAAGAATGTTACGTTACATTTATTTTTAAAGGAGCAGAGTAGATTTATCTTAAATGAGCACTTAAAACACCTTTCTTTCTCTTCGAATTTTATTATGAACAGAAATGTACAACAAAAACGTTTTTGAAAAAAAAAAATAAATAAATAAATTATATAAAATATGAAATATGCTGTTCAGTTAATATAATGGATTTATATAAAAAATAATCTTACTTTCTTCTTCGATTTATGAATCAATATAAAGAGCTTTTTCTCTTATTACCGACTGAATATTAAAATAAACTAGCAATGTAAACAACACTGCATAATTTTATAGCTACTTTTTGTCTGTTTGGTTTATTAAATTTAATAATTGACATCTTAAACTTATTTTTACCTAAATTAAAAATATGTGGAAGGATTTTAATTTATTTACTTATAGTTAACTTATTGTTTTAAAGGTAAAAAATACAATCGTTTACAAACTTTTCTATTTGTAAACAAAAAACAATCGCATGAATGAAAAGCTTTGTCTGAAAAAAAAAAAAAGAAATATAATTCTTCCCAGCTTATTTTTATATATTAAATTAACAAAATATGATAGCGTCCGAATTAAAAAAATATATTTTTTTTTTTGTTTCAATTAAAATTGTGTAAATTTTTGTTTTAATTTTATGTTTGAATGTTACGTTCATCAATAAAAAAAATTACGTATCGAAAATCGTTATTACGTAAAAAATCTTTTTTACACAATAAATAAATAAACATAATATAGTTTAGCATTTTATGGAATTACTTACCTTATTTTCTACAGCACAAACAATGCATATAAATAGGTACATCTATATTAATCCTCAGCTAATCAAACAAATAAACAATCATTGTCAAAAACATGTGTTCATTGTTCAGGTTTTCACTGCGTAATGTCAATCAGAGCCTGATTTTCAACCTATTGCGCATTTGATCCATCACGTGACCCAATGGATCAAGAAATTTTTCTGGGCTTTCTGATCCACGACCGGTCGAGATCGGTCCATTCCACTGAACGATGTGACTCTGGATCGCTCTCGATCGGTCGACACCACTGAACGCTTTGGCTCGGAATCTTTCGACCGGTCGTGGATCGGGCGCTCTACTGAACACGCCCATTATTTTATAGAAAGAGTAATTTTTTTTTTTTTCTTTTCTGTGTTTATGCTGATGACACATGGTAATTATATAAAAAGTGTTAAAGATTACATTTTTTTTTATTGTTTAGTTTTTTTACAAACGTTGAAGTAAGCTTATGATAGAAATGTTTGTTTATTCATTTCATATGAAATAAAAGTGTTGGTTTCAATAAAAAATAAATTGGATAAATAAGAAAAGAATTTTATTTTATATTTCATTGCGTAAGGAAATGTAAATATGCACGACAGTGTGTTTTAAATTATTTCTAATGTGTGAAAATATCATTCATGTATTTTTAAAGTCAATTTGATTCATAAGCTAAGTAAAGAAATTTATATAGATATCAATTGCTTTAGGTATAAATTATGGGTTTTGCGTATGGTATATAATTTTATTTCCATTAATATTTAACAAAGTGTTTTAATCAGCACCACCTTGAGGAGTTTTTGCTAAGTTTCTCATTCAGAAAATTTTAGGTGTATAAGGCATATTTGGGTCGCGCAAAGAAAGAGGATTTGAAATTGTTGGCTGTGGAGTTGAATCTTCAGGTCACGAATGAAATTACTGTAAGCGATTTACGCAAATTAATTACCAAAGATAAAGAATATGACGAAGAATTTACTAAGAATCAGCTCGAGATTATTATCGAAGATAGGAAGCTCCGTGAGAAACAAGATGCTGAAAAGCAATTCCAAGAGCTAGAGATTGAAAAATTACGTGAACAGCAAGAAAAACAAAAACGCGAATATGAATTTGAGTTAGAAAAAATCCGTTTGGAAGTTGAAAAGTTTAAAGTAGCACCGATTTCTGAAGCTAAGAGTAGTACGCAAGATTTAACAAAAATCGTTCCAAAATTCGAAATGAGAGATGGAAATATAGTGCTGTTCTTGACTTTGTTTGAGCGTCAAGCCAAGAGAATTAATCTAGATAAATGTAACTGGGTGTCAGCTCTTTTAGCTCTTATGCCAAAAGAAATCACTCAATTAATAGCTCGTGAATCAGAAGAAAAATTTGACGATTATGACTATATCAAAGGTTTATTATTAAAACGATTTAAATTAGGCCCTGAACATTTCAGACTAAAATTTGTGAAACATCAGCGAAACCCTACTCGATCTTGGCGAGACTTTGTTTTCGAAATAACAAGCTACTTTGAGGAATGGCTTGAAGGAGTTGCAGTAAATGATTTTGAAGGATTGAAGAATCTTATGATTACGGATCAGTTAAAAAGACGCGTTCCAGGTGATATCCGAGCCGAGAACATTTCGTCGATGACTGGGCTAAGTTACTTGTTCCAGGTGTTTTAGCTGATAAGTTGGATGAGTACGAAAGTGTACGATTGAATGCTAAGGGATGCGGTTTGGGTGATATGAAACATAGAACAACTAGTAATTACAAATCTGATTTTAAAGACTTTAGCAACAAACAAAAAGACGAACAGCCATCTCGGAAATTTAGGACATCATTTCCTCCAAGAACTGATCAAAATACAAGTTTTAAACCTACTTGTTTTACGTGTGGATCTGTGGGGCATTTATCTAGAGTTTATCCCAAGAATTCCAAGAAAACATCAATTCGTAATGCCGTAAGTAATGTGGTTGAAGCCAAAGACGTTAAGCCAAAGACAGCGAACGAAGTTGTAACTGCTAAGGTGTCAATTCCTGTGTCAACCTCTATGCCGATTAAAGATGGAATTGATGATTTGAAATACGTAAATATCAAATGTGGAGAAAAAGTTTTGAAGGCAATAGTGGATACTGGAGCACAAATTTCAGTCTTACGTGCAGATTTGGTCGATACCGACTTTGGAGAAGGGGATGGAACAATCCAAATTATTTCGGCTTTCGGTGAAAAAGAAGTAGCTGCTCTAAAGATTTTTGACCTAAAGATAGATGATGGGGAAACACGGCAATGTACCTGTAACTTGTGCAGTGTCGAAGAAACTTGTGAATGATATGCTAATTTGTTCAACTGCCTATGAAGTTTTAATGGAGAATGTAGAATTAAATGGATGTATGAATCATGTACTTGCAAAATTAAATGAGAGCATTGAAAAAGAAAATCAGGAAGAACATGATGAAAAGAAAAACATCTCAACGTCCCTTCAACTTAATGCTGAGATTACCGATGATGAAAGCAATGGAAATAAAGAAGATCTTATAAAATTACAATTAGATGATGAAGATTTAAAGAAATCCTGGTTTTTTGCCAAAAATGGGAAGAATTCATTTAAAATTAGTAATGGAGTTCTTGTCCATTCAGAATGCTTATGTGGAGAAAATGTTGATCAAGTTGTTCTGCCCACATGCAAAAGAAAAGAAGTTCTTAGGATGGCACACGAAATACCATTGGCTGGTCATCTAGGCGAACATAAAACAAAGCAGAGAATAAAATATTCATTCTTTTGGCCAAGTCTCAAAGAAGACGTTAAAAAATTTTGTGAAAGTTGCAAAACCTGCCAATTACGCAGAACAGTTTCCTATAGGGATCGTATACCGATACAACCCATTGTTAGGCCAGAAATTCCATTTGAAGTCTGGAGTTTGGACTGTATTGGACCTTTAGAACCCCCGTCTCGAAGAGGACATAAATATGTGATTTGTGCAGTTGACTTATGTACTAGATGGGCTGAAGCTATTCCCGTGACTAACATCAATGCTAAAACAACTTGCAATAATCTGATGAGAATATTTACACAGACAGGGTTCCCCAAAGTACTATGTACAGACCAAGGTACTAATTTTACTGCTAAATTAAGTGAAGCATTTGTGGAACTTCTTGGAGTTTCTCCGAGGTTTACAACGCCAGGTCATCCAGAAAGTATGGGTACAGTGGAACGTTGGAATCGAACATTGAAAGATATGTTAAATAAAAATATACAGGAATATGGATCTAATTGGGATTTGCATCTTCCATATCTACTTTTTGCTTACAGAGAAGTTCCTCATAGTACGACAGGTGTTTCTCCGTTTCAGTTAGTTTATGGGCGTTTGCCTCCTGGACCATTGTCACTATTGAAAGACGTATGGACTGGTGAGAGGAAAATTCCCACTTCAGCTTCCGCATCAGTTGAAAAATATATATCAGAACTAGTTGAGAAACTAAGAAAAGCACATGAAATTGCATCAGAATATGCTCAGGATTCTCAAGAAAGATATACTTCACGGTATAATTTGAGAGCAAGAGATAAACAGATTAATGTTGGTGATAAAGTACTAATACTAGTTCCTTCATCTTCGCATAAATTACTTAAAACTTGGATTGGCCCAGCTACTGTTGTTGAAATCACTAGACCACATTCAGCCTTAGTTGAATTAGAGAATGGGTCCAGAAGAGAACTGCATTTTAATAAGCTCAGACCATACGTTGCTCGAATTGACCATGTTGGCCTAATATTTGATGAAGATAAAGATTTTGGTGATATTCATTATGCACCATTCGGAAATGGATGCCTAACCCCTAAAGAGATAGCGGACCATATTGATAGTTTAGATTTAAATTTTGAAAAGAAAAATGGTTTGAAAAATGTAATATGCAAATATAATAATGTTTTCAGCACTAAACCCGGAATAGCTAAAGTAGAAGGACACAGTGTCCGCGTTACCAGAGATTGCTGTCCTGAAAGACTACGTCCATATAGAATACCGATAGTTATGCAAAAAGAAGTGGATCGACAGATTCAAGAATTACTTACACTTGGACTAATAGAACATAGTAACAGCGAATGGGCTCATCCTGTAGTTTGCGTTGCCAAAAAGGATGGAACTGTTAGGTTATGTGTTGATTTTCGTTTATTGAAGAGCTATACCATCCCAGATGCATACCCCATGAAGATTGCCAATGATCTTATTTACTTGATTGGTAATTCGCAGTTTATTTCTGTTCTAGATCTCACGAAAGGGTACTGGCAAATACCTATGAAACAAGACAGCAAACATTATGCTGCTTTTAATACCCACTCAGGGCATTTCCAATGGAATGTGATGCCATTTGGTATGAAGAACGCTGGTAGTACATTTCAAAAATCTATAGACAAAGTTTTAGAGTGTCATAAAGATTATTGTCGTTCCTGATGTTGCAGTATTCTCTACCACTTGGAGTGAACATATAACACACTTGAAAGCAGTTCTCAAAACATTCCAAGAAGTTGGTCTTACCGTTAATTTAAAGAAATGCGATTTCGGAAAGAATGAAGTGAAATTTTTAGGCCATATTATTGGATCAGGAAGACATACACCCGATCCCGAAAAAACCGAAGCTATAAGAAAAATTTGCAGGCCTATCACCAAAAAAGAACTTCGTAGTGTAATTGGTTTGGCTAATTATTACCAGGAATACATTCCAAATTTTGCTTTAGAAATTCTTCCCTTGACTGAATTAACAAAGAAAAGCGTACCAAATGAAATTCCCTGGTCTGATGCCCAAGAAACAGCTTTTCAAAATTTGAAACACCATTTAATGAACATGCCATCTCTATATACGCCTAATATAGCAAAGCCATTCAAATTATACACTGATGCTTCTAGCAAAGCTATAGGAGCATGTTTATCTCAGTCGGACGATTCTGGCAAAGAACATCCGATTGCTTTCTTTAGTAAAAAACTTTCTCCGTGCCAAGTCAGATGGTCAACGATCGAACGAGAGGCTTACAGTGTGCTGACTGCTCTACGAAAGTTTGATACTTGGCTCTTCGGTGCAGAAGTCGAAGTAATTTCCGATCACAATCCTCTGACTTTTCTGACCCAAACAATGCCACACGGTGCAAAGTTAGCACGTTGGGCTTTAGCTTTGCAAAGATATAATCTAAAAATTACGCATAGGAAGGGGAAAAATCATGGCAATGCCGATTCTTTATCTAGACTTCCTTAAAATATTTTAATAGTATTTCAGTTATATCTAATTATTCAAATTTAATTTACCTCGTGATATACTATATAATTCATGTACATATTATAAGGGTTGTTTGTAAGATATTTAATGTTAGATCTATTATTTGTTTGTATTATTGTTGTTGTTTATTGCTGAATATACTATGCATTTAATTTTTTTTTTCTCTTTGGGCATATGCAGAAGCTCTTCCTAAAGATTTTATGATATATGCATTTTTTTTTTATAAACTCTTGATATAAACTTTTTAGGATTTACATATATGAACATTTATTTTATAAACTTTTTCCAAAAAGAATTTTTGTGGTACCTACATGAACATTTTCTTAGAAACTCTTAGTATTATCTGTTGGTGTTCTTTCTATATGAAAAAACTCACATCAAAAACTGTTCAGCATTATCAATGTGAACATTTATGTAGAAACTCTCTATATCATGAAACAGTTTTCTAAGTTTGGTAGCATCATAGTCACTCCTGTGACGTATGAGCTCAAAAAGGAGGGACGAGTAAAGTTCCATGACCTCATGAAGTGGTATTTAGATAGGAGATGGTGGCAACAACCAAGGAAGGGAAGGGGGTTTGGATGGAACGAGAGAATGACATGTTTAGTTAATTAGAGAAGAATATTTTTATTTGTGTTCTAAATGTTTATCTATGTTTTGTGCGTTTTTTTTTTTTTTTTAGTAGTGTCTTATTCAATGTTTTCGTCTTTAAGTACGAGGTGTTTTATTTCAAAGCCACGTCTGAATTTATTTAATATTAAGCGATGGTGTCTCCAATCAAGCAGAGACAAAGGATCGAATTTTACTGGGAGGAAGGGAGACAGCAAAATTTTTACGATATACGGTGGTTGAAAATCCATTTACAGTGCGAGAAACGAGGGTATCAAGAAATGGAAGGGAGCCATTATTTTCTATTTCATATGTAAACTGGATAATATTGTCAACTGAATTTAAAGTTTCTAAGACATGTCAATATTGTGACGAGAAATGTTGATAAGCGTGAAGGTGTCGTCAACGTAGCGGGTCCAAAAAGGAAAAGATATTTTCTTAAAAAGCTTGCTTTCGATTTTCGAAATAGTGCATGTAATTGTAAATATCTGCGAGAATTTGGGAGAGAGGAAAACCCATGGTTAAACCTTCAGACTGACGATAGAATTTATTTTGGAAAGAAAAAGTGGTTTGTGATAAACAAATGCGGGTAAGAGAAATTAATTCTTGCATTTCAAAAGGTGTGACATGAAACTCTTTTAATCTATTTTCGAGACAGCAGAGGACACCATTTATTGGAACATTAGTGAAAAGAGATTTTACATCAAAAGAAACCACAGTGAGATTAGTGTGAGGGCAGTTTTGAATATTTTTTGCAAATTTTATGGAATTCTTAACAGTATAACTATTAGCAGCAAGAAGGGGAGCAAAAATTGTGGTGATAAATTTAGCTAAATTATAGGAAGCAGTACCAATATAAGAGACTCTGGGACGAAATGGAATATTGGGTTTGTGAACTTTCGGTAAAGCATAAAATCTGGCACAATTGGCAATAGAAGTGATAAGATGAGATTTAGTCGAGTCCAATAACAAGGGGCAAGATTATAAAATCTTGCCCCTTGTTATTGGAATTTAAATTAAATCTGCTATAAAGCAGATTTAATTTAAATTCTCCGTGACCCCTCTCCTCAAGAATTAAATAAAATTAAATCTGCTATAAAATCTTGCCCCTTGTTATTGGACTCGACTAAATCTCATCTTGCCCCTTCTATTGCCAATTGTGCCAGATTTTATGCTTTACCGAAAGTTCACAAACCCAATATTCCATTTCGTTCCATAGTCTCTAATATCGGTACTGCTTCCTATAATTTAGCTAAATTTCTCACTACAATTTTTGCTCCCCTTCTTGCTGCTAATAGTTATACTGTTAAGAATTCCATAAAATTTGCAAAAAAATATTCAAAACTGCCCTCACACTAATCTCACTATGGTTCCTTTTATCTTTTCCTTTTTGGACCCGTTACGTTGACGACACCTTCACGCTTATCAACATATCTCGTCACAATATTGACCATGTCTTAGAAACTTTAAATTCAATTGAAAGTAATATCCAGTTCACATATGAAATAGAAAATAATGACTCCCTTCCATTTCTTGATACCCTCGTCTCTCGCACTGTAAATGATTTTTCAACCACCGTCTATCGTAAAAATTTGGCAGTCTCCCTTCCTCCCCATGCGCATTCATGTCATCCACCTAACCAAAAAATGGCTGCTTTCTATACTTTTGTAAACCGTGCCCTTAATATTTGTTCAAATTCTATTTTATTAAAATCTGAAATTAAATACCTGAAAGCCATTGCAATTGACAGAGGTTATGACCCTTCCATTATAGACAAAGCTCTCTACTAAATCAGTCTCTTCTAATATGAGTATTGTAGTACCCTATTTTCCTAAATCCAGTCAAACCATAGCTAAAATTCTCAAACAATATGATTTTAAAATAGGTCGTGGTTAGAGAACCGGCAGCGGGGTAAGTATTATAGACCCGGCAGTCTTCTGCGCTTACGTATTAGAACTTCCAGGTATGGAATACTTGATCTGTACCTGAAGTGCCGGTTAACACTGAGTATGAATATTTTTTTTTTAATGGTTCTTATTCCTAACAGATAAATGCATAAAAGTAAACAATAAATAGCGTCAGTCAAGCATATAAGTCTGATGTGTATTTGAACAATTAACAAACGAATAAATAGCGCCGCGGTAACTGTTTTTCAACCAGTCAACTTTGTAATCAATCCAGCTTGTGCTGCCATCTTTCGAAATGATTTGAAACCAAAGATTTTCTAAAACTAATCTTTGGAGAAAACATGCAAAGTTAAAAAATGAAATTTCTTATGCTATACTGATTGAATTAAAATTTAGATTAATAATTTAAAATAATTTAGTTTTTAAAAATCCTAATATAATAATAGAAACTACTTTGGAGAAACCATGCAAAGTTGAAAAATTAAAATTCTTGTACTAACTGATTGAATTCTTTTTTTAAAAATATATTTAGTTTTTAAAAATCAAAACATAATAAAATATTAGAATAATCTTTCAAGAAATCATGCAAAGTTTAAAAATTAAATTTCTTGTACTATATTGATTAAATTAAAGTTTAAATGAATGAATATTATAATTGAATGATATAATGAATAATAAAATTAATGATTTAAACCTTTAATGAATTAAAGTTAAAAAAAATATATTTAGTTTCTAAAAAATCCAAATACAATGAAAAATTTCTATAATCTATGAGGAAACCATGCAAAATTGAAAAATTATTTATTTATTTATTTATTTAATACTGTACTAATTGAAATGAAATTTTAAAAAATATATTTAGTTATCAAAAATCAAAATATAATACTATATTAAAATAATCTTTCAAGAAATCTTGCAAAGTTAAAAATACATTTTTTTTTTTTTTTTTTTTTTTTTTTTTGTACTGTACTGATTAAACTAAAATTATTAAAAATATATTTAGTTTTTAATGATCTAAATATAATGCATTAGAAAAATCGTTGGAGAAATCATGCAAAGTTTAAATATTAAACTTCTTGTACTATTTTTATTACATTAAAGATTTAAAAAATATATTTAGTTTTTAAAAATCCAAATATAATAATAAATTAGAATGATCTTTGGAGAAACCACGAAAAGTTGAAAAATTAAATTTTTTTGTGCTATACTGATTAAATTAAAATTTTTTAAAATATATTTAATTTTTTAAAATAAGACTATAATAATATATTAGAGTAATCTTTCGAAAACCCATGTAAAGTTCAAAAATTGAATTTCTTTTAATTAATTTAAAAATTTTAAAAATAAATTTAGCTTTTAAAATCAAATAAAAATATACGTTAGAAATGTAATGGTTTTTGTGTAATGTAAAATCCCCCCCCCCATTTTATACACATATATTTCAATCATGTACATTATCAGTTTTCTTAAATTTTTAGTTTTAATTTGCATTGTGGAGTAATATAAGATCTCATAAATATCTGTAGCAATTTGGGAAATTTATTTAGCTTAATTATATTAACTTATTTAACGACAGATAACGTATCAGATAAAGCAAAAAATATAAAAGTAAATAAAACTGAATAATGAAACAAATATTTATCGAGAAAAATCAAAATATAAAACATGGTCAATACAAATAAATGCGAATTAAAGCGGCAATATGAATTATCAAAAGCATGTGTTGATAAGAGTCGTTCACTTTACCGGCAGATGAATAATAAGTCACCCGGCAGTCATACTGCGCAAGCGTCAGAACTGCCGGGAATATAACACAGACCCGGCTGCCGGTTCTCTAACCACTGCGTTTAAAATAATATTTTCGCCTTCCAATAAACTCACCTTTTCTCTGTTAAAAGATCCATTGATATGTATAATTCTTGGGGCATTTATAGTATTTCCTGTCAGTGTGGTTTATCATATATTGGCCAAATTAACGCAGTCTTAAATTTCGTCTAAAAAGAACATGAATTACGTCCACAAACAAGAAACCAATAAATCGGCTGTTTCTAAACATTGCTGGGAGGAAAATCATAATTTAAATTTAATTCAGCTAAAATAATTTGCAGACCTAAATCCATTCATGAACTCGATTTCTTTGAAGCTTTTCATATTCATAAAATTTTTAAAAACCTTGTAAATTGTGATTTCGCTGTTCCCTATTTGTCTGATTGTTGGAAATTTTACATTCAGTCCACATTTTCTTAATTTTTCTACTGTTTACACAGCTACACATTCCTAAATTCCTATTGGCCACACTCCCCACCTTTTTCGTAATCCTATTGGTTGAACTAAATTCTGTCCCTCTCCTATATATACGAGCGGTTCTCCAGATTCAGAATTCTTTTTGCACTGAAGACGGTACGCTTAAGGCTACCGAAACAGCTGTATGCATCTCAAATATTTTTCTTTGGCGTTTCTAACGTAGTAGTTTATTCGGGTTTTAATATTCCAACGCGAAGTCTCCTGTTATTAAAATATAGATTGTTCATTCTTTCTGAAGCATCTCTTACAAATTAAAATTTACTTTTAAGGAACGATAGTCTTTTTACAAATATGAACATTCTTTAACTGAACGGTAATACGCGTATATGTTTCATTCTTATATTTATTTCTGTATAAGCATATATGATATTTTGTATAGTTTTTATGTTTTTAAATTCTATAAAATAATGACCACATCTGTTTTCAACTTTGAAGAAACTTATTTATAATAAAAATCTTCGAATTTCATAAGGGTAGTTTTCTTGTTGGACATTTTGCTTTTCACTGTAGAAACTGTTGCACAGTGACACTTAGAATTGTTCACTTTCTCTTTCTTCATTTATCATCATTAAAATTCATAATGTTAATATTATTAACTATGTTTAGCGCCCTAGAAATTGAATGAAAGTATTCTGAAATTTCGTTCTCATAATTTCCATTTTGAATACGAAATTGAAAATTTTCGATTCTCAGCTAGAAAATAGGAAGAATAAAGAAAATGAAACTGCATGTTTTCTAACCAGTTTATTGTTTGAAGAGTTTTTAGAAAGCAATAGGAAGTTTTTTTCTTGAGTAAATGGAGCGCGACAGTATGGTTGATTAGTGAAATTATTTTCCCTAAAATGTGGCATTTGCCTTACAGGTGTTTTCTGGTAACTCTTTGCTCTTTATTAATCTGGCTCTGCAGTGGCATTGACGTCACTTCTCCGCCCCATGTGAAGGAAGGAGACGATATTACAGGAGCCAGAAGATGCTAATTAAAGAATTGTTTGTATTTAAATTATTATTTTATTGTTATATTGTGCATATTTTATTTGATTAATTTAAACGAAGTATGAGTTATTTATCATTCTTAATAAATCCATCGTAAATTAATTGTATCATTTCATTATGCAAATGTATTTGTAGTAATCTAAATACACTGTTATGTATAAATTTAATATTTTAAAAAATAAAGCGAAAGTGCATCCCAGTCGTGTCCCACAATCTTTATTTTTTTAGTATTTAAAGCATATAATAATCATTATATACTCATTATTAAAAGCGATCGATTTTTTTTATGGAAGCAGAGCTTAATTTATTAGTTTCTGTATTAATGTACTAAAATTAAAATAATATAAATTATCTTTATATTGTTTTTATCTACACCTTATTTAATGCTCGCTTTTTTTATTTTTCTACTTTTATGTACATTTGCATTGATAGTTATTTTCTTTAAAATGTGATATTAACAATCAAAACAATTTCATAAGAAGTATTATTTAATTTTTGAAAGCTGCATTGATAAACAAAAATACACGATTGTAAAGTTCATTTATTTTTATTAGAATGTTGTGGTTTGAATATCAAAAGTAATAAAAATTATTCATAAACACAACTTAACTATATTGAAAGATAAAATTTATCTTTTATTGTTATGTGTTTTTCTGATGCATTACACAAAGTTTGCAAACTGTAGGTCTAATATTCACATATATTTTACACGAGCTTTAAAATGTAACATCTTATTTTAAATATATTTAGTTAGGATATATATGTTTATGCATGTTTATTTTTAAAGTTGTATTTTAAAACATTGTCATTAACTTTTTTAATACCGTTATATTTTGCAATTACAGCCGTGTGGTCCTGCCAATAACTGTAGAAGAGGTAAATATGATTTATTATTATTATGATTATTTTTAATGTATGCAAAATACCTTTTTTACTTTCTTTTGAGTCAGTGGTAGAAAGTCTAATAAAAATTTGCTTGTTAACATTGCAGTTTCTAATTATTATTATTAATTATTCTTGTCTGAAAAAACTTTTTTATTTACGTAAAAGTTTTGTTATTTTTGCAGTTTGCATAATGAGATGTTTGCTTTTTGTATTTATTATTTATATTAAAAATTTATTTTTATCATTCAGTAATAATGCACTGTTAAATTGATCATTATTAGATATAAAATTCTGATTACTACTTTACTGTTAAAAAAGGAATTAAAAGCGCACATGTCCTGCAGTAAAAAAACAGAATGCCATAGGGAAGACTAGGGTAAAATGGACCACTTTTGTGAATTTTAAGTGCTTACTCACAAAGTAATGATTTTTGACTGTTGAAAAAATGTGTGCATATTATCTATATATTAGGGTTCGTATTACATTCAGTCAAATGTAATAATTATGTATACTTTTTTTAATCTAATCTCTTTAAATAGCAACTGCAAAGTGGACCATTTTACAATTTTATTATTCACCATTTATGTGGTAAAATGGTCCATGGCACAGAGTATTGTGGACTACAGATAAAAATTTAAAAAACTATATTAATGTAGTCTGTTTTTTAATAGTATAAAATGTAGAATATATTATATTTGTTTATTTATGCCTTTGATTCTTACAGATAATGTATATTAATGAACATTAAAATTAAAAAATGATACATCAAATGAATTTTGTATCACTGAAAGTGTGCTGTTTTCTTGTGAAGTTGTTAGGTCTGGAAGACTCACCATTACGATAGCTTGAAAATTTACGAGAGGTGTACCAACACTCTGAGGAAAAATATAGAGATCTTGATTAGGGTTTTGTTACATGAATTTTACAAAAAATTCTTTTATCTTTTATTTCTGTGATTAAATCAATAAAATGTAAAACTGTCTCATTCGTCAAGTTTTAGATGAAAATTTATTTACGCCTATTTTATTAGTATTAAAATTAGCATTTTGCTGTGAAATTATATCCTTATCACTGAATTTTGTATCCATATAAACAGACATAGTCTTAGAAACGCTCAAGCTTTTTAATACATATTTTTGCTTTGAACATGATGTGAGACTTCAGTTTTATTTTTATCTTTAACTGAAGCTGATATTTTCCTTTTTTTTTTTTTTTCCTTCTGGCTCTAACTAAAGCGGCTTTTTATTTTGATGTCTTGAAGGCTGAACAAATAGGGTTTTTTTATCATCCACAACTCTTTATATTTACTGCTCCATAACTGAATATTTCTTTTTTAATTTACATGATCGATGAAACTGTTCTTTTGTGACAATTAAAAACGTCTTAAATATATATATATATATAAATTAAGTATATTATTACTTTTTAATTGCATTAATTCAGTTCATCATAGCTGCATGATATTTGTAAAAAATATAACAATACAAAAGTAAGTGAATGTTTATTAAAAATAAATAAGAAGAAACCTCAAAGTAAGTTGCTTGCTTATTTATTTTTGACGACATAATAGATCTAATTAAGGTTAGCTCTAAAATTTTTAAGTATAATTTATAGCTATCGCAAAAAATGTAGATTTCATAAATCATTTTATTATGATGGAGAACTGGGGTAAAATGGACCATGGTCCATTGTACCTAAGTTCCTGGTGCTCCATTTTACCCCATGTGGAACTCTGATAACAAATATTAAAAAAAAAAAACTTTTTAAAAAATATGGTAGATGAAATACAATAATAGATGACCTTAGCCCTTTATTGTGCTGAATGACCTCTTCCAGATCATAATTCCTGAATGATGTAAAGAAAAAAAAAAAAATTAGCTAAAAATATTTATCTTTGACCGCCACAAACTAAATTTCACGAATAAAATGACTAAACTGTCAGTTAGGCGTAAAGTTGCCAGCGATATTGCATCACTGCAGTGCTATTTTTTATGTACCAAAATTGAAACCATAAAAATAAGTAAGTAAAATAAATAATAGTGGTGGTCCATTTTACCCCATGCTCCATTGTATCCCAGTCTCCCCTACTAATTATGTTAATTCAATTCAATGAACATTATCCATGTACTAGTTGTTGTAGACTAATTATTTTGACCACAAATTGACTCTATTCTTTGAAAAATAACAAAGTTATAAAAAGAGAAGAGAACATGAATTATTATTATAACAAAATATACAAGAGGTATGAGATTAAAGCTCTAGATTAGCGGTCGCCAACCATTACATTGAAAATGACAGCAAAAATTTCAAACCATAGTCATCAAATGTGGCGACCATTTTATTATTAATATTATTTAATCAAAAACATGGAATAAAATGTCATACCTGCCAACAACTATGGAATCATTGCAAAATTGTCGACTATTTAAGAAAATGGCTTTGACTAATTGAGAATTTTATCAATTAGTGAGGAAATAACTGTATATTTTGACAATGATTTGCTTTATTAAACTTAAATTTTTGCAATTAGACACAAAAGGATTATGTATTTGGATACATAACTTTATTAGGAAAAAAAAAAAAAAAGTTGAATATTATCGATTTGGGATGAAATAAATCTATTTCTGCAATTATTTACATCAACTCTAAATTTTGATAATTAGCTACGTAATGATTTCATATTTCAACAATAGGAGGGTGCAAAATTATTCCATATTTCAAAAAATAGTTTTAAAAAACGTGACCTTTTATTGAATAGAAATGAAATAATCATATATTTCAGAAGCCACTCATGAAAACATCACATAATTTGGTAATCAGCTTTAAAAAGAAAAATGTGCGAATTTTATTTATTAGTTGTATACCTGTGTCTAAAAGTGGCTACCAAAAATGCAAAAGTGGCGATCATTTTTTATTCATCTGTAGCCAGTGGCTACCATTCATAATTGTTAGTCTGGAGCCTTATAGGAGATGATATGGAAATATTTAAAGCAAATTATGCATAAATATCTATTTTGATCCCAACAACATCAAATGAAATTGTGTTGACAAAAATCATTCAACAATAGCACTTTTTCAGCTATGAGCTATATTAAAAGAGATTGCAAATTTCATATTATGGTTATTGTTCAGTTTATTAAAATTAATTTTTATATACATGTTTTTGTTCATTATTTTCCTTTTGTTATTTATCGGCTTTTTTTTTTTCTTCATCATATGTAACATCCTGTAATTCTGATATGTTACCATGTGTAATGTGTCAATTTCCTATTGACTAGAGATGTATTTTTTAATTTTGCATGGCATGCTGGGTGAATATGTTCAGCTACCCTGGCCTTACCCAATAGGGGAACTTAAAAAAATATTATGAACTAACAAATAAAAACTTGCACTTTCTTTTTATAGTTATTACTTTTAAATTTGGACATAGCAAATTAAAAATACAAGTTTTTTTTTTTTAGAAATCTATACAATTTAATATTTGTGATCTATTTATTTCAAATTTGTAAAATGTTGTTTTGTGTATTTAGTGCTTTATAAGTCATGCAGGTCAGGTAGCCTTAAATTTAATAATGACTAGTTAAACACAGAAAAATAATTATTAATATTGATTTGAAATGAAGATTAAAATTACTATTTTATAGGTCTTTCTTAAAGTGATTAGCCTTCATGAATGACTTTTGTAAAGCAATCAAGATGAAGTGCAGCAGTATTATAGAATTTTCTAATATGTTTGATAATTGCACTTATTATGTAATACAAATCTATATTCTTTCTGAGGGCCATCTTGGGCATTTGCAAATTTGTCCTCTGTCTTTAGAAAAATATGTCACTGTTATTGACTGCTTCTTTCAGTATCTCTCTCTCTGTCACTTTCTCCAAGTACAGAGGTAAAACTTCAGGGGCTATCCCTGAATTCAGAATTTAAAAAAATTTTTGCTGTCTCTGAATTTCATATAACATTATTTTGTTTTTGAAGAAATTTCTCATTTTGAATGCTTACTTTGCTTTATATTGTAACTCATTTTTTAGGTTTAAATAAATACTTTTCAAAATAGCCATGTGACATATCATATCATTAATAAATAAAATCCTTAGATGTTGGCACAGATTTGACTTTCTTTGGACATTTAGTGTTAGACTTCTCTAAACTAAAAATCTTCTCTGCATTTATTATGGAAAATAATTTTATATTGCAGGAATTTGTCTAGGAAAACTAGTTTTCAATTATTGTCTGTATATCACACATCACAGTATTTTAAAATCTTTGATATGGCGTAAATGGTCAACAAGTTAATATGCAAATACCAGAAAAATTTATTTTTAAATGAATTGTTTCTTTCCATTAAGGACCAAATTTTGTTCAAAAGGAAGACTTTAACCCATTAAATGCCACCATATGTATCCCACTGAAAATTTTTGAATTTCCATATGTTTTGGTTTTCAATGTGCATTTCTAACCATATGTAGTTTAAATAATTAAAAAAGTTATTTTGTTAGAAAATATGATACGGTTCCAAAAGGGGAGATTTGGCACATAATGGGAGTAGAATAGATGTTGATAAACTGCAAAACCTTTTTAAATTAGTTTTCTTGATCCCTGTTTGTTATAATTTAAGAATAGAACTGTTTTATTTCATATCTATTGTTTTAAACCCCTGTACTTAAATGACTTTTTTTTGCTGATTTTTTTTTTTTTTTTTTTTTTTTTTTTTTCCCCTTATGCAATAAAAACTGTCTGTTTTGAATAATTAAAAAAAAAAAAAAAAAAAAAAAAAAAAATAGAATTTACATTAAAAACTTTTTGAAAAAATCACCAACGAAGCTAAGCACTTCAATATTTAATGTAAAAAATAAAATATATTATTTGCAGAAAAAAAAATTCTTAATCAAATGTTCCCACAGTGAGAGCTTTGGTGTCTAGTGTGTTAAACAAGTTTAATAAGATATGTACGAAAAAAAAAAAAATAAATATATATATATATATATATATATATATATATATATATATATAAAGCATAACTAATAAATAAACCATGTTTTTAAATAATTGAGATGATCATGTAATCATTATTTTAGTGTTTTCTACTTATTTAAAGTTTTCCATAGAGATTTGCTTATTTGAAATTTCAAATTATTTTAAAGATATTTTTGCTGATGAATATTTTTAATAAGTATTTTTTATTATTATTATTATTAAAATGTCTAATTCTTTTTTAGTATCAAGTGGGGCAGTTATATTCAGTCGCTGAAGCAAGCAAAAATGAAACTGGTGGTGGAGAAGGCATTGAAGTTCTTAAAAATGAACCTTTTGAAAATGTGCCCTTGTTAGGAGGAAAGTTTAATAAAGGGCAGTATACATACAAAATCTACCATTTAGCTAGGTATATAAGTTTAATTTCTTTCCCACATTCATTGTTTTAACTGAGTTGAGTAATCATACCAAATTTCTCTATGTATTTCTTCCTGTCATATTAAACCTAGAAAACTAAGTTTTTAAAATTTTATTTATCCAAGTGTTCCATGAAAATATGTACCATTTGTATTAACTTATTTTCTCAAGGCTGTACATCAGATTTCCCCTTTCTTCCTTCCCGTGTTATCCTATAAGCTTTTTGTTGCTTTGATATAAATAAAAAATGAAGTTTCTTGAATTCTGTTTTTTGAATATTATTCTTTGAACATGTTCCTTTTGGATTAGTGAGCAATTTTTTAATAAAATAAATTTAAATATTTCATTTCATTAAGTAAACTCAGGACTTTAAATATTTCTTTTAAAGATTGAAAATTAACCTTTAACTACTGTGAAAAAAAAATTGTTATATAACTAATTGTCATCTCAGACTGCTGTGTTAAAATGTAAATATAAATTCAATTAAATTGAAATATATATATATATATATATATATATATATATCTTTTCAAATAGTCATCTATTTAAATGTCTTGAACCAGTTTTAAAAACTGGAGGTTGGGCCTTCAAAAATGAATAGATAGGATTATAAAGGAATGTCACTGTTTAATCAGCAAGCAAACACATTTGGGGGGTCTGTTCCTCTTAGTGGTCTGTGAGATCACAGACCACTAACAGCAGTTAAAGGTTAAATTTATTTTTTTCAAAAAGTTGCTCACTAACCTAAAAACCAACATGTTCAAGAAGTAATGTTCAAAAAGTTGAATTTGAAAAAATTCATTTTTGAATGAGATACCCTTATAAAACAAAACAATAAAAATTGCATATTAATCTGACTGATATGCAGCCTTAACCCTACTATAGTAACCTTTTACATTTAGTGCATTAATACTAAACTTAATGCATACAATTTACTTATATTTAAGATACATTTAAGGCACATTTTAAAATTTAATTCTCATATATGAACATACATTTAAACTTTATTTAGAAATTAGTGTGCACAATGTAGAAGCTGCTTATACTTTTCTTCATTATATGAGTAAAATTTACTCTGTAGTGTTCCAGGGTTAAGGTTAAGCCTATGCCTAAAATTAAATGTTGCACATGAGAAGGAGTAAAATAAACTAAAATCTAATAAAAGATTTTCAAGGTATATTTAAAATTATTAATCTGAATTAAAAAAAAAAAAAAAAAAAGTATTTATTTTAAATATTGATTATAGATTTGTACTTGCAGTGGTCTTTGGGTCTCTTTTGCTGCCCCTTCACAAAATTCCACATCGTAAAAAGAGATCCTTCACAAATTTCAAATCCATGAAAAGGGGCCCTTCACAAAGTTAAAGTTCATAAAATGAGCCCCTTTTCAAGATTTTGTTTAATAAAAATGATCCTTTTATAAAATGTTTCCATGGTTTCAGTATCATTTTTAATTGATTCCTTAATTTGGCTCAACGAAACTGTAATAACTTGATATTAAACATTATATACAATGATTGTAAAAATGGAAGATTTTATACAATATTTTATTTTTCACAAAAAAGGGACCCAAAAATCAAAACCTGTATCGACCCCTGATTTGCTTTTATATATTTTCGCTTGTTTTGTTTTTATATATTTATTTACTAACAGTCTTTGTCTGCTTCACAGGTCACTGTATTTAAAAGAATTTTAAAAAAAATCATTATTTTTTATACCACTTTACAAATAAAACGAAGGGGGAAAAATGCATTAAAATTGCTCAAAACCCCGCTTCGTATCTCTTTTAAATTATTTTTAAATACCTTCTTGACATTGTAAGAAAATAATTTTTGTATTCTGCAAGTCTGGCTAATCATATCTTCCGAATTTTGCCATTTTCAACCCTGTACTCTCATAATTAATATGTTAAAAGTGTAACACAAATTTCATGTTTGCCTATTATTATATAGATGTAAAATTAGCATAGTGGTTAGTATATAAAAAAATAAATCAGTAAATGTAATTATGGTACATCTTTATTATTGCTCTCTCTTGGCGACTTTTGAATTTTTGTGCCTTTTTTTGGGTAGGGGGGAGGATATTTTTTGTATGAAAAGGAAGAATTCTTTTAGTACCTATTTTACTAATAATTTTATTGATTGTACATTTTTGTTGATTCATAAGAATAATTCATATTCTGTTTATATTTTAAATGTAGGGTTAGGTTTAAAATAGTGATTGTAGAAATAAATTTTATATTTTTAAGTTTTTTTTTTTTTTTTTAATAAAATGATCTATTTAGACAAAAGTAATTCATAAATATGATAAACTTTTTAAAAAATCCCCTTCAAAAGAATGAATTAAATAAGTAAATAAAAAATAGCGTAATAACTGTTGCTAAGTTTTGCAGACGATTGAAAACAATTGAAATAAAAGAATAAATTTTAGAAAATAAAATAGGAAAGTCAAAAGATAAAATTGAAAATAATAATAATAATAATAATAATTCAAAAAAGTCTAATTGAAAAACTGAAAAAATCTTGATGAAGTACATACCTACAGGGTCAAAGGTACCCCTTTGCAAAGTTTTGCATGTCTGTGATCAGTAGTCTGAGTACCAGAGCACAGCCACTCAGATAGATAGTTCCCTTTATTTTATATAGATATGAGCTGTGTTTGAAAAACCCAGACTTTGGCTTTAATTCTTTAAGTATTGATTTTAGACTTATACTATAAATTTGCAAGCTGCATAAATTGTATAGAATTTTGTAAAAATTAATGTAAAATTTCTCAGGATTCAGTTTCAAAATTTTTATTTCAATATAGAACCATACAAAATTCCAATGAGTGAAATTTATCATATCTTAATAAAGTACAAAATTTCAGCTTTGACCAATGTACATTAAGCAGATTTCATTTATTTTTCCATTCTTTTGATCTAAATACTAGCAGAATTGTTATTTGTCAAGTCTCAATATTAAAATAATTGAACCTCGTTAGTGTGAACATGCTTAATGTGAATTACTTTTAACATGAATTGTTTCGATAATCCCCATCAAAATGAAGAGCAGTTTCTGAGTCACTGATAGCATGAACTACTGATAACATGAACCAATTTTTTATTCCCCTTAAGATTCACGTTAATGAGGTTCGACTGTGATTGCATAAAGTGTAATTTAAAAAATGCTCTTTTACATAAACCTAATTTTAATTATTAATCTTAATGTAATTTTTTCAGCAAAGTTCCATCATTTATTAGATTGTTGGCTCCTAAAGGATCTTTGGAAATTCATGAAGAAGCATGGAATGCGTATCCGTATTGCAAAACAGGTTAGTTTATAAATTAATCTCTTTCAAAAATGAAAAAAAATCATTAGATTTAGAGTTGTTTATGGGTAAAGTTATGACTTAAGTTGTCCATTGTTGAATAACATGATTTTTGCTTTATATATCAGTTTCGGCAGTTAAAAAATTAATTATATTTATTTGTATTACTTTTCCCCATGATTCCCGCTTTCACTCCAAAACAAAATACCAAATATAAAAAAATACTGAAGCATGTGCTTCCATTGAGACATTTTGAAAAGGCCCCGAAATTAAACAAAACAGAGATCTCAAATTACATAATTTCCATTTCAAAGTAATTTGCTTTTCAAACTACCAGTTTCTTCAGACTTTTTAGAAAAACACAAGATAATTTTATGACATATAGAATTTTGTCTATAACAGTTCTTCAGTTACTTTATGGTCAGTATAACAACACTATGCAGAATTACTTTATTTTCTCCAATACACACATATCCACTATATCATCTAACTATATTTTATTTTTAATGACAATTTGTAAAACTTTTAAGTTGCCAGTATGTGTCTTTTAGATCAAGCAATCTTTGGGGGCTGCAAGAGAGTGTGCTTCTCCCTGTTTGAAGGGTTGATCAGGCCATGCACCTACTCATGCACTCATTTTACATTTCATATATGCAGTAATTTTCAGATCATACATATACATGTCCAAATATTGCATACACAATAATATTTTTATCATTTCCTTAAGTTATTAGTCAAGCTACCCAATGTGTTAAACTGTTCATCTGACTATAGGTCAACATTCTTCAGTCTAGATAAATTCCATTATGACAGACATAGGGTATCCAATATGACTGATACAAGCTGATAAGAAACAATAAGAAAAAAGCTAATTAAGTGTTCTAGTGAAAAAAAGATTATATGTAGTGCATTCACCCTGAGTCAACTTAAATTGAGATTCCTATATGACACACTCAGCTATAAGATAACGTTTGCTCCCAATGTATATATGACAAGCTTCTCAAAATAGTTGAAATAAAACTGCTGTCTGATACCAACTGTTTCTTTATAAACTACTCTTCACATTTGCTACTATTCTCTCAGCTGTAGTTGTGTTCAACTCTTCAATAATTGACATCTTTGTACAAGATGGCTGTATTGGTGCCCTTTGCCACTGAAAAGTACACAACCAAGTAGTTTGTCCCTAGTTATGTTGTATCAGTGATATACAAGGGAATTGATTTTTACATTGCTTCTATTTAAGAAATTGTGATTAAAAAAAGTAATAAATTTTACTTATTATAAATAATGTATTTATAATTTATTAGCTTCAATATTTTATTCTTTAGTCTGTAACAATGACAACTGGAGCATTACATTTGCACCATCATTATAATCTTCACTTTTCCCTCTTGGTGATATCATTGCTTTATCCTTTTGTGTTTCGCTTCTTGGATTCTTTATTTTTATGAAGATTTTATTTTATTGTCATATAAGAAATTTTTAGTAAAAAAGCTTTATTTTCTGCACATATGCTATTGAAGACTTTTAATTTTATAATGAAATGGCAAAAGGTCTCACCAGTGGCTGAGGAATTCTGCTGTCAAAGCTGAGAGATATAGAAAGTGCTGGGTTTGATCCCAGGTCACATTTGTCAGCTTAGCTTTCAAAATGTTCCCTACTTTTCTCTGAATCTCATAGAAATACAGCCTAGGAGTAGGACCCCGTTGAAAAACTCCTATGAAGGGCAATCCACCTAGGTTTATGACCTTAATGTATTCTATTGGACATATCACACAAGACCAATATTTCAGGTTCTGAGCTGCTTAAACACAATGTTGGAATGAAATATTTCTGTTAGACTGTTTCCTAATAATACATCCTTTTAAAAATATGCATTTCATGTGAGAGTCACATTTGCTTGCAACTAACATGGTTTCATAAATGTGTAAAACCTTCAAGTAAAACAAATTAATATTTATGCATTTGCTAGTTGCATTTAGAATATATATTTTTAACATATATATATATAATCTGTAATGTAATATTTTATATTATCTAAATTTTCTGTTTCTTTTTCATATTCTGCTCCGGGATCCAGTTATAACTGTAAGTAAATACTGTCACATTTAAAAATAAATTTATATCATTTTAATTTTAAGGATAAAATAAGTAAAGCTACTTTAATAATTTTCATTTTTTTTTTTTTTTTTTTTTTTTCTCTTACAGAATCCAGATTATATGAAATCAAATTTTTTTATTAGCATTGAAACAATGCACTGCCCAGATGCTGGGGATCAAGCTAATGTATGTATGAAATTATTATTTCTAATATTTTTATCTAAATCAATAAAATCCATGCTTGTGTGGTTTATATATATATATATACAGAAATGAGACTTTTCAGATTTTATGTAATTTTTCTTTTGTATATTGTTTTCCATAATGTATATTTAACAGATTACGTATTTTGTGTTCAGGGACATAGGAAAGGGAGGGGCTCAAGCCTCCCCTATTGGTATTACGAAATATTTTTCAGTGGCAAATGAAAGAATCACCGATGTTTTGTAATTAATACTAATAATTAGTGAATATTAATTAAAATTTAATTTTTTGAGCCCTCCCATGATTTTTGAATTGCTGCGCCTTTGTTTGTGTTTCATCATCTAATCAAATAATGTTTTACATATCCATGTTAGTGAATTGTTTTTTTTTTTTTTTTTTTTTTAAATAGATTAACAATAAAATTACATTTGTAATATGAAACTTTTGTCACCTGGTTTCTGTTATTTTATTTTTAATGTTTTTAAGCTTTTTTTTTTTTAAATCTTTTTGTCTATCTCATCATTGAATATGCTTAAGAAAATGTAACATTAATACACTCCTGCTTGAAAGTTTAGCAAGATTTGCAAACGACCAGTTTTTTCGAATTTAAAAACTTATCTCTCGATGATATATTTTCAAATATTGGATATTTAAAGAACTGAGTCTTCTTCATGTTTTTCAGTGAAGATTGTTTAAGACAGTATTTAGGGGGCCAGTAACAAATTGAGCAAAATCAGTAATGTTTGTGATCACCTTTTATCATTAAATGAACGAAATGATCTGTAACTTTAGGGTATGTTAATATTGACTCAGTACAGTTAGTGGATGAATTTGTGTGATGATATCATGTTGAATAACGGAGATATAATCATTTATTTTAAAACTCAAAAAAAAAATAAATAATAATAATAATAATAATCAGCATATCTTTTATTCATATTATACAGAGTTTTAAACGAAAATTATTCTTACTTTCAGATAAATTGAAAAAACACTTTTCAAACAATATGCTGCAATCAGAATACAAATATCTTAAATATCTCATGAAATATGAGCATTTTTATAAAAAAGTTTTATTACATAGGTTAAAAGCTAGATATATTGGGCAACTTTTGTCAAAAATTCATTTGAATAGAGTAAAAATTAAGCAAATTACGAGGTAGATTTTAGGTATTTTTCCAGACTTGAAATTTCATAAGGGGTTTTTCACATGCCACATAATTAATTTGAAGGTCCAATTATTTCTACCTGTTTGCAAAAGTTCTTTTTTGTGAAAATCCTCTTATGATCTCACAAATCTTAGTAAACAAACAAAATTATGTTAAGAGTTACAAGCTTATAAGGGGTTTTTCACAAAAAGTACTTTTGGAGCATGGTTGAAATAATTGGACCTTTATATTAATTATGTGCCATGTGAAAAACCCTCATGAGATTTCAACTCTGGAAAAACACCTAAAATTTAGCTCATTCTTTTGCTGACAATTTGCTTAAATTTTACTCTATTCAAATGAACTTTTGATAAAAGTTGCCCAATATATCTATCTTTTGTGCACAGTAAAAATGTTCATATTTTTTGAGATATTTAAGATATTTGTATTCTGATTGCAGTATATTGTTTCAAAAGTGTTTTGTCAATTATCTAAAAGTGGGAATAATTTTCATTTACAATTCTGTATATTATGAATAAAAAACATGCTTTTTTTATGTAAATGCTTATATCTCTGTTATTTAACATGCTATCGTCACACAAATTTATCCACAAATTGTACTGGGTCAATACTAACATATCCTAAAGTTATGTTATAGATCATTTCTTTCATTTAATGATACAGGGTGATCACAGACATTATGGATTTTGCTCAATTTGTTACCAGCTACCTAAATGTTGTCATAAGCAAATCTTCACTGAAAAAAAATGAGGAAGACTCAGTTCTTTAAACACCCAAGGCTTGAAAACATTTCATCAAGAGATAAGTTTTTAAATTGAAGCAAACTGATCGTTTGCAAATCTTGCTGAACTTTTGAGCAAGAGTGTATAAGTCTGAAATTTTACTTCTTAATGTATCAAGGAATGTTTTGCATGTGTGCCCTCTTGCAGTCAATTTCAAGTTTAATAGATTTTATTTTAAACATTTTTTAGATTTTTATATTGAAATATTCATCAAAGAATAAGATATGAATTTTGTCACTTCTTGCATTGTTTTTAGTTTGCGGTAGAATCCCACTAATATGTCATTAATATTGTCTATCATACTATTACTTTATATTATATTATGTTAATGTATTTCAAGTTTCAATGTAAATAGAAATACTGGGGTCAATATAGGTAATAGTATATTAACTATAGCAATATATGTACTTTTGTACCTTTTTAGTATTTTAAGGAAGGAGGAAAAAAAAAAATCCAGCGTTCCATTTGCTTAGCAAATGACAATCTTAATTTTGCTGCAATGTTCTTCCATTTTCATATGCACAAAATGTTAATGTAGAAAAGTTTTTTTCAATGTACTGGAGCTGTATCAAATGTCTGCTTAGCATCTTGGAGGTCTGCACACCCAGTATGAGATCTAAAAGTTCGGCCTAGCCTGTTTCTTTTTTTGTAATGTATATCCAGCCCAGGCAAAAATTAATAAAATCAGGCCTGGGGGAAGCATTTCCATGCAAAAAAATTTTAATATCTACTTTTCAGAAGTTTTATATAGCCAAGCAATAGAATATCTATTAACAAAAGTACTGATCATTTAGAAGACAATTACATATATACAGAAATTCATTATTATGGATGGACAGAAGGCAGACAGAAAGTCAAATCGAAAATATCAGTATTCATTCATCAAACATTGTAGGAAGGTAATAAAAATGATAAGTACTACTAAATATCTGTTTTTATTCATTTCCATTAAAGTCTGTAATATATCAGAATCTTTTCATGTGATCCTGTAAGCAAAATATTAATATTAATCTAACCACTTTCAATGGGAAATAAGTTTTGGTGTATCTGAAAAATGATGCTAATTTCATGACATTTAGTGCACTGAAAAAAATAGCAGAAAAGTACTTAAAAATATCCTTCATAGTCCCAAGACCAGGGCCAGATTATGGCACAGGCACACGGGGCACTGGCCCAGGGCCTCCAAATTTAGGGGGCCTCATTTCCAAAAATTGTGAAGTAATAGTACAATTTTTTTTATTCTATGTCTATTAAAAACAAAAATTGATTAAATTTTTCTTTCCATATTTTATTAGAGAGCTTAAATAATTATTAAATTTTGTGACTAATTTCCTAAACATTGGCTGATCAAAGTGCTTCAGTTTTTCATTTGTCTTGAACATAAAAACTATTGATTTTGTTATAAGTTGCTAAAAAGATACGGAAATAGAAGGTAAAAATTTGAAAAATGCACCATTTTTATTTGTTCATAAGAATGGGTCCTTTTGACAAGCTCTTTTAGAGCAGGGTAAGTGGCTCTCCAAATAGCATCAGTGCCCTGGGTCTTCAAAAAGCCCAGTCGGACCCTGCCCAAGACTCTACATAGACCATAGGAGATAAAGCCTGATAGACAGTAACATTTCAAATCTCTTTTGTTTTTACATGTATGCAAACTAGTAACGACATGCATATACTATTTTGAATAAGAAACCTGCTATTGTGGCTTTAAATAACATATATCAATTTTGAGACATGTTAAGAATATTTGCAGAAATCAGAGAGTGGACAGACAGAAAGTCAGAGAATTAAGTTTAAGTTATAAACAATTTTTAACAAAACAAAATTTCATGTGATATACTGGCCTGTAAAATTATATAAGAAATATTTTATTATTTGCCTTCATTAATTAAGCAGGGAGTGGGAAAAAAAATTCCTGATAGACACAACTTGGTAAAAATTTAATACAGGCAAAAAAACCTCTATAGCATCTGTAGTATGTAATACTCAGCTAATAGGTTCGTAGCTCTTATCATCCTCATCTTTCTTGTTGTCATCTATAGCAGTGATCATTACTTCATTACATTCATACATAAGCTTCATTTAATTCTTTCATACTGTAGTCAACATTAGCTTGATTGATCCAAAAATTTACATCAGTGGTCTGAACATTGGGTTACAAAGTTTGTATATCACTGACAATTGCTGGTGTATCTTCACGTTAAATTTCATTTTTTTTTTTTTTTTTTTTTTAAATCACTTTTAATCTCTATTTTCGGC
Organism: Salticus scenicus; assembly: GCA_963930645.1. Taxonomy (NCBI): domain Eukaryota; kingdom Metazoa; phylum Arthropoda; class Arachnida; order Araneae; family Salticidae; genus Salticus; species Salticus scenicus. Next base: position 57,621,942 of record OZ005652.1, on the reverse strand, counting down.
AAAAGTTTACACTAAGATTTTATAAGTGTTGTTGCTTTCATCTCTTCCCAGGCCTCGGCAATTGTATAAATACTTAAATAAACTTCTTTAACATTAAGAGCTTTCATTACCTCAAACAGGTTGTTGCCTTCTTGTATCTTTTCTAAAATAGATCCAATGTGCTTTTGACGATATCCAACTTCTGTAATCAATTGATCACCTTCTGGTCCATGATTTGAATGACAAAATTTAGGTTAGCAGGAACAAAAAGCTTATAAAGTTGCAGTCCATCCATACTGACTTCTGATTTCAATTATACACTGGCAGTGCTAATTGCTAATGCATTGTTATTAGATGCTTTTGATTTATTGAATTTCTTTATTACGCATAATGGTAATTTGTGATTGCCATTAGCATTGCTGCAGCTAACAAGAGTTAACCTATCTTTAGCAAGTTCTCATTCATCCTGGTTAATCAAGAGCCTATTGTATCAAAAGTTTCTTTAAAAATAAAATTTTAAATATTAGTTGAAAGTATTATATAAGAATAATAAATTTTAGAATTTTAAAAAATATTTTATATATTTTCTTGAAATTTATTTTGTTAGCTTTTTTTGTTTAATAAGATTTTATGTTTTAGTGTTGTTATACTTGTTCCTACAAGTATCTGTTATTTTAAACATAGACTTTTCTATCACTCTTTTAAACTCCACTTTTTCCCCCTCCCTTCCCCATCTTTTTTTTTTTTTTTTTTTTGTCACATATAAAATTTACAATATTATTACTACTTTGAATTAACTTATCTTTTTTTTTTTTTCTGATAACAGTTGAATATGGAATCAAGAAGAATTTGTAATTTTAAGAATTTGATTTCACTTTTACCTTTCAGGCTCATGATTTGCCTCCCGATAAGTTAAAACAGCGTGAAGTAGTTTTTATTGACATTGCAAATGATCCTGTAGAAGCTAGAGTGAGTATCTCACTTGTAATATATAATTGTTCTTTTATTTTTTTATAAAATATTTTTGGGATCTGAGAAAATATAACATGAAAATATAAACTGTACATGATTATTTCTCATTATTGATTTGTCTTCTCTTATAAAAGATAATATAATCTCATTAAAAAAAATAACGATAATAAAATTTTTTATAAATTTTCTTAAGACTGTACATCAGATTTCTTCTTCCTATGTTATCTATTGGATTTTTGTTGGTTCATTTTGTAAGGATTAAAAATATGTAATAGGTAAAAATAATAATAAAAATTTAGTTAAATAACTAAAGCAATTTTTACAGTTATCTGGAAATTAAAAGCATTGGTATTACTTTATGTATATATATAATTAAGTTCTTTAATTATATTGATTCCATGAATGAATTATTAAGAATAATCGGAATTCATTTACAATTCTTGGGTACGGGGATAATAGCTATACTAATGGTGTTAGTGTTAAAACCAATTGAATACATGCGGATCTTAGGCTTGGGTGGTTTGCCTTCGGTGGAGAATACAAATAGATTATAGAGGTATAAGAATAGAAATAGAAGGTATATTAAATCCATTTTAAGTTTCTATATTAGCAAGATACAGTGGAGGGAAAATTAGTATAATTGTTGTTTTAAAATTGTTATATTTTAAATATGAAGTTAAGTTTCTATATTAGCAAGATACAGTGGAGGGAAAATTAGTATAATTGTTGTTTTAAAATTGTTATAATATAAATATAAAGTTTTAATTAATTTATTTTATTTATTTGTTGAGTTTAAACTACTCTGATCTTTTTAAAAGGATTTCAAACCAGATGAAGATCCTACAAAGTTTAAATCTGTAAAAACAGGCAGAGGCCCATTAGTAGGGAATTGGCAAGTAAGTTTTTGTTTTATTTTCTACTTCATTTTTATTTTCATTACATGCTGTTGGAATTCTTATGCATCTTTTTCGTTTATTTTGTTTTTCCAGAAATCATGTTCTCCTATTATGTGTGCCTACAAGTTAGTCACTGTAGAATTTAAATGGTTTGGACTGCAAAATCGTGTTGAATCTTTCATTCAGAAGGTATAGATCGATTTTAAATTTTTGTACATCTGAACATTTATTTATTTATTTATTTATTTTACTTTTTTAAGTACCCATCCCTCTTTTTCGTTAAGCTGTACATGTGTGCAATTTTACTATAATAATTTTTTATTAAGTAGCATGTTTTACATTTCTTAAGTTTAATATGTTACCTGAAGCTATATAAGTTTAAAAATAATAATTTGAATATATAATCAATCATAATTAATTACCTTTAAGGCTGCATGTCAGCCAGATTCACTTGTTCTTCCATCCCCATGTAATCCTATGAGATTTTTGGTGCATTAGGATATTTCATTTAAAAATTGAAAATTTTGTAATTCTTCTCTTCAAATTATGTCACCTTTTACAATAGTAATTTTTTTAAAAAAAAAATATATAAATATTTCCTTTCAGTATGTAAGCTCATTGCTCTAATATTTAATCTCAAAAATAATATTTAAATTCATTAAATAAGAAAATAAATAAATAACAATAAAAAAAAAAAGCCATATTGTTGTGGCTGATTACTGAAATATGGAATTATTTTGCAATTAATTTCTGAAATAGACAATGGAGGTTAATTGACAAAATGAGTGTTCTTCTAAAGCTAATTGTCAAAATGTAGGATTATTTTTAGTAGTTTGACAAAGTGTGCATTTTTACAGCTAGTGCTCAAATTTATCATCACAAAATAAATAATTAACCTCCAATGAACAAATATCTATTTTTTATTCTTTTATTTATTTGTGTGTGTGTGTGTGTGTGTGTGTGTGTGTATGATTGCTGACATTTATTTTTGCAGTTGATTTCTGAAATATACAATTTTTTCATTTTGAAAATTAAAAAAATTTTTTTTAGAAGTTGATTTTTATTAGGAGTCCTTATCTGGACTAAATTTTCTTAGATCGATCCCTGCAATTATTTCATTTGCTCCATTAGTGTAAACTGCTGTTACAGTCAAAAATTTCTCATGTATTTCTTGTCTTTAAATAGTTTTATATTGCTTCTAGCATCTTATCAGTTCCAAAAAGCAAGATTTTTTAATTTTGGGTGTGAATTCTGCCATCTATATATATAAAAATGAATGTTTGTCTGTATGTTATTTATAAAATCGTAAACGGCTTGACCGATTTCGATCATTCTTTTTTTGTTTTTTTCCTTATAGGTCAGGGATGGTTTAGGAAAAAAAAAAATTGAAAAAATCTTTAAAATTAATTAAAATATGAAAATAATAAACTTATTGACTTATATTGACTTAATATAAGCCATTTAAATTTTTAATTGTTGCCAAAAATAGTTTACGAGATATATTTATTTATTGTTTTCAGCATAAAATGAAATATGCTTACATGCGAAAAATAAGAAATTACTAAATGTTAAATTGGTCGATGAGAAAATGACACATTATAATTTTAAAATAAAATAGTAATATTACAAATCTAACATATTTCTTCTGAATTTTATTTCACAGCATTTTTTTTATATACCTCAACTTCAGATTTTTTTTTTAGTATGGCGGATGAAACACGCTTGGCATAAAAGTTAATTCAGCATTATGGTAAAGGTATTTTCTTATTGATAATTCTTGACAATTTTTTATAATTTTGATGCTGAAGTAGATCGGACATTTTTCGCCAAGGAAAAGATAGAAAGAAATACGCAAGCGAAGTGATGACGTCACTGGCCGTTCGTGGATGCAAGAAAAATATTTCCTATGTTAAACGCCCATTGGATTTTTTGTAAAAAATTATTAAAAATCGAGGAAAAATATTTCCCGATTTTAATCCACATATTTAGGTATAGATATGTATTAGTTATCATGCCCATGCATTAGATTAAGTTATTTTTGTTGTAAAATTGACAAAATTTGAATTTTTAATTTCAAAACTCTAGAAAAAAAAAATGGCAAACTTCCATATTCGATTGAAAACACAAACATTTAATTTCAAAGGATGATATTAACACAATAAATATCCAACTAATATACTGATTAAAAGGGAAAAGATAAATATTCTATCATAATTTGAAGTCAAATTTGTTTTCAAATGTCTAAATAAAGTATCTGATATAAGATACTAATATGTTGTAGCGGAATAGATTTGATATCGGTCATCCTTGGTAGAAAAATAAAATATCGCCAAATTATTTGGCGAACATAATTTAATTCCTTTCAAAAATCATGGTTATTTTAACAACTTATTTTAAGACAGTAATGAATAATATGAAACAATATTTCGTACAATGCATATTACGAAAATATACATCTGGCATGTATATTTTCGTATTACGTTTTTGATCACCAAATACAATAAGCGCCAAGAACGACAGAGTTTTGAAATTTAAAATTAAAATTTTGTCAATTTGACAGCAAAATAACTCAATCTAACACATGCACATGATAACTAATACATATGTGTACCCAAATATGGGGATTAAAATCGGGAAATAATTTTCTTCGATTTTTAATCATTTTTTACAAAAAATCCAATGGGCGATTGACATAGGAAATCATTTTCTTGCATCCACGGACAGTCCGTGATGTCACACTTCGCTTGCGTATAGGAACAATAATCGCATAAATTATATTTTGGTCTAAAACGGCAACAAAAAGTCGCCAAGGGCATTAAGGCTGTACCATGATCAAGTTTACATACTAATTTATTTATTTTTCTATATACCAACTACTATTAACTAAGCATGAAGTATATATAACCACAAAATAATAATTGTCTCATGCGATAGAAGTTGCCGATCATAGCATATTGTATTATTATATGTGGCTTGAAATTGCTGTCATTCTATGGTTGATTGATTAAATCAAATAAATATAGGAAATAACTTGAGAGCAAATATTATGTACATCACATATAATGTTGTTCATATGTAACTGGGATTCAGATATAAAAGAGTTACTTCAAATTTTTCGATACTGTCCGTATCGAATCTGTTATGTATGATAAGCAACCAAATGGAAGCCCACGAGTAAGCCATTGTCGCAGGCAAATAGGGACAGGCACCGGAGATTGCAAGGATGAACAAGGCGCTGCCTAAGTCAGTGGGAACCCAAAGCAAGCTTTTGACCGATTTCAGTTTTTTTTTTTTTTTCATAAAAGCATATAGAAAAGAGTTTGCCAGCGAAGCGGGCAAAGCCGTCCAAAATTGTTTAAGAACTAAAATATTATTCAACAATTCGCCGGGAAATGAAAAAAAAAAAAATTAAAAATTTGAAACTCATAAATATTATATGAATTTCACCACATAGTTAAAATTTTAATTAACCAGTCACCAAATTATTATTAGAACCAGATTAATATTGTGCAATAGTGAACTAAAATCATACAAAGAAAGGTTTCGAAATAAAATTCATAATTGACGACCCAGTTTTTATACTTCCACAACGCAGTACTGTTTTAGTACAGAATCCCTATGGACGAATTTTAAATTTTTATCGCCATGTTGGCGATAACTTTTTATTTATTTATTTTGGCATTTTATTTTGGCTTTCAATGAGTTACAAATTTTTTTGAGTGTACTTTATCAGACTCTGTTTTGCACAGCACCACAATGATAAGGTTTCATTTCATTTCATATTATGATCAAACCGTCAGTTCCCACACATACACATCAAAATTTCCACGTGAACGAAGTCGCGGGTAACAGCTAGTTGTGTAATAAATTTCAAGCCCTGATTTAATATTTTTGATCTAAAGTGTAAAATTTCATTCGGTTATTAACTATTTATAAACAACTGAAATGGTTGAAATCAGATTACTAGAGACTGAGAAGTGTGCGTGTGTGTGGTCATTATTTCAGTAATTAATGCACCTTCTCAAATAAGTTTTTTTTTTTTTTTCAAAATTGCATGCAAATGTACTTGAGAAATACCTTTACTAAAGTCAGTGATTAATATGAGTGCATATAATTTATTTTATAACATTTGTTTTTATTATATTTTGCTGTACTTAGTTTTTATGTATTTGATATCTTAGACAGAGCGAAGAATCTTCCTCAACTTTCACAGACAAGTCTTTTGTTGGTTAGATAAATGGCATGGTATGACTATGAAAGACATTAGAGAAATTGAAGACAAAACTAAAAGAGAATTAGATGAAGTGAGTAGATTTCATTATCACTTAAGTTATTTAATTTCTTATCATATAGTCTATGCATGTTTAATTATTTCATACTTTAGGTATGAGGAACTTGGGTAACTGTGAAAATTTTGTACCTCTATTATTATTTTTTTACTTTTTTGAAGTTTTGAGGTAATAGGAATTTGAAAATCGCAAAATTGATATGGTATCCATCCATAGATTAGTCAGTTAGTATGTTAGTCTATGTACACATTATCCCCAAAACAAATGATCGTAGAAAGGTCAGAGAAGTTTTAAAATATCACTTATGATATTGGCAATAACTGTATTGATTTGCAACATTCAAATTTAACCTTTTTGAGAAGTGGTGAATATGAACGCTGATAATTTCTCTCCGTCCAATCCAGGGTTCTGAACTGCGAGAAGCTTTTGTCTCTTTCGTCAGATAAGCACTGGGAATGTATTCTTAGCAAGGGTTGCTTTGATATCTACGAAGTATTTATTGGGTTGTAACTGATCTCTTTTATCAACATTTAGGCTGTTTTAAATTATTATTATTATTATTATTTTGAATTGATTTTCAGATAATTACAATTGTGAGAACAATTTATTGAATTATTTAAAGCATTTGTAGTGTATGCTTTAATGAATTCACAACTGGACTTAAGTTTAAAAAAACATCAAAAATGCAAACTCTTAAAAAATCAAGTTTTCATTTAAAATTGAACATTTCCTGTAGTTAGATGGTGTCACAATTGCAACAATGCATTCAAAAAATATTATTAAATAGAATTAAATTCTTTAGACAAATAAACACTCTACAATTTTGATGAATTTATGCTGAAGTTAATTTTCATAATTAATAATTCTTAAAAAATGCTTTTTTTTTTTTTTCGTCACAAATTTTTTAGAAATGTCTGTTTTCGGACACTTGCCAAAATATGAACATTTTTCACTACCAAGGAAAGGCGAGGGGGGGTTGATGCGAATGCTCTGGTTTTTTTCTTCCTTTTTTGTTACACAAGTTGTTAGCATTTTAAAATATTCAAAAAAAAATTTAATATATTATCCCTGATATCTTTAAACCTTTTTTATTTATTTATATACTAGCAGGCTTTGCCCAATTCGCTGGACACTATACTTAAATGAGTTGTCAAAATCCCATATCATTATTAATAACCTAAGTTCCCATTGTGATCAGTAGAGGTTTTTCTCGCTCACAACTAAAGGGGTCCGGGTCCCCACTGCCTTCAGCAGCAACTTACCTGCTTCTTACTACCCCTTTCCCAGCAGGTAAGTTCGAAGTTTTGCGAAATATCACCAAAGTACATAATGCATACACTTAATCAACATCCACAGACTGAAATTTGCCATTCTAAGATAATTTCAGGCGAATTCAAATGGGAAAACATGTTTTTACACATGTTTATTGCCCCCTGACTCCAATGGGGGTAAGGGGGAAATTTTGTAAAATCTCGTTGCAGTAAGTGTCGAATACATATAAACAATTTACACACCAAATTTCTTGACTGCAGATCCCATAGATTTCCCAAGATTTAGTACTAAAAAGGGGGGGGGGTCTCAAATTTGCTCCTTCATACCCCCCCCCCCCCCCAAAAAAAAAAAAAAAAAAAAAAAAAAAAAAGTGTTTTTGAGAATATCCTAAAGAAGACTCATGGCTGTTTTCAATACCTTTGTAACATTTTTTGTAGAGTTCTATTCAAATATTCAGAATCTCTCAAATTTCCCCCCAAAAAATGTTTTTTCTCCATCCTCCTCTATAGAATCAAGAATTCCAAAATTGTACATAATGTTTTATTTATGCTCAAGTCTAGTCTCCATGTGTAATTTCTTCACCGTAAAGTAATTTGGGGCCGAATTATGTTTACAAACTTATTTCGCTTTACATATAAGCAATCCAAGCACCAAACTTTGTGACTGCAGCTCTCATAAATTCCCAGGACAAATTTAGTGCTGAAAGGGGTGTCTCGAATTTGCCCTTCGTAACACAACCTTCCCCCCTCCCTCCTCCCCCCCCCCCCCCCCCCAAAAAAAAAAAAAAAAAAAGGCAGATCACAAAAAATCAAAAACGGGTTTCGGAAATATCTTAAGAAGACGCATGGCTGTTTTTAACATCTTTATTCCGTTTTTTGGTAGAGTTCCACTCAAAAATCCAGAATTTGCAAAATTTCTCGCCAGAAAAAGATTTCCCCTGTCCCTCCCTTTAAAAAATTCCTAAATTGCAGATGTTTTATTTGTACTCATGTCTTGTCTCTCTATGTGCAATTTCTTTACTATGAAGTAATTTGGAGCCGTGTTATGCTAACAAACATGTTTTTGACTTTTGCCCCCCCCCCCCCCCCCACACACACATACACACAAAGGGTAGAATGGGGCAAAATTTTGAAAAAGTTGATAGATATAATTTTAAATTGGGTAAAGACCTAAATTCCTGCCAAACACCGTTGAATTCTGCCGAGCTATTCTCGTGTAATACCTGGACAAAAATAGTGTTACAGACATACAGACAAAATTTTCTAAAGTCATTTTTGGCTTTCATGGTGTGTGAAATGTGAAGATATTGCAATTTTTTTATTATTATTATTCTGACAAATTTACAGACGAAAGTCTGATTTTATTAATATAGATTTATAATAAGGAAAAAGGTATGAATATTTTCTTTCAAAATTATTTATTACACACAATTTTTTAGTCCTTATTCAGAAATACTTTTTATTCTATTTGTTTATTAAATAAAGAATTTTATTTTATTTAAAGTTGAAAAATTAATCTTAAAAACAATAAAAATTAAACCGTAATTGTATGTGTCTACATTTAAGAAATGCTTTTGTAAATAAACATAAATTGTTTTGTCTCATTATTATTCATTTGAATAGAGTTAGTTATTACTTAAATACTTTTATGTGTTTCTCATTTATAATTGATATTCTTTTGTACTTTTCAGCAACGTAACAAAGGTCAGGTTCGTGGCACTCAAGGTGAGGAATGACTTCCACCAGTAACATTAAGTGAAGCATATCTATATCAAGTCACCTGTATAAATTATGTTTCAACCATTACACTGTCCAAAGAAAAACATGGTTTAAAAACAACAAATAGGAATCAATTTTAATCCTCATAATTGACTAATTTTTTGTAAAATAATCAGGCAGTTCTGAATGACACACGTGTTATGTAATAAAGTACTAATTCATGTATTTATTTTCATCATACTTAGAATTCAATTTTTACTTACCTATTATAATTAGAAGGTTATGGATCTTGATTGATGAAATTTTAACTTTGTGTGTGCAATCTTTAATATGTGTGATGCTTGCTTGTTATAGTTAATTAATGTGATAGAATATATATATATACAGGGATTGATTTTATTATTATAAAGATTTTATTTTGTGTTGTTTTTGTAAATCCATATTGTTGAAAACATGCATTGTGCTTATTACATTCCTATTACACATTGTGTTTCTAGTCATATGCATATTGTTTTATAATATCCAGATGCTCATAATCAGTTGATTTTAATAAGGAAATAGGTAATTGTATCATAATTTCATTATTATCCAAGGTTTCTGACAATTTTTTTCTTGAATGTGTCTTCAGGCCTCTCTAGTCGTATAATGCTCAACTATGCAACTCACTGTTTCCATCACTTTTAGAGAATATGCATGTTTCTGTTAATACATTTATTTTGTATGTTAGTCTTAATATAATGAAATTGGTAGATATTGAGTAATGAAAGTATGAGAGGAAAAAAAATATGAATGTCAAGTGAGGAGTAGATTTTCATTATTGATTTTAAAGACTTAAGAGGGACTCTCTACTTATCATAAACGGAAGCCAAGGCCAATGTTATTATAGAGAATTTTGCCCCATTATAACTCATTAACTAATACATATTTTTAAATTCCGTTTTTACATTCAGAAAATACACAACTGTTAAACAGTTTATCGTTTTCTAAAATTTGATTTTTTTTATTTTTAATAGTTTATTCTGAGGTTGTAAAATACGAATTTTCACCATGTGAAATTTTGAATTTTTGAGTTTAAAAATAAATTATTAAAAATTTTAAAAATAAATTTTTAGAAAGCGATAAACTGTTAAGCCGTTGTGAATTTTCTAAATGTGAAAACGGAATTTAAAAATATGTATTAGTTAATGAGTTATAATGGGGCAAAAGCATTGGCTTCAGCTTTCGGAGGTGTTAAGTAGAGTCCCTTTAAGTATTTCTTTCTGTTTAACCCCTACAGTATTGAGCATTTTTCAGCTTATCTCTTTAACGATTTGTAAAATAAATACCGTGCAAAGTAAAATTATGAAAATTCCTTACTGAAGTACTACAAATATTTTATTTTCTAGAGAAAAAAAAAATATATATATATATATATGTTTCAAAATTGTCTCACAACAGCCATTTTTTAATTTATTTATTTTGATTTTTTCAAGCTAATGAATGGTGGCAAAAGACAAGCTTGATGCTGAAAGGGTTAAAATAATTCTTGATATATTTTGAATTATTCATAGGAGCACAACGATTCTGCTGATTCTAGTCTTTGAAGTTCTTAGTGTTTTATATTGTAAATACCAAAGTTTTATATTGTAAATAGAAATTTGATGCAATTAGGTATCTCCCCTTACCTCCTTGCTATATATACCAAATCTACTGTAATTTTATCTTTTTCATGAAAGTACAGAAATTATTAAAAGTAACTTGTAATTTCAATTAAAGAAGATACAACTTTATAGAGGGAGAAGAAAATTATTCTTAATTTTTTTTTTTTTTTCCTTTTAAAATCTATATTTAATTTTAAAAAGTAAAATGTATTGCTAGTAAAATGCAAAACGTTTTGCAAAGGAAAATGGAATATATTTGGAGAATTATAATTCTCGTTTTGTTGGTTTTTATTTCTTTTTTAGATATTTTTATTCATAAAAATAAACATTTTAAAGTGTAGTATTTAAAAAAATAATAATTAATATATAATAGTAATTATAATAGTAAATAATAATATAATAATTCAATAAATTAATATATGTGGTGCTAAGCTAGCATTTATTAACCTAAACTTTTTGTGTATTACCAAGCACATTTTAAAAATTTAAACATATTTGGTACCCAGCAAAATTTACTACAACCCCCCCCCCCCCCCCCAAAAAAAAAAAAAAAAAAAAAAAAAAAAAAATTATCAAATTGTGTTTGCATGATATTTTATCAACATTATTATTAAAATAAGAGAAATACAAAGAGGAAAAGTCAGTGCTCATTCTAAGAAAGTGGCTGCCAGATACAAAATTTAAGTCATCAGTAGCAACTGTATTTGTTAAGTCCTGTTCTTAAGCTATCATAAAAACTATAAATGAAGACGGAAATTGTCATGAAAATAATGATTATGATCAGCCATTTGACACTTTTAGTAATTTAATAAATCTAAATAAAAAAACTTAAGAATTAAATACTTGTTGTGAAATTCTTTTATGATAAATTTAAAATGAAAAGGTAGGCTGTTAGTAGTCATAATGTTAAATGGAATGAAAAATGCATATATGGATAAAATTCACTGACATTTTAATAAGTGGATTATCAGCTCTGATTTTTATCACTGCCATTTAATATATTATATATATTACTTAAAGTGTTTAATGTCTCCGCTAAGTCTTTCTTTTGAAATATATTCAAGTAATTGTTTTTTATTTTTTACATTTATTTTCCTTTAGCATTAATTGGTATGCTTTAATTAGTCTGAAAATAGATTAGAGAAACCTTATGATTAAAAATTATGTGTAATTGCCCAGAATTAAGTTTTGAGCAATTTCAGTAAAATTTTTAGTTTCCATTTATGAAGTAATATAAAAATTAGTGATTCTTTCTTTTTCTTTCTTTTTTTTTTTTTTTTTACAAATTCATTTAAATATAGTAACCAGCAAAGTGGGCAGAGACTGCTAGTAATGATAAAAAATTTGTAAGCATCAGTTTATTTCTGTTTATTTATTTGTTTTTAAATTTGCATCGAACAAATTTTTACTGAACTTTCATTGCTCTTTTTGTTAACTTTCTTTCAGTAGAGAAATCTTTTTATATTCAGTTTGATTATTTAAGAAAAAAATTATTTGAATGGTGTTATAAATTAATAATGCGTTGGAGTGTGGTAATTTTATATAAATTTCCTCTATTGGAGAGGTAAAAAGTGGGTGGATCCTGCAACATTTTGGGAAGGAAAGCGAATCGGAAAAAGAACAGTACCTAAATGAACGATACATTGAGGCAGAGCCTGATTTTCCATGGCAAAATGGGGCAAGCACTCGGGCCCCTATCTATAAGAAGGTCCCCAAATCAGCTGCCTTTTGAAATTAAAAGCATTTTACATGTATATGAAATTCACTTTGTGCATTTTAGATGGAAGAGGTCCCCCAGTTAATAGTTTTTCCCTGGGCCCCAACTTCTGTAAGTCAGTCCCTGCATTGAGGTCTTATACAATTGAAGACTACTGCATCAAAATTATATTTTCATATATATATATAATAATTATGTATAAATGTATAGTGTATAGTATTTATTTGTTTAAATGATATTTAAGATTTTTATGTACTATTAACAAAAGTTATTGTATATATTATTTATTACGAAAAATGTTTATTCAATGTCAAGGTCGTAGCCAGAAAAAGGGGAGAGAGGTCAAACATTTCTGAGTTAAACTTCATTTTTTTTAACACTGAACATTTAGTACTGAAGTTCGAACTTTCTCTGAAATTTTTTTCTGGCTACGGCCTTGTTTAATATATGCTAGATCAGTAAACATAATGTAGTTATTTTATGTAATATTACTTCCTTCACTATTTATTTTTGGTAGCTTAGATTAGCTGGAAAGCATGTGCAATATTCATTTATAATTGTTTGAAACTCGATGTGTATCATATTTACACAATAAATTATGAATTTGCTGCTGTATTTAAGCAGAATTATTTTATAATGTGATATATATATGTATGCGTAAGTAGACATCATAGGTTTGATTCTGTGAATAACAACTATTTATTTTTGTAATGTGAAAGTTTATTTATTTATTTTTTAAATTTGTATATTAAGTTAAATTTATTTACTCATAATCATGCTCCTATGCAGCTCAAGCAATATTTTAACAATTTTAAGCTGTTAGCAAATATATCCTTAAGATATGTTAGTTAGCTGTGGAAGTAGATAACTTTATTCAGAACTGCCTGCTTGTGAAAAAACATTCCTCTAATTTAAAACTGCCCATACAGATTTCTAGTAGTTAAAAAGAAAAAAAAAGTACCTGTGTTCAATAAACAGTAGCCCAAATCATGTTTCTTTATATTTAATATATATACTAAACACAGTGGTTCTCAATTGTTTCCTCAATTGTCAGATAATTTGGCAGACTGTGATATTTCTGAAAGTAGAAGTATTCAGTAACCAGGTTTTTTCTTATTTGGCAATTGTATTTTTGGCCCATAGGTTTTCTTTGGGTGTATTACTTATCATAGCTTAACAATACTGAAAAATAAGTACTAGTATATGTAATATTTTTAATGTTATGCTACATAACTCCAGGGATAGAACAACTGTACTAAATACACCAAAACTTTATTAATATTTTGTGTATATTTCTGCCAATTCGATTCTTTTTTTTTAACAAGATTGCACCCAACTGTGATTAGTATGAAATATTTCTCCTAGCATCATTTCTGCCTGCTGTGAGACTACAAAATATGTTGGGATCCTTTCTGTTAAATGCACATAAAGCAGATTTAATTGAATCGGAAAGTGAAAAAATAGCAATCAATTTCATACTTCACACAATTGTGCTGATCAAAATGGGAATGAGGGTGAAATGGAATTAAGGGTGTGTATTTTTGTATTTAAGTGTCCCTTCTGTGAAATTTACAATTTGGCAATTGATTATTGTAAAAAGAATAATAAATAAATATATTTTTTGAGAAGATTTCCTTTCATGAAGATACAGCATTTTTATTTTAACTATTCCTAATTTAACAATATTAAACATTTATTCTTAATATTGCTAAATTAGGAATAGATAAATGAAAATGCTGTATCTTAAATGTAAAAGGAAATATCTCTCCCCCCCCCCCCCCCAAAAAAAAAAAAAAAAAAAAAAAAAATCAATTATTGATTTTTTAAATTAGGGAGTTTTAGTTAGTTAAATAATAATAATAATAAAGTTTTTTTTTTTATTTGAGCTTTTTAATGGAAAGAAATTAAAAAAAAATGCTGTATTCTTTCTTAGTATAACATATTTATCCCAATTGAGAACCACTGTTTGGTTAAAGATATGCCCAAACACAACCATCTCTTTTACATGTTTGCCTGAATGAAATATTTTATCCCTTGTATGGGATTGCAGAGTGCAATTCCAAAAAATGAATTATTTTCACATGTGTGCATTTTGTGTATGTTTCATTAGAGTTTACATAAACAAATTATTTTATTTCAGAATTTAGATAACTATGAAGTTTAGATATCTGGCATTCCTATTGATAGTGAATAAAGGTATATCCAGTTACCATATTTATCTCTTGATAACACTATGCTTATTAAATTTGTTTTGCATATTTCCATTTATTATTTTTATCTTTATTTTTACATTAAACAGTTATTATTATTTTTAATTAATTAATGTTAACTTATTTACAGAATTTCATTTATTTTTTACAAACAGCTACACATATTTGATGCTGAAAAAATCATGCTAGTCTTTTGAAAGATATATATATAAATATATAAAAGATGTTGAAAAAAAATCACACTAGTCTTTTGAAAGATGTAGAAAAAAAAAATCATATCAGAGTATGTGTTATGCAAAATTGTACTTTGTAAACACATATCTTTTTGATGTGTCTTGCCCTTTTAAGAGCAGACAATACCTAATCTCGTCGACAGCTGTGGCCTATGTATTTCAGTTCTGTTTTCACATTCAGAAAATTCATAATCATTAAATTAGTACTTATTTCAGGGTTGTCACACTACCTGGAGAACCTGGAATAGTCAGGGAATTTGAAAATTGACCATAAAAGTCATAGTAATTGAATATTTTAGCCAGAATCTGGAAAAGTCAGGGAATTTCATACAATGGATACTAAAGAAAAAACAATTTTTCTATCAATGTAGAATCTTTTTTTTTTTTTTTTTTAATTTTTCCTTAGCTTCCATGATTTTTTTAAACATCGCCAGCCTCCCTTTCCACTTGTGAAAAAAATTTATTCCGTTTATAAGTATATGATGCTATCACTGTATGTAACTTTTGTCATATGCATTTTTTGCGTTTTCACATAGTACCATAATTATTTAGCCCTAAACACAGCCAGTGCTCGTATATGGTTAGACTGGAATTTTCTTAAAACACACGGGAAAATCTGGAAAAGTTAGGGAATTTCATTCTTCTGTTTGATTGACAACCCTGTTATTTTCTAAAAATTGATTTTTTTAATTTTTAGTATTTCATTTTGCTGCTAAAAAATAAGAAAAATGCAATGAAAATTCACGTTCTCAAAAATAAAATGTTAAAATTTAAATAAATCAATTTTTGGAAAATAAGTACTAGTTTAACAGTTAGGTATTTTCTGACTGTGAAAACGGAATTTAAAAAAATGCATTAGGTAATAAATAATTGTAAGAACAAGTTTCCCCATAAAATAGCAGGGGCCACGGCTCTCTGCGGGATTAGATATTGTCGCCTCTTATAACCCTTTCTGACCAGAATATTTTTACCTTAACCATTTGCGGTGCAAGACAATTCGGATCATTTAAATTATACTGCCACCGTAATTCATGAACTAAATCAAACTAAAAAGAAATTTTAAGGTTAAAAAAACCGGCCTTTTCTGCAATGTTATAAACGTAAATTTTTGCTAAAAAATTTCTGGGATGAATTTTTGCAGCTGGATCTTAAATTTGCGTCCTCGCAGCGAGGACAGCGCGCATTAAGGGGTTAAAACATTACATTCTTCTGTTTTTGCTGGCTGAAAGAAAAATATGGAGTACAACCACCAATTGTTATTTAAAATGGTACTTTACACTTTCTGGGATTTAGAACGATCGTGCATTAACAATGGGCTAGCATAATTTTCTTTAAATATGTGCACAGCTACTTTTTTTTTTTTTTTAACTTCACATTTTTTGGTGCATATTTTTATTTACCTTTGAATATATTTATATTAGTTATGCTATAATAATATATTAATATTTTTTTATTTTAAAACTATATTTGCTTTCATAAAGCTAACTGCTCATACATGTCTCTTGCATGCTTATTGTTTTGCTGAGAATTGTCAGATTTTCCCCTTCATTTTTTAGAGTAATTCTTTTAATGTTATATTTTTATTTCCTTTTATCTTCCTTATGTTTTTAGTGATTTGAATTTTTGGTGGGATCCAGCTAAGTACAGTACACTGCCACTTCAGAAGAGTTTTCAAAGCTAAATATGGTACCTGGATTTTGTTTAATTTTAGCTTATAAACAGATCTGAACAAAACTTTTATAGTACATTTATTCATAATTTATATAAATTTCTTAGTAATTGTACTTTAATCTCTGCAGAGAAAATTAATTTCAGTATAATTGTAAAATTTCAAAATACTTCTTTTGTAAAAGAAAAGTATTTTTGGTGAAATTCAGAGTTCCTATTTTTAAATTATGAAATGTTTGATGCCGTGTTAGTTTAATAACATTTATTTTTAATGGTGTATTTTAAATATGACTTTTAAATTATTTATTTAATTGGTTTATAATTAATGCATTCATATGTCTGTATTATTAGGAAAGAATTTACTGTTAAAGGGATTTAAAATTACAAAAATGCTAATGAAATGCTAGAAAATTTTAATATTGACCTTAGATACTTTTAATTTGTTTATTTAAGTGCTGTTATTTGTTTTTGTCATGTTTGTCGTATTTTGAGAAATACCATAGGGTAATTCCCCCCATCTCTAAAAATAAATTATATATATATATATATATTTGACTAAAATATAGCAGCAGTAAAGAGTCTGTCCAAAGCAATGAAAATATTGAAATTTTGAAAGGGAATAAATATATATATATATATATAATATATATATATCGTCACTTTATTTATTAGTAATTAGCAAAATTCCTTTATTTGCATAAAGTTATTAGGCATGACTAGGTTCCATAAAAATTGTTTAATATATTATAAAAGAAATTGTTTTGAACTTTGTATTGGCTGAAGTTTTTGTTACTTGGTTCAGTTCCTACAACTCTTAAGTGTTTTCAAAATATGTCTTAAAATTAATGATTATTTGATGTCTTAAAATTGAAAGCCATATTTAAATGAAAAAGATCATTAAAATTTTGTATAACTTAAAAAAAAATGGGGGGTGATAGCATAATAAGTATAGTTTGAAAGCAAATTTTTTGTAACTGAATTTCTTGTAAGATTCCGTACAAAACCTTATTAAAATGAAAAAACATAGAATGAATATTTTTTTAAAAATGTAAAAACTTTGCATAAAGAATGATTCATTTCTTTTATTAAAAATACCTTTCCTGTAAGGTTTGAAAAGGTTTCGTACTTATAGTTTTCTTTTTTCTCTTATTAATTTGTTTTTTTAAATGTGAATTGGACCTTTTGTACAAAATTTTGTGAATGTGCTCTTAAAAATTTCTTTCAAAGTTACAGCTATTTTTCTTTCTTTTTTTAATTCTTTGATAGGAATATACTAGCTATCTTAGTTTAATTTTAGTCACTTTACCATTTTAGGCAACTATTTATTTATTTATTTATTTATTTTTTTTAGTGGGAACTCTGTGCTAATAATGTGTTTTTATTTTTTAAAAATTACATTTATATAATAACAAAATTTATTTATTTTTTAATTTGTTGAATTTTGAATGTTTCAAAATTATTATGACTGTGATCCTTTTTAAAAATGCATAGAAAATTCTCATCTAAACACTTTTATTTTATTTAGTTTTTATGAAGTTTTCTCCATGTTGGTGCTTACTAGTCTTGTTTTTGGGCTACTGCTTTATTTAAAATACATTTTTATACCAAACTTAACAGTTTCTTTTTATATGAGAGAGAGTATTTGAGTTTGAAAGATGACTGTGAAATTTATTTATTAAATGTTTAATATTATGTGAGATTTATTTATTAGGACAAATTGTTTGTGAGATGCATACTGGAATCTCCCTATTGTTGAAGTGAATTTTCAACATTTTCTCATTTTCTAGTATTGTGTTTAACACAAGTTTTCTTCAAGATCAGTTTTTGCATAGGTAACTGTAATAAAATTTTCTATGATTTGTTAATTAGCCTTTTTTTGGTTTACTCAAAAGAGCTTTACATGGATGAATTTTAAAATTATAAGATGTCTAATTTCTGAAGTAAACTTGATATTTAAATTTTCATTTATTTGTAATAGATTATTTATTCTTTCTCATGAACATTCCAGGATAATATCCATCCATTTTTATTTTTCTCTTTAGATTAGCTAATCATTGTGATTTATACACATGATTGTTTGTTGGATTAATATTTGTTCTGGCAATGTATCTAATAATTTTCTTTTGGAGTGGCAATTATAATTTCTATTAAAGTAGAAATGTAAGCCTACTCTGAGATGTACATAATGGTTACTTATGTAAATAACCTGTTTTTGTAAGTTATTATAATGCTAATTTTAAATTTAAAATTTTAGTCTAGTCATTTTAAAGTGATTTATTTCGAGACTGTTCATGTACCAAAGAGGTGACCTAAATATTAGTCATAGCATTCAAAAAACAAGAAAAGAATATATATATATATATATTATAAATACATATATAGAAAGATTATTTTTGAATGTGCATTGAAACTCATCTGGATATAGGTCTTATAATTGATGTATACAATAGCTGGAAAGCTCCATTAGTCAGTGCATCATTTGTCCCATAGATGAAATTGATAGAAGGGTCGATATAGAATATATTGTAATGTTTACCCTAACACAGTTATATTTAGTATGATTTTCAGAATTGTTAAGTTTTATCAATTAGTTCGGATTTTATTTATTAAAATATATCAGCAATTAGTTTAAAACAGTCAAATTTGTTTGATTGTCCTGTAAAATTGTAATGCATGTATTTCCATTTTTTATAATTTATGAAAAGCACTTAAAAGAAATTTCTGTTTAAAACATATCAGTTGAGTATAGCAGAATTTACAGTAATCCCTCTGTTAATATAATTATTTCCTTGAAAAATGACACACTCAATATTTACCATTTGCATACTTCAAGATTTGGACCATAGCATTTGATTTTTGTTTACCATTGTACAGTGTTGCACGTTGAGCGCCATGCGAAGTCTTAAGGAAATAACATTCAGGCCATGTGCGCTTCTTAGAAGCGTGTTATGTTTACCATGTTTCAGTAAAATTCATTAAAATTCCTTAATGTTATAATCCTATAGTAAATAAAAATTAAGTAAATTTTAAATAAATTGTCAGTAATTACTTAAAACTATGTAAATTGTTTAGTTTTATATCATATTTCACACTGTCAGCCACCGGTGGCTGACGTGGCCTAAACGGAAAGTTCAGTGTCAGCCACTGATGACTGATATGGTGCTGAACATGTTAAAGTTTCCCAAAATTCATTTCATAAAATTTAAATTGCTTCATTCATCATAGGCAAAATAATTTTCACTGATTGAGATTCATGAAAAACTTACAATGTTCTTTCACCAAACATAATAAAAAAATTTAACTTATTTTCTGTTTCATTGAAAGTTTACTGAACTCTTATATGCTCTAAAAATTACCTACTTAAAAGTTACCTACTTAATACAGATTCATTACTTAATTTTGGAATTTTTTTTTTTTTTCTTTTTTTTTTAGTCTTTTGACAGGCAACCAAGATGGAAAACTGATTGCTAGTATAGAAAAAAAAAAATCTTCAAAAACTAAGAAGGTTAATAATTTCCTTCATAAATTTCATGTAAGTCTTCTATAAATGTACAAAGTTAAATGAGGGATAACTGTATTGATTGCTGTTGACATTTTAAAACTTTACTAAGCCATTTGATCAATTGAAAAGAAATGCAGTTCTTGCAGTTAAACTTTTTAAATGTTGATTATGTACAGAGTTGATGTAATAAGTTAGATATGTTATTCAATTTAACTGTACAGTACTCGGTCTTCAAAAATTAGTTTTTGAACCATGCACATCCGTTTAATCTTGATAAGTGAATTAACACATTAATATAGCATTGCAATGTTAATTGATTGTAATTACTTTGGAGATAAATTTTTTTCGAAGTACAATCTATAAAATTAAAAAATGTGCATGCTAATCAGATGTGTATAGCTGTGTCATTCACTATATTATCCTGTTATTCTTGCCATGAAAAATGTGGCAAGAATCACTTTCTCCAAGATGGTTTTTAAAAGGGAATGCCACTACATTTCAGTGTTGCAAGAAATCATTTCCCAACACCTAAGCATGATCCTAAAAAAAATTTGATATGTTTGCAGAAATTTGTTGTTTCTTAAAAGTATTTAAAGCGAGCATAATCAATGTTTGTTTGTACATATTTTTCTTCCCTGAAAATTAAGAGATTATTTTAATTTGTTATATTTCTACATTAAAATAAACATAAATATTTTTTCAATTAATTTATAAAAATGTTATCAATCTATGAGGTATTCAGATGAATATTTATCTGTAAGAAATTTAAATATCTTTGAAAATGCTGATAAAATTGTTTAATCCACTAGAATATCGCATGTTCTTTTTAAAAACAATTTAAATTGAAATATTGTATAATGACTGCTTCTTGGGATATTTGTCTGTTAATATTTATTATTTTATTCAGACTCTTAGTAGGTATTTATTACTCATGAGTGGGGAGAAATTAGATCTTAAATTAATTTTTACAATTTATGTAATGCTGTCCAATTTTAGAAAATGTTGTCTTTTTTTTTTTTTTTTTTTTTTTTTTTTTTTTTAATAGAAATGAATCTTATAAAATCCCCTCCCCTTCAATTTGCTGATTCCTATTTTTATTTTCATAATATACAAAGATATTTTCATGTCATTAACTACACAAGAATTTATGTGTATGAAAAGAATCATTTTATTTAATAATCATGTTTGTTTAATTTAATAATTTTTTGTATTTTATCCTTCATTGAAAAAAATTTTTTTTTTAATGTTAATATTAAGTAAATATGTATGTGTGTTTTATTATGTTTGTTGTTGAATGTATATATTTATTTAAAAAAATATTTTGTGATACAGACTGGATTTAAATCATGTGTGTTGTCCTAAAGTTAGAAGGGAGAAATTTTTCTTTTTAATTAAAAAAAAAAAAAAAAAAAAAAAAAAAGTTTCATTGTACTAAGATTTTTGTTAGACTCATCTCTTTGCCTTTTGTGAGAAAAAAATATTTAAATTCCTGATTTAACAGATTATGGCAAAACATATTTTCGAAAGTGTGAAAAGCATTATGAATTATAATAATTCTTGGACGTGTTTAAATTATTTTAATAGTTTAGAAATTTTATAGGATACATTTTTATTAAAAAGGCAGCAGTTAAAATTGGTGCAGTTAGAAAGAAAAGTTGTTACATGAATGAAATACTGATATGGGCAAACTTAGACATTTTCATCTTTATAGTATACAAATAAAGAGAAATTAAGGGGACTGTTTACCTATTGTTACCTACAGCCAAACCCAACGCTTCTGAGCAGGGTTCATACTCAAATATGGGAAAAAAATTCCCTGAGTTTTCCAGAAAATATTAGCATCATATTACAAGAAACGCTCCTTTAGAGAGGAGAAAATAAATTTACTTCCACTGTATGATGTCATGTTATTGCCGATCGTGATAGAAATTCAAGTAGAAATCATTGTTTACATATGTATTTTCACAATACTTAATCATTTAAGGTTGTCCCTGATGAGTATGAACCTTGTCTGTGGGAAAATGTATGATTTATCCCCGCCCCTCCTTTTATTTTATTTTTATCTGTTTTCACTTACAAAAAAATTCAAACATTAAATATGCTCTTATATGCCAAAAATTTATTTTTACTTCCTTATACAAAGTATAAGGAATTATTTCAATTTTCAATTTTGTTTTGAAGCTGTAAAGGAAGAAGATTAAGTAAATTTTTTTCACTTTATGTTTCAAAATGAAATATATTTTTTTTAAAATAAGAAATTTAACAGTTGTAAATTTTCCGATTGTAAAAATGGAATTTAAAAAAATAATTATTATTACAAATTTCCCCCATAGAATAGCATGGAGTTTGGTCACTGGTGAGAGAGGAATTGTAAAAGGTAGAGCAAATAAGAAATAAAGAGGAGGAGAGGGAGATGAACAGTAGTTTAAACTAGGAATATGAACTTTGCTACTTTCTCTATTACTGTAAAAATTCCTGTTCTTGAATGATTTTGTCACTACACATTCCTTCAATGGTTTTTCAAATGGAATCGGATTTTATGAATAATTCATTTGTATGAAATAGGTCAATAGTTTCTCTCTTATGTTTATTTTACAATCCATCAATGTTTTCTTGTTTATAAAGAATATAGTATATAAATATGTATATTATAGTTGATTTCTTAAAAGAACATAATGAAAAAATTATTAGTTTGATTTGGTAACTGACATGTGCAGAGTCATTGAATGGGCTCTTCCCAGCGTAGTCTGCTCAATCACATGATGTTTGAATAACGTAAAATCGAATTCAATTAAATATTGTATTAACTGATCTAGCAATAAACATAGCTTGCTCTCGTGGAATGTTTATGTATTATAATTTGAAATTTTAAAATGTTTTCAGTTAATAAAGGTGTTAAAACAAGTTAATTAACTTAGCTACTGGTCTAAATGGCTTTACACTGTACAATAAGAATAGAAAATATGTTATTTCAGCAATCGCTACAGAGATGAAAGACTTCGTCTGCTGTTTGTTTTTCAAATATCATGTGACCTCTGACGTCAGGTGGGAAGAGCCCATTGGGTTAACATAACTGGTACATAAACACAGATCATTCATTTTCTACTGTCTGATACACATTCATTTTTCTGCAGCCCTCTTGACATTTTTTATTTTTTATTGTAACAAAGTTAAAATTCTAAAAGCAGTCTTTTAGATTTAATCAATGCTTTATAATCTGCATGTATTATTCTCCCTTCTAATCTGGAACTGTGTTGAATTCTAGTCTGTTTATTCATCTACTAGTCAGATCTGTTTTTATTTAAGAATATTTATTTAATTTTTTTTGTCATGTATATATTTTGGAAAAGTGCATCACTTCTCTGACAATCTTGTATGTGAAAAAAAACATTTTGATGCCTAGAAAACTTGTTTCTGTTACTATGTAGCATTCTTATCTGTCATTCCAAAGAAAGTTGAAAAAGTTTTCAGAACTTTTTGCCTTCATCTAGAATGGCTACTTTCTGCCCTGTATATTTCATTATTCCTCCCGTTTCTTTTTAATGATAGAAAAACAAAAAGTGTGAAATGCAGTCAGCTGATGGAGTTTCTGCCCTGCACCATGATCAGCTTCCATCTAGTTAATAAAAACAGTGTTTAAACAAATAATTGAAAATGTATAAATAAATGTTATAGTTGAATTTTTACTTGTTTGTTTTATTTACAAAGAAAGCTACAGATCTCAAAACTTACAATAAAACTCCAGAATTAAAGGCAAGATAAAATAAATAAAATTCTATTACCTGCTTATAATCATGATAGGAGGGGGTGGGGAGGTGATTTTTGAAGATCAACATTTAATTCTCTAAATATTACATTCTTTCATCAAAATTTTTTAAAGATATTTATTTCAGTAATGTTAGTCAAAAAGCAGATTACCAATAAAAACTAACTTTCCTGGCAATCACAAACTATCAAACCAATTTCTGTACAGAAAAATAATCCAATCCTTCATTTTGAAGATAAAAATGCTTTAATTTCAAACTTTTTTTTTTTTTTTTTGTATTTTAATGCCCATTTGCTTAGGTACTTCAGCTTTGTGATCATTACTATACTATACATGCACACGTGAAAGTTGACCCCCTTCTTAAAAGAAATTTTGTAAAGACTTTTTGTATATGCTCTGTAAAAATAAAAATGATTGAGAAATAATTTTACTTCTTTATAGGTTTTTAAGTCTCGTAAAGCAAGTTTAAAATGAGTACTGACATTTATTTTGTGATGGGAGAAAGATTGGATAACAAATGACTTCTGCAAAGCATTTAATTGCTAAGCACTAGTTGGACATAAGAAAAGAGGGGGGGGGGAGATAATCATATAAGCGAGTAATATTGAATAATTATATTTCTTTATACATTCTAGAGTCTCACAAAGCATGTTTAAAATGAAAATTAGTATTTATGTTGTGGATGGAAAAAGATTGGGAATCAGAAGGCTTCCGTGAAGCGATTGATTGTCAATAGTTAATGGGTTTTCTTTTTAGTAACGAATGATATTCACGACTTCTTAAAAAACGGAAGAAATTATTTTGATAGAAAAATAAGTCTTACTTTACTGCTCCTCAATCAAATTTTCACTCACGATCTATCGCTTTAAGGGGGAGCGTCAGTTTCTCGATAATCTACCTTTTCCCAAGAGATGGTGTTGTATTTCACTTGAGCGATAGTTTTCTGTTTCTGGTAAACTAGTTCTGTTGAGTACGTCATTTCCCCTTTTCCTGTGACGTCAAGTGAAGTACGCGAAAAAAAGAAAAAAAAAGGGGGGAAAAACAAGTGCGGTCATCCGAGAGTGTATATTAGTTCGGTTCATCCTCATTTTCAAGATTTTTTATATTTGTTTTGTATTAGCAGTCACATAAGCAGTTTGTACTGAAATGCGCTGTAGCTGTATAAGTGAAATAATTATAATAACTTTAATCACAAGTGAAATGTGTTAGAGGGCAATATAACACTTTAAATTACAAAAATTTTCAAGGTAAAATAATAAAATTGCTGTATAGATTTTTTGCATTTCAAATTTAAATTTATATTCTCTCAAACGGGAATTAATATTTATAGTGTACTTATTAATGAAAACACAGTGAGTGAAACATTTGTGAACCTCAACTATATCAATACATACAACTCACTGATATCAGTAGAACCTCGCCAATTTAGAATTTTAAGAACAAATTTTTCAACATAATGCGATAATTTATTATGGCAAATTAATTTATATTTGACCATGTTTCTATTTACTTCGATTCTTGTTTATTTGTGTGTCCAGTACAAATCTTGCAATCGATTTTTAACTAACTTCCCGACTAGCTAGATATTTGAAGCTTTCAAAATAGCTCAAAACACGGTGACAATACATTTTTTAAATATTTTTACCCAACTGTTTCGGGTCCCTGGTGCCCTCGACAGAGTTTATATGTTTCAACAGAAAATTTATTTAACTAACTTTCCGCCTAGCTAAGCTACACATTTGAAACTTTTAGAATAGCGCAAAACCCGATAACAATGCATTTTTTAAATACTTTTAGCCAATTGTTTCAGGTCTTTGCTGCCTTCGGTAGCATTTATATGATTCAACAATCGTATAACTTCCCGACTAGCTAGAAATTTGAAACTTTTAGAAAAATTCATAACACGATGACAATGCATTTTATTTTTAGTCAATTGTTTCGGATCCCTGCTGCCTTCGGTAACGTTTATATGATTCAACAATCATGAACTTCCCGGCTTGAAACTTTTTAAATAAATCAGAACACGATGACAATGCATTTTTTTAATTCTTTAAGCCGATTGTATCGGATCCCCGCTGCTTCGGTAGCGTTTATATGATTCAACAAAACTTCCCGATAGAGTCACCTGACCCGAACCCGACAAAAACATTTTCATTAACCCGAAACCCGACCAGAACCCGACAAAAAAATTTTCATCAACCCGAAAACCAACCCGAACCCGCAACAGAGAACTTTTTGCGACCCGAACCCGACCCGAAACCCGAAAAATAAATCAACATTACTTATTCATTTAAAAACCATGCAAAACAAGGTAAAATGATATAACATGACATAAAATAAAGTAAATTTTCACTGTCACACAGTTGGTAAATTAAAAAAAGAAAAAAACTAGTATGTTGTGGCCACCACAAGATATTCTTCTATATTTTTCTGTCAAATTCACTAAGTGCGAATAATTTATTAAAACTATGATTAAAAATATTTAACATGATGAATGCAAATAATTTCATCTTAGGGAAATCTAACACTAAATATCTAAAGAGAGACAGTTTTATCGTCTATAAATAACATCTTAAAGTAGTATGTTGTGTCCACCACATGACTTTCTTCTATATTTTCCTATACAAATTCACTCAGCAAAAAACTTTATTAAAATTAATATTTAAAAAAAATATATTTCATGATAATGCAGTCGATTTCCATATTAGAGAAGAAGTATAACACTAAATGTCCAAAAAAGTCAATTTTATCCTGAATATTATTATTATTATTGTTAAAAATGAAAAAATCAATAACTTTATTTCAAATTATCGCAGATCGATCGTTCAACTATTCGTTTTAAAGGTATTGACGAGCTCTTTTGAAAAATACCCATCATGAAAATTTACTCCCCTCGAGGGAGGGACTTGCCCCCAAGGGGTAAGACGAGGCCCCTACATACATTTTTTTTTTTTTTCCCACAGTTGAATACCTGTATTACAAATAATTCTTTTAAATTTCATAATGATTATTAAAAATATTTATACAAAATTTTTGCGCATTTATACAAAATTTTGTCCTATACCACCAGGTTAAAAATTTAGAAAAAGCGGGATGGCAACGCAACCTGTTGGACAGTTTTTACCAAAAGTTGATAGGCACTAATTTATGTCAAGATGTAACTACATACCAATTTGTATTAAATTCTCTGCAGCAATTCCTGAGATACAATTGCTACAATAATTTTGTCACACACACACAGAGACAGACAAACTGACGTTTTCTAAAAATGGTCAAATCGTGTTATACAACTCTCAAAACGTGTAAATTCATAAAAAATCCGAGGTCGAAAATTTTTACGAATCCAATATTTTCTTCTATTGAATATAAAAGAAAGTAAAAATTAAAAATGTATTTTTATAATGGTTATCTCACATATCAAGTTTTGTACAGTTATATGACATAGAAGTTGAGATATAGCCATCCCGTTATCGATGGAATTTGCAGAATAGCAGCGCCACCTATTGGACGACAAGCATTCAAACTGAATCAGCATAATGTCTCATAATCGCCTTCTCACATATTAAGTTTTGTTTGATGATACGCAGTAGAACCTGAGATATAGCTTTCCTTGTAATTGTGGAAATCGCTGTGTAGCAGCGCCACCTGTTGAGCAATTTACACCAAAAGTTGGCAAGCGCTAATATATGTAAAAGTGCACCTACATACAAATTTATATGCAATTCTCTGCATAGCCTTTCTTTAAATTGCGGAAATCACTGTATAGCAATGCCACTTGTTGGCTGATAGGCATTCAAATTGAATCAGCGAAATATCTCATATTGGTCTTCTCACATATCAAATTTTGTTGGATTATACCCAATGAAACCTGAGATATAGCCTCCCTGAAAATGCAGAAATCGCTGTATAGCAGCGCCACCTCTCGAGCGGTTGATACCAAAAATTGATAGGCACTAATTTAGGTCAAGGTGCATCTACATATGAATTTAAATGAGAGTCTGAACAGTAGTTCCAACGATACAGCTGCCACAAAATGTTTGTTACACCCAACACAGACGGACAGACAGACATTTTCTAAAAATGGTCAAATCATGGTCTAGACCTCTCAAAACCTGTAAATCCGTCGAAAACCGGAAGTCGAAAATTTTTACGAGTCCAATACTTTCTTCGATTGAATACAGAAGAAAGTGAAAAAAAAAAAATTAAAATGTAATTACTGATTGTATTGAGTTAAAAATTAAAAAATCTAAAAAAAAAATGTTTAATAATAATGTTTAAACATTTATGTGAGTTGTGAACTTCAAGATTGCAAAAATGTACTTCAAATTCAGCGTTACTTACTAGTTCGTTGTTTTATGCTTATATTCTGAAAAAAAAAAAAAAAAAAAAAAATGTATATTTATTTATTGCTTTTGTTCGACGTGAATGTTTATAATTATTTGGGACATCTGCTTTCCCACAATCACTTTCAATATTCACATGATCAGCAAATTATCTTTCTGCAGTGGCAATTTTCGTGTTTTGTTTATTTGTTCAAGAGAAGAATAATATTATTATTATGCCTTGATGGAATCCGTTTCCTAAATGTGTTTATTTTACATTACTTTTACTTTCTTCTGTATTCAATTGAAGAAAGTATTGGAATCGTAAAAATTTTCAGCTTCCGTTTTTTGATAGATTTACACGTTTTGCGGATTCCAGAACACAATTTGACTAGGTATTTTTGGAAAATATGTGTCTGTCTGTCTGTGTGTGTGCGTGAAAAAAAAAGAAAAATCTTGTGGCGACTGTATCTTATTGCAGATAACTGCATATAAATTTATATGCTGATGTATATTGACCTAAATTAGTTCCTATCAACCTTTGGTGTCAATTTCTCAACAAATGGCGCTGCTGAACCGCGGTTTTCACAATTTCAGGAAAGGCTATATCTCAGGAACTGCTACACGATTTTACGTATAAATCTATATGCAGATACACTTGATACACTTTGACATAAGTTAGTGCCTACCAACTTTTGTGTCAATTGCTCAACAGGTGGTGCTGTTATACGTCGACTTTCGCATTTTCAGGGAAGGCTATATCTCAGGTTCTGTTGTGCATAATCAAACAAAACTTGACACGTATCAGTGTAGCCATTACATGACATTACGCTGATTCAGTTTGGAAGCATATCAGCGTATAAGTGGCGCTGCTATACTGCAATTTTCCCTGAGAACGGAATGTGGCTACATCTCAACTTCTATGACATATAACGGTACGAAACCCGATGTATGTGGTAACCATTATGAAGACGCATTTTTTAAGACTTTATTTATAGAGAATTAAACTGTCTTTCTTTTCTTATATTTAGTGTTAGTTTTTTATAAAATGAAAATCATTCATTATGGTAGATAATTTTAATAAATAATATTTTTAAGAAAATATTTTTACTGAGCGAATTCCTATAGGAAAATATAGAAGAAAATTTGAGGTGCTCACAGTATACTAGCTTTAAATGAAATCACAACAAGTATTTCTTCTATATTTGATGTATATACAAGTATAAATGGAGGAAAATTCAAAATTCCGTTCACATAAAAGCGAGGATTGAATTTCATTAAAAGTAAAGGTATTAGAAAAAAAAAATAGTATGTTGTGCCCACCAGAAGACTTTCTTCTATATTTTGTAATACAAATTCACTCAGTACTGATAATTTATTAAAGCTATTATTTATTAAAATTACCTACCATAATGAATGCAGACGATTTTCATCTTAGAGAAAAGTTACACTAAAAGTACAAAGAAAGACAGTTTTATTCTCTATAAATAATATATTAAAAAATGCGTTATGATAATGGTTATCGCACTTATCAAATTTTGTGCAGCTATACACCATGGAAGTTGCGATATAGCTTTTCCGTTCTCGGGGAAAATTGCAGTACAGCAGCGCCACCTTATGGCCGATATGCATCCAAATTGAATTAGCATAATGTCTGATGATAATGGTCTTTTCACATATCAATTTTATTTTAATTATACACAATAGAACCTGAGATATCTCTTTCCTTTAAATTATGGAAATCGTTGTATAAAACCGCCACCTATTGAATTATTGGTACCAAAAGTGGATAGACAAAAATTTATATCATGGTACATCCATATATAAATTTATGTGCAATTTTGTGTAGTAGATCCTGAAATAAAGTATTTCCTTGAACTGCGGAAATCACTGTATAGCAGCGCCACCTTTTGAGAAATTGACATAAAAAGTTGATAGGGACTAGGTTATGTTAAGGTGCATCTACATATAAATTTATATGCAATTCTCTGCAGTAGTTCCTGACTCTCAAAACATGCAAATTCATCAAAAACCGGAAGTTGAAAATTTTTACGAATCTAATAATTTCTTCTACTGAATATAGAAGAAAGTGAAAAAAAAAAAAAAAAAAAACTTGTAAACTGCGCAATTTCCCTTAAATTGTGGAAATCACTGTATAGCAGCGCTATCTGTTGAGCGATGGGCACCAAAAGTTGATAGGCACTAATTTATGTCAAGGTGCATTTATTTATAAATTTATATGCAATTATGTGCAGTAGTTCCAGAGTCGCCACAAAATTTCTGTCACACACATACAGAGACGCAGACTGATATTTTCTGGAAATAGTCAAATCGTGTTCTGGACTCTCAAAACATGCAAATTCCTCAAAAACTGGAAGTTGAAAATTTTTACGAATCTAATACATTCTTCTACTAAATATAGAAGAAAGTTAAAAAAAAAAAACTTGTAAACTGCGAAATCTTTTGAATTTCCAGAATGTAAATGCGAGGTTATACTGTATTTGTATTTCTTTAATATATACATTAACAACAGTAAAGAAAGATTTATAATACTTTTCTAATTTTCATACAATTTCTACAAAAGATACATATTAGTTCCGTTAAAGAAAAGAATACAGATTCAGATACAAATACGGATCTATTTTTCTGGCGGATACGAATAGGGAGCTCCGGTACATGTCTGCCCACCAGCCACCGAGCGGTTCTGCGCTCAAAGCTGGTAGATGGAAGCTGTCGGGTTCGATCCCAGGTCGCGCTCATCGACCTAGCCTTTCGGAGTTTACCATGGTTTCCTTCGAAACACGCGTAAATACGGGCTAGGACCGCTTAGAAAGACCCAAACGGAGGGCATTCCCTCTATAGGCCTAGGACACATCTGGTGTCAATCCCCTATAGGCCTAGGACACATCTGGAGTCAATCGGCCTTAAATCCTCCAACCAAACAACCAACCGATACATGTCTAGTATGTACAGAATGTTTAAATTAGTTACATAGTTGTAAACATGCCTATAAAATGTTTATAATTGTAAAAAATATTTTGAAAGGTGTTCTCAAGTCGACCCGACTTATTGAAAACCAAACCCGACCCGAACCCGACCCGCGCGAAAAAAAGATCAGTCAACCCGACCTGCAAGAGAAAAAATTCTGTCAACGCGGGTCGGGTTCGGGTAAAATCGGGTTACCCGATCCGATGCAGGACTCTAGTTTGGGAATTCAAAAGTTGTTTCAATGCCACTTATTCGAAAAGCTGATAAAAGTGAGAAAGCTTGATATCCCTCTTTCAGTTCTTGCTAAACTTTATGAATGTGGGGAGGGAGAATATAATGTAGGAAGTGCGTTCTTGTTTTTCTTCTTTTGTCTATTTTTCGGAGAACTGGAAGAGGGGAAAAAGTTCGATGTGAAAAGGCGACGTATTCTATCTTCAGAAAATCATTTGAGCGATATTCCGAGATTTTATTTCATTTATTTTTCATGTTTGAAAGCTAATTTTAGATGCACAGAACATAAAAAAAAAAAATCTGGTGTGAAACAACCACACGACTTCCATTACCCGCTATTACATGTATTATATACATTTTTGAGAGATAATGTGATCAGAAAACATAAAAGGGACCTAAAGAGAAAATCGTTAGAGCCGTTTTTGAGATACCAACTTTTACAAAAAATCAATTATTGACCGGAAAAAAATAATTACACACAAAAGAATATTTAAAAGTGAGTTAAAATGGCGAGTTTGAAAAAAAAATCGTACAACCGTTTTTAAAGGAACGCCTTTGCGAGGCCTGAACTTGAGCTATTTATACAGGACGCCTATCAATTTTCCTGAACTAACCAACTATATCATTCGAAAGGACATCTAATAGAGTGTTTATATAGCAAGTTTGAAGAAAATCGTTAGAGCCGTTTTTGAGATACGGACTTACGGTCCCACTTCCGGTTTCCGATGTCCCACTTCCGGTTAAACTCAATTATTGACAGGAAAACAATAATTACATACAAAAGCATACTTAAAAGTGAGTTAAAATGGCGAGTTTGAAAAAAATCCGTACAACCGTTTTTAAAGGAACGCCTTTGCGAGGCCTGAAATTGAGCTATTTATATATGCCGCCTATCAATTTTCCTGAACTAACCAACTATATCATTCGAAAGGACATCTAATAGAGTGTTTATATAGCAAGCTTGAAGAAAATCGTTAGAGCCGTTTTTGAGATACGAACTTACGGTCCCACTTCCGGTTTCCGATGTCCCACTTCCGGTTTTTCAATTTTCACCAAAATTTGGAAATTTCATCTGTACACCAGACGTATTTCAATTCTAAAGTTTCGTAGATCTATCTTTATTAGTTTCTGAGCTATAATAGCCAGAAGATTCTCCACATACATACATACATACACACTGATCAATTGCCAAAAACCACTTTTTTGGACTCAGGGGACCTTAAAACGTGTAAATCAGGTGAAAACCCGATATCGAATTTTCAGACCGAATACAATACTTCCATTACCTACGGTAGTAGGGTAATGGAAGTAAAAAGGGAAGTGATCTCGCATTGGATCTAAAACGCTTACCATAACGGTATACAGGAGAATTAAAATGATTGTTGTAAATTATGTATTCGTATCCCGCTCAAAAATATCTTATAAATAATTGTGTGACACCGCTAGTTTACTTTATTTTATAATTAGAATATTACTGGATGGGTTTGAAAAATATTTCATAAAATATTATTCTAAAATAAAAAAATATAAATTATGTCATTTGATTTATTTATTAATCACTATTATTTATTTATTTATTTATTTTGGGGGGCGGAGAGAACGGCAGTTTGCGTCTAGTGTTTGTTTATTTTACAAACAAAAATTTCTTTTCCGGGTTCGAGCTGATGAAAATTTCTGTGTTGAGTTTGACTTGGGTTTCAGGTTGACTTCAAATTTTATTACAATATGAATATTTTATTTTCGAAATCTTTATTTTAGAAATATGTACCGTGTAAGATAATTAGTTTTGATATTTATCGTATATATATACATATACACGCACACATTTACTTAATCCTAATTTGTTAATTTTATAATGGTCGGTTTTGTATTTTATATTTCCTGCAATTACACAGTTTGTCATGGAGGATGGTTTTGGTTCTTTCTAATCTTTAAACTCATATATATATATATATATATATATATATATATATATATAAATTCTTTTCAATAAATTTATATATATGTACACACATACACATAAATGCATAAATTCATTTTGGTTCTTCAGCATTGCGGCGGCTTTTTATCATCTGTCTTTTTACATCTTACAACTTTGTTACCATACATATGAACAATAATCCGAAAATCTCGTCAATTCAATGATTTGAAATTTTCGACTTCCTAACATTTTTTTTTACTTTTAGGAAAAAAAAATGTTTTTTATTACCATTCCTAGTACATATACACCAATAAAAAACAGATTACTATGCATTTGTTGTATCAAACAACAGAAAATAAAAGATTTGGAAATTCTGTTTTTTATCAATTTCAAATTTCTTAGAAAAAAATTTATAGAGTTTCTTTTTCTTTTTTTCAAGGAAATTTGTCATATTTGCTATTTTGGATTATGATGTACGATTCTATTAATATATATACAAGGCGCGCAATTTCCACTCGCCAGCTCGCCATTGGCGAGTGGAATTTTTGCTGTGGCGAGTAAAAATTTGGTCTAGTTATAGATACAATTCTTACACGATACGGTAACAGAAAACATTCTTTTTATAGATTTAAATATGGCAAAATCTTGCCATCTTATAACCTCATATTTAACCTCTCCTTTTTAGATTCTCGGAGACCCGAGTCTCTGTGTGCGCTGCCCGAGATCGCGCCAGCTTGGAAAAGGAAAAATGCTTGGTGTATACATAAAAGTTTTGATATCTTCGGCAGTTTCGTTTCTTACTCTGTTATTTCTCCAAGTAGAGTGAGAATAGACGAATGGAAAGCCTCTTTGTCCGTCGCCCACTATCCGAGAAAAGCTGTATTATGATTAAAAGAAAAAAAAAAAAAAAAGAGTTCATATTATCAAGTTTTTTACTAAAACGTCAATGATATGCTCATGTAATGATTTGTAAGCAACGATTTTATCGAAAAAGTTATTCCGAAATGTCCATTTCAAATGACAACAATGAACAAGTTATAAAAACATCGACATTCTGTCTAATTACAAAAATAAAATGGACGAAAAAAACATTTCTAATATTAAATGTTAAGTAAATAAATAGATAAATAAGAAAGCTTAATCTTAATTAAAGTCGCTGCAATAGTCAAGAAAAACAACGTAATAAGCTCAGTTGATATTTTCTACTGAAACTAAAACTCAACTCAAAACATAAGCGCTCTTTTTACCGGAACTAAAGCAGACGGCTTAGGGTTACTGTAACATTAAAAATATCTGTCATTCTGCTGCAGTATGCCATGATTAAAATCAGTCATAGATTATATTAAAAGTATTTTCTGTAGGATATTTCGGTATCATATTGCTCTACACATATCCCTTATACAGCTATTTATAAGAATATGACATAAAATTATGAGAAAAATTTAAAAAATGACAAAAATAAAAGCTTTTCAATAAATAGGAGAAACGATTCGAAATAGCAACGCCATCTATTAATAGCTAAAAGAAACAACATGAAATTTTTCGAAAAAATGCAATTTTTGAAAAATTAAAATTTAAAAAAGATTGAGAACACATCTCGTTTTAAAAATTATATCGTCTGAGAGATAAAAGTTATATCTAACGCCAAAAAAAATTT
Organism: Salticus scenicus; assembly: GCA_963930645.1. NCBI lineage: Eukaryota > Metazoa > Arthropoda > Arachnida > Araneae > Salticidae > Salticus > Salticus scenicus. The sequence continues at coordinate 57,586,961 of OZ005652.1, read as the reverse complement.
TCAAACAAATTAATTGCATTAACAGTGCACGGGATTGATTTTAGAATTTTAGCATTAGTAATCTAGAAAAGCCGTAACTGACGATCCCCCTTAAATGTAAACAAACTTCGTTTCTGTCTGAGCTTATTACTAAATCATGTACATGCCCTTTCCTTTGATTTGCTAATGCTTAATGACATCATAACAGGCGAACACCAGTGAACCATGGAGCATAGATCTGACCATTGAGTTTGTTTCATTTTTTGAGTGGTCGCCGCAGATGTCAGCAGGTGGCGTCAGATGAGTATTGTGCTGTCGCTCTCTGATTCGCTGAAAAGGAGGGTGTGTAGAACGTTTTTGAATATGAAATTAACTTTTGCTATTTAAGATGTGAAGGTAGCATTACTTGTGGCTTGCATTTATATTATTTTTTTTAAGTTGATGCTTGGCGTTTGCTTCGGCAACGCTTTTACTTTTAGTAATGAAGTTCTTTTCGCCATGAAAAGGATGTAGTTTTTTTCTAGTTTAAATATCATTAATGTATCATGCTGGCAGTTTAATTCTCTGAACCAGTAGTTTGCTTTAGATAAGTAATTTAATGAAGTTTTTTTTTTTTTTTAATCTCTATGAAGCAGCTTCCCTCTAAGTTTGAATATTAATGTTTGTTTATTAATTTTTGAATTTTCTTCTGTTAAGTTTAAATTATGTTTTTTATATACACTTATGTTAAGTTTTATTGTTAATAAACTTCGTTATGTTTTTAAAACTTTCTGTCATCACTTTAAACATAATTTTACATACATATTATTGGTTTCTCCAACTTTCATAGACATCAGATGATAAATGACAGCTTCCAATGCTTTCTATCTGCTTAATATTATACATGCTAGATTTAGGTTTTTAAAACCTATTAGATTTAATATCGGAAGCCGGAAGATTAACTTAAAAATCGGAAAAGTTAGAAGCTATGAATAAAAGTGAAAACAAATAAAAAAATGTCAAGTTTGGAAAATCGGAGTTTTCCAATAATTTTCAGATTAATGGAGCACGCTGATAAAAATCGGAGTACTTGGCAGCTATGCATCAAGAATGAGAGCATGCTGTATTGACTGGTGGTTAAGACTTGAGACAATAATCATCACTCATATGAATCTTTAACTCTTGAATTATAACTCAGATGTGTCCCAAACATCCTACTTCACTGGCTAAACGCCAGAGCTCAACTTGCTGCAAAAAAAAAAAAAAAAAAAATGTTCTGTCACTCATATTGGCATGGAAGCCCAAAAAGCACAGATTCTCCCGAGGATATCCTCAGGATGATATGACATCCCATGAACATCTTTAGGGTGTACTAGGGATCAGTTTGCTGTTAGGGAAAGGTTGGCTGAGTGAGTAAAAATGAAGAGGGGAGTGCTCGAGTGCATGACCGTAATATTTTAAGTTTCTTTCTTCTCCCAAAGATTTAATATAAGTTTTGCATAGTCTTCCAGCTAATAAAAATAATTCACTGATCATATTTTTCTTCATGATTTTGGTTGACTACCTGTGAGATAAAACCAAATTGAAGTTAATTTTCTTTCCGTACTCATACAGAAACTCTGTACAATATATATAGTTGCTTGGCTTCTACTATGCTTAATAGATCATCATTATTATATATATAAATTCAAAGAAATATATACGCATGATGTTTGGAATGGTTGCAGTCATTGTCTCAATAACGATACTGGATTAATTCACAGAAACATCTTTATTAAAGCAAAGTTGATGACTGAGGATGGTCTAAATAAGAATATTATACTTCAATCTGGCTGAGTTTCGTAGCAAGCGCCAATAGACAACAGGGAATAATGTTCTACAATCTTTTCAGAACCTACCATATTTTTGGAATGGAAAGCCCAGAGAGTCCTTTAGCAATTGAGGTCTGTAGAAAAAATGTTCCAGTTATTTGTGTTTATGAATCATGTTGCCAAAATATGGACTCCTGATCCTGATTGGTTTAGAACTTTCCTGCGACTCACTAAAGAATGTCTGGGGTTAATTTTTATGTAAGATGCAGCCGCACTTAATTGAAGATCGAGCTGATCTTGCAAAAACTATCTTAAAGTTTTATCATTTTCTAATTTTTATGCATTGAAATCGTATGCCATGAAACAAAATTAAAGGAAACTATGGATTACTAGCAATTTATAATTTTAAATAGCAACTTCTAAACTTTTAAAAAGGGTTTTTCTTTAAGCAAATGTAACTATTTTTTGTATCATTTCATACATCTATCTCCATTGAGTTTTTGTGATTTAAAATTTTATTTTGTAGCATAATACAATAATCAGTAATTAAGATTCTTAGCAAGAGATGTCATTGTATGTGTTGTGTTCTCAGGCAAACGTCAGTTCTCTGCTAGCCGTCATGTAAGTAGGCTGTGTTTTACAATGAATAAATTCATAATCTTATCTTATTGACCGTACTTGGCTGTTAGTCATCATTAAGCTAACCCAAATTATAACACATATTTCATTGTAAAAAATCTTGTGACATGTTTTATTTATAACACTAGGGGGCTCTGCCCCCTGCTCGCTCCGCTCACCAACCCCCGAGGAAGGCTTCGCCTCCCCCCGACTCGCTTCGCTCATTAATCCCTGCAGGATTCTACCCGACTATTCACAACTTTGCCTTTCATTGAATTGGAATATTAATAATACATAACACAAGAGAGTTGAACAATATTATAGAAATCCACCATATTTGGTATTGCATTGAAATACACAATATTTAATATTATATCGTTTATAATATGTCAAAAATCTGTTATAATGTTCGACAATTTAATAACAATTTGCCATTATTTTGAGAGAGAACATAAAATAAACAACCATAGCACTAATTATTTACAACAGAGAGAAATTCTTGACATCTAAATCATTTAGCGTTATAACTTTAGAATATGATCGACTTGTTAAATTTTTGTCACTGTTTGACGATAAATTTTTTGGGTGTTATTGCTTGATTAAAGAAATTATGAACTTATTTTTTCTAATGCCAGTATTTTTTTTACTATTGAATTTTTTTTAGTTAATTTAGGACAATATGTAATACTCTGCATTTATTTCCAGTTTACAGCAAGGTTTAAAATTGTGCTTCCAACACTAAAGATGCAACTTTTTAAAGTGCATTTTTTCTAGAATATGATTTAGTCAGGTTGAAGATAAATATCTTATGTGATTAATGCAATTATTTTAAAAATTTCATTAGTAGTACGACAAGACAATTTCTTTCAGATAGCGATTTTGCATTGTCGCCACTATTGTATTACACCATGAATTTGCCAAGATGCCTGTCAATATCTGATTTTACCATTTAATTTCTTAAACTGTATTAAATACTAAGGAACAACTTTAGTATATCCCCACAACGATATTTGGCGAATTTTTGTTGGCGATTATGGCTAAATCATTAATGATACAATCATAATCTAAATCATAAATTATAAAACATAAAATCATAAATCCAAAATAAACAACATATAGGCTGCCATATTATATCGCAAACAGTCCAGAACGACATCGTTATCGTTCAAAACGATGCCAAAGAAAAATCGCCAAATTCAGCTGTAGGGATATACTAAAGTTATACCAATACTAAGTAAAATCGGGGGGGGGGGGAAAAAAAAATCGCATTTTTTGAAATCTACTGATAAGTGAAAAATTCATCCTTGATTGTATTGTAAAAATGAATTGCCAGTTTGAAGTATTCGAGATAGACCATCACCATTCATAAATTGGATGACTTTTGAATATTTGTTGACAATATTTTCTGAATAAGTGTTGATGATGGCTCCTGAATACTTGTTGGCGATATCTACTGGATATATATTGATCATGACATCTTAATAGTTGTTGGAAATATCTCCTGAACTTGTGTTGATTTTGGTCTGAATATTTGTTGGCTACATCCTCTGGATATGTACTGATTACACCTTGATTTTTTTTACATATATATTATGTAATATTAAATTTAGAAAATAAAAAATGAGCGTGGAGAAGGAAATTTAATGATATTGGATAATTTAATTTAATTTATAAAGACATCAATGGTACAGGAAAAACTACTTCAGCCATTTTCTTTCTAATAATGAACAGAACGAAAAACGGATATTTTACCTGGAGATATTTTGTATATTTAGACCAAATAAAAAATTTTCTTTTTTTCCCTCGTGAATTAAGTTGAAAAATATTTAAAATAAAATTGAAAAAAGTCGTTCTAAAACAATGATACAGTTTAACCTCTTGGCGAAATTTTAAATTTGGCACCGAAGTAGCTTAGACGTTTCTCGCGAAAATCTTGACATGCATAATTGCTATAGATAATTTAAGTCATCGTCAAAATAAATGAAAAATTTAAAATCAGCCAATGAGGTCCTGTATTAGCTGTAACTACAATATTTTAGCAATGCAGTTACTATATTCCTTTATACAGAAAAAAAAAAATGTCCTGTTGTACTAAATTCTGTTTTTGGCAAAGTTTTATATCAATGCTTAAAAAACAAAAATAGGTTGCAAATTTTATTATTATCATTATTATTGCACCATTTTATAATTTATCTCTATAGGAAGGCATGGCTAGAGTTAAAATGGCTATTGTGGTTGCGTAAATGAATTCCTTGGTGAAAAACGTACGAGCTTCATTTCTAAATTTTAAAAATCGCTAAATTGGTCATAGTAAAGATCTATCCTATTAAATATGTTTTGAGTTAAAAATCTAAATCTTTATATAAACTAATATTAATTTTTATCTCATAAATTCCATTTTAAAAATGTCTGCGCTTAGTCTCTAACTCTATACCAATAATTGTTTAACATAATCATGGTATTCATTACTAAATCTTTTTCGCCTAACGTTAAAATAAAGAAACAACTTCAGTATATCCCCACAACGATATTTGGCGATTTTTTGTTGGCGATTATGGTTAAATCATAATCTAAATAATAAAATCATAATCTAAATCATAAAACATAAAATCATAAATCCAAAATAAACAACATATAGGCTGCCATATTATATCGCAAACAGTCCAGAACGACATCGTTATCGTTCAAAACGGCACCAAAGAAAAATCGCCAAATTCAGCTGTGGGGATATACTGAAGTTATACCATAATATAAACTAAAATAAAAATATAAACTAATTTTCGTTTCATCTTTATTTAAATTTTGCATAATATTTTTAAAATATCGGTTATTTTTAAATGTTTTGCTATTCTAAATATTTTTTTCTTCTCTCGAGCATCTCAAAGATGCCAATTATTCAATTTTTCTTATTTACACCATTTATCACATTTTAATTTTCCTGAGGAAAGTGACGTCAGAGACACAGAAAAAAACGTCATAAGAGAAACTTTTCCCTCCGGTGGCAAAGAGAGTACCTTTATAAATCGGCGTTTTTACTTAATAACTTCGTTAATTAAAATAATAGAAATTTGTAAGCAGCTGAAATGCCTTCCTTGTAGCAGTCGGAATACACTGATATATCTCATGAGGCGGAGAACCCTGCCCTGCACGAGAAGTTGCTGTCGCAGACAAAAAAAAATTGACGCCAGCGACAGTTACTTTTTTTTAATATATAGAGAAAACATTTATATAGAAAGATGAATAATTTTTACTTCTTTATACAAAATATAAGGAAGTATTGTACTTCCGATTTGCAAAATGGATTTTATATCTCGCATAGCTCAAAAACAAATCATCGTACAATGTTGCAAATTTATATGTGTGACTGTCATGATGTCTAATTGTACACCTGCAAGTTTCGTCTTAATACGAGTTCTTCTTTTAGAGATATCAGCAACTTTACATGATTTTTCGTGACGTCTGTATGTGTGTATGCCTCTCAGATAACTCAAAATCAGTTAGACGTAGAATGTTGCAAATTGATATATAAGTTTGTTATAAACATCTTTCATCTAGTTGTGCATCTCCCTTTTTGGTCTTTCTACGACATTTCATTTTGGAGATATTTACAAAAATTATATTCATAATGACCAAATATACAAAAGTTTTGGCCATTATATATGAGTTACCATCATAGAGATTTCAAAATAAGCTAATGATAGAGCTTGTAATGATATTATTATGAAAGTTGCCGACATTTTTGTGTGTAGAAAGTAATTTGTAAAGACATGAGCAGGTTTTAGTCGACAAATGCATTTTATTTAATGAATATTCAGCCTGTAATGATATTTTTATGAAAGTTGCAAACTTTTGCGTATAGAAAGTAATACTTAAAGACATAGAAAGGTTCTACTCGACAAATGCACTTTTATGAATATTCAGCACATAATGATATTATGAAAGTTACTGACGTTTTCGAGAGTAGAAAGCAATTCTTAATATATAAGCAGGTTCTAGTTGACAAATCCACTTAATTTTGTTTTAGTCTTGTTTGTCATTTAAAGAATTTTTGAAGATTTTAGTTCAGCGCTATAAACAAATGAATTTTTCCGGAAAATTCCAGAATTCTGTTCTTATTGAAGTAAGAGCTTCCAAACTTTGGCAACCCTAAACTACAAATTTCCACCAAATTCGGTTGCCAAGTTGCTAAATTGGTGTTGGCTACAAACTTGCTGACTTGGTGAGATTAACGATCAAATTTGGCAGCAAATATTGTTTCAGGATAGCCAGAATTAGTAAATCCTTTCTCAATTTTAAACAAATTGTTTCGGTAAAATGTATAGTTTTTCACCTCTAATTTTTGGCAAGGAGAACAAAAGTAGGCCATCTATACTCAAATGATTTTCATTAAACTCTAAGCTGTGAATTTGCGAATGAGAGGATTCAGTACCAAGCCATTCCTGAGAAAACTTTTTTTTTTTTTTTTTTTTTGATTGGAACCTGCCTGTTTATTTACGAATCAGTTACCTCACACAAAAATGTCAATGTTTTCCAATGGGTGTATAAGGAATTCATGTGGTGTCCACATCAGATTTTTTTTATATATACTGAGCAAAATTATGCCCAGGCCAGGAATCTATTTGAAGACCTTTAGTTTATCATTCAATGCTTTGAATCGCCCAGTTTTGGCATGGTAAGTCAAAGGTTTCAGTTCTGGACATTTTTTTTCCCTTGGCATAAATTTCATTAATCAAGGCAGTTTGTGTTCCAGTACTTGTTCAACCAGGATTTATTAATTCATAAAAATTATTAGAAAAGAATCACAAATATTGTGGTGAAAAAAATACCAGGACTGCCGTTCAATTTTCTACTCAAATATTCAGTTTAACAACTCATTTTGTGAAAATTTTATTCCTAACCCAAAAGTGTCTAAAGTCTGTTGGTTACAAATTAAAAATTTCACTTTTCAAGCATAACAATTAAATACACTCATGGACAAAAAAATTAGCGCATCAAGAAATAATTGCGGGATCGTAACGAAACTTGGCATGAAGGTACATGTCGGGGAGATATGCAAATGATTAGAAATGCAGCATAATTGTGCATTACGTATAGCCAGTAGAGGGTGTTTAACGTCATTCTCTGTGGAGCATAAAAAAGGTAACCAAATCTTATTTGAGTGTGCTGAATCGTTTACAAAGGAAGAGCTGAGGTAGACATGCCATTACGTCGTTTTCGAAGGCAATATGAGCAGCTGTCGCAGTTTGAGAGGAGGAGAATCATCGGCATGATGGAAGCTGGGTGGTCAGCTAGGCGAGTAGCTCATCAATTAGGCCGCTCTGATTGTGTTGTGAGGAGGTGTTGGGACCAGTGGACCCGAGAGATGTCATGTACACGAAGACCAGGCTCAGGACGCCCTCCACAGACCGCCACATCGTAAGAAATGCATGCATACAGCCAACTGCTTCATCAGCCGCCATCCAGGCACATGTAGCACCTTCACTAGGGGCCCCTGTGTCTTCTCGAACCATACGAAGGTGCCTGGCTGAAGGACATTTGGTATCGCGACGCCTATTACGTGTGCTGCCCATGACTCCCACCCATCGACTCCTCCGTTTGGAGTTTTGCCGTGCACAAGGAAACTGGACTGCAGCAGATTGGAACCAGGTTGTCTTTAGCGACGAATCCAGATTCAATCTCAGCAGTGATGACAATCGTGTTCGTGTGTGGAGAAGCCGTGGTGAACGCCTCAATCCTGCCTTTGCTTTACAGCGACACACTGCTCCCACAGCTGGTGTGATGGTATGGGGTGCCATTGCCTACAATACACGGTCACCCCTAGTATTGATCCATGGCACCATGACAGCCCAGCAGTATGTCCATGACATCCTGCAACCACATGTGTTACCACTCATGCAACGGCTCCCAGGAGCCATTTTTCAACAAGACAATGCTCGGCCTCACACAGCAAGGCTGTCACAAGACTGTCTCCGCACTGTTACTACCCTTCCTTGGCCTGCCCGATCCCCAGATTTGTCTCCAATCGAGCATATCTGGGATCATTTGGGACGGCGAGTTGGGCATCCCACGAGTTTGAACGAACTAGAGGCAAGGTTACAGCAAATATGGAACGAAATGTCTCAAGACATCATACAGAACTTGTATGCCTCAATGCCTGATCGTATCGCATTGTACATTCGCGCTAGAGGGGGTCCAACAGGGTATTAAATCCTCCGTTCTTTTGACTTTTTCTCTGAAATAAATTATCCTTTTTCTTTGATTTTCTAATCATTTACTTATATCAAAGTAGTCATTACATATGTAAAATTTCGTTTCATTTTGACGACTCCTTCTTGATGTGCTAATTTTTTTGTCCATGAGTGTGTATGTTTCTCTGGAATAATTAGTTAAATTAATATAAAGGATATGCATTTATTAACAGCTAGTACATTTAAAAAAAAAAAAAAATTATAATGTATTTTAAAACAACTTAAATATTTTTTAAGAGCATATAGATATTTACATAATAGATACAAGTGATTTTTTTTTTATAATTCAGTGATGCCCCCTTTTAAGCATGGACTAAAGTATTAACTTCAAAATTTTATTCTTTAAAACATTTTAAAGCTATTGCACCTTTAAATTTTTACACCAAAAACAAAATGCAGCCCTTTAAACACTTTTAGAAAAAGCAGCACTGAGAGGAATGTCCATAAATTTCTTTGTTCCCTTCTGCTTCATTTGCAGTTTAATTGTCTGAACAATATTGCTACTTCCTTCTCTTTTCAAGCCTACAGGATCCTCAATATTTTCTGTAGTGATATGAACTAGACATCCTTTTTTAATCAGTTCTTTTTCATGTGCTGCTGCTAGTTGATTAATCACACGCCTTTCTACCTACAATTAAAAGAATAAACATTTATTTGAAAATAAAACAGCATTTGGTGACGTTTCCACCATATATATATATATATATATATATAAGAAAACAAATAGAAATAGTTTCCAACAGATTTTTAGTTCACAGTGACTATTTCTTTCCCTACAGACGTGAAAAAATGCTTCATTCTTCTTTAATCTAGATTGCATATGAAAACTTGAAAGCAATAGTCTTTGTGAGCTAAACATGGTTTTTTATCTTAAATATTGATACTGTTTAAATTATATCATGAGTTTCACTTTTAAAATTAAATGTATGATTTAAAAAATCCCCCTAGTTTGTAATAACAGATAATTAAAATAATATATTTATTTAGTTACTTTTACAAATATTACTATTACCAAAATTAAATAAATAAAGCCAAAGCAAAATATGAGTGTTTTTTGTTGCTTTTTAATATTAAATATTTCAAATTGTTTTAAAGTTTTATTATATGGTACACAATATTTCTTTTTTAATTTGGATGTGCCCATGAACTTGAGAAAAGTTATACATAGATGCATCTAGTCCTAAAAGTCATTTGAACATTCTTTTAAATTATTATTGCAAAAAACTTCCTTTGTAGTATATGTACCAAGTTTCATTAAAATATATTAAATAGAACAGGCTCTTTGGAACTTAAGGGGAAAAAAAAGTATATTTTGAGCTTTTAATTACAAGCTGTTCCACATTTTTGTTTATTATTATTACAGTGCAGGATCCATTACCGGAAGACCCAACATCCGGAATCATTTTAGGTTTTTTTTTTATTATTAAAATATATTTTATATCTAAAATCAGAAAAAAAAAAAATCACTCTAAAATAAATTGTGTTTTTTATTATTATGAAAATTAGCAATTAAAGCAGAATTTCTTTTTTTCAGATGGTCAGGGATGTTTGTGGTCCAGGAAAACCCTGGAATTCACAGCAAGCCACATAAAGAATTCTAACGTATTTGATTATAGATTTTCGGTGATTTTTAACTTCTCGATAAGACCTTTAAAAAAATGGAAATTTTAAAAGAAAAATCATTTCTTTTAGCATTCTGCTCCTATGATCGAGACGGTACTCATGTTTAGCAGCATTGATAAAGAAGCAACCATGCCGCTAGTGTCATTGTCAATAATGTATATATATGCATTATAGTTATTTTTTTTTTTTTTTTTTTCCTGCTAAATTTAATAGAAGAAAGTATCAGATTTGCAAAAAATCTTGACTTCCAATTTTAAATTTATTTGGATGTTTTGAGAGGACTAGAATATGATTTGACTATTTTTTAAAAATGTCTGTCTGTGTGTGAAATAGTTGCTCCAAGATGTAAATTAGAACCTGATTTATGTTTTATAATTCAGGGAAAGCAATAATGGAAAAAGGACCAAAAATCCAGAAAATTCCAAAATCCAGAATACTTTTGGTCCCGTGGGTTCCAGATAATGGATCCTATACTGTATTTAGTAAAACTTAAAACAATTTATATAGATTTTTTTTTTTTTTTTTTTAATGTGAACGTAAAAAAAATACATACTTCATGTTTAATTGATCTTGCACCATAGTGGATGTTATAACCATCTGACAAGGCATTTAAAACATTTTTATCCCATGACAGCTCTATTCCATGTCGCTCTTTCGCCTGTTAAAATTAATAAACCTATATTAGTGTCATCTAATAATATTAATAACAAGTCACAATTATTGATAAGTTAGGCTAAAAAAACCTAGGTTTGAATCCTGGTCTGATCACTTTTTGCATTTGTAAAAATTAATTTAGCCTTTCCATGAAAAAACTATAACATATATAAAATTTAATCAAAGTTATTATTCTAATAGCTTCAGACAAAGAAAATTATTTATTATCAGATTGGAATTTTCATCAGATATGGATACACTGATGCAAATATATCAGTTATAATTACATATAATTAAAAATCCAAACAATAAAGATCTTTATAACTTTTAAATTAAAATTACAAGAACAGAATTATAAAATATTTTTATATATATTATGTCACTATATTATACATTTAAAGTAAAGTAAAATGTAGATAGAAGCAAAGGAATATAGCCCCTTAAACAAACTTATTATGGAAGATTTTAGCTAGAAGGTGCTTAATATTAGATAATTAGTTGCCTTCAGCAACTAGCTGGTTAGCAAATACAGTAACCGCCGCTTAATAAATTCACTGGTTAATAAAATCAGTCTTATTCTAATTAAATTGTGAGGACTGAAATCAAATAAATACAAACTCCTTTAAAACCACCAGTTAATAAATTAAAAAAAAAAAAAAATTCAGCAGCAAAAATGTCATTTATACATGCTAAACAAATTAAAAGAAAAGAAAACAGCAATCCCACCATTATCTCTTTTTGTCAAAAATTTTATACTTGTAGCCAGGGGTGCAGAATATGTCCGAACGCCCGAACGAGGTTCGGGGGAAATTTAAACTGACTGGGGAAATTTTGAATATTTTTTTAAGAGAAAATAAAAATGTAAATCAAAAATAACAGTTTGCTACTTTGAAGTGCTTATACACTAACAGCGATATTTTTATGTTACACTGTATACTTATTCTCTTAAAGATTTATTCCATAGAACAAATGACTTTGTATAGCAAAGTAGATTTTTGCATTATTGAGGGAAATTTATACTGTGTTTGGGGGAAATTTCCGAGGTTTGAACATTTTCTGCACCCCTGCTTGTAGCATAGTTACAAATTAAACACGTCCCATCACTTGTCTCAGTAACTATTTCAAGGAACGTATTCTTCAAAGCTCAATGATAAGTTACAAATTTGATTTGATTCGCAAGTGATATATATATTTTTTTAATTATTAAAAAAAAAAATTAATTCTTATTTTGAAATAACTAAGTAGGAGGAGGTTTTTACCAAAAGATTTTAAATTCGAAAGAAAAAGCATGAATTTTCGACAAAGTAATGATGATTTTCCTAAAAGAAAAGTACATCAAAACTTGAAATGTGCTTAATTTACTTATTTTGAAGGAACAATTAATCAATTATCTTTCAAAAAATATTTTATATTGTTTATTAATTCCATTATTTGTCACCTTTTGGAATTTGTCATCTTTTCCCAAATTCAGGAAAGTAATATTTTTTTCTTCTTCTTTTAATTTTCTTTTATTTTTCTTTTCTTTCTCAACGTTTGTTGGATATAAAAATCAACTGCTTAATAAAATCACTTTGGCTCAGAACGAATGTGATTTTAAAAGCGGCGGGTACTGTATATTAAAATTTTGACTACAACGAACTCCCATCCAGTGGTACCTTCAACCCCATTACGGCACTTTAAATAGTTTTGACCATGGCAAACCAGGTTGTTTGTGCCCTATGAAAATCCTTGATAACAGCAAACTTCAGCTTGCAGGTGCTTGTGGTACTCTCCTTCCTCTCACCACCAGTCTATTCATGTCCTGTGAAATATCTGATTCCACAAACTTTTACTTGCTGGCACCCTCAACCTGATGTATTATATTAAACACCAAGCTTACTCTTACAATTTTACTTATTTGGAATAAAAATAATATTGTTATTTTAAATGTATGTTGATATTTAAGTTGTACATATCATTTAAAAATAAATAAATGTAAATGCTTTTTTTCCCCAAATAGGACGCTAATTTTACAAAATGTTTTTCATAGATCTAACAAAAATTTGAAATCAAATATAACACCTATTCCACAAAATGCTTTTTGAGGTTCATTTTTCACATATGGATATGATATTAAATAAATATTGCCTTTTAACCATGACATCATTTGCCACAGATTTGAAAAAAATTGACTCAAAACTGAAAATAGGGCTTCAAACATGACCTTGTAATGGAACAGTTGTGTAAAAAATTTGGTTAATCTATGTCACCCCTTTCTATGTGAATATAGGATGGCCAACAGATTTGCATATATAAGCAATTTTATTATTAATAGTGATCATGTTCTTTACAGCTACAAAATTCTTTATTTAAGCTTACAGCTTTATCTATAACAAAAGAGGTATTATTGTCTAATGTTTATCAACTATGAATAGCTGATGTAATCAGATGCACTCACAGATTTAAAATAGTAATAACTTAACCTTCACCCAGAGCTGACAACCTAATCCGGCAAATTGTTAGTACCGCCCCTTTTTATACACCACTTAATTTTTGGAGCAATTCTCTTCAAATGTCTCTAAGATGAACTAAGAAGAAAAATACTCTAAAAATTAAGTGGTGTAGAGAAAGCGACAGTACTAACAATTTGCCGGATTAGGTTGGCAGCTCTGTTCACCCTAAACAAAACACAGAAGTAACCAAAAAGTATATAAGAAATAAACAGCAGTGCAGAATTTAAAGCCCTTAAATGAGAAAAATATCATGGTCAGAATATTTCTAGCAGAATTTTTAATAAAATAAAAAATATGAGCAAAAATTAAGTTAGAAACATGAAAGTAAGTAAAATAAAAGTTATAATGAAATATCAAAATATAGTCTTAAATCTTAAAAAGACAATATATTAAGATCATTTTTAACTTTAACAGAAACTTGTTTATTTGTGCTTAAAATGGGGAGAAAAAAATGTATATATGAGTTTTAATTCTAACGTCAGACATTATTTTTAGTTAAATAATAAAAATATATTTAAACTTCAAACATACCTTTTCAGCCCACTGCTCAAGTTCCTTCTGAACTAACATCAAAAGCTCAGATTTTGAGAAAGGTAAAAAGTAGATAATTTCATTGATTCTTCCTAAAAATTCATCTCTTCGGAAATGCCTCTTAAAAAAGAAAAAAGTATACTTATAAATATGAATTATACAAGGCTCAAAATTAACAGAGGTCCGTTGGTTCGGTACTACAAAAATATTCAATGGACCAGCAAAATAGTAATTCCAATGGTCCACTTTGATTTTTAATTTTTTAACTTTTCTCTAAAAGTTGCCCATAAATCTATTACAGAATAGTATGTTATAACAATAGTAAGTGTACTTTATTATAATTTTCAATATCGCCTATTTAATTTCTTTTTGATAGTTTTTTTTCACTTTTAATTCTTAATGGTAAATATAAAATTTAGCTTATTTATTAAAGCATAAATATTTGATTTATATAGGACTTCATTGTATTTTCTAAATAATTTACAAAAAATTAATGACCCTATTTGCTACGTAAATTTATAAACAAAATTTGAGTAAACAAATTTTTAAATAATTTTAAAACTATAGTAGAGTGGGTGAATGGACCAATCAAAGTAAGTACAGACCAGTGAGATCTTAAAATTATTAGTCCTGTGGACCAGTGACTTAATTTTCTTAATTTCTACCCTTGTTATATATATTAATTGTTTATGCTTAAAATTATGAGAAGTTAAAAATTAACTAATTTCATATACATTTTAACAGTAACTCACTTAACACTTAATGGACGGCTGACATAAATATTTATTCTTCCATTCTGACTTCCTGATATGAACCACATTAATTTATATAGGGTGTGCAGCAATAATTAACTTTTTGGGAAATAATTTTAGGGTTTTTACAAGATAGTTTACTCAATTACCCTTGATTTCCAAAAAAAGCTTCTGCAATGGTTTCCTAAATGAATAAGCTAATAGAAAAATACTGCTAATAAATCCTTAAAAAAATGTGTGAATCAAGAAGTTGTATGAAAAAGAAAACAGTATACAAAAGAAAAACAGTAACTATAGGAGGGGGGGGGGGAACATGGGGGAAAGTAAAAATGTTTTGCTAGACTGAAATATAAAAGTTTTTCTGTAGTACCAGATAAAATATAATAACTCATATATAATGTATGCAGATATTGAAAAAAATACATTTCAAAGAGTTACATTTTTCTCAACTTTTCATACTTTTGCATATTATATGCAAAAGTATGAAAAGTTGAGAAAAATATTTATTAAATTAAATGAATCAACATTTACAGGTGCCGATTTAGTGGGGGGGGGGGAGAAATGGGGTCCATTTGTTGCCCCCTCCACAAGGTTCAAATCCATAAAATTGGCCCCTTATAAAATTCAAATTGTAACAACTCTTTCATAAAATTTTCTTATATTTCAAAATATATCTTAGAAAAAAGATTCTTTATACCCCCCCCCCTTAGTATTATATAAATGGAATGTTTTATACAATAAACATTTTTACAAAAATAAGTCACAAAAATTAAAACTTGGATCAACCCCTAAGCAATATAATTTTTAATTCACATAGTACTAATTCAGGCTCAGACATTTTGAAATACTTAAACTTGCTTGTTAATTAAAACTGTCATTATTTTCAAATTTAAAAATATCTAATAAAAATATTCAATGAGTATAAAATTATAAGTTCTTATGAAAATAAAAAAAAAATTTCATATTTTTATCTTTTTTACGAGCAAATATCAAGTTTTTTCAGTCTGTTTTTTGTTATAAAAAAGTTTGTAAGTACTGATGATTTCCACCTTGCTTGTTTTGTATAATTTTCTTCGAATGTTCTGATGAACCAGATGTTGATGGGGTACACCCATCACCTTCAGCAGATATTTTATTTGAACATTTTTCATAACTCCTTTTCTCAGAGTCTTTTTCAAATTTATTGGATCGCCTTGGTTGGCGATCAGTGTTGCCAGATCTGGTGGATTTTTTATTAAATAATCACCAATAATTTTTAATTGTAACGCTTGCCTAATCACTTTGAAGATTGAAAGCCTAATTATGTATATCAAATATCACTTCTCAAAATTATTGAATAAAAAATTGGCCAGATCTGGCAACACTGTGGTCGATGGTGGCCAGTCGATTCAGAGAAACAGTATAAGAATTGAAAATGGAAAGTAAAAAGACATCGATTTTTCCCTTCTAGTTTCATATCATATCACATAAAAATAGACGGAATTCTGTCAAAAGACTGAAAACTTCCATGCATGGGTGGGCACTTATAGTTGAAAGATCTACCTTGTCAATTAGGACAGCTTTCTCAATTTCATATCTGATGGTTTTGCTTTTATTAGTTCCCCATCATACTATAGGTATGGGGAACTTAGGTAATCGTGAAAATTTTCGACGTCGGTTTTTTTGATTTTTCCACACGTTTTCAGGTGTGAGGAATCCGAAAATGACAAAATTTCTATGGTGTCTGTCTGTAGGGTGTATGTTAGTTTGTTAGTCTGTGTACACGATATCTCAAGAACAAACTGTCACAGAGAGGTCAGATCAGTTTTAAAATATTACTTTCGACACTGGCAAGAACCCTATTCATTTACAACATTCGAATTTAAAAACTTCGTAAGTTATTAGAAATTTACAATTTTCTTAACATGGGAGAATAGGACAAAAATTCACTTAAAGGAGCATTAAATGGAAACTTTTTACTGTAAAAATGTCAGACCAGTTTTAAAATATCAGTTTTGATGCCGGAATGAACATCAGTTACTATAAATATGCTATTTTGAAATTTTCGCAAGTTATTCGAAATTTACGAATTTCTTAACACGGCAGTATAGGGCAAAATTTCACATAAACGTCAATTTTGAGAGATATTTTCATCGTAAAGATGTCAGACTACTTTTGAAATATTATTTAGGACACTGGCATGAATATTAATGACTATGAATTTTCCAATATAAAGATTTGGTAAGTTATTGGAAATTTACGAATTTCTTAACATGGCAGAATAGAGCAAAATTTCACATAAACGTCAATCTTGAGGGATATTTTCCTCGTAAAGATGTCAAACCACTTTCGAAATATTATTTAGGATACTGGCATGAATATCACAGACTATGATTTTTCCAATTTAAAAAATTCGTAAGTTATTTGGAATTTACGATTTACTTAACATGTCAGAATAAGGCAAAATTGAGCATAAACTTCCATTTTGAGGATCCAAAATACATTAGACAACTTCAAAATTACGTTTATGATATTTCTTTGAACATGATTGAATACAAATATGCTAATAGGAAAATTTCGTAATTTATTCGTAATTTACGATTTTATCAACATAGCGAAATTGTAAATTTTTCATATAAATATGAATTTTGAGGATTATTGCACTGGAAATAGTAGCATGAAAACTAAACAACGGAATCGACCCTGATAAAATAAATTAATAGATTAGAATGAGATAAATATGTCGAAATGAATGGTGGATAGCCTATTAGGTGGGGATTTGATTCTGTCACTGTATCAAGCTTTGGTCAAATTCATTTCTTTTAACATGATTATAATGTGTCTCGCACTAGAAATTTCTGAGAACATAAATATGATGGGGAACTGAGCAGAGTCCACCTATGCCAACTAGTTTCTTTTAATTAGCCAGTTGCTTATGAAACTAAGGCTGATGCAACTGCCATCTCAACTTTTTTTTTTTCTACAACACTTTTTGTTTATCTCCTTCACTTTTTATTTTATTTATTTACTTTTATTTTATCTTTTTGTCTAAACCTATCTCTTTTAAGATATTACTTTCTTTTGCTTCAAGAATGTCCTCTTTTATAATAATCATCGTCACACTTCATAGTAACTTATTCAGTTTTTCATATAAAATATCCATTTTTGGATCTTCATTTTGGAATGCCAAGGAAAATTCTAAAAATATTTGTAGCTAAATGTTATGTATGAAAAAAAGCTGGGTATAATGGGCTTTTTTTTACACAGCATTAATCTATCTCTAATCTAGTTTCAACAATCAAAAAGTCATAAGTTCCGCTACTGTGAAATAAAAGTTATATCACAAGGAGAACTTTATTTTATCAGTAGAGAATTATAAGTGTTTAAGGGGTATCGTTGATTACTCAAAAAAGAGGATCCCAGGGATTTAATATGTTTTAAAAATTGGGTCCTTTTTGAAAATTATAGGTCCACTAATTTTTTTTTTTTTTTTTTTTTTTTTTTTGTAGCATTATTAAAGAATTTTCAGTACTAGTATCCATAACAACAGTAAATATATGCTTGAATAAAAAAATGTAGCTTACTAAAATCCAATAAAAAGTTTATCAGAAACATAAATATAAGAATAATAAATAAAAGTTTTGTAGCAAATGTGACACTCACTATAATTAAATTCATAAAACTGAAATTTTTCTTAAAACATCATTACAAAGAATTCAATGTCTTCAATCAGTATCTTTTTTTTTTTTTTTTTTTTCTTTTTAATTCTCTTTGTCAAATATAGATCAGTACAAATGCACAATTTATCATTGTATTATGCCAAAACTGAACAAATGTATTAATAAAAGTTATTATTCTTCATATGGTACATTTAAAAATTAGTGCAAGGAGAATAAGCAAATTCACTTTTAATTTTCTGATTAAATTTATATGAAAATGAAATTTATTGAAAAGCCAATTTCTTAAATTCTAAATATCTGAAATTGTAAAGTTATTATCAGATTCATTATATACAGAAAAGCAGCCTTTTTCATAATTTTTATTAGTATTTAAACATACTTAAAAAGA
This sequence comes from Salticus scenicus, assembly GCA_963930645.1. Taxonomy (NCBI): domain Eukaryota; kingdom Metazoa; phylum Arthropoda; class Arachnida; order Araneae; family Salticidae; genus Salticus; species Salticus scenicus. The sequence goes on along the minus strand of OZ005652.1, from coordinate 57,568,227 downwards.
AAAATTACATTTTAAATACTAATAATATAATAACTTAATTAGTAATCAGTACAAAACTTTGAATAAACACCATAAAATGCAAGAACTTGCAACAAATGTTTTGTGTCAAAAGAAAACAAGACCCTTCATCGGGCAAAAAAAAAGTAAGCACCAGTGCTGCATTGCAAGCACTCGTGTCTATTTTGTTTATCTCTGTGTTGCCACTTTGTTTGAAGCACTCATGCGTTCTTTGTTCGCCTGACAAAAGGTGGTGTTTCCTTTCGACCCGAAACAATTGTTGTGAGTTCTTGCATTTTATGGCGTTTATTCAAAATTTTGTACTTATTATTTTAAATGCCACTTCTGTGGTGCTCTTTTATAACTTAATTAATGTTTAACTAGAAAAAAATTGTTTCAAGCATTTAAGTCTATTTAAAATTCAGATCCACCAAAACACTTAAAAAAATTTTTTTTTTTTTTTTTTGCTTTTAGCACTTTTTATGGAGAAAATGAAGTGTGGGTGCCGATTTCCAGTGTAGATTTAACTCTGTCTGCTGCTACTCTGATTCTCCTTAATTTGCCACCGCCGTTGCCATTTCAATTCCCTTTTAGGCTGCTGCTGCTTCAATTCTAACAAATTAAGGAATATCACAGATTTACTGCTAGATATTTTGAAGCAGCAAACAAAATATACTTGAGATTACTTCAGACTCAAGAATTAAGAGTGCTCATATTTAAAGAAATTAATAAAGGAAAATCAAGGGGAAAGTAGTGCGTTTTTTGGAATGCATTGTTTCAAATATCGGGTCCTTTTTGTGTATTCTGCATCTTTTACACACTATAGCATATCAGAGACACCCCTGGAGTTTAAGAAAATGCAAACTATAATAGTAAAATGGATTTTTAATAAAGAAGAGACGAGTTTTTCTGAGAGTAACAATTTTGATAGTATTAAAATTATTCAAAACCATACTATTCTTTACAAAATAATAATTAACTTACCTTAAGAATTGGTTGAACTACTCTTTCTTTAAAAGCTTTAGAGACAGTAATTCTTTCAACCATTTCCAAATCATCTAAAATAATAAATGAGCAATAAATAAAACACTAAATGTGTTATTTTCTTTTAAAGCGAAATTTGCAAAATTTTTCTTTTATGTTTAAGCTTTTATCTTTTAAATGAGACCTAAATCAACTTATTTTGATGATTTAACTTCTTTAGTAGTAAAATGTAACTAAGATCAATATCATACCATATCATTAATCAACTCTGTTTATTGTAACTGCTTAATGTCTTGAGTTTTTTAAATATAAAACATTGATAATAAAAGACAAAACAACGAAACTTCACAGTTAGGTCATGTCCAGGTACAGCTGCATTTGCCAACTTTTGGTAAAAATTGGGAGTAAGACTGTAAATCTGTATCTTTAAAATCAGACAATTAGTTAAACAAATATGTTTTATTCATTTATTTATTGCTTTATTTAGTGACAAGTGAGCCATGAAATTCATAATCATTGCTAATTTTCAAGCACTTGCTTCCCCTCCCTCTCTACCACTAACATCAAAATCATTTCAATATTTTGTTTATTAAATGGTGTATGAGGAAGGGAAAAATATATATATATATACTAAATACTAAAAAGAAAAAATTTAGCAATTTTATTTAAATTTTTCTCCCCCCCCCCCCCCCCCACACACACACAACGGTTTTTTTTTTTTTTTTTTTTTTTTTCAAAATGTAGTTTGTTTTCATGTTTTTTTTTTTTTTTTTTTTTTTTTTTTTTGAAAAATTTTTCTTACACACTTTCTAAACAACTGAAATATTATTAAATTAATATACATTCAAAAATTTATATTAGAATTAAGTATATGTAGATTATGTTTACTAAATACCTTCCCTTTATAATAGCATTAAAAAGCTGAATAAATATTTTAAGAAAGGGAAAAAAAAAAATCCAAATCTACAGACACCCGGACACCTTGTTACTGACCTCATTAATAGCAAAGAAACTTTTTAAAATATATTTATTTCACTTATTACTAACCTATTAAATGCAAATATTTAATTTATAAGACTGATAGATGTAGTAAAAGCCAAAAGTGTGGCGTTCAGTAATAAAGAATAATTTTGTAAATAAGCACTATAAATTGCATATAGTTGTGCCATAAGTTCTGATACAAAAATTTGAGATCGTCAGCTGTGATACAAATGCAGCAAATGATAAAATAATAATTTAAATTTCATCATTGGAGATCGTCTGCAACATTAGACCTTAGACTAAGAGGTTATTGAAGAATAACTGATCATTTTCTTACAAATGAATTAAAATGCCAGAGGTACCTTGAAGCAAAAGTACTGTTGCAACGGTACACTAATAATGGCCACCGAAGAATTTTGTTTACTGACGAGAAAATTTTTTACATTGAAGAATCTTTCAACCACCAGAATAATCATCATTTATATGCAAGGACTGCTTAAGAAGCTAAAGAGAAGAAAAAATTCATAAGAGAATTCATCATCTGGCTTCCATAATGGTCTGGTGGGTATCAGTTATGAAAGCGTGAAAGAGATTAATTTTTGCGAGAAAGGAGTAAAAACCATGGTGATAAACTTTCGTTTTAAATTTTGTGAAACTTTATATTAAATTTGAATACTTTCCATTAGGATAAGAATTAAAATAAAGATTGCTACAATTGTAAAGATTAAAATTGTAAATTCTCTAAATTAAGAGACTTTAAGATGTTGAATTTAAGTCTAAATGTGATCGTATCATATTAATCAAATTAAAATTAGGTAAGTGAAAGCCTTGGCACTCAGAGACCTCTTTAAAACTGAACATGCATTTTAAATAAATCTATACTTAAATAAATAATTTTTCATGGCCGTAGCTTTAAAATAAAAAGTGGTAGTACAAAGGATTGATAGATTGATCGATCCGATGACGATAACCGAATCTGAAACTTGAGCTATAAGAAAATAAGTAAGATAAAAAAAATGACTCACCAAACCACCAGAAATCATAGATGAAGACAGAAAATTCTCTTAAATCAAACACTTTAATTTCCTTTTGACACAAATACACACATATTTTGAACGAGCTGGCCAGCATATCAAACTAGTAAAAGATAATAAAAAATGGTTGATACATTTTTAACACACACCGCCGCGATTTAGATGATTGATAGGCGATGCAAAATTTGTTTGTTATACACTTTGAAGAGAGAATATTTGAGCATTGTTCATTAACACAGTCATGGGATAGTAACTTTGATAGCATACATCGAACTTATATCAAGATGGCGCACGGTGACGCTTGAGTAATCACTGCATAACGGTAAGATATCTCACGGATTTAAAATGACCAGCTTTCATTGCAGTAATTTCGTTGAATATCAATAATAAGGCCTCGATTCAGGCATTGTCACTTAAATGACCGATCACACTTGGCTTCTCAAATGAGCACCTTGGTAATCTCAAAAAATGGCGCCCGGTGACGCTTGAGTAATCACTGCACAACGGTAAGATATCTCACGGATTTAAAATGACCAGCTTTCATTGCAGTAATTCGTTGATGTCGCTGGAAGGGCCAAACACAAAATTAGTTGCAATTATCGTATTCCACTCCCTAATCCTGACAGGAGTGGAATTAAAAAAACACAAGGCCGTAAGATCGCTTTAGTTCCTTAATTTTGCAAGATCTTGAAGTTGACTATCTGCTTCACCAGCCGTATTTCTCTTCTCTTCACCACGAAACTTAATAATTCAGGTGGATTGCTTTATTCATATCATCCCGCTAAGCAATGGTGCCTTCTAAAATAAAACTGACAAGAAAATATTTTCTAACGGACATTTTCTGACTGGCTTCGGCTTTGGGTCCACGGCATAATGCCGGGCCTTCGGCCTAACCAACACCTTCCACCTAGCTGCTCTCTAGATCTGCCTAACCGAATTTTTTCGCAGCCGCATTTCGAAGCCGCGCGCCGTAATCAGCCAATCAGCTTCGCGAATTCACCGGAAGTCACGCACATCGCCACTTCCCGATAAAAGTTCTGGAATGTTCTTTAGGATTCTAGAAGGAATCCCCTAGCTGCATCCCCTCTTTTCGAGCGGGAAAGAGGAAGAAACGATGAGGAAAAATGGCTGCCCGGTGGAAATGAAAAAAAAACAGTGGCGCGTTTATTTAAAATGCGCAAAATCGCTGCATGAAAAATTTGAAGTTAAATTCCGATATTATTAACGTATATGGATGGGGAATATCTCATTTTAAAGGTAATGATTAATAGATTACTCCGGTATCGATGTCATTACCGAGATATCGACCAAAAGTATTTTATTTTTGAATCTAAAAAGGAAAGTAAAATGTTAAGAAATAGTTAAATTTGACTGTTTGTAACCTTGTTTAATTAAATTTTGAGCGATGTAGCGTTTTCTCTAAATACGAAATTATTTTAGTACACATTTTTACCGGAGTCACGATGTTTTATGATCGATTGTTATCCATAATAATGTAAATTGTCTATTTTCTTTATTTTTTAACGATGTTTACGTTATGAAATTTTAAGAAAAAATGTTACTATTAAACCGGTATGTAACATTTACCCCCCCCCCCCCCCCCGTTTGGAAAAAAATGCTAGAGCACCCATTGTAAACAATGAAAGGTACTATATATCATCTGGTGCCGCTCCGAAACTTAGTAAATTTAAATAGGTTCAGAACCGGAGGTTATTATTTTATTTTCAAAAAAAAAAAAAACGCATTAATGATCCGATGACAGATATTTTTTTTTATTTTCATTAAGTACTATCTCCTTCATCTATGGATACATTTCTTTATTTTATCTATCAAACACCATCCAAAGAAAAATACATTTTATGAAAATATTTGGGTTGTGTTTGATCATACATGGTTCAATATCTTAATGTGGAATACTTAAAATATATTCAAGTGATTTTCATAAAATAAGAAAAAATGTTACTATTAAACCGGTGTGTAACACATGGCAAAACTTTATCAAGACTGACTCTATCTTAGAACCAATAGTGAAGCCCCTGAACGTTCAGCGGACACGATTGGACTTTTCAATAAGTCAACACTCCTGCTCATAAAGCGAAGATGATCCAGCAGTGCTTGAAAGAGATGTGCCAGACTTCATAGAAGCCAAAGATTGGCTTTTCAGCAATCTGCAGGCATGAGAGTGCAGAAAATTAAAAAATGAGGAAACACGCGTGTTCATAAAATTAATTTTAAAAGAAAAATAACACGTGCGGGGAATACTATACAAATGTACGTTCATAAAATTTATTTCAAAGGAAAAATAATGCTCACAGGAAAAACCTATACAAAATATTTTTTAATTGAAAAATTAAACTAAAAGAATAATGCACATCAACACAATAAAACATGTGTTAAAAAAAAAAAAAAAAAAAAAAGTTACCAATCAACATTAAATCATTGGCTGGTGGTGGAAAATGGGAAAGAAGGGGGGGGGGGGTAAAAAGTAGTTCATGAGAGAAATATTAAACACAATTCTACTTCTTTATGGGTTCTAGAATATCATAAAGTAAGTTTAAAATTAATATTGTGGATGGATAAATATTCAAAAATAAAAGGCTTCCCGCAGAATGTTTGATTGACAATGGTTAGAGATGAAAAAAAGGAAGGGGGGGACAAAAAGAATTACATGAGTGAGAAATATTGAATAATTCTGTTCTTTTATATGTCATAGAATATGATACAGCATGTTTAAAATGAATATTGACATTTATATTTTGGATGGAAAAAGATTGAGAATCTAAAGTTTTTTGTGCAGCGTTTGAACACTGATCATTATTGAAGTTTGATTTTAACAAAATAAAAAATCGCGGCATTAACGAAAATCGCAACGCGGAAAATTCTCATGCCTGAATCTGGATTTGAATCTGCTTGACTATAAATTGTAGTCAGTGTTGGTGGTAAAGGTGTGCCAAAAAACAACATCCCAGTTTGAAGTCTTAAACATTCTTTAAGGGAAGCAGTAATGGAAATTCCCATGGAAGAAATGCATACCTCGATAGATGATTGGCTAAGAAGACTTAAAGCCTGTGTGAAGTAAAAAGATGATCATTTTGAATGAAAGGTGCAATATCATATGTTAAATTTAAAGGTAAAATAAATCTTTAAGAAGATTTAGTTTTAAATTTGATTACAAAGTTTTTTATTTTAATTTCTTTATAGTTGTATCAGAACTTATGGTACAACTAGGCAAGCACAACTATTTTGGATCAAAATAATTCAGCATGATCCTTCATCAGATGAAAAACATATGCACAAATGCAGCATGACAGCAACAATGCTATAAAACTGATATCTAATCATCTGGTTCAAAGAGCTGAATATTTTAAAACATTGATATGATATTGATATTACAATAAATATTAGCTTATACATAAAAAGAAGGCTAATTATTTGAAAGATACTAACTGATATTGTCACTGTATCGCTGTCGAGCAATTTCTGCAGCTTCAGATCGTAGTTGGAGAGCATGAGTAGCGATTTCATCACTAGCCAAATTAGAAGTCATAATAAATATAGCATCTTTGCACTCTATTGTATGACCTTTACCATCTGTCAATCGACCCTAAAAGAAAAAAATCATTTAATAGCTACAAAACTGAATATAACAATTTGTAGAGGATACAAAATATAGTATTACTTCATCAAATAATTGTAGTAGTACAGTTAGAACATCTGTGTGAGCTTTTTCTATTTCATCAAACAATACAACAGCATTTGGACAAATTTTTAGCCGCTTTGTCAATTGCCCACCATCATCATGTCCTATATAACCAGGAGGTGAACCTATTAACTTTGCAACCTAAAAAAAAATAAAACTAGATTATACAAATGAAAAAAACTGCTGAAATGTCAATAAAAATACAATAAAATGTATGTAAAAGAAAGTGTGATTTCTTTTTTAAAATCTGATTTGAAAAAAGGAGAGAAGGGAGAGAGAGAATGCATAAAAAAAAAGGAGGTTGTTTTGACTACATGAGGTATTAGAATGGAGTAGATGCCCTCAGTGGGGTTCCAAGGGCAAAAAAGAGGGTGAAATGACTGCATATAAATGGAATATTTTCATTTCAGATTCAATCTAAAGAACAACAATAATAGGAAGAATGAAAGAATTTAATGTCAAAAAAGAAAAAAAAATTGTCAAGTACATACACAATTTCAAATAATACACCCTATGTTTAAACAGTTTTGATTGACTTTTGTAATTTTAAAAATATTATTACAGAGACACTGCAAAGGTACTGTAGTGTGTAAAATGCATAAAAGATAGAAATGGAATGCAAGAAAAAATTTATTTTGAGTTTCTAGGGAAACATAGTTCTCACCATGCAAAGTATCAGAAATTCACACAAAATGAATTTTTTTCAAAGTAATGTGAGAGACACATATGCCAGGTAAATATTTTATAATAAATTCATGCTAGACAAATAATAAATCTAATTATTTTTGTAATTTAACGAAACAAGAATCATCACACAATAGGCATAAAATACTAGTAATGGATACAGATGGGTGACAAAATAAAATGACACTTTTGAATTTAGATGTTTTCCCAAATATCTAGAGAAATACATAATGAATTCTCTCTAGGAACTTCAAGGGTATACAGAACATGTAATACCATGTACATTTCAGTAAAGATTTTGTGCTGAAAATAATAAGGACACCATTAACAAATTAAGAAAAAAGAACATTTTAACTATATCATAATCAATATTCATTTGTATGTCAATAGCAGAAACATTTGGTTTCTTTAACCAAAACATGTAAGGTTTTCAAACCAATAAAATGTCATTTTTAGAAAACTTGACGTGTTCATGCTGCAATTAAAATATAAAAATATTCAATATCTGATGAAATTATTACTAAATAATTTTTAATTGTGCATGCACAAGCATTAACAGTTTCTTCTGCATAATTTATTAGCCAAATGTACAGTGTTACTTTTGGGGAAAAAAAAAAAAAAAAAAAAATTCAAGCATGAAAATGCAAAAAGGTATTACCATTAGAACTAACTGAATTTCAAGTACTCTCAAAATGACGTAAAATTATAAGCTATATTGTATTTTTAATCAATATATGCTATATTATTGTTAATATTAAAAATCTAACACTGACATCAAAATAACTTCTAAAGAAAGACAATCTGAAAATAATAATTTAAAAAAAAAAAAAAGAAAAGAAAAAAAGTTAAAAACAAAATATTAACAAAAAATCATTTTAAAAGTATAAGAATTACCTCATGCTTTTCCTGATATTCTGACATGTCCAGGCGAATGAAACACTAAAATTATGATAAAAAGAACACATAAAAAATTCAGTTTTTAGAACTTGTTAAATAAACTGTATTAAAAACTGAATTATACAGAATTTTGCTTGCTGTTTTTAATACATAATTTGATTACATTTTTAATCATGTCATTAAAACAAAAAAAAAATAAACTTAACTATTATATAATTTTATGCAGTGATTTAGAAAATAGCTGAATGAAATGCTATATCTTGCTAAATTGAGTACAGGGATCAATCCAGGTTTTAATTTTTGAATTCCTTTTTTTTTTTTTTTTTTTTTTTTTTTTTTGTGAAGGGAAAAAAAAAAGTAGTGTAAAACTTTCAATTTATCTCTAGAATTTTGTAAAGTGAAAACTGCTGACCTTATTTGTCTTTGCTGCACAAACATCATTCTTTTTGTTGCGATTTATTTCAGTTACACAAGCCACAGATCTTGCGAAACTAAGAATGCACTTCATTGGTAGATTTTAAATTGCAATTGGTACATTTTAAAGGCATTTTCTAGGTTTATAATACTTCTGCAGGTTTTGGGGGCAATATTTGCAATTTTCTCTGACATTTCCAGGCTTTTCCTGGCCCACAAGAGCCCTAATTCTAGCAATCAACCACAAAATATCGCATTTTATCAGTTAAACACCACAAAATAATACTGACATCCATATAACTAATAGTACCTGCGAATGATTTTTCAATAATGGGTTTCATGTAATGGAATGGCCATTAATTTCACCTGATTTACATCCTGTGGAGATCACCTGGATTTTATTCAAAGAGCATACATGAATAAGAAATAGTACTCAAACGTAGCTAAATAAACAGTTTTTACAATATATGATATATGAATGGAAAGGCATTAACCAAACTACACTTAAAAGGCTTGATTACATACTAGAATAATTAATTGTAATTTTGTTCACAGTTAAAATTCTGAAGGTATATAAATTATTAAAGTGGTTATTTTACTTTGGATGAATTCAATTTGAAAAAATGTAGAAATAATTATTTATTTTATGTAATTTTTAAAAAACTTTTATTTAAAACTATTAGTAATTGCATACTTGTTGAAATCTAAAATGTTTGATTTTATTTTTTAAAAAGTTGTCTATGTAAACCTGATAAAATTCACTCACCACGTGGAGGCTAAACAAAATGAAGTGGCAACTTAAAAAAATTTTTTTTAAACTCACCATTTTTTTTCCTCCTCCAGCAGCCTTCGTAAGAAGGAAATTGATTAATCGCGACTATGTGAAACGTAATTATTTTGACATTTGAACTTAAATTAAACAGCAGAGATATTTTCCAATGTTTATATCATCGCCCAAAAAAATATAGCATATTTTGGTAATGAGACAAGGGGAAAGCAGGAAATTTTTTTAATGATTTGTGACAAATGAAAAAATATATCTCAGATGTCAACTTTGAGAAAATTGCACATTTTGTTGATTAATAGTAAAATAATTGCCCATTTCAGAAATATGAATGAAAAATATATATATATATAGCGGGTAGTTACATTTTTCAGTAACTGGCTGCAAAAATATTCTATTTCCCTTGGCAATTGATCACCAAAAAAAAAAAAAGCGCAAATTCCATTGACAATGAAAAATGATATTCAGAGGTTCTACAGGACAATTCTGGCTCAAAAAAAAAAAAAAAAAAAAAAAAAAAGTCATAAAAAAAATTGAGGATCTTAAAACATCCCCTTCACAAAAATGCGAAAACTTAAAAAAGATCCTTCAAGAAAATTAATTGATTTTAAAAAAGTTTTTTAAAAACATCTAAGTAAAAAATTATATTTCTCTGAATGAGATACAGGTGAGATAAAAGTACCTACCGGTCACTGACGAGTAGTATAAAATTTAAATCTTCAGGTCTAGTTTATGTCATTTTGAAATACACTGCAGTAAATAATGAAGGCTTCAGTAAGACAAAACTTAAGGAAATCCTCTCATTCCAAATTTTTAATTAACTCTGTAAAACGTATAGAGTTTTACTAAAATTTTTCAGGTCAAAATTCATTATAAGATATATACAAAATACACGGCCAAATGACAACAATTTATATTGTTTTATGTATGTTTTTATTTTCTTCTATATTCAATAGAATAAAGTATTGGTTTCATAAAAAATTTTTAATTTCAGGTTTTCAATGGATTTACACGTTTTGAGAGGTTGAGATACAATCTACCATTTTAAAAAATGTGTGTGCGTGTGACAACTGTATCTCAGGAACTACTGCACAGAATTTCATACAAATTGATATATAGTTGCATTTTAACATAAATTAATCCATTTCAGAGTTTGGTGAAAATCGTCCAACAGGTGGCACTGCTCGCTTTTCCTAAATTTTTAACACTGGCATAAGACAAAATCTGTTTTAAATGTTCTCAATGAGAATTATTTTTTATTTCATTTTTTTTTATTGCTTCTGTGTGTTTTAATTAAATAATTAAGACATACAGGACAGGAACAAATTTTCAATATGGGTATCTTTCAAAAGAACTCATCAATACTTTTAAAATGAATGGATGAACTACTGATCTGTGATAGTTTAAAACAAAGTTATAAATTTTTGTTTTTTCATTTTTAGCAAAAAATAAAGGAAAAGGGCACTTTTTTAAGCTACCATTGGTAGAGCATAAAAAAGTCTTTCTTTGGACATTTAGGGATTGTATTTCTATGAAAAAAAAAAATTGTCTGCATTCATCATGGGGAATAATTTTAATAAATTATTTGTATTGAGTGAATTTGTATAGGAAAATACAGAAGAAAGTCTTGTGGTGGTCACAGAATACTAGTTTTATTGTGCCTCAACTATCATCCCTTTTTACAGCAAAAAAAGTTAACAATCAATCAAGAAAATCAAACAAAATGTATATAAATGATTCGTCTAAGGAAAATAAATATCTAGTACATATATGCATTATAGAATGGTAACAGCATAGTTTACTTTAAATAGTGCAATCGAGATATTTAATAATAATAAATGGCCTCACCTTTTGCTTATTTTTATGCAAGTACTTAGCAACTTGTTTCGCTAATTCTGTCTTTCCTAGAAAGAAAGACAAATACTCAAAATATATTCTCTAAAAAATGCAGCAATTATTTAATTTTAATATATATATATATGTATATATATATATATGTATTTATATTTATAAAGCCAATGTATGTTTGTTTAAAATAATTGATATAAAAATTTTCATTATTATAGCATTCTATATTTGTTTTGCAGAAATTAAAATCAAAACAAAAGTAAGTAATTAACTAAAAATATAAACTTGAAGCACCTAAACTTATAAATACTAAAAGAAAGAAGAACTTACTGCTTCTAGAAGTCGGCTGTAGCAATGCCTTTAAATTCTGCATTTTTATGGCAGAATTCAAATTAAGTTTATTAGAAAATAAAGTTTTCAACATTTTTAGGAGATAATATTTAATTTTGGTTCAGGTATGTTGATGACGTTTTTGTCGTCATTGACAAAAATAGCCAAATTGACCATATTCTTAATTGCTTAAATGAACTCAATCCTAACATTAAATTCATGTATAAAACTGAAAACAATAGTCAAATCAATTTAGACGTCAAAATTACCCGTTTTAATAATAGATTCAACACCACTGTACACCCTAAACTTGTGAGTAGCACCGAAATTATACATAATAGTAAAAACCCTTACTGTTATAAAATCAACATCATCCAATCTTATATCAACCGCACAATTTTAATTTGAGATGACCCCCAAGGACCTTGAAAATGAATTAGAATTTATCAAACAACTCACCAGAAATGCAGGATATCCAATTAACTTTGTTAACAATTATATAAAAAAGTATCAAATTTCTTACATCAAATTCCTTGTTATCAAAAGTCTCCCCCCCCCCAAATTTTACGTTCTCTATTCCATATGACCGCGGTGCCTCTGTTGAAATTGAAAATATCGCTACAAACATAATGCCAACATCCAAATCAAACCCAGGTCCACTATTATAAATATAGCCTTTTCTCGTTGATTCTCAAGTTAAAAATATCTTTCATTAAAAGCCTAGAGATATTCTATAGTTTTTAGTGCTATATGGAAATTAAACAAATCAATTACTTTAAAGTTTAAATGGATATGGTAAATGTAAACATTGGTGTAGTTTAAATTTAAATTGAATTCTTTTAGCTGAAATTTTATTTAATTTGAATTAACTTACCTTTAAATATTTTTTGAATATGTCTCCTTTTTGAATAAACTTTTGTAGAAAATGTTAATAGGAAAAACTTTATTATTATTTTTTTTTTTTTTCACATTAATATTTACATTTTCAGTCAATGATAGTTACTTTAAATAAGACTTATCAACCTTGTTTATAAATGGCATTGAACTCATAGCATGATTTGTTGCCATGATAATCATTATGTGTTTTCGGCGGATCTGGAAGAGAGGCCTGCCGTATAGTAGTAGGCTTGTAGTATAAGTAGCTGCTTCTTCAATCCACTGGTCAGTATAAAAGAAGTAATAAATGTTGCTTCTGTCTCTCTCTCGCTTATGATTTTGCTATTATGTTTTTAAGTCAATTATGATTTAAGTTATAGTGTTTTCATGCTCTTATATTTTAAAGTTATGTTTTGTTTATGATTTAATTATACTAACTTAAAGCTTTATTTTAAAACATGTTTGAAGCTGTCAAACGAAAGTTAATGTTTGCTGGCGATATTCAGAAGTAAATATTGTGCCTGGCCTTTGACTGTTTTCAACTTAGCGTGATTTCAAGCTTCGGTATGTTATTTTCAAGTTTAACTATCTCTAGCAGTAATGGTAACTTTTATCAATTTTAAAACATCATACGCTGGCAATCCCAATGATTTAACGTATTAAATTAATTAAATATTTTTCGTACTAAATTTTTTTGTTTGTACAGCCTTTGTAATCTTAATAAAATTTGCTCTCGGTTAAGTTTTAAATCTGAATATGTTTTATTAATGCTACCTTAAGTCATAATATTTTAGAGCTAAACAATATACTTTCACTGCATTTAAACTCAAATATTAATTTTGACAACTCAGTTTGTCATCACCCACCAGTGGCTGAGTGGTTCTACACTCAAATCTGGTAGATAGGAAATGCCAGGTTTGATCCCAGGTCGCATTCATTGAACTAGCCCTTTTGAGTTTTCCATGGCTTTCTCCAAAACTCATGCAAATATGGGTTAGGACCCTTTAGAGAGACTCCTATGGAGTGTGTTCCACCTACAGGCCTAGGACCCTAACATAGTCAATTGATCTTAAAACCTACAACCAACCAACCCAATTAAACCCAACCCCAATATCTTTCAGCTTATTAGGAACAACAAAGATCTTGCTTGCTTCCACTCTTGAAGCCGCTAGAATATATAAAATCTTATTTACTAGTAATGAAGGAAATAAAGGTTGTTACATCCATAGATATGTGAAAAATAAAAATAAAAACGCATATTAAAGAACATATATAACAATGATATCAAATTTGGGAAAATAACCACCATTTTAACCAAAATGTATCATGAAAAAGATATTAAAATAAATTTCGAAAAAGCCACAAAATTCATCAACTACAATTCATAATTACGCCTCCTTGAGAGAAATGGTAGAAATAATTAAAAATATTAATTTGTGTATTGGTAACGAGTTAGCTACAGGTATTGACCGAATGTGGTACCACCTGATGAAAGAAGCAGCCCAGTATGCTAGATATCCATCACACTCACTTCAGTCTCAATCACCGAGTGAGCCACCGATGATAGCAGGATGTCCTGCCAAAAGTGCTATGGGCAACTTCTATACTAGGGGTAAACTTAACTTGATAGTGTGTAAAAACCTGCAGAAATTGCACCTCTGCGAAAGAAAATAGTCCTTTACTAAATTTAAGTATAATAACATTTCTACTGGATTTTTTTTTATCCTCGCAAACTGAAAACCTATTGGCTATTTAAATTAAACATATTTGTGTTAGCACATGACATTTTTTGTTATAGATAAGATAAGCATAAATTTTATATGAATGTATTGTTTCATGAGGAAAGTCTGTTGGTGAAACATTAGTGGAAGAAGAAATTCCGGAAACAAACTTTTAACTTCTATTGTGAGGTGCAAAACAGTTTGGTGGGGTTAACTGCTTACTTTACTTCTGAAAATTTGAAAATAATTAATGCACAGTCCATTTCTTTAATTTCACAACTATTAAAAACATGGTAAAACTTTTGACGGATTTGAATTTTTTGAAAATATACACACCAATGAAATGTTTAAACTCACAGGAATAAGAAAAATATTTTTCGACAAATTTTTTTTTATTTATTTTTTTATTTTTTTTTAAGCATTGAAGAGCGAGATCAATTATTTAAAACCAAAATTACATATTTAACTTAATATATATACCTAAAAAATTATCCTTTTTATAGTTGCACTTACTTAAAAACATATATATTTTGAGAGCACTCGCGCTCATCATCAGTGCGTTGTAGTGAATTCATCTCCTCTGTTTTGGTCGGTCTTTACTTCTCGATCATCGGTTCTCTTCACTTCAGATGTGGTGTCTCTTTTAATTACTTGTTGCCATATTGGAGGAATTATGCTATGTTCGCGATCATTAATGGATAAGTTGTTAGTGATTATTTCTATTGCTTCTCTTTTAAGGGCATAGTGATGGTTATTATAGGGAGCTATTTTACGGGTATTAGCGGTATTAAAATTAATAGGGCTAGTTTTATGGGTTATGGAGAGGGCAGTATTAGATCTATTGTATTTTATGTCTGCAAAGTGCTCTTTTTCACGATCGTTTATGTATCTTTTCGTCATTCCAATATAGCATCCCTTTTCTTCATTTTCAAGCTTAAAATTAATTTTGTATATGCCTGAGGAGTTTTTAGGGTTAATTATATCTTTCTCATTACGGAGATGTTGGAAAATATTTTTATTTGGTTTTATAGGTATGTTAATGTTAAGTTTTTTGGCTTCGTTTTTTATATTTAGCGCGGCACCGTTACAATATGGGATAGAGGTAGTATAACTTGGTTTTAAATTTTGTGCATTGTTGATGGAATTTAGAGTTTTTAGACGTTTTTTGTAAAGTTTGTCAATAAGGTTTCCACTATAACCGGCGTTTTTTGCGATGACTTTAATGAATTTAATTTCTTCTTTTAGTAGTGTATTGTTAGAGCAAATGAGTATGGCACGGTTTATATATGATCGAAGCGCGGCATGTTTATAAGAGAGGGGGGTTTTACATTTTATATTGATAATTTCATTGCTAGCAGTAGGTTTCCTATATACGGTAGTGTCGAAAGAATTGTTTAAATTTTTAATTACGTGAACATCAAGAAAATTAAGGGTGTTATTGGTTTCGGTTTCAATTGTGAATTTTATTTTATTGTCGAGGCTGTTAAGATTTTCAAGAAGTTTGGTGGGGTTAATGTCAACGGGGATAACTGTAAATATGTCGTCTACGTAGCGGTTCCAGAATTTGCATGTACTAATGATTTCTGTAGCTTTTAGTTCAAAAAGTCGCATTTTTATTTCGGCGATTACTCCCGATATGGGAGAGCCCATAGGCACGCCCTGAGTCTGTTTATAAATGTTTTGATTAAATGAAAAATATGATTCGTTAAGGAGAAAATTGTTGGTACAGATAAGTGTTTCGCTGATTTTATTATTTCCATAAGTGTCGGTAATTTTTTGGTTAATATGTTTGGTGATTTCTGGAATGTCGATGGATGGGTAAAGATCTTTAACATCAAAGCTAACTAAAGAGTCTTGGTTATTGATATTGCGGAGGTTTTTGATGAATATTTCATTGGAGTTTATGGAGTTTTCGGAAGGGGGGAGGAGGGAGAGGTAAATATTTTTCATGTATTTTTCTAAACAGTAGGTCGGACCTTCAGATTTATTAGCAATTGGTCTAAGTGTAGGTGGGTTTTTGTGGTCTTTATACTTACCAAATAACCGGGAAATGATAGAGGCGTGATTATTAAAGGTGGGTGGAGTATTGTTTGGCCAAGTTCCTGTTTTTATAATATCTTTAGTTTTACTTATTAATTTTTTGAGGGGGGAGTGATTAATTTTGACGACATTTAATTTTTTAATTGTGTTAAGCATCATTTCATTATATTGAGTTCTATTCATAAGGGTGATTTTGTTAGTTATGTCTGACATTAGGTATGTAATATCGCAATTATTTAAGGATCTTAGGCATCGAATATCTTCTGAGTCGTGTTGTTTTTTACAGTTTGAAAGAGATTTAAAGGCAGCATTACGAATGGTATGTTGTTTTTGGGAGGGAATATATTCTAGGGCAGTTTCAATGTGGGCTATAGCATCCTTAAGATCGGTCTTTTCATTTAGAATAAACTTCGGGCCTAATTTTAGAATTGAATCCTGGTGAGTGTTTGGTTTAAAGTTGGATAGATTGATATAGGGGTAGGAGGTAGGTTGTTGTAAGAGTTTTAAGTTACTTTTTTCTTTTTTTAGCCAATAACGTAGTTTTTTATTATGCTGTTTTTGTAAACGGTTTTTGTCAATTTCAATGAACTAATTGATTTTATTGATGGAGTTTTCTCCTTAATGAATCATATTTTTCATTTAATCAAAACATTTATAAACAGACTCAGGGCGTGCCTATGGGCTCTCCCATATCGGGAGTAATCGCCGAAATAAAAATGCGACTTTTTGAACTAAAAGCTACAGAAATCATTAGTACATGCAAATTCAGGAACTGCTACGTAGACGACATATTTACAGTTATCCCCGTTGACATTAACCCCACCAAACTTCTTGAAAATCTTAACAGCCTCGACAATAAAATAAATTCACAATTGAAACTGAAACCAATAACACCCTTAATTTTCTTGATGTTCGCGTAATTAAAAATTTAAACAATTCTTTCGACACTACCGTATATAGGAAACCTACTGCTAGCAATGAAATTATCAATATAAAATGTAAAACCCCCCCCTCTCTTATAAACATGCTGCGCTTCGATCATATATAAACCGTGCCATACTCATTTGCTCTAACAATACACTACTAAAAGAAGAAATTAAATTCATTAAAGTCATCGCAAAAAACGCCGGTTATAGTGGAAACCTTATTGACAAACTTTACAAAAAACGTCTAAAAACTCTAAATTCCATCAACAATGCACAAAATTTAAAACTAAATTATACTACCTCTATCCCATATTGTAACAGTGCCGCGCTAAATATAAAAAACGAAGCCAAAAAACTTAACATTAACATACCTATAAAACCAAATAAAAACATTTTCCAACGTCTCCGTAATGAGAAAGATATAATTAACCCTAAAAACTCCTCAGGCATATACAAAATTAATTTTAAGTTTGAAAATGAAGAAAAGGGATGCTATATTGGAATGACGAAAAGATACATAAACGATCGTGAAAAAGAGCACTTTGCAGACATAAAATACAATAGATCCAATAATACCACTAATAGCCGTAAAATAGCTCCCTATAATAACCATCACTATGCCCTTAAAAGAGAAGCAATAGAAATAATCACTAACAACTTATCCATTAATGATCGCGAACATAGCATAATTCCTCCAATATGGCAACAAGTAATTAAAAGAGATACTACATCTGAAGTGAAGAGAACCGATGATCGAGAAGTAAAGACCGACCAAAACAGAGAAGATGAATTCACTACAACGCACTGATGATGAGCGCGAGTGCGCTCGAAATATATATGTTTTTAAGTAAGTGCAACTATAAAAAGGATAATTTTTTAGGTATATATATAAAGTTAAATATAACTAATCCTTTTCTAAATACAAGTTAATGTGCAAAATTACATAATTAGCAACATTTCCATTGTAAGGCAAATTTTATTTTAATGAATATTTACTTAAAGAAAATTGATTGGAAAATAAATAAAATGTTTCAAACTTTATCACAAATGGATCAATATCTTGGAGAGAAATTTCAAATTTTTAAATATATATGGATAGACAGATTGTAGCAATTTCTATATTGTAGTTTCAAATATGTACTTTTAAAGATATCATTATAAAAAATTCTGATTAGAAAAGCAAACATACATTGATTAGAATTATTGCTTATAATTCTTTCAGGATTGTCACTCAAATAGGAGAATGAAATTCTCTGACTTTTCCAGGTTTTCCAGACGTGTTTTAAGAAAATTCCAGTCTAGCCATACATTGTGCATTGGCTGTGTTGAGGGCAAAATAATTATGGTATCACTTGAAAACACAAAAGTTACATATTACTTTGACCTAAGGAGAGATTGCCCTCCAAGGGGGTCCCTTCTAAGAGGTCTTGTTAAAAAAAAAAAAAAAAAAAAAAATGGCAGAAGCTAAGAAAAAAAAACACGAAAAATGACCATGTTGCAGGAAAAAATGAGATTTTTTTGGCAATTATCGTATGAAATTCCTTGACTTTCATGGTCAATTTTCAAATTCCCTGACAATTCCAGGTTTTCTAGGTAGCATGACAACCCTATTCTTAAGATTTCTTTTGAACATTACCACTCAATTTTATTTTTAATATCTTTTTAACTGTGCCAAAAGAAGAATAAAGAAAGAAAAAAAAAATCGTTTTTATTTGGTCTATGTTGTCTAAAAGAAATAGTCCTCACGTCTTTAAAGGAAAAAAAAAAAAAAAAGAGGTTTAGAAACATTGTTTCTGAAAATTTTAAGATTGCTTTTAAATTTAATATTACATTAATATCAAAGCATTCTTATCCATTGCATACATCAAAAAAATCTGGTGTGAAACAACCACACGACTTCCATTACCCACTATTACACGTATTATAGGCATTTTTGAGAGATAATGTGATCAGAAAACATAAAAGTGACTTAAAGAGAAAATCGTTAGAGCCGTTTTTGAGATACCAATTTTTACAAAAAATCAATTATTGACCAGAAAACAATAATTACATACAAAAGTATATTTAAAAGTGAGTTAATAGGGCGAGTTAAAAAAAAAAAAAAAAATCCGTACAGCCGTTTTTAAAGGAACGCGCTTAAAAGACCTGAAATTGAACTACTTATACAGGAAGCCTATCAATTTTCCAGAACTAACCAACTATATCATTCGAAAGGACATCTAATAGAGTGTTTATATAGCAAATTTGAAGAAAATCGTTAGAGCCGTTTTTGAGATACGGACTTACGGTCCCACTTCCGGTTTCCGATGTTCCACTTCCGGTTAAACTCAATTATAGACAGGAAAACAATAATTACATACAAAAGCATATTTAAAAGTGAGTTAAAATGGTGAGTTTGAAAAAAATCCGGACAACCGTTTTTAAAGGAACGCCTTTGCGAGGCCTGAAATTGAGCTATTTATACAGGACGCCTATCAATTTTCCTGAACTAACCAACTATATCATTCGAAAGGACATCTAATAGAGTGTTTATATAGCAAGTTTGAAGAAAATCGTTAGAGCCGTTTTTGAGATACGGATTTATGGTCCCACTTCCGGTTTCCGATGTCCCACTTCCGGTTTTTCAATTTTCACCAAAATTTGGAAATTTCATCTGTAGACCAGACATATTTCAATTCTAAAATTTCGTAGCTCTATCTTTATTAGTTTCTGAGCTATAATAGCCAGAAGATTCTCCACACACACACACACACACACACACACACACACACACACACACACACACACACACACATACACACTGACCAATTGCCAAAAACCACTTTTTTGGACTCAGGGGACCTTAAAACGTGTAAATCAGGTGAAAACCCAATATCGAATTTTCAGACCGAATACAATACTTCCATTACCTACGGTAGTAGGGTAATGGAAGTAATAAATTGAAAAATGTGTGAAATGTCATGTGTCATGCTTTCTTTCACATTCCAAAGAATCGAATAATGTAATGTTTTCCCTTTTTCTCAGCTATAAAAATTGCAATTCATCCTCCTAAAAATGTTATAAAAATGAATGTTTCAACTCGTTTTTTTTTAAAGTAGCAATCACTAAGGTATGTTTATCAGCATTAAATAAAGACATGAAGAAAAATAATATTTATTGGTAAATTAAAATATGTTTCCCTTGCACATACATTGTAAGTTTTTTAACTTTATTGAGAAATGAATATAAAAATTCTCATATTCATATTAAGTATAAAAATCAGGGTATAGACAAAATAAATATATAAATAAATTCTAAACAGAAATTGCCTCTACACAGGAAAATTCACTATTTTTATTTATTTATTTTAAATAAATATATATATATTTTTTATTGTTAAATTTTTCAAGAAAGCATTAAACTACTTCCACTCTCTCATTTCCCAACTATTTTTAAAATTTATTGGTATACCTATAAATGATAATACAAATCGGAAACCTATAACCTTTCGTTGTTTCAAATATGTTATAACACCTGCATGTTTGTTTGTTTTTTTATTTCTAAACAAGTTTTCCATAACACATTCAACCAAATACATTTCTATTCAGCAAAATTATGCTATATATTATAATTTTCCTCTGTGCATATACAAATTATTCAAATATTTTTATCCACAGTCAAAACAATCAATTGTGCGTTTTTGTGAAAAATGAATCATTTTGATGAATCATCATCATATCCATGAAATATAAGGCATAAAAAGAAGTAAGAATTAATATTTTATATTTTAAATTATTATTTTCATATTTTCAGGTCTGTTTATATTTCATAATAATATTGCAAACTAAATTAAAGGAGATTTCATATTAGGCTGCAAGCTAAAAGCATAAAAAAATAATGAATGGGAATTTACAATCATCATCATTTGAAAAGAAATAAACAAATTAATCATTTAAGTATTTTGATATCTGGAAATATCATATAAATAAATTTAATGAGCAATAGAAAAATATCTGGGCATCAGAAAGATTCAATTAAAAGAATAAAAGATTTATGATTCTAAATTAAGGGTTGATTACTTATGTCAAAAAGAGAGCAATAAATAATTGTATTAATGACTTGGCGAATTGGCAAATTTGCCAGGTTAAGGCTCCAGACGGTCTGGGAAAAACGAAATTACAACCAATAAGACATAAAGAGTAGGTGTTGCTATCAGAGGGGTAGCCAATTAAAAGAAAAGGGGATGGGTTCAGAAAAATGCCAAATAACACCAAAAATTAAGGGTTTAAAAGATGGAACTCGCCAAAATTCGGGATCTTTCTTGATCAGCTCTTGTTGTCTCAGCCTTAATTAAAGACAATTGGTTGTGTTGCATTTCCAGCGTGCGTCCACCGAATCTACTCATTACCCGTGGAAGTCGGTCTGTAATCGTTCTTTTCATTTTAAATATCCTTTTGCAGCACTTTGTCCAGTCACTTTATAAAAAGTCAGTAGACATTAATTACAGGTAAAAATCCTGGTTGACTTTTAATTTTGTAATGTCACATACTCCTGATTTCTTGTTTGCTTGTGGAACCATAAGTAAATAATCTAGTCAGGCTAACTGGAAAAGTCTTTATTTAAAATCCATTTCAAGGCTGGGGATCCAAGTCTTTTAAGGCAATGAAGACTGGTGGTAATCGACTGGTGGACTTGAAATCGGTCCTGCGACGTTGACCGAACTTTGACGGTGCTTGATCTCGCACACAACTTTCAAATTCGGTGGCGCAGAGTTGCAACTCTTTTAAACCCTTAATTTTTGGTGTTATTTGGCATTTTTCTAAACACATCCCATTTTCTTTTAATTGGCTACCCCTCTGATAGCAACACATACTCTTTATGTTTTATTGGTTGTACTATCGTTTTTTCATAGACAGTCTGGAGCCTTAACCCGCCAAAGTTGCCAATTCACCAAGTCATTAATACAATTATTTATTGCTCTCTTTTTAACATAAGTAATCAACCCTTAATTTAGAATCATAAATCTTTTATTCTTTTAATTGAATCTTTCTGGCGCCCATATATTTTTCTATTGCTCATTAAATTTATTTATAGGATATTTCCAGATATCAAAATACTTAAATGATTAATTTGTTTATTTCTTTTCAAATGATGATGATTGTAAATTCCCATTCATTATTTTTTATGCTTTTAGTCTTACAGCCTAATATGAAATCTCCTTTTGATTTATTTTGCAATATTACTTTGAAATATAAACAGAATACCCTGAAAATATGAAAATAATAATTTAAAATATAAAATATTAATTCTTACTTCTTTTTATACCTTATATTTCATACATATAGATACAGATATATCAGAAAAAATCAAAAATGATATTTTTCTTCAAAAAGTAACTGTAATTAATTATTAATGTATGAAAGATATAAAATATAATGGATAAAAAGAGGTAAGAAATAAATTAATATTTTTATATTTTAAATTATTGTGTTTACATTCTACGGTATTCTTTTTAGGTGGCAGAATGAATTAAAAGAAATTTCATATTAGATTATAAATTATTCTAAAAGTATAAAAAATAACGAATGGAAATTACGATCATCATCATTTGAAATAAACAAACAAATTAATCATTTAAGTATGTTGATATTTGGAAAAAGCTTATAAATTATCCTAGAAATTACCCTAGAAATAAATTTAATAAACAATAGGTACGGGAAAGATTCAATTAAAGAATAAAAGATTTATGAGTCTAAATTACGGTTTATTATTTTATGTCAGATATAAAGCAATAAATAATTGTAATAATGGCTTGGCGAATTGGCAAGTAAAGAGTCATTAGGGTTCCAGACGGTCTGCAAAAATCGGAAGTGCAACAAATGAGAAATAATGGGTAGGTATTAGAAAGGTAGAAAAGAAAGGTAGCCAATTATTAGAAAGGTAGCCAATTAAAATAAAATGGGTTGGGTTTAGAAATACGCCAATTTACACCAAAATTTAGGGTTTAAAAGATGGAACTCGCCAAAATTTAGTAATCTTTCTTAATCTTTCTTGATTAGCCCTTTGCCAGTAAAAAGTAGTAACTCCGCGCTGCCGAATTTGAACGTTACGTGTGAGGTTGAGCACCGGCAAAGTCTGGTTGTTCGCGGAACTGATTTCTAGACCCCAGCAGACTTCATTGCCTTACAAGACTCGGATCCCCAGCCCTGAAATGGATTTTAAATAAAGACATTTCCAGTTAGCCTGACTTGATTATTTACCTCTGGTTCCACGATTGCCAACACGAATTCAGGAGTAGATGACATGACATGTTGAATGAATGAATGAATGAATTATAAGTGGGTGGTTTACAAGAAACCAAGCACTGCGACCAGAGGTCTATTGTACTAACCCACAAAACCTAATCTTTAAAAAGACCTGTGGCAGAAAGAAAACCCAGCAGACATCTAACCGGAATATCCTGAAGCTCCCAAGGCTCAATTATATGCCGCCCCAAGTGCTCAAACCTATAGGCAGAGAAGACTTCACATTCACATAAAATATGTGTTGCAGTTTCCTCCTTGTACTTGCAACCCCTACAAAATGGATCACTAGCAATACCCATGACATAAAGATGTCTTTTTAAGCGACAGTGTCCCGTAAGGAGACCAATCACCTTGCTGATGCTATTTCTATTGAGCTTCATGAGCTCCTTAGCCCTTGCACTAGGATTACCACAGTTAAGCTCTTTAGCTTGCCTGCTCCCCCCTGTCTTGAGCCAAGTAGAGTACTGCAAGTTTCTCATGATGGAGAAAATAGTACCCCTCAACAAACTACCAGAAATACTCAGGACAGGTTCAGGACCAATAAAAGGTGTATCAGAACCCTTCCTAGCCAGCTCATCAGCTAACTCATTTCCCAGGATACCAGTATGACCTGGTACCCAATACAGGAAGATTTTATTGTTAGCAGCAAGAGCGCAAAGAGTGAGATAACACTCCCAAACAAGAGAAGAAGTCATTACTGACTTCTGTAAAGCCAACAGGGCAGCCTGACTATCAGAATAAATGTCAATATATCGATTCTTATAGCCCCTATTCATGCAAGTCCTACAACACATAAGGATCGCAAAGACTTCAGCCTGAAAGACAGTAGCATACCTCCCCAAAGGATAGGAAAGTGAAGTACCATCCTCAGGACAGCAAACACCAGCACCAGTGCCATTATCCATCTTGGAGCCATCAGTGTACCACTTAATGTGATTCGCATTACCCCAAGGTGGAGTATTCATCCAAATGTCCCTAGAGGGCAAGTGGATAATATACGGCTTAGAAAAAGCATACCTAGGGAGAACCTTATCACACTGCATAGTAAAATGCGGGTGATCCGAAATCTCCTTATTAAGATGCTTCCAGTTCAGATAATTGGAATAATTATTCCAATGCCCAAAACTTCTTAACCTCTTTACACACAAGATAGCCTCAGCCTCAATGCGCATATGCAGAGGGATAAAGCCCAAGAGTAACTCTAAAGCTCCAGTTGGTGTTGTCCTTAAACAACCAGTCATCGCGACACACACCATCCTTTGAATCTTATTAAGATTCTTCTTAGCAGTGTCAAGCCTAGTCCTAGACCACCAGGCAATAGAACCATAAGTAATCATTGGACAAATGATCATGGAGTAAATCCAGCGGATAACCATAGGACTAAGACCCCATGACCTACCAATAGCATTCCTACAGGCCCAAAACGCCCTTTTAGCCCTAGAAATACAATAATCAAGATGACTCCTCCAGTTGAGTTTCTCATCCAGATAGACACCAAGATACTTCACCTCACTTGAACAAGTGAGGTTATGACCAAAAAACTTGATATTTTTTAAGATAATGGTCCTTTTTCTATTAAAGGCAATCATATGTGTCTTTGCAGGGTTCACGGAAAGACCCCTGGAAGAACATCAAGACTCAACTTTCTCAAGGGCATTCTGCATGATACAGCAAACAGTATCCGGAAACTTCCCCTTGGTTACAGTGACAATATCATCAGCATAACCAATGCAATCCACCCCCAAGTGACCAATCTCATTCAGAAGTGAATCAACCACGAGACACCACAGCAGTGG
The DNA here is from genome assembly GCA_963930645.1 of Salticus scenicus. Classification (NCBI taxonomy): domain Eukaryota; kingdom Metazoa; phylum Arthropoda; class Arachnida; order Araneae; family Salticidae; genus Salticus; species Salticus scenicus. The sequence continues at coordinate 57,542,931 of OZ005652.1, read as the reverse complement.
AGAAAGAACACCACCCTGTGGACATCCAGTATTGGCTTTGATCATTAGAGAATCACCAAGCAGTATTGCAGAGGCAAGTATAAAAAATAACGAACGGAAATTACGATCATCATCATTTGAAATAAACAAACAAATTAATCATTTAAGTATGTTGATATTTGGAAAAAGCTTATAAATGATCCTAGAAATAAATTTAATAAACAATAGGCACGGGAAAGATTCAATTAAAGAATAAAAGATTTATGAGTCTAAATTACGGTTTATTATTTTATGTCAGATATAAAGCAATAAATAATTGTAATAATGGCTTGGCGAATTGGCAAGTAAAGAGTCATTAGGGTTCCAGACGGTCTGCAAAAATCGGAAGTGCAACAAATGGGAAATAATGGGTAGGTGTTTCTATTAGAAAGGTAGCCAATTAAAATAAAATGGGTTGGGTTTAGAAATACGCCAATTTACACCAAAATTTAGGGTTTAAAAGATGGAACTCGCCAAAATTTAGTAATCTTTCTTAATCTTTCTTGATTAGCCCTTTGCCAGTAAAAAGTAGTAACTCCGCGCTGCCGAATTTGAACGTTACGTGTGAGGTTGAGCACCGGCAAAGTCTGGTTGTTCGCGGAACTGATTTCTAGACCCCAGCAGACTTCATTGCCTTACAAGACTCGGATCCCCAGCCCTGAAATGGATTTTAAATAAAGACATTTCCAGTTAGCCTGACTTGATTATTTACCTCTGGTTCCACGATTGCCAACACGAATTCAGGAGTAGATAACATGACATGTTACATGTCATGCAAAATGGAGATATATACATGATGTATATATCTCCATTTTGCTTAAGAATCTAAATTAAAATTTATAATCTACAAAACGCTTAGAATAAGCTCTATTGGTCAGCTTGCTTATTGTATATATGTGCAAAGTGTACTAAATTCAGTAGATTCAATTTACTTTTTACCATATTTTGTTAAAATTATTACTAAGTTGGCTTTTATATAAATCTTTATTTATGTGCATTAATCTATACATGCATTTTAATATTACTAAGGGAAAATTTTGTGCAAAAGTGGTTATTAAGGTAAGAGAGTATATGGCCACTAGCTATTTATTATTAAGTTGTGAAAAAGTGGTAAATAAGGTATAAGGGTCTCACTGGCTATTGGTAACTAACTGAAAATTTCAATTTTCAGATCTATTGAGTTCTCTCAGCAATTTTTCTAAATCATGCCAACAAGAAAACCATGCATTGTATTCAATGTTACAATAGAAACACCTGATAAATAATTATTAATAACAACACTTTTGTTTAAACTGAGACATCACTGTTTAACATCTGTAGTTTGACTAGTAATAACTTGATTTTGTAAGTTTAATAAAACATGATTTTAGCTTTTACACCCCCAAGTGAAAAATATCAGCAGAAGCTTTGTTTATGTCTTATTTTTGCTTAAAGACCAGTGACATATGCATTTTTTTAAAGGAAAGATATTGAAGAAAATTATCTCAGATATAAGAATCTCTGTTGATGAATGAGCATTAATTCTTGACAGAAAAATCACATCAATATTTTGCTAAAACTACATTTACATAAAATAATTAATTTTATCATCCATATCAGTTCTACTTTGCAGTTTTGCCCTCGCAATTAAAGTCACACACATATTGTGTAAGACAATGCTTGCAATTCAAGAATTAATCAATAACAAATAACCTACTTTTATGTGGAATTGATAGGAATAATTTGAGACGGCAAAATTTAGCATTACAATGTTGATGAATGCAAACCTTAGCTTAGAGGTGCACAACCTGCGGCCCAGTAACCATCAATTTGCGGCCCGTGGTAGGTCTGACATTTTAGGCTGCATTAATCATCAGCAGGGGAGAAAAATGAAGAGAGAGAAAGAAAAATATTTTATTTGCTATTCGAAACGATAAAGACATAACCCCCCCCCCCCTCTTGAAACAGCCGGAATTTATCAAATCCCTTTTAAATATACAGATGAAAAAAGAGGAAATTATATTGGAGTAACCAAAAGAAAAATATCAACTAGAATCAAAGAGCATCAAAATGACATCAAATATGATAAAACAACTACAGCCCTCACTAAAGTTAATAAAGAACATAACATAGATATCATATTTAACTGATAAAATATTAAAAAAATTTATATTTCAATTAATTAACTGTTGGAATGGATTGATGGAAGCAAGGTCATGTGATGATTGAATGAGAGAGTAGTATAGTGGTTCAAGGCCGAATGATGATTCATTAAGAATAAACATGCATTGCGTTGTTTACATAACAGCGGACATAAAAAATGCGGCGATTTACTCTAAGTGCCGTTTTATCGGCAAATACCGGAAATTTACTCTCTTGCTGAGAATGAAACATTATTAATTATGGTCATCAATTTTTTAAAAATAATTATTATAAAGCTTACCTTCAGATCTGTAATATAAATCAACATTAAACTAATGTTAATACACAAATAAGAACACCATTATATTATTCAATCTTATTTAATTGATATTCTGTAGATATGGCAGAGGTACCTCCTACAAAAATAATTATATATTTATATTTTCAAAATTAACATTCTTATTTATTTGATTCAATATCATTTGAATTTCATTTCTTTTGTATCAGCAATTCAACTATAATGAATTGACATTTTATGTTTTATATTTTCGACGAAACGTTATTTTAATGTATTTTTTAACTAAATCCACATTGATCATTTTTAAATCTCAGAATCATTATATTTATCTATAGTTCGAAACGTTCTTTACGGAAGTAATAGATAATGTTCATTTTATGAATCGTCCAAAATATCCAGAGTTGATTATTTGTATTATTGACTGATTTTTTTCTGCACTTGAATTATTACTTGTTTATTGGTAGATGATTGATTTACTCTGGCCGATGATACCGACACTTTAATGAAAATGCTTCCTAGCATAATTTATTATGAAAAGCAGCCTTATTAATTTACATTTAATTTGAAGGAGACACTTATACTTTTCACTTGTATAAGAACTTAGAATGGGCTTATATATTATTATTGAAGCACCAATGTATTTGAAGCCGATCATTCAGTGGAGTAATAATCCAATGACGTTTACAAAAAGGATCAGGATCACTCGATTCCATTATAATTTTAATCCTTATGCGGTCGTTCAAAGGAAGGCGCCGACTGAACAGCAGCTTCAGTTGAAGATAATTGTGATTCCGGATAAACATCATTTGATGGGAACATAAATCTTGCAGTCTGTTTTTTTTCTTTATTGTTAATTAAACGTAGATTAGAATAAAATAAATTTATATTGATAAGTTAATGAGCTACCGTACGATATCTCAAGTCACGCTAACGGCTTACTCTAAAGGCGGAGCCGTTAAGCGGAACGAGAGAAAATCGACGGAGCTGTTGACAGTGGAAGATGTTTTCTCCAAGTGTGTGCGGCGTCTCCCTCAAATTCCCCGCGTTTGGTTGCCGATTCACTGTCAGATTAATGAGCAATAAAATAGCTCGCTCCAAATATTTTTAATTGGAGTTGACTTTATGAATAAAAGTTAATTAAAGTTGATGAAAGTGAATTATCTTTATTCACCATTTATTTATTTTTGATTTATTGAAAGAATAATTTACTTTTTCTATTTTTTATTGAAAATTTTGCAATGACGCTATTTTTTGAAAGTGCGTAGGAGTACTTCCGGAGTGCATTGAACTCAAGCAAAATTCTTGTAATGTGTGACGCCATGGCGTCAGCTAGAGAGGGAAAGCGATGTATTTTTGAAAATTCAAAATATCAGAGATATCTTTTTTGAAATAAATATAAGGAATCCAGAACATATTTAGATAAATTTTCAGATGCTAATTCACCAAATATTTTGAGATTTATTTTGGATTTTGGGAAATCTTTATTAATTATTTTCTGAGTTTATTAAATAATTTTTCAGAGCATATTAACTAAAAAAATAGATTTTTCTGGATTTTAAATAAATTATTTCCGGAGTTTAAATAATTATTTCCGATTTCAATTTTTAAAATAAATCATCTCCGTTTTTATTATTTTTTATTAAAAATTCATAATAGTTGAATTTTGGAAGGAAGTTTTAAAATGATAAATTTTTGAATAAAATGTTAAAAGTTTTTACCTTTTAACATTAACGAAACGAGAAAATTAGCAAATTACAACAATCCCGATTACGCTTTTTACCGTGAAACAATAGAAATAATGAAAGACAATTTAGCGTGTAACGGGCACGAGTTGAGCGCCGATTTGGATAGAGTGTGGCGCCACATTATGAAGAGCAAGACCGGGAAAGAGAAGCAGGATGAAAGATCAGTTTCGGCAACAGAGACAGACTATGTAGCTACTGAAGAAGGGGCGGATTTCGCCCTGAAAGATCTCTAGCATCATAACAGAGCATTATAAAAGGTATTTTTATTAAGTAATTAAATAATACATTTTGTTCAAAATTTATGTGGAAAATTACAGTTACAACCATTTGAAGCCTTTTCACTTACAGATCTCACCAGCATCATGTAATACCTCAAAATGGTATTTTCATACCCACATACCTGCACTAAAACTGCTTGTTTTGGTATACCCTCTATCTGTTTTTACATTTGTGCTCTGTGTTTTTGAGACCCCCTATATAACTTTTTTTTTTCTGCAAAGTGTACTTTTATTTACTTTTTACTTGTTTGTGGCCCTTCATGCCCCACTCAACAGCAATAGTGGCCCTCGAGACAAAAAGGTTGTGCAGCCCTACTTAGCTGTTATATTTTTAAATATATACGAAAGGAAAAAATAAGGAGCAACAGATGGGCAAAAAAATATTGATACTTAATGATTTTATAGATTATTTTTCATTCATAGAAAATTTAAAAATTGCATTTTTTATTTATTTTTTTTTTTAATTATTGTTACAAAAACAATGATAATAAAGCTATTATTGATTATATTCCAGAACTAATGGTTCAAAGATTTATATACAAATATTATTTAATAAACTTTTCTATGTAATCTTCCAAGAAAATGCATCTCATTACCTATTCCAGAAGATCCCATAAAAAGAAGCACAAGAGGATGATCTTCATCATACCAGCCATTTTCTTTTCTGCGTATGGCTGAAAAATAAAGGTTTAAACTGTGATAACCAGATTAATGTAAATAGAGTTATAAATAAATCTAAGTAGTTAATTTATTCACTTATTTTTAATATTTATAGAAAGTTTTAATATGATTAAAATCACCTTTAAATTAAATTTCCTAAAACATAAAACTCAAAAATGCAAAAAATAAGACACTTTTTAGCAGGAGCATTTAATCTTTAATTTTTGATCATGTGTGTTTAATTATTTGACAATTATTGCAAAAACCAAACAGCAGCAACGAAATTTTAAATGCTAAATGTAAAATACCTTCCTCCATATACAAAATAGCAGCAATACAATCGTATAAAAATTTCACAATTAATATCTGTTCAACTGAAATAATACTATCGCAAAAGCTTAACAAAATTACAAAAATTTGTCAAAATGCACGTTTAAAAAAAATCTGATAAATGAATTTAATATAAAAAAAAAGTTAAAAAATAAATAAATAATATAGGAAATGCCCCCCCTCCAAAAAAAAAAAATAATAATAATAATCAATCAATATCAGCATATATAGTTATGCACATCACTGATTGACTCTGTCACGCCTAAAAAGGCTAAGAGATTTCCTTGGACTCTGTCTGTGTGTGAACGCAAGTTGCCACCTAATTTTCATACTTTAGTTAATTTTCAGATCGATAAACTGTTTATCCGACGGATTCAGAAAAATTGCCCCTTTCATTTGGTACCTTATTTGTAATGAATTTTTGATTAGATTTTTTAAAATTAATTAAAATATGAAAATAGACATAGTTTTAAAACAGACATTTAAATTTTTAATTGTTGCCAATTTTTTTTTCAGCATAAAATGAAATACGCTTTCATATGAAAAAAAAAAAAATATATATATATATATATATATATATATATATATATAATATTAAATTTGCTCATGCATGTGAAAAAATGACGTCTATAAAATAATAATAATAGTTTTAAATTTTAAAGGTAACGAAGAAATAAATAGTGTGTGAAAATTTCGCATGGGTTTGCTAGCAAATGAATTATTTGAAGTGAGAAATAAATAAAACGAAATGATTGAACACAGAGCAGCCCCCGCTCATCACTCTTGGAGCGATGTTGAGTGCTTCTAAGGGGACTACTCGCAATTTATTAAAAAGAAAAAAAAAAAATACATTATTCGCCAGGCTTTAGCCTAGAGCCGACAGTGGGCGATGATTGAGCTGGTGAATCTTTCTATTTACCAATGGCACTTGCAAATTGAGCATATGGGCAAAGAGAAAAGAGAAAAGCAGAGATTATTAATCAGTAAGATTTGATAGGTCCATTAAAAGAGTGAAGATTTTATTAAAAACGAAATGATCATTTTTCAACGGGTGCCTTAGTTGCCCTACAACTAACCAGTTCATACAACAAAGGTGCTGCCAAGAAATGGGGAATAAATATACCAATAAAACCCAATAAAAAACATCCCCAAATGGATCTGAAGTGATAAAGACCAAATTGATAATTCTGAAGCAGATGGTATTTATAAAATTAATTTTATAAGGGGGATCCAGTTCATATATTGACATGACAAAAATAAAAACAAGAATTGAAGAGAATTTCAGTGACATTAAAAATAAGAAAATAACCACAGAAGTTGTAAAATACGAAACAGTTGACGTTTTAATGGAATGCAGCCCATGCAATGACATTTTGCCTTCAGAAATTGGTTAAAGGTGGCATTACATACATACTCAAAGAAGGAAGAAATGGTGCGGTATTTCAAAATAGCACAATATTTATTTACATATATACTGGGTGATACAAATTAAACAGATGTTCAGACATCTCTTGTTTCTGTATCACAACCATATTTAATCACATAATTTTATGAGTATGTAATTTTGATTTCTGAAATAAAATAAAAAATAATTTATGCTTTGGTTAAAAAAAAAAAAAAAAAGACACTTTTGGACTAGTAATATACATAAAACTGAATATATTTAGAATTTTTTGCTTATATAAAGGGTGAGTAAAGTAACGTTTCATTAAACGATGAAAGTGACCATGATCACTACCACACTGAGTATTAATCATTGAATTCTTTTAAAGGGAAATAGCAATGTTTCTTCCACTATCAAGGCATTCCTGATAAGTAAAAATTTTGAATTAAAATTCTATTAATATCAGGGTTGGCAGGTTTTTGACGCATGACAGTTTTTGATGGTTTAAACCACAGTTTAAACTGTCATGTCAAAAACCCTGTGTCAAAAACCTCATATTTTACACTTCTTGGTATATTTTAACAAGGAAGTAGTCATATTTAGAGAAATAAAAGATTGTAATTTTACAAAAGAGTGTTTAATTTATATGTCTCTCAAGGTTAAAAATAATTCTTAGAAGTGTACTATCTTTTTCCTATGAATGCTAATGATTTCTATTTAAGTACAAAAAATTTATATTTATATCTTTACAAAAAACAAAAATTCGAACATAGGAATTTGTATATTCTAAGGTAAACTACTTATTGCATTTTAAGTTATAAAAACTTTTTACGGTCTTGTTTTTAAAAAATAAGCTCTACTAAATATATGCTGATTGATAATTAAAAGGTGACATAAGTATTTTACTCCAATGAATGAAATTATTGCACTGTTAAATATTGCATCATGTTCTTTCATTTTGAGTTATAATGTTGCATGATTAAAAATTTGAGGTATTGTATTGCATGACTAGTTGAACTAAATTTTAATATGAATTACATAATGCAATTTCAAATTAATTATTTTTAATGAAAGGGATGGTGGACAGATCTCTTTCGTAAATTACTGCCTTAAAGGTATGAAAATCTGCATTTATATGCATTGAAATATAATATTAAATACATTAAAATTTCGAGTGAAGTTAATCCAGATTTTTTAGCGCTAACTCTAGGCTAATTTGGCTGGGTGCTGCACCTGGTGGCTCTTTCAAACACATTTTAGCACTTTAATGATTAAAATTATTCACACTACTGATCGCAGAGCTTCCAAATTTGACATATAGGTACCTGGGATCCTGCAGGTGTGCACCTCATCGAGATAATTTCGAATTTGAATTTTTTAAATTAATGTTTTTTCGATTTTAAACATTGGCTTTTATGTTTCATTTTTCATGAATTTATTCTTCGATTGTAATCGTCTGCGTATCTTAACAACGGCTATATTATGCAATTTATTTTTTATTTAATACATTTATTTGAGGGCGAATCTTTTTTCTCTTTTTAATTTATTATATTTATTGGAAATAAATTGGTAATGCAGTAGAAAAAATTAAATATATTAAATTTAAAATTTAAAAACGTATTTATAACAGTTATGTTTATGTATAATTTTTGTAGTATAACAAAAATTATTTTTCATTTGTTAATTTAATTTCTTTAAAATTTTTTTTTTTTTTTCTAATGTATAGTATTTGTCAGGAAATAATGGTAGTATATAGTAGAAAGGATTAAACTGATTGGAATTTATTTGTTTTTTATGTATTTAATTCCTTCTGAAAGAAAATCTACTTTTTATTTTATTTCATCACATTGGTCGGAATCAAATTGTAATATGTAAATAGCATGAGCAATAAAATTCTTGGTTCAAAAACTAAAATATTTAATAGACGCTGAGATACAGTTATCTTTAAAATCGTAGTTCTTAAATAATGGCAGACCCACCTATCGTCAATAAATACCCATATTGAAATACATAGGAAAGAGATTTCTGCAGGCAGTGGGAACCTGCTCCCGATACAGTGCGGGCAGAGAAAGAGCTGCCGTAGTCAGCGAGTACCCGATGCGAGGTCTAGAGCGATTCCAATGTAATTATTTTAGCTTTTATTTATAATGTGATGTGAAAAATAAATAATGATCCAATTCTTTCGGAGATTCATTTAAATATAGTGGCCAGCGAAGCGGGCGTAGCCTGCTAGTTCAACTAATATACTAAATAAAAGGAAAATGGATTTATTACTAACTGCTGCATGTATAAGTACACGATACGGAAAAAATTCCGATTTCCATTTTTTGCTGAATTTACATGTTTTGAGCTTTCTTTACGTTTCAATTAACTGAAATTGGCTAATTATTTTTTAAAAAAGTGTCTTTATTGCTAGCTTTTGTGGGTAGAAGAATCAAGTAGAAGATACATAAAAACTTTTGATTTCCGGTTTTCGATGAATTTACACTTTTTGAGATTTTCTTGCATTTTAATTAAGTGAAATTGACTACTTATTTTTATTTTTTAAAAAGTGGATTTATTATTCTTTCCTCTGCATATATAAGGAGAAAATAAAAGATTCAGAAAAGTTTTAGATTTTCGGTTTTCGATAAAGTTGCACGTTTTGAAATTTCCCGAACTCAATTCGACCATTTTTGAAAAATATCTTTTTTTTTTTTTTTTTCAAACACTGTACTTTATGAACCAATCGAATTAATTTAACAGAATTTGATACTTGGTTTGGCCTTGGTTTGACATGGTACCTATTAGCTTCTGGGCTGTATCACACAACAAGGGGCGTTTTCACGTTGCGATTTTCTCTCATTTCAGGAAAGGCTAACATCTACCGAGAGAAATAGTTATATTAAGTAAAACTCTGCTGATTCAGTTAGAGTGAATATCGGCAAACAATTGCCGCAGCTGTGTTGCAATTGCATTCCGTTTAGGACAAGGCAATAACTTTGCTATGCCTCGCTTTGAAAAAAAAAAAAAAATGGTCGAGTTTCGACCACTGGGCGATACTAGTGTAAATAAATATCTTTACATTGATATTTATTCAAAATGTTGCAGACAGGAGTATTTAATTAAAAAATAATTATTACAATATTTAAATTAACCCTTGTTTTAACATCTATATTTAATATAATATCCCTTTCATTTTGCCAGAATTTTAAGATAAATATATTCTGTTGTCTATAAAATTCTAAGCATCTCCTTATGCGGTAACAGAAAATTATCATCAGAGATCATACAATTTGATATTACGTAAGTCGTAAGTCATTACCTTATTTAGATATAGAAATTTAACTTTAGTATTATAACTCAATTTTTCATATCTATGTACCAGATGTTAACAGAACAGGGCAACTGTTTGGCTTGTTTGTTGCTCTTATTTAAATTTTCTGTTGGCATCATTTTGGAGAAACAAATACAATTCTGATTTATTTCCTTGTTAATTTCAAAATCTTAATCTGTTAAAATCTGTCTAGCTTTAAGTGAACTGTCAAGTTGGCAAACTTTCTTCTCTATGAGTTCCTATGAAAGATATTGATTTTAACAACGCTACTGTACTGATCTAATTGAACTGTACTAATTTACTTTCTCCTGCTTGCTCTGACAAAAGTATTCCATGAATTGCATTAATTCATTATTTAGCCGAACTATTTAAATAAAAAGACTGGAATTAGTTTTCTCCTGAATTTCCCCTTAAAGAAATAAAATGTTCTTGAGGCTGAATCATCAAGTACTCTACTATCTACAATATCAATAATAATAAGATTAAAATAATAGTAATCTCAATACACCATTATAATCCTATGGGTAAAATATACCAAAATATCATTTCAGAAAATTTTGGAGTGGAAGGCTGATATTTTATTCCAACTATGTGAAAATTACCAGAGCCGGGAATCGAACCCGGGCCTTCCGCTTTACGTGCGGATGCTCAAACCATTGAGCTACCCTGGCTGATTACCAGCTAGGCATTTCTCACACAATATCCGTTGGCAAAGTCACCGAGTCTGTAAACACAGCTGTATCAAGTGACATTAATACTCATGGCACAACTCCAATAGACCACGAAATTTTTAATTTAATTTAGAAATTTATTCATCAACCATGAAATATCATTTCAGAAAATTTTGGAGTGGAAGGCTGATATTTTATACCAACTATGTGAAAAATACCAGAGCCGGGAATCGAACCCGGGCCTTCCGCTTTACGTGCGGATGCTCAAACCATTGAGCTACCCTGGCTGATTACCAGCTAGGCATTTCTCACACAATATCCGTTGGCAAAGTCACCGAGTCTGTAAACACAGCTGTATCAAGTGACATTAATACTCATGGCACAACTCCAATAGACCACGAAATTTTTAATTTAATTTAGAAATTTATTCATCAACCATGAAATATCATTTCAGAAAATTTTGGAGTGGAAGGCTGATATTTTATACCAACTATGTGAAAAATACCAGAGCCGGGAATCGAACCCGGGCCTTCCGCTTTACGTGCGGATGCTCAAACCATTGAGCTACCCTGGCTGATTACCAGCTAGGCATTTCTCACACAATATCCGTTGGCAAAGTCACCGAGTCTGTAAACACAGCTGTATCAAGTGACATTAATACTCATGGCACAACTCCAATAGACCACGAAATTTTTAATTTAATTTAGAAATTTATTCATCAACCATGAAATATCATTTCAGAAAATTTTGAATTTCGAAAAATTCAAAAAATTTCAAAAAATTTCGTGGTCTATTGGAGTTGTGCCATGAGTATTAATGTCACTTGATACAGCTGTGTTTACAGACTCGGTGACTTTGCCAACGGATATTGTGTGAGAAATGCCTAGCTGGTAATCAGCCAGGGTAGCTCAATGGTTTGAGCATCCGCACGTAAAGCGGAAGGCCCGGGTTCGATTCCCGGCTCTGGTATTTTTCACATAGTTGGTATAAAATATCAGCCTTCCACTCCAAAATTTTCTGAAATGATATTTCATGGTTGATGAATAAATTTCTAAATTAAATTAAAAATTTCGTGGTCTATTGGAGTTGTGCCATGAGTATTAATGTCACTTGATACAGCTGTGTTTACAGACTCGGTGACTTTGCCAACGGACATTGTGTGAGAAATGCCTAGCTGGTAATCAGCCAGGGTAGCTCAATGGTTTGAGCATCCGCACGTAAAGCGGAAGGCCCGGGTTCGATTCCCGGCTCTGGTATTTTTCACATAGTTGGTATAAAATATCAGCCTTCCACTCCAAAATTTTCTGAAATGATATTTCATGGTTGATGAATAAATTTCTAAATTAAATTAAAAATTTCGTGGTCTATTGGAGTTGTGCCATGAGTATTAATGTCACTTGATACAGCTGTGTTTACAGACTCGGTGACTTTGCCAACGGATATTGTGTGAGAAATGCCTAGCTGGTAATCAGCCAGGGTAGCTCAATGGTTTGAGCATCCGCACGTAAAGCGGAAGGCCCGGGTTCGATTCCCGGCTCTGGTATTTTTCACATAGTTGGTATAAAATATCAGCCTTCCACTCCAAAATTTTCTGAAATGATATTTCATGGTTGATGAATAAATTTCTAAATTAAATTAAAAATTTCGTGGTCTATTGGAGTTGTGCCATGAGTATTAATGTCACTTGATACAGCTGTGTTTACAGACTCGGTGACTTTGCCAACGGATATTGTGTGAGAAATGCCTAGCTGGTAATCAGCCAGGGTAGCTCAATGGTTTGAGCATCCGCACGTAAAGCGGAAGGCCCGGGTTCGATTCCCGGCTCTGGTATTTTTCACATAGTTGGTATAAAATATCAGCCTTCCACTCCAAAATTTTCTGAAATGATATTTCATGGTTGATGAATAAATTTCTAAATTAAATTAAAAATTTCGTGGTCTATTGGAGTTGTGCCATAAGTATTAATGTCACTTGATACAGCTGTGTTTACAGACTCGGTGACTTTGCCAACGGATATTGTGTGAGAAATGCCTAGCTGGTAATCAGCCAGGGTAGCTCAATGGTTTGAGCATCCGCACGTAAAGCGGAAGGCCCGGGTTCGATTCCCGGCTCTGGTATTTTTCACATAGTTGGTATAAAATATCAGCCTTCCACTCCAAAATTTTCTGAAATGATATTTCATGGTTGATGAATAAATTTCTAAATTAAATACCAAAATATGTTCAATTTTATGCAAATTACTAGTGGTGCAGTGCCATTTTCTGTCTTACTGAACAAAACATGAACTTTTTTTTTTTTTTTTTTCAAAAATCTAATCTGTATACTCAGGATATCATTAAGTCGATAGTTTTTCATAAAAGTTGCCTAATATCTGTTGTTTAATTTAAAGTACCTGATATATTTAAAGAAAGGATTTTATTTCACACACACACACGATGAACAAACAAACAACAAAAATGGATTTACCTGCTGCAACATTAGTTATAGCACCTTCTTGGCCAACAATATGTTGCTTTAACCTTTGTTCTAGTGGAAATTTTCTTCTCTCTTCAGCTGCTATAGAAGCTTTAATTTCGTCATACTAAATGTTTAAAAAAAAAAAAAAATCATCAATATGGAAAAAATATATATATATAAAATAAAATAAAATAAAATAAAATTCAAATTTAAATTACATAAATATCTCTGAGGATTACATAATATAAAAATGAGCAACTTTCTAAACATAACACTTTTTTTTTTTTTTTTTTTTTTTGTTAATTACAATTTATGCCTGTATAAATTCTAAATAATAAAGAATTATATAAATTTAATAATTGCATTAAAGCAATGTCAGAACAATCCATTTGACATTAAGGTAAGTCACTTATCTTAAACTATTAATGATTTTAAATAACAGATTATGAACTTTGGTTAACAAAGATCATCATAAAAATTATACAGGTTGTAATAATTAGAACATCATAAGGAATACTATTTTAAACCTGATCTAAATTTTTAACCATCAACAGTAAATTTATCCAAAAAAATGTATAAACATATAATAGTCAAAAGAAAAAGAAATGTTTAATTTTAAAATTTGTTTTAGCTATTCTCATTTATCACTTAAAAAAAAAAAAAAAAAAATCTGAAATCAAACCTTTTTCATGAAAAACCCGAAAAAAAAAAACCCCACATTTTCTTGAAAAAACCCACCTTTTTATCGATAAAACTCAAATAAAACTGGGGGTTTTTTGTGTGGGGGTGAGGGGGGATATTCAAAAAACCCTGGGGATAAAAAAAGTTTTGAGCAACTCTGGCTGAGATTGTTTTATAAATTAAATAATCCGGTGTGTCACTCACACGACTTTCTCTTATCCTGAAATTTAACACTATAAATACAGGTTGCAGATTAAGAGGTAAGATGACGAGTACTGTTATGTAAACCTGTGTTAAACAATTCAAATTAGGATTCAGAAGAGTTTTTATATGATAATTAGTTCTGTGTGAGGGGGACGACAGCCCTCCCTCAACCCCCACTTTCATTAATGCACCTACATTTATATAGAATTTAATTCGGTTATTAAAGAATAATTCTGTTTTTAAAAAATAATTTATTAAAATTATTATTTTTAAAAAATCATCTTTTATGTAATGCAGATGATTTTCATATTAGAGAAGTAGTATAACACTAAATATAAAAGAAAAAAGTTGAATTTATTTTCAATATTACATTTGAAAAAAAAAAAAAATTTTTTTTTGTTAAAAATGAAAAAAATTGATAACTTTATTTTAAATTATCACAGATTGACGGTTCAACCATTCGTTTTAAAGATATTGGCGAGCTCCTTTGAAAGATACCCATCATGAAAATTTACTCCCCTCGAAGGGAGACTTCCCCACAAGGGAGGGAGGCGGGGCTCCTACATACACAATTTTTTTTTTCCAGTTGACTATATCTATTACAAAAAATATATATTCGTTTCATTTGGTTTAGTGCAGTCTATAGATGTTAAACTCTACTTACCTGCAATTTAACCCATAGACGTAATGTATTTGAATACTTTTGAGTGTCCCTGTTCACGAACCATTTGCTTCATCTCAACGAAAAGCTTACTGTAGCATCCCTATATGATACACATTTAGAATACTGAGTTTGGAATTTTTGCTACTATTTGTTCTTGAGATATGCTGATAACAGACACACAGACCATTCGCTAAAAACATGATTTTCGTATTCAGGGGACTTCAGAATATGTAAATATAACAAAAACTCACGTTCGAAAATTTGAACCTAAAACAATACTTTCTTGACCCTATGGGTAAGAGAAAGTAAAAAATGTTTCCCCTCAATAAAAATAATTAAAAGTTACATCCAATTTTCCCAACAATGGGGTAATTTGGAGGTATGGCTATAAATCCTATTAAGATTCATCTTTAAAAAATATGGATAAAAGTAGCGCTCAAACAACAATTAAAACCTTTACAGAATACATGCTTTCTTAAAAAAAATAAATAAATAAATAAATAAATTTAAAAAAATAAGGCTTCAAAAAATGTTAAAAGTAAAAATTGCCAATTCAGACCATTTTTGTTTTGTGTGGACTTCCTCATGAAAGACAAAGTAAATAGTTGATATTGCTATAAGTTACTAACTAGTAGAATTGGATTAAGTAAAACAAACCCATTTTTTATTTTTAACTTTTACAGAATTTTTATTAGAAACATATCAAATTTGACATAAATGAATGTTTTTGGACCTGAACAAACTAAATTTATAACTTTAAAATTAGAAAAATTATTTATTAGAAAATAATAACATAAAAATACAATGGTAGGCCATGTTCGTAACCTATATAAGCTCTAAAATAAACAGCCAACTGTTCGCATTTGTTATACAATAATTACTATACTTTACTGTAGTCCATTTCAGTAAGATCAATGTACCTAAAACTGACTTGATAAATGTCCAAATTAAGCAAATAAAGGATCAAAGGAAATGCCTTAAGAAAGTTGTTTATAACATTTTTAAATAATTCTAAATAAAAATAAAAATAAATAAAATATTCCACCAATTTCTCCTCACTGGGATAATTTGGGGATAAAATTTTCACACACCCCATCCCCATATATCCTTTAACATAAAAAAGTAACTGCATATAGATAATTATAGCTTAGAATATTCTTTTTCTTGTGATAACATATTTCACCAATTTTTTCAAAATCTGTGTGTTCTACAACAGGCTTGTCCAACCCAAAACTCTTGGCAGGCTGCATTAGAAGTCTATTTTACGCTGGCGGGCTCTCGCTCTGCATTGTATAAATGCATGAACCATATACGCATAGTAATTCTTTTCCCAGTGGGCTCAAGAAGACTTAAAACAGAAAATTTGGATAATAAACATATTTTTATTCATAAAATAACTATAAAATAGTCAAAAACTTATTATTATACATTCATAAGTATAACAGTAAGAATCAATTATTGATCTCGCAATATTTTATTAACATCAATGAGCAAGACATTTGTTTCTTCTACCTTAACCGGCATTTTCATTAAAAAAGTAAGAAAAAATTCATCAATTTTAGAAATTTTAACTGAAGATGTCAAATTAAAAAATTTCTGAATTCTGTCGCAGGCCACAGAATTTTACACGGCGGGCCAAATGTGGCCTGCGGGCTGGCCAGCCCTGGTCTACAACATGTTTTGTTTTATAAAAATGAACAGAATTTAAGGTTTGTAATGATAATAATAATAAAAAGATACAAACTTTGCATTTTTTCTATTTTTGTATGTAATAGGTATTTGAACATATATATTTTTTTATTATTAAGAAATGTATAAGCAACATTTTGGCATGTGCCACACTAGATTATTTAAATAAAAATGCAAATATAACACAGAGAAAATGCAGACCTCAATGAATCTTTTGCACAGCAATTTCAATACACGTATTGTTTGCTTTAAAAAACAATAGCAAAAAAAATACTTACTTTTTCCATGTAACTTTCCAAAAGCGTCTTCATTTTTAATGTTTCAGCATAATGAATAGGAGTATGGCCAGCATCATTCATAATAGAAGGATTAGCACCTAAAAAATGTATTGCAAGACTTAGATAAAATAAATATTAAGCTCGTTGAAAGTTTCGCATGCAATATTTAAAAAAAAAAAAAAAAAAAACTTTGATAATCAGATGTAACACATCAAATATAAATTGGCACAAAAAACAGGGAAGAACAATATATATATATATATATGTATAAACAAAAAAAAAAAAACTTCTTTAACTGTGTTTAACGAAGGAAAAAAAACTTAAATTATTCAACTGCTAAAACTACGGAAAAAAAAATTACTCTAAATTAACTATCTTTTTAAAATACAAAAGTATCATCATTAACTTTTTTTAATGTATAAGCAATCCTTGCATATGAAAGTAGCTCTTATGATAAAATAAAAAAAGAATTACTTATATCATCATTTTTAAAACAATTAAAAGACAAATAATTAAATCCAAAAAGTTAAATACTTCAATATGAATATTATTTTAAATTATAAACATTTACATAAAAGAAAAAATCATTCTGAATACATTAAAACTATTAACCACAAAAATTAAAATATCAATATTATAGTCTTTTTTTAATGAATAAAGAAAGAAAAACAAAACAAATTCGATTCATTAAAAATGGGACTTTAAAAATTAAACGGAGATTTGGCATTTAACATACAGAAGCAAAGAGGTTGAAGTTTTTCAGACTTATTCTCATTTATTCACCCCACCTCCTATTTCATAAGTTAATTTTCTACAAAATTTTTATTTTTTGCTATCATTTCATCGGTTTGAAATTAATTTTACTTAATTTTATTTTTTATAATTAATAATTATCTAAAACTTAATTTTACAACTGGTTGTAATGCTGTAGAATACTGTGACAATCAGAATACTTGTAATATAAAATTGTAACTAGTATGCTGTGCTCACCACAAAACTTTCCTCTATATCATCATATATAACCACACTATCTATTGATTAATATGCAAAAAAATTAATCATCATGTATCATAGAAGCTGAGATATTGCCTTCTCGTAAATGGGTTAAATTGCAGCATAACAGTGCCAATAAACAGGACTTCCCATAAACAGGAAATATTGCAGCATAGCAAAGTCAGCTGTCATCCAATATTCACGCATATTGAATCAGCATAGTTTTTCATAATACCTGCATCCCATATCAAGTTTGGTATGTTTATACATCATAGAAGCTGAAGTATTGTCTTTTTGTAAATAAGGTTAAATTACAGTATAGCAGTGCCACCTGTCGACAAATATGCATCCAAATTCCACAGCACAGAATATTTCAGTTATGTTGCAAAAAGCTTGCAATTTTACATTATCATAACATATTTCAGCATACCCTCCAATATCTATCTGAAACATTCATTTTTTTTCAATGTTCTATATTTTCAGTTGCATATCTAAATTTTTGTTATGATTATAGACATTTCTATGTTTTTTAAAGTAATCTGAAAGCAAACTGAACATTTTGAAACATTTCTGCAATATTTACAAAGTTTTGATGTTATATGATTAAATAGGATTGATGTTATACATTTCTGAAACATTTTTTTTAATCATGGCCTTTATAAATAGCAAGTTTTGTGAAGTTTTATTAAATTCTGTCCACTGATTCAAAAGATAAAGGATTCACCAAATTTTGCTTACCGATAAACATACACATAAAACATGTTCACGTGCACAAACAGATACTTTCTAAAAATGGTCATATCTGTTCAAGACTTTCTTCATACACATATAGAAAAAAAAAAAAAAAAAAAAACATGGAAAAACACTCAATGAATGGGTATCAAAGTTTTAATAATTACTAAACGATAATCAAAATAGAAACTTAATTTTTATTTGTTTCTATCTTAAGACTTTTGTACACAGTCACCATACAAAATTAAACATTTTTCCTAGTGTTTCTTAACTTTTAAAGGATGTCATTGTAGAATAGGGTGGATATGGGTTACTTCAATTTATGACTTCCTGAAATCAAACAATATTAATGTAATTTACAACACTGTGTATATGAGGTTTAAACCGTAGGCAAAATAAATTTTTTCCAGATATTTTGGTTACTTCTCAGTTGAAATTTTATACCTCTTTGTTAGAGGGAAATAGATATCTTCAAACTACAATTTCCTGAAATCATATACATCAACATTAATAGCTGCCTGTAATTTACAACAAATACAGACATAACAGCACAAATACAGACAAATACCTTCTTGTATTTGCAATTTACAATAAATACAGACATAACAGCCCAAATACAGATAAATACAGGGTTAATTATAATAATAGAATAAATTTTATCCAGATATCTAATTTATGTTTTAGTAATAATTAAAACTTTACAAAACCATATCGTATGAAAGAGTTGAACAGGTTTTGTGGATTGTTTCAATCTATAGCTTCCTGAAACCAAGCAAATCAACAATAGCTATAATTTATTACATTATGCACATAAGGATCAATTAATATGCAGAATAAATTTTATCCAGAAAGCTTGGTGGTTCTTTCTTAGCAATAATTCTGGACGATATCCCTATGTAAACATCAATAACAGAATGCAAAGAAAACAACAAAACAAACCACCATGCTAAACTAAGAATTTATTAGTTTGTTATTAAGATATGATTTGCAATTACTCCAAGTGTATATAAATAATCATACATACCATTCTTCAGAAGAATTTCAACAATTTCAGTATGGCCTGCTAAAACAGCATAATGCAAGGCAGTGCAGTTTGAAAATGTAGCTCTCATGTTTAATCTATCACTGAACTCTTCCTCTCTGACAGCCCATACTATAAAAATAGGGAAAAAGAATAATATATAAATATTACACTTATTTAAAATAACTGTAAGGCATATGCTGACAAAAACTAAATAAATAGAATAACTAGAATATAGTAATGACAAATGTAAAAATACCTTTATTGTTGATAAATTATTATTATATTACAATTATCTTCAAGTTGTGCATCAAACAAACAAAATATAATGTGGTGATGTTGTTGAGTTTGATATTTTACATAAATGACTTAGGCCTGGAAGGGGGGGAGGGGGGGGGAGGGAGATTTGCTACAAAAAGCATGCAATTTGGCAATTTGCCTCAAAAGAGAAAAATGGTTTATGCACATTTATTAAAAAGAAACTTCTTAATTATGGAATAAAAATTCCTTGATTTTATTTAATTGCCACTGGTACAGTATTTATTTTAAAAAACTTTTCTCAAAGAGAAAAAGTAAGTTAATTATTCATCTTTATTTAAATTCTGTTGTTTAAGGGCTATGATATAAGTCAGATTTCCCCTTTCTAACTTCTGGTATTATCCTGTGGAATTTTCGTTGCTTCCCATTTTAAGAATACCTCATTCAAAAAACTTTATTTTTGAATGAGATATCTTTATAATACGAGACAACAAAAATTCCCATAGGATAACATGGGAAGGAAGAAAAGGGGAATCTGACTGATTTAAAACCTTAAATATGTGCAAATAAGGAGGGGGTATTTAACATAATTTAATTTCGAAAAATAAAGTTTGTGAAAAATTGGCAACTAACATCAAAATGTCTACCAATCACTGGCTAGTAACTTAGAATTTTAAATTTAAAACTTATCACACACAAAATATAAAAACAAAATACTTTAGTAAATTGGAGTGTAAAGGTTGATATTTTTATTTACCATGTGAAAAATACCAGAGCCGGGAATCGAACCCGGGCACCTCCGCTTAACGCACGGATGCTCTACCACTGAGCTAGCTACCCTGGCTGACAACCAGCTAGGCATTTCTCACATAATATTCGTTGGCAAAGTCACCGAGTCTGCAAACGCAGATATATCAGGTGAGACAATAATAATCGCAGCACAACTCGCTCTGGTATTTTTCACATAGTTGGTAAATAAAAATATCAACCTTTACACTCCAATTTATTTAAAATGAATATTCACAGTTGATGAATTCATGAATAAAAAAATTTATTAAAAAAAAAAAAAAAAAAAAACTTAATTTTCGACTTAATGATTGAATAAGTTCAAACACTTGCTTATTATTTACTAAATTAATTAGGAAGTCATAAAGCAGTAAAAGCAGACCAGATTATTGACTGTTAAATACTTTAAAAATAAAGTGGTTGTCTTTTCTCAAATAATTAAACAATTTCCCTGATGGAAAATTGCAGACATTTGCCTCAATTTTTTCTGTAATCTTAAGATCAAAATGCTTTCCATGATTTCTGGGGTTTTCCTAAAGTATACGTTGAGATTTTAAAAAATATTAATAAAAAAATTGCTTTTATTTTTATAAATTACTCTCTAAGTTTTAGCAAGTAATTTTTTTAGTTAAAATTTTTTAAATAGATCTAATTATTAAGAATGCACTAAAACTAACATATTTTCTGGTAATTAATTAATATAATTAACCTTATATATCAATTTATTAAAAAAAAAAAAAAAAAATTACCTTCTAATGTATGAATTCCCTTTTTATGAGCAATCTGATAAACTGTTGAAAATTCATCCCCCAAATCTGGATCAGCCCCAAGAGATAAAAGTTCTTTTACAACACTATAAAATGTTTAAGTATTATAAATACTCATAAGAAGAACTAGTATTCACTATTTTATATGTATATTTTTTTAATTCTGAAATATAGATATGATATTAAAGCTAATTAAAAAGAAATACTCTAATAGATGATGCTATAAAAATATAAAAAAGTTAAATACAAATTTTGATTAACACAATGACAAAATTTCCTTTCAAAGTTCTCTCTTAAAAATACATTAAAATATTTCCCTATATCTATATATTCATAATTCATATTAATAAAGCAAAAAATTACCACACACTTGAAGATGCTATAAAATTATGGCAAAAAACTTTGTCAACTTTAATGTATATCTTTGTAATAGTATATAAAGACTAGTTTTTTTTTTTTTTTTTTAACTTTTCTATAAAGTGTCTATTACAAGTATCTGACCAACACATGTATTTTTTTATCATTTTCTTCTTTTTTAACTAAAAATGAAAAGATTTTTATGAAAAAGTACTGTTTTACAATATGATCGTGTGTGTTATATACTTGAGAAAAAAAATGTATAAATTGTTTGCAGCTATGTAGTAATTTTTTGCTTTATTAATATGAATATATACATTTGGGGAATATTTTAATATTTTTTAAATTATGGCGAAAAACTTTGGCTTAATTTTAACATGTATCTTTCTAATTATATATAAAGGCTTTATTTATTTCACTTTTATGTGTGTTATGTATAATTTCAGTAGTCATATAATGCCAACTGGTCCGTATATGTGTATATATCTACGTGTATGGGGAATCTTCTGACTATCATATCTCCGAAACTAATAAAGGTAGAATGACAAAACTTCAGAATTGAGTTAGGTTTGGTGTACAGATGAATTTTTAACTTTTCATGAAAATTAGAAAGTGGAAGTGGGACATATATGAAAAACCAGAAGAAGGACCATAAGTCCGTATCTCAAAAATGGTACCAACAATTTTCTTCAAAGTAGCTATATAAACACCCTATTAGATGTTCTTTCGTATGTAATAGTTGGTTAGTTCATGAAAATTGATAAATGTCTTGTATAAGTAGGCCAATTTGAGGTCTTGCAAGTGTGTTCCTTTAAAAACGGCTGAACAAATTTTTTAAATGGCTCTAATGATTTTCTTGAAAATTGCTACATAAACTCCTTTTAAAATATCTTTTCACATGTATTACGAGGTTATTACATGAAAATTAACAGTCATATTATTACCTATCCTGATTAGGTAGGTAAGTTTTAGATCTCTTAATGGATGTTTCAAAAAAGGGCACTATTGATTTTTTTTTTTTTTAACTCACTATGTAAAGTCTGTTTTATATGTCTTCACACATATATCAATTTTGTCTTAGAAGAAAATTTTTAGGTTTTACTTTGTTAGGTCAATTTTATGTCTTCTGATCACATTATCTCCAAAATGTGCATATAATACGTGTAATAGTGGTAATAGAAGTTGTGCGATTGTTGCATACTAGATATTTTTTTTTTTTTTTTTTTTTTTTAATGACCTAGCTTACATTACATGCTGGTTACTTATATATTTATTTTACTTTTCAATTTTTCTGTGTGAATAAACACAATATACATACGCTTAATTTTTTTTTTTTTTTTTTTTTTTTTTTTTTAAATATTAGAATGCATATATATTATTATTACATATGATAATGTTAATTCTAAGTTAATTTAAAAGGGCATAGAATGGAACCAGGCAACCACTTTTAAAACACATTTCAGCACCCAGCAGCCATTTTTAACTCGTTAGTAGTTGCTATCGACGGCGCCACCTATTACAGATTGCGAACTTTTTATTTAACTGTCACCAATAATTTTGAGAAGTGATGTGACCAACGTTAAATCGATTTTAGTCGCATTTTATGTATATCAAATGCCACTTCTAAAAATTTTTGGTGGCTATTGAATAAAAAAATCTGGAAAAACTGAAGGATGGGCGGCAAATCGACCAACTAGCGACTACTAACGGGTTAATACATCTTAGCGCACCTGGTGGCCCTTTTTAGCATTTTTAAATATCCAGAGGTCTTCGGGTACTTTTTTTTCTGATATGTAACTTTCTGCAGATAGTTTTAAGAGTATTCTTGCAAGAACAAGTACGTATAGTTTACATATATACAAGTAAAATAAATAATTTACTTCTGTCATGCATAAAAATTGCAACATAAAAGACAGCAAGTAGGAAAAAAATTAACAGATATGAAATATTGTCATTTAGCAAATATGAAATATTGTATATGAAATAGTAGTATATGAAATAGTGTTTAGAAATAGTGTCATTTTTAAAAACAGGTTGCCACTTTTATTGAGTTCCCATGATGACAGCCTTTTCATTCTTTAATCAATGTTGTGTAAATATATAGATATATATACAGCATACTAGAAGATATACTTTAACTCATTTTCAGCCAAAGGTGCATAAATGCACCATTTCAATAAATATTTTTTTAATTAACACTGTGACATATATTTTTCCTTAATTTTATTTTTCTGCTATTTTTAAGGGTTCTGAAGACATCTATAAAATATTTGTAATTCAATTGGAGTAAACACCTTCTCTTGAGAAAATTTCAAAATACGCAAGTGTTCTAACTTGAAACGATTATTGACAAATTCGACTTTTTGAAAATATATAATTACTCCAATTGAGATATGTTTTTAAAATGGTTTAATGTTGCAAATTCTGTATGAATAAAAATAAAAGAAATGTCATAAAATTTTTAGAAATTTTCATTTAAATTAATTTTTTATTTAAATATGCACCATTTTATTTCTTAACCTAACTATCATTTTTCCTGCACAAAACTTTTTTTGTGTCTTAATGAATGTAATTTAAGCATATTTCAATGAAAATAATACCACATTTTATAAAATTTCTATGCTTGGCCTAAAATGGGTTAAACTGAATATACACATACTCAACACGACCATTGATTGCAGCTACTTGTAAAGCAGTCCAACCATAAAAGTGGCGTTGATTGACATCTACACCTTTTTTTACCAATCTGTAAAAATATAAATAAAACATTAAAAAAATAAAATAATTAATACATTAAATACTCAAGATATGAGATATATAATTAGTACTCAAATCATGCATTAATGATGATTTTTCTCACTTTTTATAATAACTCTTTTTAATTTAATTAATATATTCAAATATAAAATAATCTGTAAAATGACATAGATATTAGTTACTCTTAAAAACTCTATTATTAACTCCTTAACTGCTCCAGTGTATATATAGGTTTTCACGAAATATGATCCTTTGTATTGTACTGCTGCCAGTGTAACTACTGACACATCTTGGCATTGCAATGCAATTACCTTGAAAGTGATCTTGACAGTGTTTATGAAGGATTTACTCATTTCAGAGTTGAAAGAGAACAGCGGCACTCATCAATTTTCCTCGTCAGGTAAGGGGTTAATAGAGTTTTTTTAGATAGTAGAATAAATTTTGCTTTTGTGCCTTTAAATATGTAGTGCAATCAAAGTTTTTATTATAATTTTTTTTATTTTGATTATATATCTTTTCATTTATGTGTCCCTTTTACATCAGTCCCTTGAAAAAGGTATAAATGGTGCATTGTATTGTTTCATTTTTATGATTTAAAATGAGAAATGAAAATAAATAATAAAAGTACACATCTTTGAAACTAAAAATTTGTAATTATAATTTCAAACTAAAATGGGCTCAATTTGATTAAAATTTTAAAATTCTTGAAAATCAGTCATAAACTCTTGACTATCATTTCTGTTTTGGTGGCAAAATGATCAGTGCTCTGGCTTTACATTATTAGATACTGGTTCAGACAAGGATGTTTATAGCGGTTCAGAATTCACTTTAAGCCGTAAGTCCCAGTCAAATAAGACTTAATGTGCAAAAAATGACCATAGAACGACCACCTCAAACAAATGACTATCATATCTAAAATAATGGCAATCTTTTCCTTTCACAGCAAGACAATTATCAATGTGCAAAAGAAAATTAATAGATAATTAATTATAATTATTAAAACTACAATGACAATTCTACTTTATTATAATTACATACCTTTGGATTTCTTTAACATTTCCTTCCTTAGCAGCTATTAAAAATGAATTATCTGAAAATTAAAGTAGATCAGTAAAAATTATTAAATGTGAGTATAGTAAGTGAAAAGCATTTTGTTACATTAAGATACAAAAGACTAAGCTCAAAAAGCAATGATTTCATTAAAATCAAGAAGATTTTCTCTATATAGCAGGTAGGTATAGCAGAAATAATTGTTTTATTAAGGAAAATCATAGGCATCAATTCTAAAATAAGCCAATATGTTTAGTTTTGAACATTTAAAACCTGGGAAACAAATAATACAGCAAACATTATGTGAATTTATATTTGACTTTTTTAGAAAAAGTAAATTCTATTGTATTGTATATGCATATATTGCTTCTTAACAGCAATATTTTTGTTAAAGGAATATTCTTCAAGTTAAATAAAAATATACTAATATTTTATTCAAGAGAGCAAGTATACAATTTAAAAAAAAAATTGTTCTCATAAGCAAACATGGGAGAATTGCCCTATTTGCAGATTTGTACACACCCAGTTTTATCAGGAATTAGCACTGTAAAAGCCATTATTATAAGATATGATTAATATTTTGGAACAAATTTCCTCAATGAAAATTCCTGCATAAAGTAAATAAGACTTTTATGTATAATTTATAAATATATTTAGATGTATAATTTATAAATATATTTAGATGTATTTTCTTTTTTGGAAGCAAAAAAGATGAAATACATGGAAAATCTGAAAACCAAGAAGATTTTATTTTCTGGCAGGTAGCAAGAAGAAAACACAAAAATCAGGAAGTCTTTTTGGAAATCAAGAAGACTTGGCAGCTATATTAAAGTGATAAAGTTAATGATATTACAACTTCAAACTAAATGGCAGAATTTCCAAACTCAGTTATATCTGTTTTGAAGTAATAACTGTCATTATAAATTGATATTCATGTATATCTTGATACCCTTTACCCTGTAAATTTTTATTATGATTGGTGTGTCACAGTTTGTGAGTGTTCTTTGTCAGTATGGCTCCAAGTCATATGAGAGTTAATTTACTCGAGGTTATAAATGAATATGTATTGTTTATACAACAATAATATCACATTACTGAACAACCTACAAATGGCTGAAAGATCTTTAGAAGTATTTGGAGATAAACTACAGTGCGGAGCTCATTGATTGGGAAAAAATATTATTGAGGATATTTGGGTAAGAATCACACAGTTTCAGGGAGGTTTCCCAAAATAACAGATGAAATGTTTGATTTGTATCTTTATGAATATGTGTAAATTTCATTTAGTATTCCTCTTGGCAACTTTTCTAAAAACTGCTAAGATGGTGCTGGTGTTGTTCCACATTGTGTCTTTGATATCCATACGAGATCCCTTCACGTGTGATGTACAAAAGCAAGCTTTTTAGGGATCAAACCAAACAACTAAACATGTCAGAAACAAGCAATTTTATCAAAACGATACAACCGAAAACAGCAAAATCATTATAAAATATGATTTTTAATAAAAATTTCTCTTAAAAAAATTACAAAATTATAACCAATCACAAATAAATGTCTGAAAAATGTCACAAACACCAGTTTAAAAGTTTTTAAAAGTACATTTTAAAATTATTTAAAAATGTTGGTTTAAGAGTTTCAAAAGAACTTCTAAATTATGTAAAAACATCTGTTTAAAAGTTTTTTAAAGCATCTAACTAGATACTTTATTATAAATAACAGGGTTGGGTTTTTGCCGGCAAAAAGTGGAAAAAACCAGGCAAAAATGGAAAAAATTGTCAAAAATGGAAAAAATTAGGAAAAGTGGAAAAATAAAATTAGAACAACACAATCCCTTTCAATTTTCACCCTTTACACTTTGGCACCTCAATGAAAAAAATGTTTGAAGATTTTTTAATTTAAAAAGTAATTATAATTAATTAATTAATATAATATATATAACCAGTGTCCAACAAATTCCGGGTTCCAGGGTAACTATAAATATCCATTAGTGACCAGTTACGGCAGACTGACAAAAAAAAATTTATGCATTTACAATATTTTTTATGTGTATTTTTGTTTTTCCTCCCAACTTCTTGTCTTGGTATAAAAGATAACATTGCTGATGTATTGAATGAATAGTATGAGTTTAATGTTTTCTGAAAAATTTAACAATTATTTCTGCTTTTGAAAGATGTTTTTCCACAAAAGATAAATTCCCACGTTTGATAAATCTTCTTACTACTATACTGGTACTTTCCATGTCAACATCTTTGTGTTAAACAAGATTCAATATCATAAACACTATCTAAAGCAAACTATGTTCGAATTTACAACGAGAAAGTTTAAATAGTATGATATTTATCAAATGGATTCTCTTTAAAGGAATTCTGACCTGAAAAATTAATAGACAAATAGTATTTTAAAGCCAAAACTTAAACATTCTCAATATATTTGATGATTATATTAAAGGTAAAAATAATATTTATTTCTGTGAATTTTTTTTTCCCCAATAGTTTGTTTTTATCTTTATAAATAAAAAATAGTTATTTTCTTAAAAATTTCTTTAGTTCACATTTTTAACTGAATAGTTCATTTATTCAATGTAAAATAATATGTGAATGACCTGCATTAATTATACAATTATGAAATATTATTAAGTTTGGCTGTGAGTATTGTGATAGAAATAATTCGCTATTTCTGGCTCCTAAGATATTGAAACTTTGTCAGTCCCTGAACATAACCATAAAAATCAAACTACAAAATTATATTTTTATTTTGTTGAAGTAAAAAAATCTTAAGTAAGACATATTCAGAGCGAGAGAGAGTTTACTTGCAATTTACATTTCAATTCCAAAAAATGCATGACCAGTGGATCAGTGTCAAATTTTAGAACAGCTGAGTCAATAATTGACTCAATATTTGACTTTTCCCCACTGTAAACAAAAACATGTAATACATTGAAAAACACAAATATTCTAGTAATTAATTATTGAAGAATATTTTTTAGATAGGTAATTTAAATATTTTTAAAAATGAAAAAAAATATGTTAACTGTTGATGTTAAAAATTTCATTTTAAAGAAATTTTAGAATGCATTATTTTAATGATTTACATAAGAATCAGTTGATCAAGAGTGTATTTAAATCTCTGGTTTTAATTTGTTAAAATTATGATTTAAACATTAAAATCGTGTAATTAAAATCCTTAAAACCCTGTTTGAAATACTGGTAATTTTTGCCACTGGCAAAAATTGTGGCAAAAACTATTATTGCTGGGGTGGTTTTTTCTGCAGTTTTTACCATGGTTTTTTCCCACTTTGGCAAAAATTGGCCAACCCTGATAAATAATGATTAAATGATAATGACTATATATAAATTAATGAGTAAAGATTATAAATTATTTAAAAACAACAGTTTAAGAGTTTTTAAAAGCACTTGTCATAAATTATTTAAAAATGCAAGTTTAAAAGTTTTTAAAAGCATCTGTTGTAAATTAGTTTTAAATGCTGGTTTAAAATTTTTATAAAGTACCTGTTATAAATTATTTAAAAACTAGTTAGTTGTAGGGCGACTAAGGAGCCCCTTGAAAAATTATAATTTCATTTTATTTACCACTTCAAATAATTCATTTGCTAGCAAGCCCGTGTGAAATTTTCGCACTTTATTTATCTCTTCGTTACCTTTAAAATTATTATTATTATTTTATAGACGTCATTTTTTCATATGCATGAGCAAATTTACTATTTTATAATTTTATTTATTTTTATTCATGTGAAAGCATATTTCACTTTATGCTGAAAAAAAAAAGAAATTGACAACAATGACCGTGACTTTTCTGAATCCGTTGGATTAAACAGCTTATCGATCGGACAATTCGATTTTTTAAAATTAACTAAAGTATGAAAATTAGGTGGCAACTTGTGTTCACACGCAGAGTCCAAGAAAATCTCTTAGCCTTTTTAAGCATGACAGAGTCAGTCAGTATCTTATATTATTCATAATAAGATAATTTGCAAAATTAAATATTCATTAAAATCAAAATTTTAAAAGTTTTTTAAAATTTTAAAAATTAAAATTTTAAAAGTCTTTTTACGATTAAGTTATAAAGAAATTTTTAAAAATTATATAATTATCTTTAAATATTCTAAAATTCTATTTATCTGTCCTTTTCAACAAAAAACTGGATTTTAATAATTATTTAGTATGGCTTTATTAAATTTTTCATAGTTAATAGATTATCATAAAATATTTTTTAATGATTATCCCTCTACATTACTTAACAATGTTGCACTGTTAAAGTTAGGAATTTTTTTTTATTTGATTTTTATTTATTTAAATTTTACATTTCTTGAGCCCCACAGTTTTCTTTATACTGACAAATAACTCTGTTTTTTCTTGCATTTATTTTTTTATATGTATAATTTTTTATTTTGTTTTAATAAGATAATTATAAATTTTTTACAAGGAATTTTTTCAGGATTTTATTTTATAGAGCAGTTTAAGCCCCTCCAATATTTCTAAAAATTCTTTGTCAATGTTCTAATAATGTACATAATATTTGTTTATTATATTTATATGTTTATTGTAAGTTAGATAAGAGTGTAATTTTACATAAGGATTTTTTAAATAGTCACTTGGGTTTTTTCAAGTAAGTTTTATTAAAAAAAAAAAAACTGGGTTTTTTTTGGGTCAGGCAAAATCAAGCCGTCCTTGCCCCCTTCTCAAATACTCATCAAATGTACATGTTATACATATTTTAAAAGTACCTGCTATCGATTTTTCTTAAATAGTAAATGCAAGCAGAAAATGCAATTTCATAGTACTGAATCATAATTCAAAATATAAAAACAAAAAAACATGTAATTTTTATGTTAATTTCAAATTTCTCTAATTCTCAATTTTCAAAACACTGCTGTTTCAGACGTACAACATAATAAACTCAAACACATAAAATATAATTCTGTCATATATATAATATTTACTTAGAGATTAATATTAACTTCTCTAAGTTATAATTAAATAGAAATACTCTAAAATGCTTCATATTTACAATCCCCTTCGCTATGTAAAGTTCGCCAAATTATAGTTCAACTTTCACGAGTTGGCCCCTGTCAATCAAGCGTGACGTAGGCAGCGACGATTCCATTACCTTGAAATCGGTTGAGGGTGAAAAGGGAGGTGGTTTGCTATCTTTACGAGTTTTGCGACATTTTGGCGAAAATACTGTTTATTATCTATTTACTTATTTCCAAATTAGGAGAACTTTTGGGCTTTCTAATACATTATATCATTAAAAAATATTTCCTACATTATAACTAATTATTAATACGATGAAGAATGTTATGATTGTCTAAACGATATTTCAAAATTTCGGTTTGCAGTCTTTTTTTTTTTTCTCTTCTTCTTCTTTATTTTTTTTTTTTCTTTCTTTCTTTACTTATGTCCTAATTTGGACCTAGCACCATAATAAAAACTACCAATCTACCAAACTTTCTTTCTTTTTGGTTTCTTTCTCTTAAAAAAAAAAAAAAAAAAAAAAAATTGTAAAAAAAAAAAAAAAAAAAAGAAAGAAAGAAAAATATTTAAAATTTAAATAAAGAACTGCACTCCTGTAATTAATTATTTTTCTTTTCTTTCTTTCTTTCTTTCTTTTTTTTTTTTTTTTTAGACTAAATACATAAAAATGAAAAGCCATTATAAGAATAATGTAAGAAATTATCTTTCATATTCCTTTCTGATGTGTATGCAAATATTCTGAGAGCTATTGTACATAATACTGTAAATTATGTGCACATCTCAATTTATTTTAATAAAATTCCCTATTTATTTATTCAGTATTTTTAAAAATGTTTTTCTTTTCTTAAAAAGAAAAAAAAAAAAAAAAGCGTAAAAAGTTTTTCTCATTTTTATTTTTTAAATGTTTTCAAATGTTTTCAAAGAAAATTATTTTTTTCCTGAAATACAAAATAAAATGCGTGGACAATAATTTATAATCCATAAAAGCAGCACGATTTTTTTTTCTTGTTTAAATTTATTGCTCAAAACTTCTTTATGCAAATAAGGCATTAGTGCCTATTGAAATTTCAGACATGATTGAAAAGTGTTTTTTCTTTTTTTTTCCTTTTAGTTTATGTGTCATTGATTTTTAAATATTAACACATGCTCCTTTTAATAGGCAAAACGGATTTCTGCTAGCGAAAAGTAAAAATTATTGGCTTGATGTGTTATTTTCATGGCAACCTTCTTTTCCCCCCACCCATTCATTCTTTTCACTTTGTGCACCCCTACCTTAAAATAAACTCTTCGAAAAGAAGGAGGGACGAAGTGCCAACTCGTGAAAGTTGAACTATACTTCCTGAAAACTCTTCTACAACACAAAATAAATATCCAACATCTTGCCTAATATGTGATGCTGCATTTTTTCATTTAAAAGAATAGGAAAGGTGGGGAGCGGGGGGGGTCAAAAATCCATAGAAAATAGCATAAGAAGAAAATGAAAAAATTCACAATCCTAAGTGTGTAATAAAAGACCTTGTCAAGAAACATCCAAGCTATTTCAGTTCAGTACCAAATTTCATCAAGTAGGTCCCATACTAAAGCTGTGCCAGATAAAATTGGACCTGAGACATTTTTATACATTAATTTTCCATAAATGATTGGATACTTTCGATTTCAGATGCTTTTTCTCAAAACGTACAAAACAAATCACCTTGAATCTTCAGGAAAGTGGAGAACATGTTATACCTCATACATTTTAGCAAAAGTTTTGCCCTAAAAGTAAAAGGGGGACCAATAAAAAATTAAATAAAATGAAAGTTTTTGGGATCACTCGGTAAAAAATAATGATTGAAATGCAATCTGGTTATAGTAAGTGATTATGAAACTACCACACATATTCATGGAGACATAATGATTTCTTTAAAAAATTGCAAAAAAATGTATCACTTATTCAACTATAACATGCAAGGTATTAAATCAGTGCAAAGACATTTTCAGGAAACTTGACACACAACATTAGATCTAGCATACTGTAATCAGAATATAAAAATATTAAATATCTAATGAGATATGAGCATTTTTGCTAAATTACTATAAATTGTGCATGCACAAGATTTAGTAAAATTTCATTTGCATAATTTAATAGCCAAATGTATTAAGCTACTTATATAAAAACCCCAAACAAGTATCGTGTAAATCCAACAAGTTGCATGCAATAAAATGAACTGCTATTCAGGTCCTCTTTAAAAAAAAAAAAAGGCTAAACTATATGGGATTTACACACATTTTTATTTTCATTTAATCAATGGTAATATAGTATTTGATCTGAAAAATCTGATGTGGGCACCACATGACTTCCTTATACAGAGGCTGTTCACACATTTTTTAGACGATTTTATTTTGCAGTAAGAAAAAATCGTTTGCATGGAGAATTTTATTTTCACAACAGTTATATTTTTGGAAGTTTTATTTATCTTCTGATATTTAGAATTTTTGTTTAGATGCAAAAATGCACTTTTAAAATGGCAGTGAATGGAAGGATAGGTTTCCGCTCTTTCCAAAGATAGTTTTTAGTGAAATCTTTATGAAAAGCATTTATCAGGAGAAAAATAGAAAAATGTTGCAACAACAGATGAATCTTGGGTCTATTTAAGTGGTTGCAATAAAAAAAAGGTCAATTTATTATCACAAAAGTGGAGAAAAAAAAATTTGCTACATGGCTCAAAGCATCAAAAGAAAGTTTTTCTAAAGGATTTATGATTGCCACTGGTTTTTTATACAAGCGCAAGATAAAAGCAAAAGAATGTGACAAAAATGTCAAAATAAACTCTAAATACTCTCAAGAACATATTTTAATTCCAATTTTTAAAAATGAAAATCCAGATCTTTATCCACAATGTTATCAATCCGTTGAACTGTATCAAGACAAAACAAGCAGCCACACATCACAATCCGCAATTGCTTTTCTAGAAAAAAATGGAACAAAAAACGGGAATTAAAACCATACCCTTCACTGACATTCCTGCTAAATCTTCTGATGTATCACTGTTGGATTTTTGTGTTTTTCGACTCTTAAAATCAATATTATCCAAACACCAACCTACAACGCTTTGTGGACTTTGGAAAGCCATTCAAGAGGAGTAGAAAAATATACCTCTTCCGATATTATAAAAAGCATTATTATCATAGAAATTATGATGTAGAATGTTAGTTAAGAACAAGGGCTATCAAACTGAACAAATAAAACACGAAATATGAGTGAAATTGCTTCAGTACACTCCATCAAAATCGTCTAAAAAATGTGCGAACAGCCTCTGTACACCTTTAGAAATATATACATAATGTTAAAAAGCATTGTCATTGGACCCAAGACAGATGGCTAAAAATATTTTAAAAATGCATTATCACCGTGTTCTGGGCTTTTGGAAAGTTTCAAATATCTAGCTAGTCGGGGAGTTAGTTAAAAATCGATTGCAAGATTTGTACAGCTAACGCTGCCGAAGGCAGCAGGGATCCGAAGCAGTTGGCTAAAAGTATTTTAAAAATGCATTTTCACCATATTCTGAACTATTTTGAAAGTTTCAAATGTCTAGCTAGTCGGGAAGTTAGTTAAAAATCGAGTGCAAGATTTGTCCAGGTAACGCTGCCGAAGGCAGCAGGGATCCGAAACAGTTGGCTAAAAGTATTAAAAAAATGCATTATCACCATGTTTTGAACTACTCTGAAAGTTTAAAATGTCTAGCTAGTCGGGAAGTTAGTTAAATAATTTTTCTGTTGAATCATATAAACGCTGCTAAATCAGCAAGTATCCAAAACAGTTGGCTAAAAATATTTTAAAAATACATTGTCAACGTGTTCTGAGCTTTTCTGAAAGTTTCAAATATCTAGCTAGTCGGGAAGTCAGTTACAAATCGATTGCAAGATTTGTCCAAACCGTTTTTGAGTTATTACCGTTTTTTGATACATTATGGCCAAAACCTTTGTATTTTTGGTCATTAGGAACCTAATTTTCCTAAATATCTCCAAAACGGAAAATCATACAAAGTCCAAAAAGGGAGGTGCACAACTAGATGTTATAACAAACCTATGTACCAATTCGCAACTTACTATGTCCAACCATTTTTGAGTTATGCGACATACGCACACACACACATACAGACGTCACGAAAAATCGTGTAAAGTCGCTTATATCTCTAAAACGAGAGGTCGTGTTAAGACGACACTTGCAGGTATACAACTAGACATCATAACAGTCACACTAGAGGTCAAGACTTAAAATTTTTAGAAGTGGCCAGTGGCCACTGGACATGATGAACTCAGTGGCCACTCATGAGTAATCGTCATTATACATCGGATTCATACACATAATATATATATATATGATATATATGTGTGTGTGTGCATAAAAGCATAAAAACACAAATGATATGGTCATAAAATTAAATTAAGAAATAGTGTTCTTTATTGTAGCTATTTTAATAATAATACAATAGTCACTATTATTAAATGACTATTGTATTATTAATCAATTAATAATACAATAAACATGTATATAATATATGTGCATATTTCTGCCAATAAAAAAAAGTAAAGTAAAATATAATATAAATAAATTGGTATTATTTGAAAAAAAAAAAAAAAAAAATTACGCACTTCTCTAGTTTAAATTTTTCAATATCTGAAATGAAAGGAGGTAGGAGGAAGACAAAATAGATTGAGTAATTGAAAAGTCATTCGGTTTTAGAGGGAAAATATGACCTTGTTTGAACTTCCACCGAATGCTTAGGGGTGAGGGGGGACATTGGGACACTTTTTATAAAAGTATATTATTTTCCAATTTATAAAAGTTTTAATGCTTTTGTGCATTTTTATTTAAATATTTGTGTTATTGGTCACCTTTTAAATGTGTAATGAGCATTGTTTAATGTGTTTTACAAACAGAAATAATTAAAACATAACTTATGCAAAAGTGTCCCAATGTTCCCCGTGCAGGGGCAGATTGGGACAAGACTGATATACTGATGGGGCACTTTGGGACAACCATCTTTTTATTTATCTGATTACAATATTGCAAAATATTTTGCTGAAGTAAATGAAAGGCTTTCAAAACAATGAATTTGATACAATAACAAATAATAATAAAGTAGGTAATTATGAAAAAATGAAATTGTTATGAAGCATTACTGAATATTCATATCTTAACGCACATCAAAACCCTGCAAGTCTACACAAAACTTTAATGTTATGTAGGATCGTGTCATAGTTAAGTTGAGAACATGATATTAAATAATCTTTCAACAAGAGTTCTTTTTCAGCTGTGAATATTTGTTGAGATGCATATTTGGATTGAAACTTATAATTTATATTTGTAGTACACACTCAATCTTTTTCAATCTATTAAATAATGTAGATTTTGGTCTATAATATTTCATTGCAGCTTCCCTCACAGAAAGTTTATCTTTGATTATTTTATTTATTGCCTTTTCTATATTTTCTTCTGAAATTTTAGTTCTTTCAGTTTTTGGCTTATAATTTCTAATCATTTTCTATTTATTTAAAGAATACTTAGAAAAAAAATGAATACAATTAGCTTATATGTGCAAAAAATAAGTAAATAAATAAAAATATATTGGTGTTAGAAATGAATGGGCCATTGGAGCAGTCCCAATGTGCCCCGTGCATTGGTGTCCCAACGTACCCCATCAGGTCATTTTCAAAACAAATGTTTAGGCCTAATTTTCTAGAGCACATGGGCTAATGATCTATAGTGGAAATGAAAGCTTAATGTTTATAAAAACACATAGTACTTTTAAAAATTAAAATATTTATTTCCTATTACCTAAAAAATCAACATTAATTTACTTGAAAAAAATTACTTTTCATATGATAAAATAAACTAACCTTGTTCACAGGCAGCAGAGTTGAATGAATGAGCTGAAATCACAAATATGAAGATGTACTACTAAGTGCCATCTAGTGTGATTTTTTACAAATTTTATTTTGCAATTATAAAGGGATAAAAGCCTTTGTCTCAATGTGCCCCGTGTCCCAATGTACCCCCTTCTCCCCTATGATTTTACTCTTGTAAGTGTTTTAAGAGTGAGTTCTATAAGCATGTAGTTATAATAGCATGTAATCCAGCTTTTTTAAAATGTTATTAATAACTATAGTACTTATGAGGGAAAATATATGGACTTTCATAGATAAATATTAAAACATGCATTTTGCTACGGGAAAACAGCAGGCTATAATGATGATATAATCTGACAATGTGATTTCTCATACACAATTTATGTTTTACAAGAATATTTATTTTATGTCCCATTGCAAAAGAAATACAAAAATTTGATTCATTTAATAAATTTCGTCTAGTCTGGCACTTCCATCTGCAAATGGAAAATAATTATGATCAGAATTAGAGAAAAATAAAATTATTTAGAGTCTGAGGAGGGGGTGGGGAGGCAAAGAATCTCTACTAACCTAATTATCAGAGGTTCAATTTTATTAATTGGCATGTGATTGCTAAAATTATAAATTTGTTGAAAATTTTCTGTAAACATGATTGGTTAGACATTATTAGCATCACTTTCAATAAAATGACTACCTAAACAGTTATATAGCTTTTATCTAATTTAAACATTTTCAGGATTATTTCATTAACACAAAATAATTCTTTAATATAACTGCAATTACTTTTATATCCACATAAAACCTTATAAAAATTTCATACCATCAGAACAAATTTTTCAAACATTTATAGAATAAAATTTTTATGTATGTACATTACTCATACATTAATATATATATATATATATAGTATTTAATTATCAGTTTTAAACAGGTATGAAATCAACTGAGCATTAATTTTCTTAAACTAATTTTTAAAAAAATTTCGTACCTAAAAATCTATTTTTCATCCCCCACCCCCCCTGTTTACACATTTGGTATAGATATGAAATATAAATATATAATTTAATTGAGAAAAAATAAATATATTCATCAAGATCAGTCTAAAAATAATTACGTATGTGAAAAATATTGAGCACTTCTATCGCTTTATTGTTTCTAGAATTGATCATTTATCACTATCTAGAAATGGGGGAAAAGGGGGGGGGGATTAAAAAAATAATTACATGAATAAGAAATATTAAATTCTCAATTCTACTTCTAGAATCTAATAAAGCATGTTTAAAATGAATATTGCCATTTATATTCTGGATGAAGAAAGACTGAGAAACAACTGCAGAACATTTGATCGGCGATCGCTAGTTGGAAATAAGAAAAGGGGGAGAGAGGCAAAAAATAATTACACGAACAAGAAATATTTAACAATTCTATTTCTTTCTAGATTCTAGAATCTCATAAAGTAAGTTTTAAATGAATACTGACATTTATGTTGTGGATGGAGATAGATTGGAAATCGGAAGGCGCAATCATCATCGAAATCCCATTAACAATCGCCGATCGTTAATGAGATTTTTTTTTTTTTTTTAACGAACGATATCCGCAATTTTTTTTTTTAAACGGAAGAAATATTTTCGGGAATTCGCAGAAATAATGGCGATCATACCAATTTTTTGTGATTGCCACTTTTTCAAATTAAGTCGCCACGTGGCGAGTGGCAACCGTGAGTCTTGACCTCTAAGTCACATGTATAAATTGGGAACATTCAGCGATCATTCGTTTTCGAGCAATGTGAAATACAAAATCCATTTCGCAAATCGGGATTACTATACTTCCTTATACTTTGTATAAAGAAGTAAAAAAAAAGGCTAAACTATATGGGATTTACACATATTTTTATTTTCATTCAATCAACGGTAATATAGTATTTGTTAATTGTAAATAAATATAGAGAAATTCAGTTCATTCTATCACATACAACTTTATGAATTTACATGATACATGTTTGGGATTTTTATATAAGTAGCTCAATACTATTGACTATTATATAACGCAAATGAAATTTTGTTAAAACTTGTACATGCATTGTTAAAAATTATTTTGCAAAAATACTCATATTTCATTAGATATTTAACATTTTTGTATCCTGATTGTAGTATGTTATGTCTAATGTAGTATGTCATGTTTCCTGAAAACGGTAGTAGCTTTATTTTTCAGTAGGTTTAATACCCTGTGTGTTATAGTTAAAAAGTGACAACTTTTTAAAGAAACATTATATTTCCACAAATATATGTGGTAGCCTCATAAAAATTTACACAGATAATAAGAAGGAACCTCATCAAGGGTTGATCCAGGTTTTTATTTTGGGGGCCCATTTTTGTGAAAAACTGAAAAACAAATTATTTTTGTGAAAATCTATTTCTTTTTACGGTAAAAAGAATTATCACATGAAACTTTTCATTTTAGCAGTTACTCTATCTAACGGTTAAAACCCTTTTTTGAACCAAATATAGACACTCATTAAAAATACGGTAAACATGGAAAACTTTTACAAAATTACCATTTTTATAAAAAGAAATCTCGTGAAAGGGTTGTTTTTATGAATCTGAATTTTGTGAAGGGACCTATTTTATGGATTTGAATTTTGTGAAGGGGCGCATTTTAGAGATTTGAATTTTGTTAAGGAGCAGCAAAATGGTCCCAATTTTGCCTGGATCGACTCCTACTCATAAGCACATACTACAGCTGGATAGCTTTTCAAATATTTCATTTTGGGTGATCCCAAACATTTTTTTACTTTTAATTAATTTTTAACTGGTCTCACTTTTGCTTTCGGGGCTAAATTTTAACTGAAACATATAAGGTATAACATGTTCTTTACACTCTTGAAGTTTCAAGATGATTTATCCAGTATTGAGATATTTGATAAAACATCTAAAAACGAATGTGTCTGAACATTTATTGAAAGGGAATGTATGTTAACTGTATAACATAAAATATATTTCTGTCATATATATATTTATATACAGTGTTTAATCCAGGTTTTTTTAAATGATACCCCATATGTGAATTTATAATTTCAGAAAAAATCAAGTAAGTTTGTGAAAATTAATAATGCTCCCAAACAATTAACCAAAATGTGCATAACAATTTATTTAATTTTATAATACATTTAAAAAGGGAAATATAACAATTGTTAAATAATTATGTATGAGAAGTGAGTAATTTGTTGTTTCTAATCCCAAATGGTCCAACATTCGCTAAACCATCTCCATGAAGCCAAAAACTTCCAAAACGCCTAAAAACATTAGTAATTTCAAAAGTGTAAGATAGGTGTTTACTTCAATATTTGCCATTGTCTCCAGTATATATCCAAATTAAGGGTATTTATTATGTGTTCGATGCAGCAAAGCTTATAGAAATTTTTAATGTGCAGCTATATTGAAGATAATCAACTTTGTGAAGGTGCCTCTTTGTTGAAAATTGATTTTGTGAAGGTGCCTCTTTACCAAAAGACGGGGAGGGGAGTCAAAAATTCATAGAAAATAGTATGAGAAGAAAAAGATGAAAAAAAAACGTACAATCAATCACAAGTGTGTAATAAAAGGGCTTGGTGAGAAACGTCCGAGCTATTTCGGTACCAAATTTTAGATTTCGCCAATAGGTCCCATACTAAAGCTGTGTCCGATAAAATTGTACCTAACACATTTTTATATGTTAACTGTTACAAAAATTATTTAGACAAAATAAGAATATTACCTGGTTCATATTTATAACATAATGCAGTAACAAGCGCTAAATATCCAATTTTTTGAGGCCATGAATGAAAAGTTCCATGAATCGACAGTGGAATTAATTTAAATTTCTGACGCAATAGCAAAGAACTATTGTATCGAACTTGCTTATAAAAGAACTTGTACTTCTGTCTTAAGTTTTTGTTACAAAAATAAAAAAATAAATTTAATTTCGATCTTAACATTTTTATTTTATTTTTTGATTATCTTAATATATTCATAGATTGGTTAAACGCATAATACAAGCCGAACATCGCTCATCGCTCATAATTCATCATAAATATAAACAGATTATCGAGATCGGGAATGAGAATCGATTTACATGAGAACGACTCATCCATGAAGCTAGAGGTAGTAAAATGACAAGACGTTAGATCGCGCCCATCACAACTGCTCCAGCTCGTTTCTTCTTCTAATGAGCATGCGAAGACCACTGAGCTGAAAAACAACTGGAGGAAATGCTAGACCGGTGTTCGCGTGCCGTTTCTTGAAAGTTTGTTGTCCGAGCGTTGCATGGCAAAAAGCATTTGATATATTTATATTTCAAAGTAAAATTGTGTAAAGGTTGTCTGTTCGAACAACCATATGCTAAACATGACATTACAATTTAAAATTTTAATTCTTTAAAGATTATAATACTAATACAGTCGCCGGTAAAAAGAATTTAGCGCCGGGACTCTCGTAGAATTTTTTAAAGTTTATCCATATTATGGTGTGTCTCGGAAATATTGCATCACCTCATCCAACAGCTGCTTCACGGTTGAATGAGATTGGGCCGTTATACTGGAAAGCGTGCTTGCGTGACCCCAATCCAAACAGCTGCCGCCATTGTTAAAACTCATACTATTCCTGCCCTTTTGAAAGGGTGAACAATGCTTCATTGTGTTGTTGGCAGCTACTTGCCATCACCTGGTCCCTTTTGAAAGGCCTCAAACAGCTGCTTCATGGTTCAATGAAATTGGCCGTTATACTGGAAAGCGACAGCTGCTGCTTGCGTGACCCCAATGAGTCATCACTCAATGCACCTGGTCCCTTTTGAAAGGCCCCAAACCCAAGCTTCATGGTTGAATGAAAAAAAACCGTTAGAGCGGGCTTGCGTGACCCCAATCCAAACAGCTGCTTCATTCGCCGCCTCCATTGAACAATGCTTCATTGTCATGCGATTGGGAAGCAGCTGCTTGCCAATGAGTCATCACGGGGTGCACCTGGTCCCTTTGACCCATTTATCATGGTTGAATGCACAAACTCAATGAGAGCGGGCCGCTGTCTCATCGCCCCCTGACGCCGCCATTGTTCAAAACGAACCACCTGGTTCCCTTTTGAGAGAGGAGAACAATGCTGATCCTTTTGAAAGGCCAGCTGCTTCATGGTTGAATGCACAAACTCAATGCTCGCCGCCACGAACACCCTTTTGAAAGGGCCATTGAACAATGCCCGTGCGATGGCCAGGTGGTTCCATGCACCTGGTCCCTTTTGAAAGGAGAACAATGGGAGAGCAGCTGCTTGCCACCCCTTTTCAAATCTCAAATGGACATTACCCTGAATACATCTGATGTGGAATATCGTTATCCACACAGAAATTATCCCACAATATTACCTTCAATGTTTATTATATTATTTATTATTATTTATTTATTTATTTATTTATTTATTTAAATGAGTCACACGATTGCTTAATCTCAAATGGACATTGCCCTGAATACATCTGATGTGGAATATCGTTATCCACACAGAAATTATACTCAAAATCCCACAATATTACCTTCAATGTTTATTATATTATTTATTATTATTATTTATTTATTTATTTATTTATTTATTCATTATTTTTTATCTATTACCGAATCGGTATTAGAAAATGAAAACAATGAGCCACACGATTGCTTCAAATCTCAAATGGACATTGCCCTGAATACATC
Source organism: Salticus scenicus (assembly GCA_963930645.1). Lineage (NCBI taxonomy): Eukaryota > Metazoa > Arthropoda > Arachnida > Araneae > Salticidae > Salticus > Salticus scenicus. Next base: position 57,500,823 of record OZ005652.1, on the reverse strand, counting down.
TGATATGGAATATCGTTATTATCGGCTCCACATAGAAATTATACTCAAAATCCCAAAATATTACCTTCAACATTTAGAGAAATGCTAAAATATAAGTCATCCAACTGAATGGGAGGTCAAATAAAATTAGAAAACACTTTAAATGTGAACCAGTGTATTATTTTTTTACCCATCATAGATAAAAAGTAGAAAATGTGTTAATATTTTCAATATGTCAGTATCAGAAAATGAAAACAATGAATCACATAATTACTTCAAATCTCCTGTCTGACGTGGAATATCGTTATTATCGGCTTCACACAGAAATTATACTAAAAATCCCACCCCTTCAATGTTTAAAGAAATTTTAAAATATATAAATCATAAATTATATATAAATATATATATATATATATATATATATATATATTACAATATAAAATATTTTTTGATGGACTCACCCTTAAAGTGTATCGACCCTCATGATCTGGTTCTAAAAAAAAAATTTCTGTGACCCTAAAGATAAACACAGGACTCGTCGAAAAAAGTATTTATTGACAGCATCCAAAATGACATCCAAAATGTCTAAAATGTTTTTTTTGAACACATCCAAAATGTTTTTGCACACATGTAAAATGTTTTTTTTTGCACACATCTAAAATGTTTTTGCACACATCTAAAATGTTTTTGTCTAAAATGTTTTTGCACACATCTAAAATGTTTTTTGTCTAAAATGTTTTTGTCTAAAATGTTTTTTCGAACATCTGAAATGTCACATCACATAAAAATTATCCAATCACTCAGGAAACAGAGCGTCCGAGATCTCCCTCGGCAAAAAGAGTCGGGCATGCTCGAGGTCGAACCACAGCTCGTGCTCCACACGTCCTTCGCCGGTCGGCCATTGCCATCCCAAAACATCTCGCGTCGTCAGGGAAGCGAAACTGGAGACCGTCTTTTCGAGGGTCGGGCTGTCTCTCTGCACGCTCACGAAATCCCTCTCCAGCGTGCCCACGTACACCAGCGTCCGACTGCGGGCGCAAGCCCGGGCGACATCCGCGGCCCGCAGAAAGAGCCGGCCGTCTCGAGTGCGAAGCATCAGGAAGGTACAGTCCAGAGGCGGATAACCTGCGTAAGAGAGCGACATGACTGTTGTGAGAAGGTCTCTTCTAACTGAGCAAGTTTCAGGGGGAAAGGAGGTCAACCAATGGCTGGGAAGGAGGTCGGCCAATGGCAGGAAAGGAGGTCAGCCAATGGCTGGGAAGGACCCGCCCACTGAGCCAACGGCAGGAAAGGATGTCAGCCAACGGCTGGGTCTTCAAAAGTCGCTTCCGACGAAGCCTTCTCTCTCATTCTCACCATGGAAAGAGTCGTGGACATCTTCCCTCAGACTGTCTCGGAGGTGTCGGCCGCTCTCACGCCGCTCTCCACTCCCGCCTACATCAATCTGCACGAGGATCTGGATTTGACGCCTTTCATCATCGCCATGATGGGGGCCGACAAAGTCTACTACCACGTCCAGAAGTATAGTCAGCACTATCTGAAACATTTCGCCGACACGGTGAAAGGCGCCCTCTGCAACCAAGGCGCCCTCGTCAAGCCTTGGACGTATGCCGACAACAAGTTGAAGTGGGTGCCGGACCAGTCCCTGAAACGCAACACGGACGTTCGGACGGGATTTGTGATGGGCCGCACGTTTCTGGTGAAGAGTGCCTTCACCTTCGGCCACCGCACCGTCAAGCCGGCCACGGGCCACGTTCTCCAGACCCATGTGGCCCCGATCATGTTCCACTACGTGCGCAGCAAGTCTTCCAGCGGCATCCAAGAGAAGCACTTTCATGCGAAGCGGCAGTACGACTACATCGCTCGGAGACTGCAACCGAACAAAACCTATTACTGTGCTTCCGGACTGGAGTACGTGCTCTACACCATCCAGAAAACACTGTTCCGAGTGACGGTCGTGCCCGCCCAAGACGAGGAGTGGCTCAAACAGCAAGGATGGCTGGATCCCCGAAAAACAGAAGCGGCGGCCACCGCTTCCCGAAAGCGCCCTCGGTCGTCGGAGGATGACGAACCCTCGACCTGCAAAAGGCCCAAGATCAGCTACGATCCGCCGCAGACACCCTACGTGTACGACCCGCAACCTTCTTCAGACGAAGAGGACAAACCTTCGACGTCATCGGGCAAAAGGTCCTACAATCCGCCGCCAACTCCCTATGTGTACGACCGACAGCCGGACGAGGAGCGAAGGCCTTATGTGTACGACCCGCAGCCGGACGAGGACCGAAGGCCTGCTTCGGACTACGAGGACATAAGCAGTCTAGAACCTGCTGTGCCGCCATCTCCCTTTGTCGTGCCGCCTCCTTCCACTGGGGTGCTGCCTCCTGCAAGTGACACTGTGCCTCCTGCAAGTGACCCTGTGGTGCTGCCATCCCCTTTTGTCGTGCCACCTCCTGCAAGTGACCCTGTGCCTCCTGCAAGTGACCCTGTCGTGCTCTCCCCCATGCCACTGCCGCCTGCCCCCTTGGTGATGCCCGACCCCTTGGCGGACCTTGTGAACAGTGTGTCCTTCGAGGATTTAGAGAATGCGACGTGGTGGGACGAATGGATCGTCTCCACCACCACGGTGACCCCCACCCCTGGAGGGGTCGTGAGTCCTCCGGCTTCGGTGGAAAATGTAGAATTTTACCAGAGCCTGACAGAACCGAAACATTGGAAAACTCATTATCCACCGCCGCCGACATGTTACGGCGTCAAGTCGAAAGAAGCCCCTCTTGACCTCAGCTGCAAGCATGTGCAGACTATAAATAGGACTGGGTGAGTCTTTTTCTAAGAACTGAACTCTTTTGTCAGATGTGATTTGAAAAATGAAAAATAAATAAGTGGGTAGTTGGAAGTTATCCAACAGCCTAAAAAATATTATAGTGCTATTTATTATGACTTTTTTATTGTCGAATATTTTATTTTTAAAACTAAAGATAATAATTATCACCCAAACTTTTTTTTTTTTTTTTTTTAATCTTGAGATCTCATTCAACTCTGACGGTCGGTGACGGTATCAAAATTATGAAGATCGGGCAATTAGGGTCTGACCATAAAAACTGGAAGTTGTGGCGCCAAATTTTGGTTCAAATAAAATTCTGAATAGAACTTGAAGAATGCGTGACGTAAAAAGCAAGTAAATATTTGGATTAGACCCACCAGTTGTGTCATATTCATTATTAAAATTGGGCGCCAAGACAGCCGAAAATGAAAAAATGCTATTGCGTTACTCTAGTTGAGTGAAAATACAGACAACAAACGCGAAAATACTAGGGTAATTTAGAAAGATAGTGAAAAATTGGAATAGGAAATGCGCCCTCTGGTGGTGAAAAAAGTGAGGTAGCCTACAGGGTGGGGCGACTCGAGATCTATCCAACGGTATCAAGATTATGAAGATCGGGCAATTAGGGCCCCAGATATGAGCTAAAAACCATAAAAACTGGAAGTTGTCAATAAAACGGCGCCAAATTTTGGTACAAATAAAATTCTGAATAGAACTTGAAGAATGAGTGAAAAAGAAGTCCTAGACGTAAAAAGCAAGTAAAAATTGGGATTAGACCCACCAGTAAGTTAAAATGTGTCATGTTCACTATTAAAATTGGCTCCACTGGTCGCCAAAACTGCCAAAAATGAAAAAATGCTATTGCGTTACTCTAGTTGAGTGAAAATACACAAAAGGTAACAACAAACGCGAAAGTGCTAGGGTAATTTAGAAAGATAGTGAAAATTGGAATAGGAAATACGCCCTCTGGCGGTGAAAAAAGTGAGGTAGCCTACAGGGTGGGGCGACTCGAGATCTATCCAACGGTATCAAGATTATAAAGATCGGCCCATTAGGGCCCGAGATATGAGCGAAAAACCATAAAAACTGGAAGTTGTGAATAAAACGGCGCCAAATTTTGGTACAAATAAAATTCTGAATAGAACTTGAAGAATGCGTGAAAAAGAAGTCCTAGGCGTAAAAAGCAAGTAAAAATTTGGATTAGACCCACCAGTAAGTTAAAATGTGTCATGTTCACTATTAAAATTGGGTCCAGTGGGCGCCAAAACTGCCAAAAATGAAAAAATGCTATTGCGTTACTCTAGTTGAGTGAAAATACAGAAAAGGTAAGAACAAACGCGAAAATCCTAGGGTAATTTTGAAAGATAGTGAAAAATTGGAATAGGAAAGGCGCCCTCTGGCGGTGAAAAAAGTGAGGTAGCCTACAGGGTGGGGCGACTCGAGATCTATCCAACGGTATCAAGATTATGAAGATCGGCCCATTAGGGCCCGAGATATGAGCCAAAAACCGTAAAAACTGGGACCCCAAAAACATTCAACCGTCAAAAAACCTCGTCGCTTAGATTGGAGGCTAAAACAATAATGCATGGGACAAGACAATTAAATTATTAAATCTTTCTTTTGAATCAGAATTTATAAAAATGGACTTACATTTTGCTCCACTAAAGAATTACATATATGTTTCACACAAGGGAAGTTGAACTGTAACTAGGAAACAGATGGATGACCTACATTGCAAAGATTCAGGCCAAAGGGTCAGGCCAGGTGTTCGTTGATGGGAACATTTGTTTTGCAATGGATGACCTACATTGCAAAGATTCAGGCCAAAGGGTCAGGCCAGGTGTTCGTTGATGGGAACATTTGTTTTGCAATGACCCAGGCCTTTGTTGAACTCTAACTAGGAAGTAGACGCAGTGGCTGACCTACTTTCCAAACACCCAGGCCGTTTCGGTTCGTTGAACAGGATGACGCAATCGAACATTTGCTTTGCAAAGGCTCACATCTATTATAAATTTTATTTCAAAGTTCAAAGCGATTGTGAACTCTAAACGGATGACCTACTTTGCAGGGCAGGAACCTCTGTTTGGGGGGCACGCGCCTAGCCAATCGCGTCGCTCGTGACGTCACCGACCTCGTGAGGCTGGCCCAGCGTCCCCTGCCGATCGTTCATTGCTCTCCAGGCAGCCGTTGGAGGTAAGTGTCTTTTTTGATTCTGTCATATAAATTGTTTTATCTTTTTGGCTTTATGTGGGATCAACTGAATGGTTTAAATAACATCCTTATCATGTTTTTAATAACTATAGTCCCCAACTGAATGATTCAAATAAATTAATAGGAGTGTTTATTGTATGTCCTTAAAATGTTTTTAATAATGGTGAAAGGGATGTTTTTAATAATGGTTTGAAAGGTCCTTGTGATCACACGTCCCCAACTGAAATAAAATGGATCCTTAAAATGTTTTGACTATAGTTTGAAAGGAGTTTGATGTGCAAGAGTCACATCACTCACAGTTTTCAACTGATGGTGTTTTAAAAAATCCGTATATATTGGTTGAACTCAATTTTATGTTCTTATTATGTTTTAATAATAACTATAGTTTGAAAGGTCACACCATTGCTTCAACACACCCCAACTGACAAATCAAATTGGCGAACCACTTTAAAAAATTATATGTGTTTATTTTATGTTCTTAAAATGTTTTGAATAATGGACTATAGTTTGAAAGGTTTTTATTAATAACTATAGTTTGATGTGCAAGAGTCCCATCACTCACAGCTTTCAACGTCCCCAACTGATGGTGTTTTAAAAGATTATATGTGTGTTTAATAATGTTTTTATAGTTTGAAAGGCTTTATAACTGACCTTGTGTCACGCTTTCAACTGAATGTATTTGTTGCCCTTATCATCTTTTGAATAATAACTATAGTTTGAAAGGTTCTCATTTCACACCATTGCTTCAACACACCCCAACTGACAAATCAAATTGCCGAACCATTTTAAAAAATTATATGTGTTTATTTTATGTCCTTAAAATGTTTTGAATACTGGACTATAGTTTAAAAGGGATTATGTTTTAATAATAACTATAGTTTGATGTGCAAGAGTCACATGATTGTTTCACTCACAGCTTTCAACGTCCCCAACTGATGGTGTTTTAAAAAATTATATGATTGGTTGAACTCAATTTTATGTCTTTATCATGTGTTTAATAATGTTTTTATAGTTTGAAAGGCTTTATAACTGACCTTGTGTCACCGCTTTCAACTGAATGGATTTGTTGCCCTTATCATCTTTTGAATAATAACTATAGTTTGAAAGGGATATTTGTTGAAGGTTCTCATTTCACACCATTGCTTCAAACCAACTCACACCCCAACTGACAAATCAAATTGGCGAACCATTTTAAAAAATTATATGTGTTTATTTTATGTCCTTAAAATGTTTTGAATAATGGACTATAGTTTAAAAGGGATTATGTTTTAATAATAACTATAGTTTGATGTGCAAGAGTCACATCACTCACAGCTTTCAACGTCCCCAACTGATGGTGTTTTAAAAAATTATATGATTGGTTGAACTCAATTTTATGTCTTTATCATGTGTTTAATAATGTTTTTATAGTTTGAAAGGCTTTATAACTGACCTTGTGTCACCGCTTTCAACTGAATGGATTTGTTGCCCTTATCATCTTTTGAATAATAACTATAGTTTGAAAGGGATATTTGTTGAAGGTTCTCATTTCACACCATTGCTTCAAATCAACTCACACCCCAACTGACAAATCAGATTGGCGAACCATTTAAAAAAATTTTATGTCCTTAAAATGTTTTGAATAATGGACTATAGTTTGAAAGGACCTTGTGCAAGAGTCACATGATTGTTTCACTCACAGCTTTCAACGTCCCCAACTGATGGTGTTTTAAAAAATTATATGATTGGTTGAACTCAATTTTATGTCTTTATCATGTGTATAATGTTTTTATAGTTTGAAAGGTTATGAGCATCATGTTTGTAATAATGTTAACTATAGTTTGAAAGGGGTAATCAATAATTTTAAAATTTATTCTTATACCTCCGATGCTCACAGCTTTCAACGTCCCCAACTGACTGTTTGTTCAAATAAAATTGATTTGAAATGTGTTTACCTGTTCCAAATGTCTTGTAAGAACCATCCTCCTCTCACGGTCATCCGTCCATACAGTATGTACTCATATATGTTAAAAAAAAAAAAAAATTTTTTTTTTTTTCGACATTTTTTTTTTTTTTCGTCTATATAAGCGACCCGCACTTCAGCACTTGGCGGAGAGGCTCCCAATGTGCATGTCGGAGGCGGCAGAGTCGAGGAAGGATTCCCGGTGGTCATTTCTAGTGGCTACTTCTGGGAACAGGTGCTCTGCCCCCCCGAGGCATCCACCTACACAGCCCCCCCCCCGGGGACTGCAGAGTCGAGGAAGGCTTCCTGGTGGTCATTTCTAGTGGCTACGTTTGGGAACATGTACTCTGCTTCCCCCCCCTCCCCCCTCCCCACATTCACACACACACCACTCGGACCCTTCCGCCAGCTTTAGGTTAGTTTTTTAGTTTGTAAGATACACCGGGCGGTGGAGCTGTCGACATGGATGGTCTACGTTGTTATGCCCGTAGACCCGCAGCTGCCATCTAACACTTCTTTTTGTTTTTTTGTTTGGACATTAAAGATTGAAAAAGTGTCTCTGTCTCATTTATTCACACCAACACAAACACCCCGCATTAGTTTTAGTATTAGTGTTTAGAGGCCCCGGAGGAACGCCCTTTCACTCTGTGCGAGCAGTCCCTTTAACTGAAGCCCATCGTTGGCTCCTACCTAAGCGGCAGTCTCGTGCAGTACCTAAGAGGCTGATCCCGGGGTGCGAGAGAGCGCGACCTGCCAGTGTTAGGTTAGGTTTAGTGTTTAGTTTTTAGCACACCTAGTTGGTAAGTACATCGGGCGGTGGAGCCGAGGATCAGGCTGCCATCTGACACCTCTCTTTTTTTGTTTTTTGTTTGGACATTAAAAAGTGAAAAAGTGTCTCTGTCTCATTTATTCACACCAACACAAACACCCTCTTAGTGATGTAAGATTAGTTTTTAGTTTTTAGTTTTAGTGTTGCGCGTTTTAGTTTTTAGTGTTTTAGTTTTTAGAGGCCCCCCCGGGGGAACGCCCTTTCACTCTGTGCGAGCAGTCCCTTTCACTGAAGCCCTTGGTTGGCTCCTACCTAAGTGGCAGTCTCGTGCAGTACCTAAGAGGCCGACCCCGGGGTGTGCGCAAGAGAGAGAGCGCGGCGCAAGGAACGATCATAGAAGGAGAAAAGGTAAGTACATTCATTGTTGTGCATAACTGTATGGACAAATGGTTTTAAAAAAACAATTATGTGAAATGGTTTTAACAAAAACAATTATGTGAAATGGTTTTAAAAACAAATGTGTGGTTTTAAAATGATTGTGTGAAATGGTTTTCAAAACAAAATGTGTGGTTTTCAAAATGGTTTTAAAAACAAAATGTGTGGTTTTCAAAATGGTTTTCAAAACAAATGTGTGGTTTTCAAAATGGTTTTCAAAATGGTTTTAAAAACAAATGTGTGGTTTTCAAAATGGTTTTCAAAATAGTTTTAAAAACAAATGTGTGGTTTTCAAAATGGTTTTCAAAATGGTTTTAAAAACAAATGTGTGGTTTTAAAAATGGTTTTAAAAATGGTTTTAAAAACAAATGTGTGGTTTTAAAATCAATGGTGTGTTTTAAAAACAATGGTTTTAAAAATGGTTTTAAAACAATGATGTGTTTTAAAACCAATGGTTTTAAAAACAATGGTGTGTTTTAAAATGGACACTAAAATAATGGCCTGGCCGGGTCATTCCAAACGACCCTGTGTTGGGGCGCCGCGGGCCACACTGAAAATGAAGGGTGTCACGTGTATGTGGCGATGGGGGAGGGAGGCCCTGGGCCCATGGCCCGGGGCCGCGCCGCATACTTGGGTGTTGAAGGGTGTATGTGGCGGGTGGTGGAGGGAGGCCTCGGGCCAATGGCCCGGGGCCGCGCCGCATACTTGGGTGTTGAAGGGTGCATGTGGCGGGTGGTGGAGGGAGGCCTCGGGCCAATGGCCCGGGGCCGCGCCGCATACCTGTGGGGATCCGACAATTTTGTTTAAAAAATTTTTTATCGACGCATCCAAAAAAAATTTTATCCGAGCTTTCAAGATTGACCACGACGAACAATTTTATCTGGAGATGCCGACTCAAAAAAAATTTTTTTTTTTTTTTTTTTAAAGCTTTGGCGAGTCGGTGAAAAACTTTTCTCTTGCTAGATCTCCGGATAAAATTGTTTTGAAATTGGAAAAAAAAAATTTTTTGAATGCCTTGTGGTCAATCTTGAAAGCTTTGGTGAGTCGGAATGCGTTGTGGTCAATCTTGAAAGCTTTGGCGAGTCGGAATGCCTTGTGGTCAATCTTGAAAGCTTTGGCGAGTCGGAATGCGTTGTGGTCAATCTTGAAAGCTTTGGCGAGTCGGTGATCTCTTGCCCGGATAAAATTTTTTTGAAATTGCAAAAAAAAAATTTTTGAATGCGTTGTGGTCAATCTTGAAAGCTTTGGCGAGTCGGTGATCTCTTGCCCGGATAAATTTTTTTTGAAATTGAAAAAAAAAATTTTTGAATGCGTTGTCATGATCTTTCACCGACTCGCCGAAGCTTTCAAGATTGATGACCGATCATGACAAAGCATTCAAAAAATTTTTTTTTCAATTTCAAAAAAAATTTATTCGGAGACCTAGCGAAAGAAAATTTTTTTATCAACTCACCAAAGCTTTCAAGGTTAACCAACACATTCAAAAAAAATTTGGAATTGAAAAAAAAATTGTTGAATGGTTTGTCAGCTTCGGCGAGTCGGTGAAAGATTTTTTTGTTCTCTCTCAGAGCATCTTTCACCGACTCTTTCCTTTTGAGATTTGAAGTAATTGTTTTCATTTTCTGATACCATTAACATTTTATTTGGATTGACATGATTCTATCGATTATATACTGAGAATCCAAAATGGTGGTTCTTGAACCATCACATCATTTATATTTTGTTGGATTAAAGGTGAGTATAATTTCTGTGAGGAGCAATTGTTTTCATTTTCTGATACCATATTGAAAATATTATCATTTCATTTTGCTCGCAAAAGTTTTGAAATTATTTATATTATATATAAATTATATATATATATATATTATTATTATATATATATATATATATTTATATATATATTATTATATATATATATATATATATATATATATATATAGCTATTCGATACTAAGTGACATATATAAAATAAAAAAAAAGTGTAACACAGATCACCCTCAGATTCAGTAACATTTATATATTAGTTGTCTTAATTTAATCCACTCTTGATTATATCATGATCCATTTCAAATCCCGATAAACTTTAAGGGATCAAAAATTTAATATATGTTTTTTTTTGAATATCCAATATTGGTAAGTAATTGAATGTAAAAAAAACAAACAAACTGTAATAACAATAAAATATTTTTATTTACATATAATTATTTACATTTTTTTTATATACAACAATTATTTACATTTTTTATACAACATGAGGAGAAGAAGAAGAGGGGAGGACTTTCATAATTTCTCTCATAAAGAGTGTGTGTTCTTTTTTCAATTGTAAATACTGTGTATGTAATCTATTTAATTTAAAATTAAAATCTATTGAGTAGTTTAAATTTTTTAATTCTTTAATATTTTTAGCCGATTGGTTGAATTTTCTAAATGATTTTCGTAATTTTTTTTTAATTTTTAAGGATAATTTTTTGACTAGTGGAAATTTAAGGGAACTTACTGTTCTTCTTCCTCTTCTTCTCCTGGAGGGGCCGGGTGAAGTCGCTGCGGGTGAAGTCGCTGCGGGGACCGGTGAGGCGGCCGCAGAGGAAGGACCAGGTGAAATGGCTGCGGGGACCGAGGAGATGGCGACGGCAGCGGCTGATGAGGTGATGGCAGAGGCTGATGAGAGGGTGGCGGTTGCAGAGGCTGATGAGACAGAGACTGATGAGAGGGAGACTGATGAGGGACCAGAGGAGGTGGCGGTTGCAGAGGCTGATGAGGCGGTGGCAGCGGATGAGAGGGCGGCCGATGAGGTGGCGGCCGCGGCTCTCAAATAGTTCCAAAATTCTGGTTCAAAGCGAGTAGTCCGAAGTTCCCGCAGAGAAATGAACTGGGGCCCGGCAGAGGAAGCGGTGGAAAGAGCAGAGGAGGCGGTGGAAACAGCAGAAGAAGCGGTGGAAACAGCAGAGGACCCTTCGCTGGGATGCGATCTCGAGAGCAGCAGTTCCTCCACGCTCGGCAAGTCGGGACTGCTGGAGCGGGAGGTGTCCGACGATAACTGGATCTGTTCAGGGATGTCCAGCTGCCCCTCCAGTCCCTGGTAATAGAATGTGAAGCGGCAGAGGGGGCATTGGGCTTCCGAATAGCTCGGCGCATGGTGTAGCAGGCGCCGAACACACGTCGTGTCGAACATGTGTCCGCAGCGAAGGGTGAATCCGTTCCAAGAAGAGAGAGATTCGTAACAAATCGGGCACTCCATCTCGACTGACTCGGTAAACGGAAAGCCGCTCTAGACTTTCGCGAGGCCCCGCCTCCGCGTGTCGGGATGAACCAATGGGAGACTTTTCCCCATGGATTATTATGGGACCGCGATCAACTTTTTATTCAGATATTAATAAAAAATTATTTATTTATCATCATTACTTTTATTATTATATCTTCACTGGGGATTTTATTTGACAACACGATCAAATTAGACTTTTTATTCATCAAAAAATATATTTATATTATAATGTATTTTACATATGTCATATGGGGATAGTTTAATTCATTTATTTTAAGTTTAATTTTTCGTATGATCGTAAGTTATTTTTGTTACTTATTTACAACACTGTTTTCATATGATAATAACCCCGCTGTTTGCTATTGCGCAACACAAGTGACTTTAAAAAATTTGACGAGGGTCCTGGTACCAAATTCTTTTTACAGGTGACTGTAGACGACCCGACAGATGTTGCTTGCCATGCGAGGCAGGCGAACGATTGCAGAAAAACTGGCACGCACGAACACTGTGTAAAAGTATTGGAAGCATTTGCTCCAGTTGTTCTTCAGCTCAGTGGCGAAGACTTGCTCAAGTTGCCGGCCAAAATCATGAAGGTCTAGTAAGATATTGATTCGCCGCCGGTGCTACCCTCTATTACCGATGAATTTAACCACACATTTTCACTTTCAGAAATTTTATTTTATTTTCCCTTTCAACCTTTTTTAAAATAAAAAAAAATCTCACAAGGAGAGGTCACGACATGGAAAATTCAGATCGGGACGAAATTGCGCAGGATTGTAGTATACTATGAGGGTAACAACATATTAAAGCAGTAGGACCCACTATCCACAAAATTTTGAGAAAAAAGCATTTAAAGTTTCAGTAATCTTTAAATACAAGTTATTTCGCAAACGACAAAGCGCCCCAGTGGTGTGATCCTAAAGCGCGAGTCTGCTAGCCAGACGACTTGGGTTCGTGGCTACCTCGAGACCACTTTTTTTTTTCTTTAACTTTTTATGTAATCTAAACTTTTTATTTATTTTTACTTTATTTTACAATTCAATTCAAAATCTGAAAATTTTAATGAATTATTTAATTTTCTTGAGTATAAAATAACTTTTTCTATTTTTAATATTTATAACTTAAAAATACAATAAATTTCTATAAATTAAAAAATAAAGTTTAGTTTTACAAAACCCTAAATAAGAAACATAAAGAAAAACAGATAAATATTTAAATAATTAAAAAATAAGCAAGCTGTAAACAAAGTGTAAAATAGTTAGCAGGTGTTACTTAAATCTTGGTTTGAGCTTCCTGATTTTGCTTGAATGTGTATAAATTACGTAAACGTTTCTAGCTTGTTAATAATAAAGGGCAGATGGAATTTTATTTTGTGCAAGGAAGGATAAAAAAAAAAAAAAAAAAAAAAAAAAAAGAAGAAGAAGAAGAAGAAGAAGAAATCGTTATCGAAAAAGAAATGATGTTCATTAACATTTAAAATCTACATTTAAAGATAACATTTCTTTACCTGTAATAATTTAACAGGATCGTAATCCTATACTATAATTTTTTCAAGAAACTGTATTGATTGGAGAAGTAATTATTTAATTTGGATAGTAATTATATATGCAATTAAAATGATCATTTCTCTGTATTATTATTTTTTTAAATTTAAAAAACAAAATTTAGTATTGTTTCAAGCATACCTAAAATAAAATAAAATATTTCGATAAATAATCAAAAACAGTTCCTTTAGTTTTACCTTATTTTACAGTTAAAATAAAACTAAAATTTACTTTTTAAGTTATAGAAATTTATTGTATTTTTAAGTTATAAATATTAAAAACTAGCAGGCTACGCCCGCTTCGCTGGTCACTATGTTTAAATGAATCACAATAATTAATGAATTCTCAAAATTGCATTAATTTTTATCATGTGATAAAAAAAGAGAAAAAAAAAATTCTGATCAGGAAAAATGTCCACCTAGTCCCCACAGCCTCCGGCAGCATAGACCCGTGCGCTGCGCGCACGTATTCCTTCACTATCCTTATAACTTCTCAAAATTCCATGTTAATACTCATAAACTTTCATTCTCAAGAATAGGAATTAAAAAATATATCATTTAGCATCGGGTAAAAACTCACACCGGGACGCCACTGCCTTCGGCAGCGCAGACCCTTGCGCGCTGCTCGCGCACGTTTGAGGATATACGTGCGCTGTACACGCATATTCCTTCTAAACTCAAACTTTTATTATTAATAAAATAAAATTAAAAAAAATCTTTTATCATCGGGTAAAAACTCGCATCGGGTCCCAAACCCATGCGCGCTGCGCGCCTATTCCTACCCCACCGTTCCAGCCCCTCCTAATTAACTTGCATATACCAATTTTGAACGGTCTTACTCAATTAGCTGAGATGCAAAATAAAACCTGATCAGGACACTTTAAATTGTAAATCAGGTGAAATCTCGAAATCCACTTTCGATAATGTAAAAAGAACTTTAAAATATTCTTCGGATGATGTATTAGAAATAATTTAAACATAATTAGAATATGAAATATTGAAATTTAAAAATATTACAGCGCCATCTGGCGGTAGAAATTTCTGTAATCTATTGTTCCATTCCAGATCAACAAAGCTTTCAAATGATGTATTACTCATGAAATTATTTTAATTAGTAGATGAGATACAAAAGAAAACCTAATCAGGACACCTCAAAACGTGTAAATCGGGTGAAATCTCGAATTCCATTTTCGACAATGTAAAAGTACTTTAAAATGTGTATCAACTAAAATAAGCTTTCAAATGATGTATTACTTATGAACTTTTTTTAATTAATAACTGAGATACAAAAAAAAACTGATTCAGGACACCTCAAAACGTGTAAATCTTGTGAAAACTTTCGATAATTTAAAAGAACTTTAAAATATCTTTCGAATGATGTATTACAAATAATTTAATCATAATTAGAAATTGAAATATTGAAATTTTAAAATATTACGGCGCCATCTGGCAGTACAAATTTCTGTATTCCACTGTTCGATTCCAAATCAAAAAAGCTTTCTAATGATGCATTACTTACGAAATTATTTTTATTAGTAGCTGAGATACAAAAGAAAACTAATTCAGGACACCTCAAAACGTGTAAATCTTGTGAAAACTTTCGATAATTTAAAAGAACTTTAAAATATCTTTCGAATGATGTATTACAAATAATTTAATCATAATTAGAAATTGAAATATTGAAATTTTAAAATATTACGGCGCCATCTGGCAGTACAAATTTCTGTAATCCACTGTTCGATTCCAAATCAAAAAAGCTTTCTAATGATGTATTACTTATAAAATTATTTTAATTAGTTGCTGAGATACAAAAGAAAACCTAATCAGGATACCTCAAAACGTGTAAATCGGGTGAAATCTCGAATTCCATTTTCGATAATGTAAAAGTACTCTAAAATGTGTATCAAGTCAACAAAGCTTTCAAATGATGTATTACTTATGAAATTTTTTTTATGAATAACTGAGATATAAAAGAAAACTGATTCAGGACACCTCAAAACGTGTAAATCTGGTGAAAACTTTCGATAATTTAAAAGAACTTTAAAATATCTTTCAAATGATGCATTAAAAATAATTTAATCATAATTAAAAATTGAAATATTGAAATTTGAAAATATTACAGCGCCATCTGTCGGTAGAAATTTCTGTATTCCACTGTTCGATTCCAAATCAAAAAAGCTTTCTAATGATGTATTACTTATAAAATTATTTTAATTAGTTGCTGAGATACAAAAGAAAACCTAATCAGGACACCTCAAAACGTGTAAATCGGGTGAAATCTCGAATTCCATTTTCGATAATGTAAAAGTACTCTAAAATGTGTATCAAGTCAACAAAGCTTTCAAATGATGTATTACTTATGAAATTATTTTAATTAGTAGCTGAGATACAAAAGAAAACTAATTCAGGAGACCTCAAAACGTGTAAATCTTGTGAAAACTTTCGATAATTTAAAAGACCTTTAAAATATCTTTCGAACGATGTATTAAAAATAATTTAATTGGAATTTGAAATATCGAAATTTTAAAATATCTGGCGGTAGAAATTTCTGTAATCTACTGTTCAATTCCAAATCAACAAAGCTTTCATATAATGTGTTACTTATGAAATTATTTTAATTAGTAGCTGCGATACAAAAGAAAACCTAATCAGGACATTCTAAAACATGTAAATCACGTGAAATCTCTAATTCCATTATCTACGGTAGTTTTATTAATGGAAGTAAAAAGAAAAATAAATATTTTTTATTTCCCCAAAACCTATATAATCCACGGTAGTGGGGTAATGGAAGTAAAAAGAAAAAGAAAAAGTATTTTTTAGTTCCTTCAAATGTATTTTGTTGCCATGGAAACTCCTATCGTCTATTGAAAGATAGATTACGTGTTAGAATAAAATTTTATTTGCAATTAAAATGTAACTGCTTTGTTTATTAATGAAAATTGATGAAAATTTAACTGCAGGTTGGTTTTGTGCTGAATAGGTTGTATATTAAGTGTTGTGTACGAAAAAGAAAATTTGAAGCACTTTGAAATTTGCAATTTTTAACCCCAGTTAAAGATCATGTGACATTAATGACTTGCACATGTTTTGTTTCCGTTAGAGACAGCCGTTAAAATCGTCTGCTGAATGCTGATAGAATGCCTCTTTTTAAGCAATAAGGATTTTTGGTCATTGTTCGATCGACATGGGTCAACATTTTAATTAATATCTCCGAAACTAATTAAGATTTTTAAATTCTGTTTCGAGGAAAACATCGGAAAGGCTCCAGAGCATCCGTATGTCAATTCTTGTACTTCTGCATTCAATCCGCGATTGTAATGATCGATAGATGGCGCTTTCTCAGCACTGCAGTTGTTTGTAAACATTATAGACACGTGTGTTCCATTAGTGTTCTTTGTTATTCTACTTAATATTCGTACTATAATTTCTCCGCCATTACATCATGGAAAATTGATTGCTTTTGGAAAAAATACTTCAGTTTATTCAAAGTTCGATCGGAAGTAGATTTTTAACTGAAGTTGAACAAATATTAGTTTCAAATCATCTGATTAATTCTTTACTTCCATTAGCCGAAGCAACTAAAATTTTAAATTTGTCATTTGGAAATAAATGGAAGCTCAATTCTGGATTTCTTGATCCTATGGAGTTAGATTGTAGCACATAACAGTATGTGTTATCTTTTTTACCGTATTTATTCATTTTTATTCAATAAATATATGTGAAACTAAATATCGGCAAGCAATGGCGGACGTATGGAATTCGAATTAAACCACGTTTATTGTAATTTCACCTTAGCCCACCAGAGGGCGAGCATTTCATTACAATCGCGGATAGGGGCTGAACGTATAAAAGAACAGACAGACAAGCCTTTCCATTTATTATTATAGATAGAAAAATCTATTTATTTTATATTAAAAAAAAATTAAATATTTTATTAAAATTTTTAAATTTTGAATTGAATTATAAAATAAAGTATAAATAAATAAAAAGTTTAGATTGCATAAAAAGTTATATAAAAAAAAAAAAAAAGTAGCCTCGAGGTAGCCTCAAACCCAAGTCGTCTGGCTAGCAGACTCACGCTTTAAGATCACACCACTGGGGCGCTTGTCTCCTTGCGAAATAACTTGTATTTAAAGATTACTTAAACTTTAAATGCTTTTTTCTCGAAATTTTGTGGATAGTGGGTCCTACTGCTTTAATATGTTGTTACCATCATAGTATACTACATTCCTGCGGAATTTCGTCCCGATCTGAATTTTCCATGTCGTGACCTCTCCTTGTTAGACTCAGAATTTTTTTTATTTTATATTAAATTTTATTTTCCACCAATTAAAAAAAAAAAAAAAAAAAGAAAGAAAGAAAGTAGGGTTTAGAAAAAGATTCAAATTAATATTTGAAAGTGCAGGAGGCTCTTCATTTATGAAAATATTCATAGATAATTAGAGAAAAAAAAAATCAACAATATTTTAAAATTTAATAAAATAACAACAGAATTGTATGAGATATAATAATTCCAAATCAAGTTTATTGGTGTTTTATGATTGTGTTTATATTAATTTTTCACATCAAATACTTTGTATGAAAGTTTTAAACTGATACAAATGATGTAGAAAATTGATTTTAAATTAAATCTATACTAATATATAAATGCGAAAGTTTGGATGGATGGATGTTTGTTACTCAATCACGCCACAACGGCTAAACGGTTCTGGATGAAATTTGGTGCAGAGATTTAGAATAGTCTGGAATAGAACATAGGCTACTATTTATACCGAAAATTTGATTAGATTTAAAAAAAAAAAAAAACGGTAATTTTGAAAATAATAAACCGGTAATTGACTTAATAAAAGCCATTTAAAATTTTAATTGTTGCCAAAAAAAGAAAAAGTTTACGAGATATTTTTATTTATTTATTGTTTTCAACATAAAATGAAATATGCTCTCACGCGAAAAATAAAAAATTACTAAATGTTAAATTGGTCGATGAGAAAATGACACTTTATAATTTTAAAATAAAATAGTAATATTACAAATCTAACATATTTCTTCTGAATTTTATTTTATGGCATTTTTTTATATACCTCAACTTCAGATTTTTTTTTTTTTTTTTTTTTAGTACGGCGGATGAAACACGCTTGGCATAGAAGCTAATTCAGCATTATATTAAAGGTATTTTCTTATTGATAATTCTGGACAATTTTTTTAATTTTGATTCTGAAGTAGATCGGACATTTTTCGCCAAGGAAAAGATAGAGAGAAATACGCAAGCGAAGTGATGACTTCACTGGCCGTTCGTGGATGCAAGAAAAATATTTCCTATGTTAAACGCCCATTGGATTTTTTGTAAAAAATTATTAAAAATCGAGGAAAATTATTTCCAGATTTTAATCCACATATTTAGGTATAGATATGTATTAGTTATCATGCCCATGCGTTAGATTGTTATTTTTGTTGTAAAATTGACAAAATTTGAATTTTTAATTTCAAAACTCTAGAAAAAAAAAAAAAAATGGCAAACTTTCATATTCGATTAAAAACACAAACATTTCAAATCAAAGGATGATATTAACACAATAAATATCCAACTAATATACTAATTAAAAGGAAAATGATAAATATTCTATCATAATTTGAAGTCAAATTTGTTTTCAATTGTCTAAATAAAGTATCTGATATAAGATACTAATATGTTGTAGCGGAATAGATTTGATATCGGTCATCCTTGGCAGAAAAAAAAAATATCGCCAAATTATTTGGCGAACATAATTTAATTTCTTTCAAAAATCATGGTTATTTTAACAACTTATATTAAGAGAGTAATGAATAATAGGAAACAATATTTCGTACAATGCATATTACGAAAATATACATCTGGCATGTATACTTTCGTATTACGTTTTTGATCACCAAATACAATAAGCGCCAAGAACGACAGAAATTTGAAATTTAAAATTAAATTTTTGTCAATTTGATAGCAAAATAACTCAATTTAACACACGCACATGATAACTAATACATATACCCAGACAGCACATCGCTTCCCCAGGATATCTTCAAGATGTCTTCTGGATGAAAAGACATCCCAGAAACGTCCTTAAGATGTATTGTGGATAAGTTAAGCCTAACTGTGCTGTTAGGGTATATACCGAAATATGGGGATTAAAATCGGGAAATAATTTTCCTCAATTCTTAATATTTTTTTGCAAAAAATCCAATGGGCGATTAACATAGGAAATCATTTTCTTGCATTCACGGACGGTCAGTGACGTCACACTTCGCTTGCGTATAGGAACAATAATCGCATAAATTATATTTTGGTCTAAAACGGCAACAAAATTTCAAAAGTCGAAAAGGGCATTAAGGCTGTACCATGATCAAGTTTACATATTAATTAATTAATTTATTTTTCTATATACCAACTACTATTAACTAAGCATGAAGTATATATGACCACAAAATAATCATAGTAATAATAATAATTGTCTCATGCGATAGAAGTAGCCGGTCATAGCATATTGTAATATTATATGTGGCTTGAAATTGCTGTCATTCTATAGTTGATCGATTAAATCAAATAAATATAGGAAATAACTTGAAAGCAAATGTTATGTACATCACGTATAATGTTGTTCATATATAACTGGGAATCAGATATAACTGTCCGTATCGAAACTGTCATATATGATAAGCACCCAAATGGAATCCCACGGGTAAGCCATTGTCACAGGCAATAAAGACAAGCACCGGAGATTGCAAGGACGAACAAGTCGCTGCCGAAGGTAGCGGGAACCCAAAGCGAGCTTTTGACCGATTTCAGTTTTTTTTCTTTTTTTTTTTTTCTTTTTTTTTTCATAAAGCTATACAGAAAAGAGTTTGCCAGCGAAGCGGGCAAAGCCGTCCAAAATTGTTTAGGAACTAAAATATTATTCAACAGTTCGCCGGGAGATGAAAAAAAAAATCATTTTTTTTGTAAAAAAAAAAAAACTTAAAAATTTGAAACTCATAAATATTATATGAATTTCACCACATAATTAAAATTTTAATTCACCAGTCACCAAATTATTATTAGAACCAGATTAATATCGTGCAATAGTGAACTAAAATCATACAAAGAAAGGTTTCGAAATAAAATTCATAATTGACGACCGAGTTTTTATACTTCCGCAACGCAGTACTGTTTTAGTACATGATCCCTATGAACAAATTTTAAATTTTTATCGCCATGTTGGCGATAACTTTTTATTTATTTATTTTGGCATTCAATGAGTTACGAATTTTTTTGAGTATACTTTATCAGACTCTGTTTCGCACAGCACCACAATGATAAGGTTTCATTACATTACATATTATAATCAAACCGCCAGTTCGCACACATACACATCAAAATTTCCACGTGAACGAAGTCGCGGGTAACAGCTAGTTATGTATAATTTCCTATCCTTCGTATAATACTGCTTATTAATATTTCCAAATAATTTATAACATTAAGAAAAAATATATAAAATATTTCAGTTTTAAATTGCATTATATTATTATCAGTAAATTATAAAGAAAGTAAATTTGAATTAATTTAAATCCTATATATTCAACTCTAAATATTATACTGTATTATGCATAACACAAAAAAATTTCATAAATTTTTTTCTAACTATATTTGAAGTATTCTCATCAATATTATATCAAAAATTTATTGGAGTACTTAAAAATAGACATATTCAAAAACTATGCAAATGAGAGTTAATGTTTATCACTAACAAACATTAAGAAAGTCATTTAAACTGTTTATCCTCTTCCCTTCCTCCCTGTTTGAATCAGAATGTCATAAGACAATTTAAAAAATCTGGTGTGAAACATCCACACGACTTCCATTACCCACTATTACACGTATTATAAGCATTTTTGAGAGATAATGTGATCAGAAAACATAAAAGTGACTTAAAGAGAAAATCGTTAGAGCCGTTTTTGAGATACCAATTTTTACAAAAAATCAATTATTGACCAGAAAACAATAATTACATACAAAAGGATATTTAAAAGTGAGTTAATAGGGCGAGTTTAAAAAAAAAAAAAATCCGTACAGCCGTATTTAAAGGAACGCGCTTAGAAGACCTGAAATTGAACTACTTATACAGGAAGCCTATCAATTTTCTAGAACTAACCAACTATATCATTCGAAAGGACATCTAATAGGGTGTTTATATAGCAAATTTGAAGAAAATCGTTAGAGCCATTTTTGAGATACGGACTTACGGTCCCACTTCCGGTTAAACTCAATTATTGACAGGAAAACAATAATTACACACAAAAGCATATTTAAAAGTGAGTTAAAATGGCGAGTTTGAAAAAAAATCCGTACAACCGTTTTTAAAGGAACGCCTTTGCGAGGCCTGAAATTGAGCTATTTATACAGGACGCCTATCAATTTTTCTGAACTAACCAACTATATCATTCGAAAAGACATCTAATAGAGTATTTATATTGCAAGTTTGAAGAAAATCGATAGAGCCGTTTTTGAGATACGGACTTACGGTCGCACTTCCGGTTTCCGATGTCCCACTTCCGGTTTTTCAATTTTCACCAAAATTTGGAAATTTCATCTGTACACCAGACGTATTTCAATTCTAAAGTTTCGTAGCTCTATCTTTATTAGTTTCTGAGCTATAATGGCCAGAAGATTCTCCACATACATACATACATACATACACACACACATACATACACACTGACCAATTGCCAAAAACCACTTTTTTGAACTCAGGGGACCTTAAAACGTGTAAATCAGGTGAAAACCCGATATCGAATTTTCAGACTGAATACAATACTTCCATTACCTACGGTAGTAGGGTAATGGAAGTAAAAAGTTTTAACATATTTCATCAATTTCAATTTTATTTTCAAATCAGTGCTAACCTCATATATGATATATAGTTAAAGAATTTGATCCCCTTTGATAAATATTACTGTTTCGAATAAATTTCAAATTTTTATCATTTGATTATATTATTTATAATTTTTCATTTAAAAATATAGAAAATTCTTTGTTGGAGCCATAAACTGTAATAATTAGAATATATTAAACCCATGTCTTAAAGTAATTTAATGCTTTTTGCTTATTTTACTTAATTATTTATTAAACAGTGGGAGGCATGACTATGACTAGAAAAGCTATAAAATAAAATAAAATGTTTTTACGACTTATATATGTAAAATATTTATAAATAATACTGACATGAAATTAAATTTCTATATAGCTAAAAAGCTTCTACATTAGATTTAATAATAATAATAATTGTAAATATTTGCATGGGAGAAAATAAACAGCTTTACTAATCCTCTTACTGTTTGTTATTGATAAAAATTAATTCTCATTTGCTCAGTTTTTAAAATACGTACAGTCGGTAACAAAAGTCTCCGAACACAAGCAAAAATTCCTATATAAAAAAAGTACACTTAATACAGTTTAGTTAAATAAATCCTTGTCGAATCCTGTTCTTAGTCAGTGTAAAAACAGGATTCGACAAGGATTTATTTAACAAAACTGTATTAAGTGTACTTTATTTATATAGGAATTTTTGCTAGTGTTCGGAGACTTTTGTTACCGACTGTACTTTTAAGTACTTTGTTAAATCTAATAAAATTCTTATTTAATATTAATGGGAATATCTCGAATACTTGTTAGAAAAAATCATATGTAATTTTTCTATGTCATGCATAATATAGTATAATATTTTTATTTTAATATATAGGATTTAAATTAATTCAAATTTACTTTTTTTATAATTTACTGATAATAATATAATGGGTAATAGAGATAGCACCAGCGGCGAATCAATATCTTACTCAGTGGCGTCGCCAGAAAATTTTTCAGGAGGGGGCAAACTTCAAATTGCAAAATTTCAACATGTGTTTAAAAATTCAGTTAGATTCAAATGACTGGCTAGTTGATTGAGGTGATTAAGCAAGCCTGTGTGTAATCATTTACTGCAACAAAATTTTATACATACAATTTAAGCTAAAAATTTTTACTTATAGAAATTATACAGTTTATTCTAAACCAACACTAATCCAAAAAACGTACTGTCAAGTCGATTTAAAATCTGTTTGCAGGAAAATGTTAGAGACAATTTATAAATGCAGGTCGAGTCAGTTTGATTCTAATCGGCTCTGAGACATAAATTTTATTTGGTCATTTGAATTCTAATGACACAGCTTTAAAGTTTTAATTGTAATTTTTTAAAGTATTTTTTTACTTATTAGAATTTTCCAGGAGGGGGCAAGTGTCCCCCCTTGCCTCTATGTGCCGACGCCCATGATCTTACTAGACCTTCATGATTTTGGCCGGCAACTTGAGCAAGTCCCCGCGCATGTTTATTAGAAGAAGGAACGAGCTGGAGCAGTTGTGATGGGCACGATTTAACGTCTTGTGCAACATGGACATTATTCCTGTGACGTCACAGTAGGTAAAATCGCCGAACACGTGGCCGATATTTTGTAAACAAATTAGTTCAGCATGCCATTTTATTGTTACGCATAACATTTTCCTAAATATTTCTCCAGTGAAACTTAATCAGATATCTATTCAAACAAGAACAAAAGAGAAATGTAAACAACTGAATCGAATAATAAAGTTAAGACTATTCCATATCGTAAAATTGCAGAACATTTTATGTATACGCACACACACACACATATATATATATAATGAATAAAAGATTAATAATAACATTTTATACACACACATATATATATAGACATCAAAGCTTAAATAATTAGAATTTCAATCACTTTAATAAAGGAATTTATTAAATGGAACATCCATTTAAATTTGTTACATCGCCACAATTCACATGGCAACTTTTAATATTACATATGTTGATTAATATTAAAGTATATCACTAAAACTGCATTAAAAACAAAAGAAAAGTATCACTATATCACTCTTACTTCAATTTCATGTAATCTGTAACTCTTATAAATAATATTGCAAGATAAAAATTTGCAAGCCACAATGCTTTGCTATGGCAGAGTTGAGGCACGGAGTAATATTAATAGGAGTTGAAGGTCCAATGGGAGAAAGCTACGAAACTGTGATCTAAATTTTTGGTAAATATTGAGGGCGCCACTTGTCATTCCTCCCTACCTCGGCGCGGATATACTGTTGTTTTCAATAGAATTTTGCTGGAATACATTTAAATTTTTTTATTTTAAGCAATTTAATTTCTTTGTAAGTTCTTAAAACTGCATAATTCAGATGTTTCAAATAAATACTTCGTTCCTAGTTGTAAAACAGGCTATGATAGTGATAAGAAAAGAAAAAAAAAGGCCGTAGGAGAAAAATAAAGTCCGAGTTCGTGTTTTCTGCACCTAAAGTAAGTTTATTTTTTTTCTTTACAAAATTTCATCCATTCTCCTTCCTCCCAATTGTCTGTTTTAGCTAGCTTCGGTTCATAAGAATCGTCATTTTTTAAAAGCTTTCTTTCAAAGTAAAATGAGTATAAAATGGCTCTTAAAAAAAACATGTTGGTTAGAATACTCTATTTAATGAAATTTGCTTTCAATCGAAATTTTTTCAGCTTGATATTATTTTTAAAAAAATAATTAAAACGAGACATTTCCCCATTGAATAACATTGCGGAAGCTGGAGAGAAGGAAGGATTGCACGCTGGCGCCATCTGTAAACATTAGAAAACCACATCACAAAATTTCAGCGTTACCTTCTTCTCCTGTCTTATTACTCCGTGAGTTGAGGATTGATTGCCTAACCAGCTGATATTCTTGTAGCCTCAAACCCAAAGTGGGAATATGGTCCATTTTGGTCGACGATGGGTTTTTCCCTTAGCTATTTGGAAAGCATACACGCTCCAGCCCCATTAGGTGGCGTCAAATCGCTTGGCGTGAAATCCTTGGCGCAAGAGCTTATTTCTGAGGGCTAGGGTTACTTGATATAGCTGTATCGCTGCATGGTGTATAATTTTTTAGCGTTTATATTATTTTTTTATTATTATTATTTTGCGCAGTTTGTTTACATGAGATAAATTTGGATTAAAAGATGAACCACAGGTATGTATTATATAATTTGAAATACTAAGGGCCGTATTCACCCACCTTTATTATTATTCTATGTATTCACCAAACTTCATTGATCGAGGATTAAACCATGGATCAGAAAATCCGAGAATCAAAGCTAACACTGGATTAAATTCCTATGGTATTCACCATCAGCCGATTACGTGATCCATGGATTAACTGGAAGAGAAATAAAAGCTTCGTTTTGATTGGCCAAGAACGAAGATAACCTTTATTCATCTTTCGGCTTCAATTAACTAATCAATCGGATTGGAATATTAGAAAGGGTAAAAAGTATTGGCAACATTGATACACGCTTCGCTTTTGTTTACTTCGCTTTTGTTTACGCACGGATTAAGAATTAATTTTACTTTAGAGCATTTTTAAAAAGAATAATCACGCAGACGACAACTGTTTACGCTACGATTTGAAATTTTGATCGTTATGGATAAGAGAATCTTAAAGCTATTAAAATTTTTTTCTGCCGAAGTTAATGCATTATTCTTTTCTGTGGCAGACGACAGCCTATTATCTAACATTCGTATTAGAGATTCCACGGAATCTTTATTTAATCGGTAGCGATATCGAAATGCCACATTATCCAAAGAATCCAAATCATTTACTCTAATTTAATGCACCGTCCTTTTCCTTCTTTCAAATGCTTCCAATAGTTCTAAGCTTTCAATATCATCTAGTGAGAATAGATCGTCAACGTCAGCCATGTTTGTTATTTGTTTACGAAGCTGAGCTGCGGAAAGCGCATGCGTTACGAAAAGATCCGAGAATTATCTCTGTTAATTCTCCGATATTCGAGGATCAAAAACGAAGTAGCCGGTGAACTGCGGATTTTCGTTGGAGAATACCGATTTTCCTATAATCGAGCGATTACCGCTGATCCGAGGTTTAATCCGAGTGTTAGGAAGTTGGTGAATATGGCCCTTCATGTAATATTTAAGAGGAGAAATATACAGCATTATTTACATTTTATATTTGTCCTAGCAAAATAAAAATTATTTAATATTCTACGAACGTATAGATAATAAAAAACAAAGGATAAAATACTTACAGTTAGGCATAGTAAACAAGGTGGGGGGGAAAATAAAGAAAGACTTGAAAACTGATCTTAACTTATTATTAAATTTAGATTTTATGATATGTTAAATGTAGGGATGGACCGGACCGGATATGGATACCGGATATTATTTTTCTTTACTGGATCCGGATATCCGGCAGTCCCCTTTCCCAGTATACATATGAAATTTTCAATTTTTTAAGAGAACACAATAATTAAAGATATAAATAAATAGACAATACTAATCACTTAATTTTACTTGAAGGACGATAAATTTACACAGTTACCTTACATAATGTCCTTATAAGAGGTCACTTAGCACCTGAGGATGAGTGCGGACGCACTTGAAATACGTATCCGCGATTGTAATGAAATGCTCGCCCTCTGGTGGGCTAAGGTGAAATTACAATAAACATGGTTTAATTCGAATTCCATACAGCCGCCATTGCTTGCCGATATTTAGTTTCACATATATTTATTGAATAAAAATGAATAAATACGGTAAAAAAGATAACACATACTTTTGTGTGCCACAGTGTAACTCCAAAGGATCAAGAAATCCAGAATTGAGCTTCCATTTATTTCCAAATGACAAATTTAAAATTTCAGTTGCTTCGGCTAATGGAAGTAAAGAATTAATCAGATGATTTGAAATTAATATTTGTTCAACTTCAGTTATAAATCTACTTCCGATCGAACTTTGAATAAACTGAAGTATTTTTTCCAAAAGCAATCAATTTTCCATAATGTAATGGCGGGGAAATTATAGTACGAATATTAAGTAGAATAACAAAAAGAACACTAATGGAACACACGTGGCTATGTTTACTAACAACTGCAGTGTTCACAAAGCGCCGTCTATCGATCATTACAAACGCGGATTGTGCAAAAAATAAATAAGAACATTATGTAAGGTAACTGTGTAAATTTATTTAATATATAGGCAATGTTTTATAAATCTCTCTTATTACTAAACCAACCAATCTTGTATATATATATGTATTATTATGTATCTATTGCTAAATTTTATACAGTTTTTAAATTTTTCACTTTACACACATATATATATATATATATATATATATGAAAGATATGAAATATAATAGATATGAAAGATATAAGTAGTGTAAAAAGGGTGATTCACCGACACGGTGGAGGCGCGGAGGCGCGCTGAGGCGCGCGCGCCACCACCCTGTTGGAGAGCGCCTCTGCGCCTCCACCGTGTCGGTGAATACACCCTTTTTACACTACTTAGTCATCATCTTGGACGAGGGTGTGTTGCCACCGGAAGAATAGAAACTGTGTGTTGCCACCGGAAGAATAGAAACTTTGACTATCATCTTGGATGAGGTTTGGTGGTGCCATCTATCGGGAATTTTGAGGAGTTAGATTTATTTTCATAAATTTCGGGACTTAGTATTTTTTTTTCACAATTTCGAGGACTTCAAAATTTTTTCGAATTTTTGCAGGGGGTTAGATTCGAACCGAAGGTAAAATAGTTTCACGGCTTGATAAGTGGATAAGGGTTTTATTTATCAAACCATGAAGCTATGCTTGTGAGTGCACTTATAAGGTATATAAAGAGAGGCGTTGCGCTAGTGAGTCATTCTGAAAAGTATCTTCGTACGAGGAAGGTATGATGCGCTTTCGTGTGAATGTGAGTCATAATAAAATTTTGTGTTGTAACGATGGAGGTGTATCAGAATCCAAGTCACGAGGGAAGTTTTGGTGGTGTAAATGCCTTATTTCGTGCTGCCAAAGGCAAAATCTCGAAGAAGAAGATTCAGGACTGGCTGAGCGGAGTCGATGCATACACGTTGCACAAACCTGTTCGAAGAAAGTTCCCGACCAATCGAGTGATAGTGTATTCAATCGATCAACAGTGGCAGACCGACTTAGTGGATCTCGGCAGTTTGCAAAAGTTCAATCAAGGGTACCGCTACATCCTGACTTGTATAGACATTCTGTCTAAATTTGCGTGGGCGGTCCCTTTGAAGCAAAAACGGGGTGAAGATATTGTAAAGGCGTTCCGGTCTATTTTTGCAACGAGGAAACCCAAGTCCCTGCAATCGGATGACGGAAAAGAGTATCAAAACAGACTTTTTCAAAAATTTTTGAAAGAAGAAGGCGTGCGGTTTTTTACGACGAATAACAATACGAAAGCATCTGTCGTGGAGCGATTTAACCGAACTTTGAAAACGAAAATGTGGAAATATTTTACCCATAATCATACCTACCGCTATTTAGACGTGTTGGATCAGTTGTTACACAGTTATAATCATACTTACCATTCAAGTATCAAGAGAGCTCCAGTTGAAGTAACCGCTGAAAATGAAAGCGATGTATGGGATACTTTATACGGTGACATGCAAAATGCGAAAAGAAAACCCTGCATGTTTCAACCGGGAGATGTTGTACGAGTTTCCAAGCAGAAATTAACCTTCGAAAAAGGATATGAAACGAACTGGACGGAAGAAGTGTTTGTGGTGACTGAATGTGTGAGAAGAGACCCTCCCGTCTACCGAATCAAGGATCTGTTAGAAGAACCCATTAAAGGAACCTTTTACCCTCAAGAACTTCAGAAAGTGAAACCAAAAGAGAATTATACGATTGAAAAGATTTTAGATAAGCGGATACGGAAAAAGCGTGTGGAATACAAAGTGAAATTTAAAGGTTATCCTAGCAAATTTGACCAATGGATTCCATCCTCTGATTTATTCGCCTTATAAAACAAGTGTTTGGATTGTTGAAAGATCATTTGAAAGAATGTCGTTCTACGTGACGTTACCTTCGGACAGTTCCCGGAATTATTTTCCTGAGAATAAAATTTCTCATTTTATTACGCGATTACCCGCCCCTGTTGAATTGAAAGGGGAATGGGAAGTAGGCCTTGTCGAATTTATTTACCCTCACACCTGGTATAATGTGAATCAAAATAATAATTTATTTGGTTTCGATTTGAATGACCAGAAATCCCCGTTTGGTAGAAGAATTCCCCCTGGCTTTTACGAATCGGTTGATGACATTTTAAAAGCAATGTCTATTGAAGAGATTAAAAATAAAATTTCTTTCACTTATGATCCGCACACGAAAAAGGTGTGTATTAACGTGAAAGATAAAACAAAACTGATATTGCATGAGGGGATAGCGCAGATGTTGGGATTCGAACCAGGTGAAATCGCCTCGCCGGATATAAATATCGAGCAAACTATTTTTAGTACCTATGTCGCAGATCCCTGTGCGCATTATAGAGTATTGCTGGTTTATTCGGATATTGTCGAACCCCAAATTATTGGAGATGTGTTAGCACCCCTTTTACGAATTGTCAATGTGAGGGGAAAAGATGGAGAAATGATTTGTGAGACATTTGACCGACCACACTATTTACCTGTCAGCCGAAAATCGTTCGACTCTTTGGAAATCGTTATAAGGAACCACCTCGGCGAACTCACGCCATTTGAACGTGGGCGCTCGTACGTGAAGCTTCACTTTCGTCAAAAATACCTCTCGTGATGTTTGTTCCTTACCAGTGTTGTGCGAAATCTTTTGAAGATTACTATTCCCATCAGTCGGGTAGTGGTCTAAATTATTATCAAGGCACTACTTTACAAAAGGGATATGGATTCGGTGGACTGTTTCGATCCCTTTTTCGTGCAGCAGTACCCCTCTTCAAATCGGGAGCGAAAGCGGTCGGCAAGCAGTTGTTTCATTCAGGCGTGAACGTGTTAAGTGACCTGTCTCGCGGAGAAGACATTAAAATAGCCGCCAAGCGAAGATTAAAAGAAGCTGGACAGACGTTAACCGACAAAGCCGCTACTAAAGTGAAGACGATGATTGGATCGGGCCGCCGGTATAAAAAGAGGAAGCGTTCTACCAAAGCAGTCATTCGACGTAAAGCCAAGAAAGTGAAGGTACAAGATATTTTCGCTTAAAGATGTCTGGACTCATCCATAAAGATTCTGCTGCCTGTGCGAAATCCGAATTGGATTTATTTTTGATCCCACCCACGCAAACGGCTATTGAAAAAGGATACTTTGTTGAATACCACCCTCTTGCGAATATTCGAGACGGAGGACCTGTGGAATTTAATATTTCCGGAAATGGTGAAGACTATATTGATTTATCGGCTTCCTACCTGTATGTGAAAGTGAAAATTACCAAGTTTGATGGATCACCCTTAGCGGAAACGGATGCAGTTGCCCCCGTGAATTTATTTTTACACGTCTTGTTTTCTCAAGTGGATATTAGCCTGAACGAAAGAGTGATCTCCTCGTCGAGTAACACCTACCCCTACCGCGCCTATATTGAAACGCTGTTGAATTATGGAGAAGATGCCAAGAAAAGTTTATTGACTTGCGAATGTTTTTACAAAGATGAGAATTTGGCTGCTACAGATCCTGCTGGAGACAACCCCGGATTGAAGATACGTTACGCACTCACGAATAAAAGCAAAACGTTAGATATGATTGGACCTTTGCATTGTGATATTTTTCAACAAAATTGATTGCTATTGAATATGGTTGACTTGAAAATTAAGATGACCCGAAGCAAGCCTGAATTTTCCTTAATGTGTAAAATTGATGCGGCGAAACCCATTCCCAACTACAAAGTGATTTTGGAACATGCTTCTATTTTCATACGTAAAGTGAAAGTGAGCCCCGGTGTATTACTGGGTCATGCCAAGGCCTTAGAGAAAAGTACAGCAAAGTATCCCATCGATCGAGTGTTATGCAAGACCTATTCGATCTCAACCGGAAGTAAATCCTTTATGCAAGACAATGTGTTTTTAGGAGGCATGCCGAAAAGAATTATTATTGGACTTTTAGAAAATAGTGCCTACACTGGTCAATATGATTTAAATCCCTTTTATTTCTATCATCACAAGGTCAACTTTTTAAGTGTTTACGTGGATGGACAACCCGTACCCAGCAAACCCTTGGAATTGGATTTCGAAGAAAATAACTATATAAGAGCGTATCATCGTTTGTTTTCGGGATTTAATCGGGATACCGGCATTTATCTGACCCGAGAGGACTTTGCGAACGGACATACTTTGTATGCTTTCGACCTGAGCCCTGACATGTGTGACGGACCCCATCTGAATCTACAGCATCAAGGAAATTTACGAATTGAAATCAAGTTTGCAGACTCCTTAGAAAGAACCACGACTGTATTGGTGTATGCGGAATTTGAAAACATTATAGAAATTAGTAAAACACGACATGTGTTGTGTGACTTCCCCAACTGAAAATGAATTCTATAGAAATCGAGACTATTTTATCCCACGATCCAGTGACCAAGAAATACTTTTCCGGTGTTTTCCCCAGTGATCAATTACCCAAGAAGATCGAGCGTTATCCTGCATGTTTTGTATGCAACGTGGACAAGTCTACAGAAGCCGGAAGCCACTGGGTGGCATTCTACCTATCCTCCCCTACAGAAGCGGAATTCTTTGATTCCTATGGAAACAAGCCGAACTTTTTTAAAGGACCTATATCGAACTATGTATCTCAATTTTCACGAGTGGTGTTTAATCCACTTCCGCTGCAAAGTCATGTGACAGCTGTTTGTGGTCAATTTTGTGTGTATTATATTTATTGCCGATGTCGTGGCAAAACTTTGAAAGATTTTTTAAAGCAGTTTGTAACTGAAAATATATGTAACGACCATAGAGTCTATAATTTTGTATCCAAACGATTTCGCACACGTGCTCCTTTTTATCAATAAAAAACTATTTATAATGTAAACTTATGTGTCTGTGTTTATTTAGAATGGAGTTTCCACGCTTTCAACACCCTTTTACAATGCTCTTAGCAGGCCCCACGGGGGTCGGTAAGAGTTGGTTTCTGCGGGATTTACTGGCAGAACGACGGCGTATGTTTAACCCTCAACCCGATAAAGTCGTTTGGTTTTACGGCATCTCTCAAAAGCTTCACGAGGAAATTCCCGACGTGACATTCGTGGAAGGGTTTCCTTCTAATTATCGGGAATATTTAGGTACCCATTCTTTAATGATTTTAGATGATTTAATGGTGGAATGTGGGGGTGATGAACGATTAACCCACCTCTTTACCAAAGGAAGTCACCATTTAAATTTAAGTATTATTTTTATTACTCAAAACCTTTTTCATAAAGGTAAAGAAATGAGAGGTATTTCCTTAAACAGTCAATACTTAGTACTTTTTAAAAATCGTCGGGACATGAGCCAAATTACGCACTTGGGCAGACAATTATACCCGAGATCAACTCAGTTTTTTCAAGAAGTGTTCGAGGATGCTACCAAACAGCCCTTCTCTTATTTGTTGGTGGATTTAAGGAATGAAACCCCCGAAGGAATGCGACTCAGAACGCGTATATTACCGGGGGAAACCCAATTTGTGTACGAGCCCAAAAAAGGTTTAAAAGGAAAGCCCTACCGATTTTAATTCATTTGGGATCATGACGTTAACGAGGAAACAACTTCGAGACTTGGAGCTTATAAAGTCTTGTCCTCAAACCTTACGCAAGCATTTGTTAAAAAAATTACCGACTCGATCTGTGAAGGCTATTTGCGAATGTACCCTGAACGTATTAAAAGGAAACGTGCCTCTCTCCTCTCATCAGAAAAGGTCTTTAAGGAAATATAAGACGACTCTTCGAAAAATTGGTACCAAGAAAGGAAGTTTATTCAACAAGAAAAAATTGATTGTTCAACACGGTGGATTTTTAAATATTTTAATTCCGGCTGCATTGTCTGTTTTAACCGGCATCATCAATGGAATTCGCAGCTAAGTATGCGTTGGTACCGGAAGAAGAATTTTCTAAGCATACGCCTTCTAAAAAGCAAATGACGGAATTTGATTTAGCTATGGCTAAAATATTAAATAGTTCTCTACCGGATCACGAAAAAATTCAGCACTACTACGAACTCTTAAAAAGAAAAATGGATTTGCAAGAATATAATTTGCCTTGGATGTCTAAACAACTCGAAGAAGAACCTGAAAAAGTGGAACCTAAACAAGTGGAGTCTATAAAACAAGAACCCCAAGAAGACTATGAAACCTTTGTGTTATCGTCTGTAGCTAAACCCATGAAGAAACAAGCCGAAGCCTTATTAAATTTTCTCAAGTCTCATTCAAACAAGTTTAAGTGGAACCCAAAAGGAGAGATTACTTACAACGGAAGGACCATGGAGCATTCTAATTTAGCGGAACTCTTTCATTTCATCTTTTCTGTGAATAAAAAACCACCTATTACAGGACAAAGTGAATTTTTGCAAGCCTTGAAAGATATGGGAGTACCCCAAAGTATTATTAAGAATCGATATTTGTCTTCAAGAAAAAACATTGTCAAACCGAAAAAGAAACTTATTGTAAAAAAACCTGTTGTTAAACTCAACCCTGTAACCTGGGAAACATACTAAATAAAATGAATTTGTATCGATCCATACGTGTGATTATTTATAGAATAAAATACACTTACCTGAAAACACGTCCTACTCCAACGGCTGCCTTGAGAGAAATGAATGATAAGGAGAGTTCTTATCACCGACGCGAGGTCACGTGATTAGGGTGACGTCACGAGTAATGTGATTGGCTATACTCAGTCACGTGGTGAGTGACGTCACGAGTTATCTGATTGGCTACCTCTGGTCACGTGACGAGAGTCTTATCTTATCAGAGATTGCTTATCAGCGATCACGGCTCAGTCTACCATTTGATTTCGTGTGTGTTGGTTGTCTCGTCATGTCTGCAGTGAGTTTCACGGAAAACGGACTGAATGTCCAGTATGTTTCAAACTTCATCGAAAAGGAACAAGCAGATCGGTATTTTGCCGAGTTAAAAACTTTACCTTTCTACACGCCAACCTTTAGAATTCATGGAAAAAGTTTTAAGCCTAAAAGACAAGTTCTGGGATACGGCGATTCAACTTTGAGTTATGCCTTCAGCGGAACTCATGTGCCTGCTAACCCTTGGACACGTCTGGTATTGGAGCTGCGGGATCGAGTGGAAAAATGGACGGCTTCTACCTTCAACTATGTTCTGCTAAACCTCTACAGCAATGGATACAGCTACATACCTCAACATAAAGACAACGAAAGTGGATTAGATGCAACTTTCCCCATCGCAGTCCTCAGCTTTGGTGCCGAACGAACAATTGAATTCAAGAAGCCTAAAACACCTTCTACTTTGATTTCATTAGAACATGGTTCTCTCTACAGTATGTTAAAGCCTACGAACGAACTGTTTACCCACGGCATTGCACCGAATCCTATCATCAAAGATATGAGAATCAGCCTGACTTTTCGTCACTTAATACCCAACCCTATCATGCCACCTTTAAAGAAACCAAGACTTGATATAAGTGATGCTTCATCCAGTGCATGCGATACTTTGAAAAACTCTGATTGTGATACTTCGAAAAACTCTCATTGTGATACTTCTGTTAAAAACTGTTCTCAAGACATGTGTGAAGAATTGAATGTGAATGATTGGTTAAACCAATGGGTACGTGAACAATCTTGGGATCCTATACGAGGTGAATTTAATTTAAACTTTAGCAGTTTTTTACAAATTGTAATAGAAAAGAATTTTAATGTGAGAATCCACATTCGTAATTTTAAAGAATTACATACAGGTCAATGGATACCTACTAAAGAAGGCGTTGTAATGACAGCTCAGACATGGTATTATTTTCAAAGTAAGATTGAAAATTTTAATTTTGAATCAGTAAATGATAGTTTTATTTCTAACAATCAATTAATAATGGCTTACATAGATGAGGATTATTGTACTTTACAGCAAATGTTTTCTTTAAATCCTTCTGGCTTTTATTTAAAACCGAATGTCATTAAATTGTCCAAGGATCAAATTTTTAGGCTTAGAGAACTCAAAATGAGAATAACTCATTTTATTATTGATGCAATATTCACCGTTCAACTTCCTATGTTAATTCTAAATAAACCCCTTGTGTGTATTTCTCATGAAAATGAGCAAAGTGCTAAGGAAATCTTACTCGATTTTATCGTGTATGAAATTCAGTTAGAAATTGAAAATTTATTTCAATGTGACGGGTGTGTTTTTAATTCAGACGATCAAAATTCACACGAGTGTTTAATGAAATCTATGTTTGAAAAATATCAATTATATCGTGAAGAAATACTTTTAAAATTAAATATGCATGCTATTGTTAAAAAAATTAATTGTTCCTGTCATTACAACGACGGTTTCTTTAAACAATTAAATATGACCTTGTATGAAAAATATATTGAAGATACTTTATCCAAAAAGTAATGTGTGTTTATGAAAACGACTTCTTTAAACAATTGTATCCAATAAGTAATGTGTGTATATATTTTTATGGAATTTCAATAAATAGATTGAAACTGAATATCTGTGTCTGTCTGTCTTTGAAATATTTTATTGATTTTATTTCTTAAAAGATTTAATTAGAAATATTTTATTTCATAAAAGATTCAATGAATTTATAAGTTTGAAATGATTATTTTATTTCATAAAACAACATATTTTTAAGAGATTCACTTTCTAGGGATTCAATAATTTATTTTAAAGATATATTTATTAAATCATATAATAAAACCATTTCCCATGCATTTAATAACTTATATTCGGGAAAAATATTGTTTCGAAAAGATATATTTTATTTCGTAAAACATATAATAAAACTATTTATTCATGAAACAATCCACTTGAAAAAATATTTTTTAATAATCAAATTGAAATAATAATTGTTATTTTTCATTAATTAAAAGTGTAGACATTATCTCTTCATTAGAAATATGCAAATGAGTATGTTTCATATCTCCCGTAAGATATTATACCTGTACGAACACGGAGGGGGTGACTCACCTTGGAAAATCCACGAGGGGAAATATGCAAATGAATCAACCTCTATGGTGAATCAGAATTCGAGAAGTTTCTCGTAAGATCTACAGAGGTGAGTCAGGGTGACGCATGGGGGAAACCCCCTTATCTAGATAAGCCGCTGCAACTCAATTCTCGGGTCATTCGTAGATTATCTACTGCCTAAGCAAGACGTACTTTGTGTTCTCTCTTTTACCGACGTTCGCGAAGTTTTCTTCCGGAAATATCTTGTGTTTTTACCGCATCGTTTAGTGTGCTTTTCCCGTACTTGGATAATGGAAGGATTCAACAACGACAATCAAGCTATGGATGTTGAAAATGCAGTAAGTATATTTATCTAGTAATCATTGATTTTCTAACTGTGTTTAATCATTTTTAGTGAAATATGAGATATTAAATTGAAATAAGAATTCTTTAATTTATTATTACTTTTTACGATATGTTAAAAAATAAATTTGATTGACACTATGCAAAATAGAATGAGTTTCAAATCTATTTATAATGTGTGTTAAAAATAAATTTGATTTACACTATGCTAAAATCTATTTTTATTTATAATGTGTTTAAAATAAATTGAATTTCGAATCTTTATTTTGATAAATGAGAAATCTATTTTATTTCATTCAATAAACTATATAAAGTGAAATTTAAGTATGTGTAAAATCTGTTTATGCATAGAAATTATTTATTCTATAAGTGAAAATCTATTTATAATATGTGTTAAAAATAAATTTAATTTCAAATCTTTATTTTGACAAAGTGAAAATCTATTTTATTTATTATGTGTTAAACATAAATTAAATTTCGAATCTTTATTTTGATAAATGAGAAATCTATTTTATTTCATTCAATAAACTATATAAAGTGAAATTAAAGTATGTGTAAAATCTGTTTATGCTTAGAAATTATTTATTCTATAAGTGAAAATCTATTTATAATATGTGTTTAAAATAAATCGAATTTCGAATCTTTATTTTGATAAACTATATAAAGTGAAATTTAAGTATGTGTAAAATCTGTTTATGCTTAGAAATTATTTATTCTATAAGTGAAAATCTATTTATAATATGTGTTATAAATAAATTTAATTTCAAATCTTTATTTTGACAAATGCGAAATCTATTTTTTTATTTATAATGTGGTAAACATAAATTTAATTTCGAATCTTTAATTTGATAAATGCGAAATCTATTTTATTTCATTCAATAAACTACATAAAGCGAAATTTAAGTATGTGTAAAACTTGTTTATGCTTAGAAATTATTTATAATATGTGTTAAAAATAAATTTAATTTCAAATCTTTATTTTGACAAATGGGAAATCTATTTTATTTATTCTATGTTAAACATAAATTTAATTTCGAATCTTTAATTTGATAAATGCGAAATCTATTTTATTTCATTCAATAAACTACATAAAGTGAAATTTAAGTATGTGTAAAACTTGTTTATGCTGAGAAATTATTTATTTTATAAGTGAAAAACTTTGTATAGAAATTTTAATAAGTTTATTTTTTTACAATCATATGACATAGAAATTATTTTATAAGTGAAAAACTTTTTAATTAGAAGATTTAATTAAAACTTATTCTCATAAGTTTAAACTAAAAATTTATTATTCTAATAATTTATTTCCTTACAAAATTTATGACTCATACTTTTTATGACTCATACTTCGTTTAAAGGTGCTTTTTATATTATTCAAATCAAAAAGTTATTATTATTATTGTTTACTTATGAGAAACTTAATTTGCATTCATTATAAATAAAAAATTTAATTATTAACTAGAAAATCAGTTTACTTATAATTTTCATCAACTAGTGTTGTTTATTTAATTTCCAACATCCTATACTTTGTGATTTATATAGTAATTATCGCTTATACAATAAAATGTTAGTGTTCAAGTAGATTCATGTTCAGTCATGTTTAGGATGACTCATCGTTTGATGAGTCATCGCATAGCTTATACAATAAAATGTTAGTGTTCAGACATGTTTAGGATGACTCATCGTTTGATAAGCTATCAATTAGATTATACTTATTCAATTTATTTATGTTGTATAAAAGTTAGATTTGCATAACCTTTTGTTTATTAAATCTTTAACTAGGAGAATTTATTTTTCAAAAATTTTTTTTTTAAGTTGAATACCTAATCCTATGTTTAGTTAAAATAGTGTATTGGTTTATTAAAATAGTAGCGTGTATGTATAAAAGTTAGATTTATTAAATCTTTAACTAGGAGAATTTATTTTTCTAAAATTTTTTAAAGTTGCATACCTAATCCTATGTTTAGATAAAATAGTGTATTTGGATTATTAAAATGGTAGCGTGTATGTATAAAAGTTAGATTAATTAAATCTTTAACTAGAAGAATTTATTTTTTCTAAAAATTTTTAAAGTTGCATCCTATGTTTATAAAATGATTCGTTTATTTAATGTCTCATCGAATAGATTTATTTATTTATGTTGTATAAAAGTTAGATTTGTATAACCTTTTGTATATCAAATCTTTAACTAGAAGAATTTATTTTTCTAAAAATTTTTAAAGTTGCATCCTATGTTTATAAAATGATTCGTTTATTTAATGACTCATCGAATAGATTAAATTTATTTATGTTGTATAAAAGTTAGATTTGTATAACCTTTTGTATATCAAATCTTTAACTAGAAGAATTTATTTTTCTAAAATTTTTTAAAGTTGCATCCTATTCGTTTATTTTTAGTTGGGTATTTCCTTCGGTATACCCGATGACGAATTTCATATGCTGTGTGATGTTGCCGAGATGAATGACGAGGAGTGGCGAATCCCCCAATGGGACGACGACGCCCAACCTGAGGTTCAACCTGAAGCCCAATCTGAACCTTCTAAGGTATGTATTGTTTTACATTAAAAATGAGAGTGTTTCCTTTTACAAAAGTTTGAAAAATTGTCCCTTTTACAAAAGTTTAAAAAATTGTCTTTCTTATTATAGGTTCAACCTGTT
This sequence comes from Salticus scenicus, assembly GCA_963930645.1. Taxonomy (NCBI): domain Eukaryota; kingdom Metazoa; phylum Arthropoda; class Arachnida; order Araneae; family Salticidae; genus Salticus; species Salticus scenicus. The sequence continues at coordinate 57,461,875 of OZ005652.1, read as the reverse complement.
TGCCCTACTTGTGGGAAATCTTTTTCTAGAAGTCGGGATTTGACTAGGCACAAGAAAACACACAACACAGAAAAAATGTTCGTGTGTCTCATTTGTCATAAGGAATTCTCCAGAAAGGATGCTTTAAACAGACACCAAAAATCGCATCACTCCTCGAGTGAATTACAAGAATCTGTTGATCCTCAGCCCGGTCCTTCTAAAGTATGTATTATTTCTTAAAGTTTTTGTGATATTTCGAAAAATTGTAACACTTTGATTAAAAATTGTAACACTTTAATTAAAAAATCGTTTTTTTATTCTTTTATAGGGTTTCTCCTGTTCTGTGTGTTTGAAGGAGTTCTCCAGAAAGGATGCCTTAAACCGACATAAGAAGTTGCATGATGCTGACACTTCCACCCATCAATGTGCTACATGCCAAAGAAAGTTTAGCCGTCTGGATAAATACAACGCTCATCTAAAGAGTCATAACTACCCCTGCAAAGAATGCCAGTCCACCTTCTCCTCTAAGTCATCATTAATGAACCATATGCGACTTCAGCATTCAAATAGCCTAAGTGAGAGCCGGAAGAAACCGAAAACGACTCCTCCACCACTCTCTCGAAGACGACCCTATACACAAGCTTTGAACACGTTTAAGACGGTGCTCATTGAACCTACTGAAGCCACTCGGTACGATGTGAAAATCTTTTTAGAGTCTATTCGTGCCGAGATACATGAAAACATCCTACAGGAATTGTATGAGAAAGATTCCATCAAATGGTACCTGGTAATAAAAGTCTGCTTTGAAAGAGAGACAGCCGAAGGAGAGCTGGAAATTATGGATGCGTACTTCAGAACACCCTGCTACCAACAACACACTCCTGACTTAATTGATGATCAAATAAGTGTAGGATTTATGAAGATTATTCAAAACTACGAAGAGTTCTTAGAGAGAGGTTCCGGCTGGGTGCTGAGAAACATCTACTACCTAGAATTCAAGTCTGCTAAATATAACCCCTTGAGAGCGAGTAGCTATCAAGAATTGCCAGCTAAACTGCTTGCCAAGAAAGCTATCTTAAATATACAGAACAGAGATAACAAGTGCTTCCTATGGTGTCTGCTAGCACACAAACTGAATTTAGACTACACAAGCCAACCTCATCGAGTCTCCCACTATTTACCTCATGAAGAGGAAATCAAGATGGGTAATGTTCAGTACCCTGTTCCCATCTCAAAAATAGGCCTCATAGAAAACCTGAACAATCTTAGAATCAACGTCTTCGGCTACGAAAACTCTAAAGTGACCATTCTAAGAATTTCCGAAGTAGAAGATGTTGAAGCTATCAATTTATTACTCATTGAGAACGACGAAGGTGCCCACCACTACTGTTTAATCCGGGACTTTTCCAGACTGATGGGTGGTCGAACAAAACACTGCTGCAAACAGTATTATTGTTATAGGTGCCTGCATGGTTTTTCGACAGAACTTTTGTTAAAAGACCATGAAACAAACTGCAAAAAACACACTGCTCAAGCCATTGAGATGCCCAGCAAGGATAAAAATATACTAGAGTTCACGGGAACCCATCTTCAACACCCTATCAGCTATATCATCTATGCGGATTTTGAAAGTTTGCTCGAGCCTATTGCATCTGCTGTTCCATCCTCATTAAACTCCTACTTGCAACATACAGCCCGTCATACAGCCTGCGGTTACGCTTATGTAATCGTAGGGTCTGATGGCAAAGCTGTGAAGCCCATCTTTAGCTATCGAGGAGAGAATGCAGTCAAGCATTTTCTAGAAAATATCCTCATGGAAAAAGATATCCTTGAAGACAAACTACGAGAAATTAAGCCAAGAAGAAATTAAGCCATCTCTGCCCAAGAAGAGGAGACCTTCCAAAATGCAACAAGGTGCTGCATATGTCGTCAACCCCTGTTACCCGGATGCATTAAAGTTCGTGATCACAATCACGAAACTGGAGTTTTTAGAGGTGCCGCCCATGCTAGCTGCAATCTCAATTTTAAGCAGCCAAAGAAGATTCCCGTGGTTTTCCACAACTTGAAGAACTATGATGCCCATCATATCATGACAGAATTAGGCCATTTTCAAGACCATCAGATACAAGTCATCGCAACAACATTAGAAAAATATATATCATTCACTTTAAAGAAACCAGACAGTCCTGTACAGCTCGTCTTTCTTGACTCGTTCCAATTTTTGCCTGCTTCGTTAGAAAAGTTGGTGAAGAATTTGGATATTAGTCAGTTTAAAATTCTAAAAGACCAGTTTGAATCAAGTACCGATCTAAGTCTCCTCACCAGAAAAGGAGTATATCCCTATGACTACATCACCGGATTTGACAAATTCCAAGAAACAGTGTTGCCGCCTCCTTCAGCGTTTTTCAACTCACTTACGAATGAAGCCGTTGAAGAGGCTGATTATCAACATGCAAAAAACGTATGGGAAGTCTTCCAGATAAGAAACCTCGGCGAGTATCACGACCTGTATGTGAAGACAGATGTTTTGCTTCTTGCCGATGTGTTCCAAAATTTCAGAAGTCTTTGCCTACACTATTATAACATCGATGCTGCCCATTTATACACCTCTCCTGGACTGTCCTGGCAAGCCTGTCTGAAGATGACTGATGTTAAGCTAGAGCTGCTTACGGATATCAACATGCTGCTGTTTATTGAAAAAGGGGTGCGCGGGGGTGTGTCGCAGATTTCACACCGTTTCGCTGTTGCAAACAACCCGCACACTCCTCACTACGACTCAAGTAAGCCCTCTAGTTATATCATGTACTGGGATGCGAACAACCTTTACGGTTGGGCTATGTCCCAGTACATGCCTTATGGCAAGTTTCAATGGATGGATCCCTCTAATATTACTGAAGATTTCATCATGAACATACCCGAAGATGCAGCTGAAGGCTTCATTTTTGAAGTGAATTTGGAGTACCCGACAAATCTGCATGACCTCCACAATAGCTACCCACTTGCACCTGAAAGAATGACCGTGACAGAAGAAATGCTCTCCACCTATGCCAAGTCCTTGTTGCAGAACCAAAAGTATTCAGGAACACCCAAACTCATTCCAAACCTTCACAATAAATCAGAGTATGTTGTACATTACAGAAATCTACAGTTATACCTAAAACTTGGAATGAAGCTATTAAAAGTGAACAAGGTTTTGAAATTTCGACAAGCACCCTGGCTAAAAAAGTATGTAGACTTCAACACAGATAAACGAAAATCTGCAAAGAACAGCTTTGAGAAAGATTTCTTTAAACTGTTGAACAATAGCGTCTATGGAAAGACCATCGAAAATTTGAGAAAACGTCGTAACATAGAACTGTGTAACAATGAAGTCAGAGCCCAAAAATTAGTTGCATCACCGAATTTCACGACTTTTAAAGAATTTTGCAATAACCTCGTAGCTGTGGAGAGAACAAAACCAACCATCCTGATGAATAGACCGATATACGTGGGTTTCTGTATCCTTGAATTAGCAAAGTTGCTCATGTACGACTTTCATTACAATTTCGTTATGAAAAAGTATGAAAGTCGTGCAACTTTGTTGTTCACGGATACAGACTCCTTGACGTACTGTATCCAGACAGCCGACATGTACGAAGATATGAAGGAAGATCAGCACCATTTTGACTTCTCAGAGTATCCAGAAAATCATCCGCTATATTCTACAACTAACAAAAAGGTCCTTGGAAAGTTTAAGGACGAACTCCACAGTCAAGCTGCCTACAAATTCATTGGATTAAAGCCCAAAATGTATGCCATACAGTCAGCTGGTGGTGAAAAGAAGACAGCAAAAGGCATATCAACCTCCATTGTTAGAAAAAAATTAAGTGTTCAAGACTATCAAGAATGCCTGCAAAAGGAGATAGCCACGTATGAGCAACAAACCAGAATCCTACAAGAACGTCATCAACTCTACACAGTTAATCAAAACAAAAAGTGTTTATCTCCTTTTGATGACAAGAGGTATCTACTAGATGATGGAATCACCAGTCTGGCTTATGGCCATTACAGAATACCGCAGCATCCATAGTGAAAATTTTTGTATATATTGTTCCTGCATCCTGTATATATCAATTGTTTCTGCACCTATGAAGATTGTTCCCGCATCCTGTATATATTTTAAATTGTTTCGCACCTATGAAGATTGTTCCTGCACCCTGTATATATTTTAAATTGTTTCGCACCTATGAAGATTGTTCCTGCACCCTGTATATATCAATTGTTTCGCACCTATGAAGATTGTTTCTGCATCCTGTATATATTTTAAATTGTTTCGCACCTATGAAGATTGTTCCTGCATCCTGTATATATCAATTGTTTCTGCACCTATGAAGATTGTTTCTGCATCCTGTATATATTTTAAATTGTTTCGCACCTATGAAGATTGCCTGAACCCATGCTTTGAAGACAACCTCAGAAAACTATGTGATGAGTTCACCAGGTTGATATTTTTTATTTTATTTTTTATTTTTATTTTTTTTAAAGGAACTAACTCCCGCCTTGCTCTACGGAGCGAAAAGGGGCACCGCAGGGCCTCGGGAGGGCAGTCTCCCAGGCGCTCAAGGTGAACTCTTTCTTTCTCTTTCTTCTCTTTTTTTCTAACTTTATTCTTTCTACCTTTTTTCTTAAATTTGTATTCTCTTTCTAACTTTTTTCTATACATTTTCCTTTCACTTATTTCTCTAATTGTAAATTTTGTATGTATCTCTTTTCAGGTTAAGTCCCAAAAGATCGTGACGTTCCCGCAAAACTTCGAAAAAATTTTGAAGTCCCCAAAATTGTGAAAAAAAATACTAAGTCCCGAAATTTAGGAAAATAAATCTAACTCCTCAAAATTCTCTATAGATGGCACCACCAAACCTCATCCAAGATGATAGTCAAAGTTTCTATTCTTCCGGTGGCAACACACAGTTTCTATTCTTCCGGTGGCAACACCTCCTCGTCCAAGATGATGACTAAGTAGTGTAAAAAGGAGACGTTGACCGACACGGTGGAGGCGTAGAGGTGTAAGGGTGGTGGCGCGCCACCACCCTACGCCTCAATACGCCTCTACGCCTCCACCGTGGCGGTGAACTCTCCTTTTTACACTACTGATATAAAATATAATAGATAAAAAGAGGTAAGAAATAAATTAATATTTTTATATTTTAAATTAGTGTATTTACGTTCGACAATATTCTTTTTAGATAACAGAAAGCATTAAAAGAAAGTTCATATGGGATTATAAATTACTCTAAAAGTATGGGAAAAATAGCGCATGGAAAGTGCAATCGCGGTCATCATCTTTTGAAATAAATAAGCAAATGATTCATTTAAGTATTTTGATGTCTGGAAATAGCTTTATAATTAGCCTAGAAATAAAGTTAATAAGCAGTAGACGCCGAAAGGATTCAATTAAAGAGGAAAGGATTTATGAGTAAATAATGGTTTTAAGGATTTTAATTGACTTGGCTGAGTTGGCAAAATAGGGCGCCGACCAGATTCGCGATGTCTGCGGATTGCAAAAGTATAACCAATAAAAGACAATGAAAAGGCAGACGGAGGCGTTAGTTTTGAATAAAATAACCAATTAAATGAAACGGGTTGGGTTTAGAAATACGCCAATTTACACCAAAAAACTAGGGTTTAAAAGATGGAACTCGCCAAAATTCGGGGTCTCTCTGGAGCTCTCTTTAATCTCTCTAGCCAGAAAAGTTAGCAGTTAAGCGCCACCGGATCTGAACGTTTCATGCGAGGTCGGGTCACTGAGAAAGTCCGTCCACGACGCGGGACTGTACGACCCCCCCCCCCCCCCAAGCAGACTTCATTGCTCTGAAACGGCTCGGTTCCTTAGCCCGAAAATGGACTTTTAATAAATAAGTTTCTAGTTAACATGCCTGGATTAATTTCTTATGGATTCACGACTGCATACACGAAATCAGGAGTTCACGACATTACATATATATATATGTATGTATATAGCTTAACATTTTAAATTAGTATATATATGTATACACACAAATATAGTTTCAGAAATGGATCTAATAATGGATTAAAATTCAGGGTTAAGGGTATTTTGAGATGGGAAATCGATCTGGCAAGAGGCCATTATCAGGAAAATTAATTTTCACACATGAAAAACATTACAATGATTACATTTCTTGGGAGAGCCTTAAAAATTTTTATAAAAATCAAGAAGTGATATTTTAAAAAATTGACCAATATTACAGATTATAGAAAATCGTCTTTAATTTTTACTTTCCGAACACTATAGAGAAGAAAGTATTGTAATCATGTCAAAAATCCAAGTTTGAGATTTTGGTGTTTCTACACATTTTGAGGTCCCCTGAATTCCTATTTACTATTTTTACAATGATGTATGTGTATGTATGTAATTGAACACGATAGCGTCTAAACGCTTTGTTCAAATGAGCTGAAATTTGGCACGTATGTTATAGGTTCCCATAGCACGAATTGTATTGATTTTGGTGAATCTAGCACTTTTAGTTTTTTTAAGAAACACAAAGAAAAATTCTTTATCATTACGGTCTATGGACTGCATAAATGTTGGTGAATCTTTCGTTTACAGTTTTTTTACAGGAACACAACAAAAATTTCTTTATCATTATGGCCAATGGGCTGAAATTATTCGAAGTGCGATAGCGTCTAAATATCTTATCAGAATGAGCTAAAAATTTATATGCTTGTTAAAAGTCAAAGTTTCTCGAACTATATAGCTATTGGTGAATCTAGTACTTATAGTCTTTTTACAACAAAATAATCTTTACTGTTACGGTCTATGGGCTTAAATCATTAGTGTATAAATGCCTTAACCGATTAAGTTGGAAATTTATATACGTACAGTAGGTTACCATCGCATGAAGCATAAAGATTTTGGTGAATTTAACACTTATAGGATTTTACAGGGACACAGAGAAAAATTCTTAAACAATATGCCCTATGGGCTCAAATTACTTAAAATGCAATTGCGTCTAAACTACTTAGTTGATTAAACTGAAAATTCATAGTTGCCGGTCATAGTTGCAGACACCATATTTTGGTGAATCTAATTCTTATAGTTTATTTTACAGGGACACAAAGAAAAATACTTTAGAATTGTGGCTTATGGGCTCACATTATTTAAAATGCAGTAGCGTCTAAATGCCTCATCTGATTGATCTGAATATTTATATGCATGTTATAGGTAACCATCGTACGAATTTTGTAGATTTTTGGTGAGTCACAGAAATGGTGAGTCTACTTATGGATTTTCACAGGGACACAACGAAAATTCATCATTATGATCTGTGGGCTCAAATTTTTTCAAGCGCAATAACGTTCAACTAAACAACATACTGTATGAAGAAAAATACTCATATACCCTATTATAATTTTCACTTTTGCATATATAACGATTTCTGTTACTTTAATTTATTTATACAATTGTTAATTACTTAATGTTCGGAAAGTCGAGTAGAGTCACTCCATATTTTTTTTTTAACTTTAAAAAACTAGAAATAAATTATTTACACAGAAATGCATACCAAAATTTTGTTGTCTCATAAATGCAATTTGAAAATAAAAATTTACTAATTGAATCTCGGTCTTCCATCTTTTGACAAATAAAGTATATATTTAGATTATAAGAAATTTAATTTTTGAAAAATATATAAAAAAAAAACCATTGTTTATTTAGTGATTTTATTTTCAACTGAAACTACACAAAACAGATAAGACAAATAATTATAAGTATGTTGAATTTTATGAGATAATTTCTTTAGTGATGTGATTTAAGAAGCTATTTTTTGAAGTTTCCCCACAAACGGACGGGCAAAAGTTGTTTCTTGCATTTCCCCCCATATCTCAATGAAAGAAAAGAAGTAAAAGAAAAACAGATATTCAAAAGCCGGATATCCGGTGGTTTTGATCCGGATATCCGACGGTAAAATTTATTAATGAAGTTATTAATCAAAATAAAATCCTAAATTCTTGGAGGAAAAAGAAATAAAGTAATGGGGTTCACTTAGATTATGATGAACTTTCCATATTCGCATATTTACCCGTTACCCATTTAATCTTCAAATGTCTTTTACCTCCTTAATGGCATCTTGAAATACATTTGATTATAAAAGAAGAAAACTGAAATATTTTTTATATTATTGCTTTTAAAGAATGTCATGTAACAGATTGTTTTTGTGTAAACTTGTATATCGCCCAAAATCCGCATGGCTACAAAAATATATTTTACTTTTAACACTGATGGAAAGAATTCTCACAATAGTATCTTTATAACATTATTTCTAAGGAAAAAGCCTTAAAATTTTTGCTTTTGTTTAGCCCTGTATGTCTTCTAAAACTTACATATGTTAGAATATTATAGACTCCGAAATTCATTATTTAATAACTAATCAAGAACCTTTTCATTTGAAAGACTCTATTTTTCAGTATGCGTATGTATGTAGATGTTGCAAACTTAATTGTTCCGCATTTTTGTCACACCCTGCGATTTTCTTCAAGTACATGTATTCTCTCTTGTATCTTTCGCTTCTGTAAAAAGATTTTATTAGTGTATGTGTATGAGGTTCGCACAAGAAGAACGAGCTTTTGGCTCGCTCTCTAAAACCAGCATTTAATAAAATAATCCAGAAGATAAAATCATTTGAAGATTAATTTTCTTACTCAGTCTCAAATTATTAGTGAATAATCATGACAAAATATTTCTAGATTTATTTTCAGAATAAGATGATTCTAATACAAGATGGAATGGCATGCTGGAAAGAACTAAAGAAAATCAACTCAGCGTAAGATAAAATTTATCAGTAAGATAATTTACAGGTAAGCGAAACTTTACTTACCTATATCTATGCTGCAGTTGTCATAATAATTCAAACTTTAACTCTATAATATTTTGAAAAGTAAATAAGAGGGATATAAATCTTACTCACGCATATCATATATGAGTATTTTATTTAATTAATAGATTATGATGCTGATGTCTAAATAGAACTATATAAAGAAAAATAGTTGATACTTATATACTTATATATTAAGAAATACTAAAACTGTTTACACATTTTTTCAAAGAAACTATTCTTGGTGAAATAAATAAACAAAATGAACTTATTTAAGGAAACAAACGTTGAATCGCTGAACGCAAATAACTACGATATTTGGAAATTTAAAATTGAAAATTTACTTAAAAAAAGATGACTTATTTACTGTCATAACTGATGAGCCTCCCACACCTATTACTGATACATGGAGGTCAAAAGATCGCAAAGCGCGTGCAATTATCAATTTATTAGTTGATAATGACCAGATCATATATGTCAAGAATCTCTCCACTGCACGTGAGTGCTGGGAGACACTTCGAAAAATACATGAGAGGTCATCGCTCTCAAGCAAACTTTTTCTACTACGTAAACTATTTTCAATTGAATTAGCTGAAGGAGGCGATATGGCAGAGCACCTAACTAAGATATATAAAACGCGTGATAAACTCATTGCTATTGGAGAAAATATAAATGATCAGCATCTCTCAGCTTTATTGCTGTGCTCCCTACCCCCATCTTATGATGTATTAATTACATCTTTGGAGAGCAGAGATGAAGCAGATCTAACCCCGGAATTTATCCGATCGAAGTTAATAGACGAACATTTAAAAAGAGAGGAAAATAAACAAGAAAACAATATTTCAGCTTTGAAGATAATAACTAAAACAAAAAATAAAAACGTAAAATTTTGTAAATTTTGCAAAAGAAATAATCATAATATTTGTTCGGGCATCTGCGCATGTCGAACGAGCACCGCGGGGCTTTCGTGGTCATGTGATCATATTAAGAATTCAGTTGTTGTTTGGCTTTCGGCTGCAATACAAGTCGAATTGCCTAGCGGGTATATCCCCATTTTGTAACCGCGGGTTTTATCCCCAAAAGTATGTATAAGCGGGCTTATTCCCACATTATAACTGCGGGCTTTGTCCCCTTCTATCTTTTACGTCAAATATGTGTAGTGTGTGTTGTTTTGTACTGTGTCGTTGATTAAAAAATATGAAAAATAACTGAAAGTAATCAATTAGCACACACCAATCTCCTACATTAGTGGTCCGTCATTGTCGCAGATATCCAGCAAATAAATGAATATGGAAAAGCTAAAAAGAATGAAAAGCGCCGTAAAAGGTGCCATAACAAAAATTGAATCCTTCGTTGATTTGAACTCTGAAAATATTTCTTGTTCCACAACTGAACTTGAAATAAAAATTAGAAAGCTATCTGAGTTGCAGGGCAAACTGAGTGATATCCGGATCCAATATTATGATATTCCGGACATAAAGGACTTACGTGCAATCGAAAATGAAATAGATGAACTTGAAGATCGCCTTGAAAGAATTGAGGTAAGACTCAATTTACTTCTTAAATCTGTTAAACTTTCTGAGAACAATTCTAGTAAAAATGAAAGTTTAGAATTTAAAAGTTCTGATGAAGTTAATGTCCGGCTGCCGGACATCCCTTTACCTATTTTTAATGGTAAAAATTGAAGATTTTACCCTATTTAAAATACAATTCAATAACTTAATTTCTAACAACACGAAATTAAGTGATGCTCAGAAACTGTTTTATCTTCGTGCATTCTTAACTGGTGATGCGAAAAAAATAGAAATTCCTGATGATACATTTACCTCACTATTTAATGCACTTATAGAAAGATTCGAAAACCACCGAATTTTAATTGACACTCATCTATCAGCAATAATGCATTATGAAAAAATCCATCGGGAATCCTTTAACGAACTGAGATCCCTTATTGATTGTATAAATAAAAATATAAGAGCACTAAGTGTTTTAAATTATAAGAGAAATAATTTATCGGATGCAATGCTCATTAATATAATATTATTAAAGGTAGACAAAGAAACCAGAAAATTGTTTGAATATTCAGTGAAAAAAATAGAATATCCAAAATTTGAGGAATTAATGTCATTTTTGGAAAGTCGAAGTGCTACTCTAGAAAGCGTATCTAGAAATTCCGCTGAAAAAATCGTAAATAAGAACAGTTTTCATCCCAAAACGAAAACCTTTATGCTTAACTCTGCATCTAATTCAAAAGTAAAAAAATGTATTCTGTGTAAAAATTTGCATAATTTAAACAAATGTCCCGAGTTTCTTAAAATGAATGTATCTGAAAGATTCGATTTCGTAAAACGTAACAAACTTTGCATCAACTGCTTTAATAAATTTCATTTGTCATCCTCTTGTTTGTCGAAGTTTAAATGTAGCAGATGTGGAATGAATCATCATTCTTTATTGCATAAACAAAAAGAAAATAGCAGTAATCAAGACCAAAAGAGTGAGAATAATTCTAGCCCCCTATCCTCAGACGCCGTTGATACCCTCCCAATACAAGAGTCCGGAAATGAACCCTTTCGTTTATTTTCCAATTGGGAAAGAGAGAAAAAGTCTGTATTACTGAGTACGTGTTTTGTTTATGTTCAAGATAAATACGAAAAGAGACTGAAGATGCGTTTTCTTTTAGACTCTGCGTGTAATGCGAATATATTAATTGCCGATTGCGCTAATATATTAGGATTGAAATCAAAGGTTATAAACACTCCTATTACTGGATTAAATAACTCTTCTTATAACGTTAAGAGAAAAATTTGTAATATTATTTCCAACGTAGATGAAAGTTTTAAGGAAAACATAGACTTTTTAATTGTTCCCAAAATCACAGATTATATCCCAACAAATAAATTAGATATATCAAAAATTAATTTACCAAATTTAGTAGAGTTTGCTGATCCTATGTTTTACCAACCTGGAAAAATACACGGCATTATAGGTAAGGTAGTGAACTGTTTTATAGAATTTTAAAACCTAATTCAGTTCAAATTAGTGATAAATTATTTTTACAAGATTCTGTTTTTGGCTGGATTCCTACTGGGGTTTTAGAAGAAACGGTTCCATTAAATAGTAAAGAGAATCAATGTTATTTTATAACAAAGTTTGATGAAATCAATAACAACTTAAGCCGATTCTGGCAATTGGAATCCATTGGAATTCAGCCCGATGATTTAAAACCAGTAGAGAAAGATCAAGCCCAACAAATTTTTGACAAAATTGCCAGGTTTGTGAACGATAGGTATGAAGTGCAGTTGCCTTGGAAAACGGATCCGAAACAGCTGCACAATAACTTTACTGTAGCGAAAAAACGACTAGAATTTTTACAAAGGAAATTTTATCGGGATCCTGAACTCTTTCAAAATTATTCAAAAATTATAAATGAATATTTAAATGAAGGTATTATTGAGCAAGTTGAAAGTAGTGAGCCAATATTAGATAAGGGAATTTATTACTTACCCCATCATGCTGTCTGTAAGGAAGACAAGCTTACTACGAAAGTTCGCATAGTTTTTGATGCAAGCTCCCATGATAACAATCAATTTTCCTTAAATGACTGTTTGTGGCCAGGTAACAATTTAAACCCACTTCTCTTCGATATTTTAATTCATTTCCGACTTAACGAAATAGCCTTCTCTGCAGACATCGAGAAAGCATTTTTACAGATATCCCTTGCAGAGAAGGATCGTGATGTTGTGCGGTTTTTATGGTTTGAAAAGGATTTTAGATCTCTTGAAAATTTGAAAACATTAAGATTTAAACGTGTTCTTTTTGGTGTTAATGCATCCCCATTTCTCTTGTCAGCTACTATTAAAAACCATATATCTCAATTTAGTGATCGATATCCAAAAACTGTCCATCTTCTCGACAATTATATCTATGTTGACGATTTTATCTCTGGCGAAGATACTGTGGAAAAGGCTCCTGAAATTTCTCTTGAGGCTAAAGAAATTAAGTCTCAAGCAGGAATGAGTTTAAGAAAATGGATTACAAACGATGATGCGTTAATGAAATTCTGGCATAAAAAAGGTTTAAATACGCAATTAGAGCACTCTACAATCAGCTTAGGAAGTAATCTAGCAAAGGTCTTAGGCATGGCCTGGAAGACAGAAGAGGATTGTCTAACTTTAGAAGTAAAGAGTTTATTAGAATTTTTGTCCTCTAAGAAAAGTTCAAAACGTCTCCTTTTGCAAGCAGTTGGGAAGATATTTGACCCTCTGGGTCTGCTCACGCCTTTCACCATTAGAGTCAAGTGCCTATTTCAAGAATTATGGATGAAGAAAATACCCTGGGACAGACAGTTGCCAGCCGATGTCCAAAGAAAATGGGAAAAATGGTGTGAAGAGCTTCCTAGATTGTCTGAAGTAAAAATTCCTAGAAAAATCCTAAGTTGCTCGAGCTAGGTACGTGCAGTGGAAATACACGCATTTTCCGATGCCAGTAAGGCAGCGTACGGCACTGCTATTTATCTGCGTATACAGACAGAAAATGATATAGAAGTCAACCTCATAACATCTAAGAGTCGTGTTGTTCTCTTAAAAGGAATTTCCTTACCTAGATTAGAGTTGCTTGGTGCCCTATTAAGTGCAAGACTGACCCACAAGATAAAACCTATCATCGATCAAAAAACAGTGTCTACAGTTTACTACTGGTCCGACTCCAAGATAACATTGTACTGGATAAAGGGCTCGGCCAAACGTTGGAAACAATTTGTGGCAAATCGCGTAACAGAAATAAAACTATAAGTAATCCGAATTCCTGGCACCATTGCTCCGGAAAGAACAATCCTGCTGATTTGTTAACCCGAGGGACTAGTGCAGATTCACTTTTAGACAGTTCCATGTGGTGGCACGGCCCACCTTTCTTGACTGATCCGGACTTGCAAGTTGCAACCCTCAGACGAGGACATTATAAGTGTGCCAGAAAGTGACTATTATTCTGAGGCAAAAAAAGGTCTTAATGATCCTGAACTTAATTTTTCCTTTTATATAACTACCCAACCTTTCAATTTTGTTGAAAACATTTTAAACATTAGTAATAGTTTTACTAAAATTGTGCATGTTTTAGCGTTTATTTTCAGGTTTATAAGTAATATAAGACATCCAGCGGAGAGAAAAACTAGATACCTAGGTCCAGAAGAAAAATGGGCTGCACAAAATTTCATACTAAAGACCATACAGGAGGGAGAATTTGGGAATGATATAACAGGTATAAAATTTAATAACTGTATTTCTCCTAGCAGCAGGCTTCGCCCCCTGACACCATTTTTAGATTCGGATGGTTTATTAAGAATTGGAGGTAGGTTACATAATTCAGATTTGAATTATAAGGAAAAACATCCTATAATATTGCCAAAGGGTAAGTTCAGTGAGATAATTATTAAACATTTTCATGAGAAATTTCACCATTCAGGTCCTCAGACATTACTTTATAACATTAGGCAAGAATATTGGCCCTTAAATGGTCGAAATGCATGTCGTAAAATTATCCATAATTGTGTCAAATATTTTAGAGCTAACCCTAAGTTATGCTCTCAAAAAATGGGTGATCTGCCTAAAGAGAGGATAAATCCTGTTTTCGCATTCAATAGTACGGGTATAGATCTGTGTGGCCCATTTTTTATAAAAAATAAGCATCAAAGAAAAGGGGCCCCCATTAAAATTTATGTTGCTCTTTTCGTTTGCCTCACAACTAAGGCAATACACCTAGAAACTAGAAATCGTCTCTGACTTAACTTCAGAGTCACTAATTGCTGCCTTGAAACGTTTTATCGGCAGACTAGGTAAGTGTGCTAAAATCTTTTCGGACAATGGGAGTAATCTTGTTCGAGCTAATAAAGACTTAAAGGAATTTTTTAAATTAGTTACTCAACAAGATGAAAATTTGGCAAATTTCTCCTCAAATGAGAAAATAGAATGGAAATTTATTCCTCCCAGGGCACCAAATTTTGGTGGCTTATGGGAAGCCGGGATTAAATCTTTTAAGTATTATTACAAGCGTATTATAGGTGATGCTAAACTGACGTACGAAGCCTTTCAAACCATCATGATTCAAATTGAATCCATGTTGAATTCACGTCCATTAACCCCTCTTTCGGCCGACATAGAGGATTTGGAAATTTTGACCCCTGGTCATTTTCTTATCGGTCGATCGTTAACGGCCATCCCCGAACCCTCACTGACCAACATTCAAACCAATAAATTCAATTTGTGGCAACAAACTTGTAAATTAACTCAAACATTTTGGAAATTTTTGTCTAACAATTACTTAAATAATCTACAGCAAAGGACTGTGGTACTTTGAAAAACAAAACGTAAAGGTAGAGGCGATATGGTGGTCATAAAAGAGGATAATTTGCCCCCTCTAAAATGGTTACTAGGCCGCATTACTAAAACCTATATTGGAAGGGATAATATTGTTAGAGTTGTAGATATTCGTACAAAAAATGGAATACTGAAAAGAGCTATTTCAAAATTAGCTATTTTGCCAATCAATGATTTTAAATATATATATATATATTCCTTGTGTGTACCTTATTATATTACATTTAGTATTACTGTATGATGTGCCTTTATAATATTCTTGTGCATAATTGTATTTTTGTATTTCAATTTTCGTTTAGTATTATATTGCATTGTGTAATATTTATTATTATATTGCTTCATCTCTAACCCGAACTTTGAATGTGCTGCGCACATTGCAACGCGGGGCGGCATGTTCGGACATCTGCGCATGTCGAACGAGCACCGCGGGCTTTCGTGGTCATGTGACCATATCAAGAATTCAGTTGTTGTTTGGCTTTCGGCTGCAATAGAAGTCGAATTGCCTAGCGGGTATATCCCCATTTTGTAACAGCGGGTTTTATCCCCAAAAGTATGTATAAGCGGGTTCATCCCCACATTATAATTGCGGGCTTTGTCCCCTTCTATCTTTTACGTCAAATATGTGTGGTGTGTGTTGTTTTGTACTGTGTCGTCGATTAAAAAATATGAAAAATAACTGAAGGTTATCATCTATCAATTAACACACACCAATCTCCTACAATATTGACGAGTGCTGGATCCTTAAAAGAAAAAGTAATGCCAGATCTAAACAAAATACTAAATATAATAACAACAGACAGCCCTTTAGATCTGCAATATGCTCTCATTATATAGATAACGCAGACAAGACACAGATTTCGGTAACTGATAAAAGGAAATCAGATAAGGTTTTTACATTATATATGGGTATGAAATCAGATAATTGGTATATAGATTCAGGCTGTTCGACGCATGTCTGTAACGATAAAAGTAAATTTTATGAATTATATTCTAGCTCCTCGTGCGTCACAATCGCGAATGGGCAGGAAATAAAATTATTTGGACATGGATCTGTAAAATTACATACAATAAATTCGAATAATACACAAAACACCATACGATTAAAAAATGTCTTATATGTACCGGATATTGAGACAAATCTCATATCTGTAAAAGGGGCAACAGAAAATGGGTGTGTAGCAGTATTTAAAGATAGATCATGCAAAATTATACATGAAGGAGAAACATGTATTGAAGGGTATATCAATAATAATTTATATGAATGTAAAATAAATTCTGATACAACACACACCATAAACATTGTGAAAACATGCGAAAATAAAAACTGCATAGACAAATGGCATGTTAAATTGGGTCATAAGAATATTAGTCATATAAAACAGTTAGTAAAGAAAAACATGGCAATTGGGATAAAACTAGATAATTGCAAACATGATAATGTATGCGAAACTTGCATAATATCTAAATCAACCGACAATCCTTATCCCAAAAAAGGCTCAATTTAGGGCAACAAAAGTTTTAGAGTTGGTCCACAGCGATTTATGCGGGCCGATGAAAACCCCCACGGTCGGTGGAAAGTATTATTTTTTTACCTTTATAGATGACTTTAGTCGATTCACCGTTATATACCTATTAAGAAATAAGGACGAAGTTTTATCAAAATTGAAACAATACATAGCAATGACTTCAAATAAGTTCGGGAGAACTTTGCAGGCAATCCGCTCAGATAATGGAGGGGAATACACCGGAAAAGAATTCGATGAATATTTAGGAAAATTAGGCATAGACCATCAATTAACAGTCCCCTATTCGGCTCCTCAGAATGGTGTTTCAGAGCGTAAAAATCGAACTTTAGTTGAGATGGCACGTTGCTTATTAAAGGATGGAAATTTACCGAATTCTTTCTGGGGTGAGACAATTAATACCGCTGTTTACTTACAGAATAGACTCCCGACTTCCGCGTGTGAATCGACACCCTATGAATTATGGACGGGTCGAAAACCTGACCTATCAAAATTAAAACCGTTCGGTTGTCGTGCCTATGCCTATGTACAAAAAGTACACAGGGGAAAATTAGATGATACTGCCCAGCAAGGTATATTTGTAGGGTACGATAATAGAAAGTAAAGGGTATAGAATCTGTACGAATGGTAAAAACATAATTATAAGTCGTACTGTAAAATTTGTAGAACATGAAAATAAAGAAATATTGAATAATGAAACATTAAAAAATAATGATGAAAGACTTGATAACATAAAATTATCACCAAAACTGCAGATAATAGATTTGGAAGCAGAAAAAACAGATGATAGCAGTTTGTCAGATAATTCACAAGACATACCGCGAAGATCGCAAAGATCTAATAGGGGGGTACCACCTGATAGATTTACGTTCACAGTAAACAATAAAAGAATTGAGGAACCGAAATGTTGGGACGATATAATGAGTATGAAAAATCCCGTAGAGAAGGAAAATTGGATTAAAGCCACGTTAGATGAAATAAACTCACTTAAGGAAAACGACACATGGGAATTAGTAGAAGCCTTGCCAGGAACTAAAGTAATAGGTAGTAAATGGGCATTTAAAGCAAAATTCAATAGTCAGGGACTAGTGGAAAAATATAAAGCAAGGTTGGTCGCCAAAGGTTTTCCCCAAAAATATGGCATTGATTATGAGGAAACCTTTGCACCTGTTGCATCACACACAACCTTAAGAAGTTTTCTAGCAATGTCCCTGTACAAAAATTTAAGTTTAAGACATGTTGACATTATGACGGCTTTCTTACATAGGGAATTACAGGAGGATGTATAGATGCAGCAACCTGAGGGTTATGCTGCACCAGGCGAGGAGCATAAGGTTTGTAAGTTGATAAAGGCCATCTATGGCTTAAAGCAGGCCGCGAGGGCTTGGAATCAGAAATTAAATAATACATTATGCAAATTAGGTTTCAATCAAAGCCAGTACGATAAATGTCTTTATAAAAGAAAACAAAATAATTCAACGACATATGTTCTAGTCTATGTTGACGACTTACTAATTGCGGGTGAAAATAAAATTATAAACATGTTAATAGACAAATTAAAGGAAGAATATCCGTTGACAGACTTAGGCGAAGCTAAGTATTATCTAGGTATAAATTTAGAAAGACCCAATAAAGGCACGATAACAAACAAAATAATGGAACTAATTACCAAATTTGGGCTTGAAAATGCAAAACCGACAGATACTCCCATGGAGCCAGGGTACATAAAGTTAGTCGATAACGAAAACCTTCTACCGCACAACACCCAATACCGACAAGCTATCGGTGCGCTACTCTATATAGCCACGGTATCGCGACCGGATATTAGCACTGCAGTGGGGATTCTAAGCCGTAGGAATGAGTGTCCCAGATCAAAGGATTGGGAGGCGGTTAAGAGGGTCATACGCTATCTTAAAACAACCATTAACCTTAAATTAACACTTAGCAATAAAGAAGAGCCTATCCTGAGGGCATATGCAGATTCAGATTGGGCAAGTGACGCATCAGATAGAAGATCAGTCACTGGAAATCTATTTGTACTAGGTAGCAATCCCATCCAATGGAGCTCAAGGAAACAGAATTGTGTAGCTATGTCCTCCGCTGAGGCAGAATATGTGTCGGCAGCGAATGCTGCACAAGAACTAATCTATATCAAGAATTTATTGCAAGAGTTAGATTTACACCAAGAGGAACCAATAACTTTATGTGAGGATATGTCCTGCATCAAATTGGCAGAAAGTGATAAATATCATCATAAAACGAAGCATATTGACCTAAGATATCACTTGCTTCGTGAGAACATTAAAGCAAAGAGAATTGAACTGGTTTATAAAAGTTCAGAAACAATGATAGCTGACATCCTCACAAAGGCTTTGCCCAAAACTGTGTTTATCAAACATAGAAGTCAACTATTAAAATAAATAAGACTTTCAGAGTCTAAGTGGGGATGTTAGAATATTATAGACTCCGAAATTCATTATTTAATAACTAATCAAGAACCTTTTCATTTGAAATACTCTAATTTTCAGTATGCGTATGTATGTAGATGTTGCAAACTTAATTGTTCCGCATTTTTGTCACACCCTGCGGTTTTCTCCAAGTACATGTATTCTCTCTTGTATCTTTCGCTTCTGTAAAAAGATTTTATTAGGGTATATGTATGAGGTTCGCACAAGAAGAACGAGCTTTTGGCTCGCTCTCTAAAACCAGCATTTAATAAAATAATCCAGAAGATAAAATCATTTTAAGATTAATTTTCTTACTCAGTCTCAAATTACTAGTGAATAATCATGACAAAATATTTCTAGATTTATTTTCAGAATAAGATGATTCTAATACAAGATGGAATGGCATGCTGGAAAGAACTAAAGAAAATCAACTCAGTGTAAGATAAAATTTATCAGTAAGATAATTTACAGGTAAGCGAAACTTTACTTACCTATATCTATGCTGCAGTTGTCATAATAATTCAAACTTTAATTCTATAATGTTTTGAAAAGTAAATAAAAGGGATATAAATCTTACTCACGCCTATCATATATGAGTAGTTTATTTAATTAATAACATACACATCAGATAGTGCACTAAAAATGTTGTCATAACACTGGAAATTTGCAGTGAGCAGTTTCCAATTATAAACTCTATTGCATCTGAATAACTTTGTGTAGCCCTGTAAGTGCAAACCAACCGATTATCGCAATTTTACATTTTTGAGCAGGAAAATGGTTTGCATATTTTAAAAATATAGATTATTTTTCTTATGTTGTGCTTCGTATAAAGATATTTATAGTAAATGCATTAAAAAAGAAAGAAAGAAAGAAAGAAAAATAAAAGCCCTTATAGATCCCACTTGCATCAAAAATCTTTCGTGAGTTCCTGTACCTGTACAATTTTACATGGCGAACATACCATAGTGAATTTTCGGTCTTGCCAGAGAGACTGGCGAAACGGTTATAAACTTTTTAAAAGTTTGTTGAGAAATGTTAAAAAAAAAAAAAAAAAACTTTAAGTATACTTCATATGCAAAGAATATTATATATGTAATCATGAAAATATCACTTCCGTGGAGGATCAAAATTGCGATGGCATGTCTCCGGACCACCTCTAGGGGTGAGTCCCAGACCGTCGCCAACTGCCCATCTGCGCAGCACTAGTGCGACGTAAAATTCAACCAACCATGTAATCATGAAAATAAAATTTATTATATACATTTTTTATTTTCCTCAATAACCAAGATAATGAATCTATAAAGGTTTAGTATTTTGCTTAAAATTGCCTATATACCAAAACTAAATTCAAAAACTGATGTACAATCAATAAAAAGATTTTAAAACTTCTTTACACACCATAAATTTTAAGCCAGCACAACCGGTTTCGAAAGGACGTAGCCTTTCTTCATCAGGTGCAAAGCAGTAACACGTGCTTTTTTTGCACCTGATGAAGAAAGGCTACGTCCTTTCGAAACCGGTTGTGCTGGTTTAAAATTTATGGTGTGTAAAGAAGTTTTAAAATCTTTTTATGCTATGTATACTTTTGATTTTTAGCTTTTTCTTTTTCATTTTTACTGTCATCCAGAGATGTATGGTCATTAATATTATTATAGATAAATTATTATTAAAACAAAATTGCGTTTATTTTCAAATAGTATATATAATTTATTATTATTATTTAAAGAATTAAATAAAGCAGATTTAAACATTTTACAAATTACTTAAAAAAGATGAAATAAAAAGCCGTAAAATATCTTACATGTGAAATGTTACATTTCCTCCTTTTATAAAATATTCCTTGCACTTTTTATATAACATTTAATAACCATTACTTCTGATGAAATTTCTTTCAGATTCAAAACAATCCATTTAACTTTTAAAGTGAAATAAAAATTTTAAAAAGAACTTTCAAAGAAAAAGGAAAATATCGTCTGCTTAAGAAAAAGCAGAGTTTAGGGCTAGCCATGGCTAAGACTACTATATAATTATATAGTAGTCTTAGCCATTGCCAGTTTGTTTCCTGTAGATCAACAGTCACGTGACCCTATCGATAGTCAAAGAGGTTGAAGAAATATTTAAGAGTTTGAAACTGAGAATATAAATAAATCAGTAAACTATTTAGGTTGACATAACAATGTTGAAAGTATAGAACAATATATGAAATATCTTCTTAAACTCAAGTAAAAGAATTTTTAATATCTCAGTGTCAAGGTGAATTAAAGAATGTTTGTATGTCAACAAACACCTCTACTTTAGCCTTCAGATATCTGCGCAGTCGCTGTTTTTGTCGTAGCTGAGGATGGCTGTGTGATGGTGTTTGATGTGATGGTATTTAAATCAGGCGGATTCAGGATGTGAAATACTTAAAATGCTCTTTGATCCTCGTTAAGTAATGATTTTTTTTTTATTATTTAATGTAAGATATGGCCGCAGTTACTGCATCTAATGGTGATACGGATGAGAAAAACCTATGGCTTGAGTTTTGTGAAAAAAATGCTAAAGTTGCTGCTGTAGATTTTGTTCAAAATTATCGTTTGTTTATAAATGATCACCCTAACTTGGGGAAAACTGTTAGTAATCAAGAGATTAGTAAAAAGTATGTTGATGTCTTTTTAGAGCACTTTGATAATGAAATAAAAAAGAAAGTTGGAGAAAACTCTGTTTCAGCTAATGGTGTTAATTCGCAAGAAGTTCCTGCCGCTACGGCAGATCCTGCCCGAAGTAGACCAAAAACTCAAGAAACATCTCAAGAAAACATACGTGGTTTAGTGACTAATCATGAAGATTACAGTGATCTCTCGGATCCTGAAGGAGAATCGCCAAAAACACACCACAGACATTTTTTTAGGCGCTTGTCATTTAAAGGTTTAAAACGTGGTAAAGGCCTTTTTCATAAGCAGCACTCGGATGAGGTAGAACTTTCACATCACCATGATCGGCGAAATCGATCTGATAAACATGAAAAAACTAAGGTAACTAAAATCATAGTAGAAAGTGTGAGAGAAGGAATTGTTAGCTATCTGACTGGTGATTATTTAGACGGTCGTCAGAAATGGGAAAAATGTAGACTATTATTAGTAAAAACCACGGGTGGTTATATGCTAGAATTTTATTCACCACCTAAGGTAAGATATGTTAATTACGTATAAGTGCTAGTTATTACTTTTAATTTTTCTTTTGAGAATTTGTACAGCTTATTCTTCTTCACCACCTAAATCTTCTGCATTGGTGAATGCATTTGTACATGTGCATTGAATCGTTGTAAATCAGTATTAAAGCCAGAAATAAAATTTTGGGAGCGAGAAAAATTGATCCTCATAGGAGGTGGCCCTTAAATAGAGGTGGACCTGTAGAGAGGTTTTTGATTGCTGATGTTTACTTAGCTATGACTGATAATCATTTAAATTGATTTTATTGAAAATGTTATTCAATCATTCCAATATGAATTTAAGTTGTTTTCCTTTAATTTAACACGTTGAGCGCCACACAAATTCTTAAAATCCATTAAGATTTCTCCTGTCATAAATAAAAATTTTAGCAAATTTTTAAGAGATTTCAAATCATTAAATGTAATATTTTTCGTTTTATATCCTATTTTACCACCGATGGTTGACACGGCTTTATATCATATTTGACACTGTCAGACACTGATGGCTGACAGGGAGCTCAACATTTAAATTTTTTATTGGTACTGCTTTTATTTTCGGAGTAAAACTTTCACTGAAATGTTTGAAGTATAACATGTTCTACACACTCCTAAAGTTTCAAGATGATTCCTTCAGTACTTAGAGATCAGTGGTGTATTCTCTGGGTATGCTAGGCATGCACCGCATACCCGCTAAAAACTGTCTAAACTTCAAACATATTTTGATTAAAAAAAGAAAGAAAGAATAATAATTTAACAGCTAATTTTATTAATCACTCACTACCATCCATCCATTAGCCGTCCTTTAATTTTCGAAAACTATTCTGAAAGAAAATGCCTTCTGCTACATAAGATAATTCTTGGAAAACATCGTTTCCTGACCGGTTACTCCGTAAGGCATGCTACTTTTCTAAAGCATACCCTTGGATAGGGAATTTTTGTTGTGTGAGGAAATATTCATTGCACTAATTTTCCCACACAAGGGGATTTCCGCTCTTTAAAGATTCCAAGTCATGCTATTCATCGAGAGCATGTCCTGTAGTTTTCCCGTACTGCTAAAGTATTAGGGATTTTCATTTTCTTATCTTCCGGAAAAGTCAGTGAGAACTAGTTTTTCCATTTTGTCCATCTACTCAAAGACAAGAATGACTGAATAGATTGAGGATGTTGTCAGTTCAAAAATACTATTATTGATAAAGTAAAATTTAATGCTTTATTTTACAATGATGTAATTAAAAAAAAAAAAATTTAACAAAGAGAAAAAACTGAATTTATTTATAAATGATCATTCAACAATAAAATGAAATTTGCATAAATTTCTGAAAATATATCTGTTATTGTATGAGACAGGAAAGTTGCTGCTTTTTTTCTTCTTTTCTTTTTCCTAAACAACTCATACCAAACGAAAACTTCCGAAAGAAATAAAATTATGATCAAAATTTTACTTATGTTGTCTCTCTACATGAGTAAAGAGAATTGTGTGTCTCTCCCTGTGTGTCTGGCTGCACCCTGGACAGTTTCACAAATAAAAATTTAGATACCATTATTTTAATATAGTATTTTTTTTAAACAGGTAAAATGAATATCAACGATTCATGAAGTGAAAATTTTCAATATAAAAATAGTGGTATCAAAATTTCCTTTTGTAAGAACTTTAATCTGAAGCTAAGGCCTTTGATTACAGATCTACAAAATGTGACAATAGGTATAGCTTGGATACTGCAAATGCGTGCTTCATCGAGATTTTTTCTCTTTTTTTTTTTTTTTTTTTTTTTTTAATTTGAATCAGAATATCTCCTCCCCCTGCCCCCATCTCCTCAAATTTTTCCTTTTCTAAATTTTATTGAAATTGCCTGGTTTTTATTTTTAATCGTCTCCATTCCTTAGCAATGGTTACTAGTTTATTACAGTTACTACATAGCAACGCTTTCTCTGTCTGGTGATGCCTTTTAAAAAGCGAAGCTATCGACAGATTTTTATTTTAATTGAACAAAATAAGATATTTTATTTCAATAGTTGCCTCTTCAAAACCTTTTTTTTTTTTTTTTTTTTTTTTTTTTGGAAAATTAAAAATTTCTTTAAAAGGGAAAAACGTTTATCATTTTTTATTTATTTTTTCTTCTTTTCTTTTGATATTAAATGTCAATATAATAAAAATAATTAAACTTATTACATTTTTAACTTTATTAAAATGTTCAACAATTAAGTTCATGTATAAGGACTATTTGTTGTCCGAGTTAAAGCGCTATCACAAGCAATAGGGACCCGGATCCGACATTGGAAGAAAGCCACTGCCATATTTTGTGTGACTTTAATGAATTTATATATCTGTATATATATATAAATTACGTGTCACGATGTTTGTCCGGGGTAAACTCCT
Source organism: Salticus scenicus (assembly GCA_963930645.1). Lineage (NCBI taxonomy): Eukaryota > Metazoa > Arthropoda > Arachnida > Araneae > Salticidae > Salticus > Salticus scenicus. The sequence goes on along the minus strand of OZ005652.1, from coordinate 57,437,121 downwards.
AAACTAAGGAACCGATTTTAATGAAATTTTGCACACTGTGTGCAGTTTGGTCCAACTTGAGAGATAGGATAGTTTTTATCTCAATTTATTGTCACAAAATTGTTTTATTACAATTATTTGTTAATTATAGACCTTTATTAAAGTTGCTCCAAAATATCTGTGAGTTCCATTAATTTAATTGTTGCCAAAAAAAAAAAAAAAATACGAGTTCATTTTCTTTCGACATAAAAATAAATACATTTAATCAAACGTGAACGTTAAAAAATTATAAAAAGTTAAATTATGCATCTCACGAAAATTGATGTCATAATCAATTTAAAGATTTTATACACACTGATAAAGTGCTAATGTAGTTCTATCATAGATATAGTAATATATATAGATCTCTCATCCCCATGTTATCGTACAAAGATTTTTGATGCCGAACAAAAAAAATAAATAAAAGCTTTGGAAACAGCCATTAAGTGGTATTGAAAAAAAAAGAAAAGAAAGAAAGAAATATGAATTTGAAACTGTATCTGGAGTCTTCCATTCCCCTTTAGCAAATAAATTATTCATAAATTTTATTTGCTAAAATATTAGTATGTATTCCCGTGTGTATTCACTCGGGGAAAGACAGCCATATTTTGGTAAAAACGTCGTCTTTTCCCAAATGCACAGGAATAACTTTTTTCTCCCCAATGATCACTCTTTTCTATATATGCTATACTATATCTATGAGTTCTATACGCAAGCGAAGTGTAACTCACTGACCGTCTGTGCAGCCAAGAAAAAGATTCCCTATGTTAATTGCCCACTGGATTTTTTGTAAGAAATTATTAAAAATCGAGGAAATTTGTTTCCCGATTTTAATCCTAATATTTGGGTATAGATATGTATTAGTTATCGCGGGTGTTAGATTGAATTATTTTGCTGTCAAATTGACAAAATTTTAATTTTAAATTTCAAAACTATGTCGCCCTTGGCTTTTTTTATTATTATTATTATTATTTGGCGATCAAAAGCGTAACACGAAAATATACATGCCAGATGTATGCATTGTACGAAATGTAATATGTATTATTCATTGTACGTATGTATGACATGTAATATGTATTGTACGAAATATTGTTTCATATTATTCATTACTCTTTTAATATAAGTTGTTAAAATAACCATGATTTTTGAAAGGAATTAAATATTTTCGCCAGATAATTTGGCGATATTCTTTTTTTTTCGCCAAGGATGACAGAAATGAAATCTATTCCGCTGCAAAATATTAGTATCTTACATCAGATATTTTATTTAGACATTTGAAAACAAATTTGACTTCAAACTATGATAGAATATTTATCATTTTCCTTTTAATTAGTATATTATTAGTATATTAAAATTTAAAAGCATGGTATATAAAAAGTTTTTTTTTTTTTTTTTTTTTTATCTTATAATTATTCTTATCTTAATCCTCAATGTTTCCCATCTTTATTAACTTGAATTTACTATTAAAATTTTAACATACTCAAAAACTTCTCATCACTTCGTTAAAATACACTAAACTTTTCCAAAATCTTTTTCTATTTAAAATGATACATACATGTATTTACTTTAAATGTCCAATATTTCATAAGATTTCCAATTTTAAAGTTTTAAAATATTTATCAAATTTACTTATTTTTCTGGTTTAGCCTTATTGTTTTCCTTTTTATAACTAGAGCTGTTGCCCTCTTTAAAATATTTAAAATGATGAGGTCATTTTATAGTAAAATTATCCATTATAGCATATATTATATTTCACTCCTCCATAAAAATTGATTTTAAAATCGTCTGTTTCTTTTATACTTTTATTTTAATAGAATTTAATTTATATATTAGTCATTTTAGCAGTTTTATCCAAAGTAGCATTAGAAATAATATATATCACTTCTCCATTAAAATTTATAGGACCCTACAATAAAATTAATTTGTGCTTAATATCAACACTACGAAAATTTTTATCAATCGCTTCCAAATTTTGACCTAAGTTTCAAATCTCAACCCTATGGGTTTTTACATCGGCTACAACGTTTTCGTCTTTGTTCGTAAATAATAATTTGACTGTACTAAATAGTTTACAGCCGTATAATTCAACGTATAACTTAGTCACAGCAACGCGTGGCCGGGTCTGCTAGTATATATATGTATGTATAAAGTGATGTATAAAAAATTAGTGATTCAATTTCTTTGAAAATTCATTTTTATGTAGTAACCAGTGAAGCATGCAAAGCCTACTAGTTCTTCAATAAATTATAATAAGTGGCATTTAAATAAATGCTGTCAAGATAAATTCGATAAAGTATGTGTGTAAAACTATATTTATGGTTTGAAGAAATTGAAAATTTACGTACTAAAATTATAAGAAATGATAACGAATTTAGAAGTAGTGCTCTTTCCACAGTTGGCTTCAGAGCATGCCCAGTTTCAAATATCACGCTACGCCACTATTAGGGATATATAGGACAAAATGTCAAGAATCTATCTAAAATGGCTGACATGGTGCTCAGCGTGTTAAGAGTTTTGTGAATGTCAATGCGATGCTCCTACATAAAGCTGGAAATTAGCGGTCGCCACTCGCCACATGGCGACTAGATTTTTAAAAGTGGCGACTAAAGAAATTGCCTTTGGTCGCCACTGCAGTGGCCACTTCTCTTCTACCCATTCTTTATAAAATATACCCCATTCCACGGCAAACTTGGATCGTGCGGCGGCTTTTTCGCGGTAAACGCGCCGCGCAAAGAATTCAGGCTGTTCTAAAATCTAACCTCGCCACTTGCAAACATATTTCGGAAGTCAATTTTAATAGTAAACACTTAAAATTCTTCTACCCATTCTTTATAGAATACCCCATTCCAATGCAAACTTGGATCGCGCGGCGGCGTTTTCGCAGTAAACGCGCCGCGCGCCTCGAATTCAGGCTTTCTCAAATCTAACATCGCCACTTACAGACATTTTCAGAAGTCAATTTTAACTGGAAATTGGCAGGTAGTCTTATTCATATACTAAAAAAACGTATGGCTTTTTTCCATTTTTCTATAGAAGTATTAGATTTTGATTTTAAAAAAAATGTCAAAATGAGAGTTTCGGCCGACTTTCGGAAGACAGAGACGAAAAGGAAGCTCGTGAGATAATCAATCGGCTGAAACTCCGATTGTATTACGTTCGCAGAAAAATTAAAAACGTCATTCGACGCATTTTCTTTGTTATTTTATACCACTTTCTTTTCAAACTTGGCATTTCTATCCATTCCCAACGGCCGTATCGCATTCAGTCATACGCGTGGTTTGTCGAAATTCCAATCTTTAAAACAAGCTTTATATAGTAATATAAATTTTGGATTTATTGCTTTAATATGAAGAGATTTAAAGTAAATCCTGAATCACAAAGCAACCGTAGTGGTAGTAAACGTGGAGCTACAGATAATTCTGTAAAAATATCTTTTTTCGGGAAAAAGTAAGTGCGTTTTCTGTTATTATTAAAAAAAAAAAAAAAAAAAAAGTATATATGTATGTATATTTTTAGTTCTTAATCAGAAGAATGCATAATTTATTGAATATTTTATTTATTTACTACATATTATTTAATATTTGTTATTGCATATGAACTATTTTTTACTTTCTTCTATATGTAATATAGAGAAAGTATTGGATTCGCGAAAATTTTCGACCTCCGTTTTTTGACGGATCTACACGTTTTGGGGTGTCCTGAACACGAATTGATAGTTTTTAAAAAATGTCTGTGTGTGTGTGTGTCTGTGGTTTAGTGTTTTCACCGTATCTCACGAACCAATGAATGAAATTCAACCAAACTTGGTATATAGTTGGAGCCTGGCCAGCCACACTCTCTAAATTCAGTTAGAGAGGGGGATTATAATTGCAAATTATTAAAAATTCATTATTATTAAAGAAAAATTAATTTATAATTCATTTGTAACATGAAAAAAAAAAAAAAAAAAAAAAAACGGAAAGAGAAACTTGCAAAATAAAGTATTATTAAAAAAATGTTTTTTTTATTTACATATACTAATATATTTTCATGAATCAAAGATGTTTTTTTTTTTTTTTTTTCTGGAAAAAGTAGAAAATTGACACCATTCAGGATAGTGAAGGGGCAATATAATCAGAATTTTTCTGTTATAAAATAATATAACCAAAAGAGCATTTTAAACATATGAATAATATTTTCTTACATTCATAGTATAAATTATGTAAATCTATTCCTATTTCATTTATTAAAATTTATCAGAAATGTATTATTGTGAATGAGTTTCAAAAAGTTGACTACCTTAATTATTTTCTTAATGATTTGTCGAGACTGAACATTGAAAAAATTAAAGAAAAGAAAATTTTATTTTACTTTTACTTTTATCAGCGAGTGGCCAGTGGCCACTAACTTTTTAAAAGTGGCCACTAAAAAAATGAAGGCTAGTGGCCAGTGGCCACCAACCAAATTTCTTAATTTCCACCTTTACTCCTACATATACAAAATTTTTTCCCAGTTGACTATCTCTATCATAAATAATTCTCTTTATGCGCATTAATACAAAATTTGGTCCTATACCACCATGTTAAAAATTTAGAAAAAGCGGGATGGCAACGTAGCCTGTTAGATAATTTTTACCAAAAGTTGACGGGCACTAATTTATGTCAAGGTGTAACTACACATACGAATTTGTATGAAATTTTGTGCAGTAGTTCCTGAGATACAGTTACCACAAAATTTTGTCACACACACAGACAGACAAACATTTTCTAAAAATGGTCAAATCGTGTTCTACAGCTCTCAAATTGTGCAAGTGCATTGAAAACCTGAGGTCAAAAATTTTTACGAATCCAATACTTTCTTCTATTGAATATAGAAGGAAGTAAAAATGCATTTTTCAGCGAGCAAGAATTAAAAAGCTAAATATTTGCTCAAACAAGCCATTTAAAAACTCAAAATCATAACATAACACATTTTAAAAAGCATTACTTAAAATGTTAAAAGTTTAATCCAAATTAAAGAGAAAAAAAAATCCACTTAAATTACTTATTTTAATGTACAATTGTAAAAAAGCATGCAAATCAACAATACAGTAATCAGTGTTCTCATGTTTTGAGCTTCATTTATAGTAAATCAAAAGCAGGGCCTGACTCAAACTACCTAGAGGCCTGTTGCAAGCTTATTCTGGGGGGTCCCCTTGCAGTGGCATGGGCCCAGGGCAGCTGTCCCGCATTCCTTGGCGTTAGTCAGGGCCTGATCAAAAGGGAAATATCATTGGATTTGTTTACCCCAATATTGTGGCGAATGAATAACAGAAAAGCATGGAAATTGACAATACAGCAGTTTATGCATATTGTGACCTTCAAACTGAAAAAAAAAACTGAATATCCCAATACAGCAATTAGTGTATTCCACATTATGAGCTCTGCTTACAGGAAATAGAAAAAAAAAAATCACGGGATTAAATACTCCAATCTTGTGCACAAATCATATGAAAACATGAAAATTGACAATACAGGGATTGATGAATGTATATTACCCTCACCCCCAATAAATAAATAAAAAGAATTACATAAAAATCATGATTTTGATATATGAATCCACAAAAAGCATAAAATGCTGTAATAAAAAAAATATTAATATTTACATCTGAAATTTTCTTCTTCTAACTTCCATTTTCAGAGGATAACCATTCAAAATATACATAAAATTTATTCTAAGTATTAATGTATAAAATGCCTTCCTCATGTATACATAATATTTATAAATATTCATCATCATTAGTATATCATTTATTTTAATATAAAATGAATTTATATTAAGAAATTACCTCTACAATATTTCACAAGGACTTTCATTGCCATATTTAATTTGCTCAAATGGCTAATATATGCTTTTGTTATGAAACACATGAAATAATCTAAACTTTGCAATACATTTTATGATATTTTCCAGGGATCTATCCAGAGTCAAATTTGGGTCCGTTAAAGGACCCTTCACAAAATTTTTCCTCTTAAAAACAAACCTTTGATAAATCTGTTTCATTTTCAAAACACATCTTCCTAGAATGAACAGGTTTCCTGAATAATCGGACGTGTTTTTCTGTATTTTCTCCGAAAAGCTGATATTCAATTTCTAATTTATAAAGGACTGTTATGCATATATGTGAGTTTAGTTCTATAAAAGTGAATTGCCATTGTCAAAAATGAAACCTTAATTATAATTTTATTTTGCAAAATTACGTTTTTCACAATTTCACAAAAAGGAGGGCCCTATCCCAAAAGTTCGGTAGAACTTTATTTTTCCAATTTCACAAAAACAGGACCCTGTCAGAAAAATCTGGACAGACCCCTGTTTGTAAGTCTGTATCTCAAAAAGGGCTCTAACAATTTTCTTCAAAGTTGCTAATTGCTATATAAACACTCTATTAGGTGTCCTTTTGAATGATATAGTTGGTTAGTTCAGAAAAATTGATAGGCGTCCTGTACAAATAGCTGAATTTCAGGTACTGTGAGTGGATTCCTTTCAAAACAGCTGTATGGATTTTTTTCAAACTTGCAATATTAACCCTCTTTTAAATATCCTTTTGTATATAATTGTTGTTTTCCGATCAACAACTGAATATGGCAAGTTTTGGTAAAAATCGGTGTCTTAAAAACGGCTCTAATGATTTTCTTGAAAACTTACATTAACCCATTTTAGATATCCTTTCTCATGCTTTATGTGGTTATTACAGGAAAAAGTAATAGTCATCCTGATCAGATAGATCAGTTTTAGATCTCGGAAATTGGTGTATCAAATAAATAAATAAAAAAAAAAACTCTTCCTTTTTTTTTTTTTTTTTTTTTCTCTTGCTATGTAAACTCTATTTTATGTCTTTGCGTTTTCATGCATTTACCACAAATGTATATTAACTTTCTCTTACTGGAAAATTTTTAGTTGTCTATTTCATTAGCTCAATTCTATATCTTCTGATCACATTAACTCCAAAAAGTGCATATAATATGTGTAATAGTGGGTAATGGAAGTCGTGTGGTTGTTTCACACCAGATTTTTTTTTTTTTTTTTTTTAAGACAGGCAAAAACATCGAGAACTTTTACATGCCCAAATATTTAATTGCATATTAATAATAACAATAAACACATTTTATTTATGATTCTAGTACTGATCTGATGAAAAAGTGTTGGCATTAACAATATTATATTTATATTGGCATTGTTAATTTAATTTTAGTTTAAATATACAGGGTTCTTTTAATTAGAGTTCGCCTATTCAGAAGGCTCTAGAGCCGGTTCTGTGGCTTCAAACGAAACAAAATTTCACTGGTATGTAGAATATTCACAGAGCGCTGCAGTGATGTGCTCTGTGAAAATTGGAAAAAAAAAAAAATAGTTGAAATTTTTGTCAGTAGGTGGCGCTGTTTTAATATCTAAGGCAGTTTTTGAAGATTCATTCTATCAATTTTGGTCAATCGAAACAAAACATACAAAATTAATTTTTTTATTTTACAAAAAATCTGCAAAAATTACCTTAGATTTTGGTTCAGTACCAACTATTAACGAAAATTGCAACTTTTTTTTTTTTTTTTTTTTTTTTAATTTTCGCAGAGCATAGTACCACCTATCATTTTTGACAATATGTGGTTCTGTGATTGTGAAAAAAGAGTTAAATTTTGTCAACAGGTGGCGCTGCACTAATATTTAAGACAATTTTTTCAAATTTTTTTGTAAAAAATAAAGGAAAAAGGTTAAATTTTGTAGATTCATTCTATCAGTTTCGGTCAATCCAGACGAAACATGCAAAATTAATTTTATTTTTTACAAAAAAATCTGAAAAAATTGCCTTAGATATTGGTGCAGCGCCACCTGTTGAATTTAAAAACGAAAAAATTGTGTTAGATATTGGCATAGGGTCATCTGTTGACGAAAATTTAAACTAATTTTTTTTTTTTCAATTTTGCTGAGTGCAGCACCACGTAATACGTATTGATGAAAATAATTAGGTAGCTCTGTGTTCTGCGAAAATTAAAAAAAAAGACTGATTTACAATTTTCATCAACAGCTGAAAAATGCCTTTATCTAAGGTATTATATAAAAGCAATATCTTTAAATTGCTGCACCAATATCTAAGGTGATTTTTGCAGATATTTTGTAAAAAAGAAAAAATTGTATGTTTAATCTAGATTGATCGAAAATGATAGAAAGAATCTTAAAAAAGTTTTAGATATTGGAGCAGCACCACCTATTGACGAAAATTCCAACTAATTTTTTTTCTTTTCACAGAGCGCATCACTTGTACTACATACTAGCAAAATTTTGTTTCGTTTGGAGTCATAAAACCAGCTCAAGTCTTCTGGATAAGCAAACTTTAGTTATAACAACCCTGTACATCAAATACAAAACTATTAATACATTTATTTTTAGAAGCTATTTTGATTAAATATTTATATGCCCTGGGTATATTGAGCAATGTAATTTTCAAGCCCTGTATGAAAGCAGTTAATAAAAAATTATAGATTCTTTACTAAACCTTGAATATTAATAAAACAGAAATGCACACACACAAAAACAATCTGGTGTGAAACAACTACACGACTTCCATTATCCACTATTACATGTATTCTATGCATTTTTTGGAATTTTCTAGTAAGAGAAACTTGATATTTGTGTGAAGACATGTAAAACAGAGTTTACACAGAGTGTTAAAAAATAAAGGAAAAAATGAGAGTTATTTTTTAAACACCAGTTTCTGAGATCTAAAACTGAACTATCTAATCAGAATGACTGTTAATTTTTCTGTAATAACCACATAATACGTGAAAAAGGGTATCTAAAATTGATTTATGAAACAATTTTCAGGAAAATTGTTAGAGCCGTTTTTGGAACACCAACTTTTACTAGAACTTGGCATACTCAATTAGTGGCTGGAAAACAATAATTACATACAAAAGGATATTTAAAATGGAGTTAATATGGTGAGTTTGAAAAGATCCGTACAGCCATTTTTAAAGGAACGTACTTGCGAGACCTGAAATTGAGCTATTTATACAGGAAGCCTATCAATTTTCTTGAACTAACCAACTATATCATTCAAAAGGACATCTAATAGAGTATTTATATAACAATTTTGATGAAAATCGTTAGAGCCGTTTTTGGGATACGGACTTACATTCCCTTTTCCGGTTTCTGATAACCCACTTCTGTTTTTCCAATTTTCATCAAAATTTGGGAAATTCATCTGTACACCAGACCTGTATCAATTCTGAAGTTTCGTAGTTCTATCTTTATTAGTTTCGGAGGTATGATAGCCAGAAGATTCCACACATACATACACACACACTGACCAATTGTCAAAAACTACTTTTTTGGACTCAGGAGTCCTTAAAACGTGTAAATCAGGTGAAAACTCAACATAGAATTTTTGGACTAAATACAATACTTCCATTACCTACGTTAGTAGGGTAATGGAAGTAATAAATCTTTATTATATACACATCTCATCCTCCAGGTGATATATAGTTATGTTTTTTCAAGATTGAACCCAAATTACCAGTCTTACTAGATTTTGCATTGTATTCTGATTATTACCAGCAGAGTTAAATAACATTAAAAAAAAAAAAAAAAAACTTTCTTCTGATATTTTTAAATTTTTATAGTCTTTACTGAATTAAAAGGACCTTTAATTTTAATGTATTACTGACTTTCAAATTATGAATTTTATATTGGAGTATATTTTAAATAATAGTTGTAAAATTAAATAATATATATATTTTTTTTTCAGTCAGTTAAACCTCGAAGTGGCCTATTCTGTTTTTTGATTACAGAAGCTCGTGAAACTACAGCTTTAGAAATGCCTGATCATGAAAACACATTTGTTTTAAAGGTAAAATGTTTCTTTTCTTTCTTTCTTCTTTTTTTTTCTAAATTTAAAAATTTTCCAAGTATAAAAATTTTAAATTTTAAAAAAAATTTTATGATTCCTATTTTATTAAAATATATTAATTTTTGTAATATGTATTATTTAATTGTTCTTTTATATAGCAATATTTTGTTTATATCATGTCATGACTAATGAAATTGCATACATTTCACTCAAAAATTCATTTCTATTTCAACAATTTATTTCTATTGCATTACCATTTGATTTTCAATAAATGTAATAATAATAATAATAATAATAATAATAAAAATCGCCTTCAAATGAATGTATTAAATGAAAAATGAATTGTGTAATAGCCGTTGCTAAGATACGCAGACGATTACAATCGAAGAATAAATTCATGAAAAATGAAACATAAAAGCCAATGTTTAAAATAAAAAAAACATGAATTAAAAAAGTTTAAATTCAAAATTCAAAAAAAATCTCGATGAGGTGCACACCTGCAGGATCCCAGGTACCTATATGCCAAATTTGGAAGCTCTGCGATCAGTAGTGTGAGCACAGACAGACACACACACACACAGAGAGACACACAGACACTTCTCTTTATTTATATAGATTATTAGTATACTGTATACATTGTGTTGAGTAATTTATAAACTGTGTTTTCTTCGTGTTTTGATTTTAACCAGCATTCATCGTTTTCCCGCTTTCACCGTTTTTTTTTTTTTTCCCCACGCACTCTGTGAAAAAGGATGGATCGAGGTTTTACTGTATTTTATTTTATTTTTTTTTTTTTTAAGTAAAATAAATTAATTCTGTAAGATTTTTTCTTTCTTTTTTAAGCATTTTCATTCCTTGTGATTTGAGAAATACTTAAATTGTGTAATTTTATTAATATATTTTTCAAATTCTGTTTAGACTGAAAATCATATGGAATATATTATTGAAGCTCACGATTCTGGTGATATGAAAGCTTGGCTTTCAACTATAAAGTATTGTATGCGACATCTTGGAGATTTGAACCATGATAGTTCGTAAGTATGCAGTTCAAACAAAGGGAAATATTTCTATATTTTATGTTAATAAAATTTGTGTTTAATTATATTCTCCTTTCAAATATAATCAGTATAGATCAACATATATTTATTTTTGAGCTTTATAAAATGGTAAAACTAATTTTCCAAATAAAATTGTTTAAATTTTTATTTTATGTTGTAAATCAGAGGCTTAACCTGTTAGCGCCCAGTGTCCTCATTTGAGGACAGCTAATAAAATGGCCCTATATTTTTTTGTGGTTTCTTGGAATGATTTCTGCTGCTTAGTGACAGTTTATAGTGTCACTCTAAATGATTGCTGAACGTTTTATGTGCCTACTATTAATTATTATTTCATAATTTGGATAGTCATTTTATAATTTTTCATTTATCGTACGTATTTTTGCTTTTTGCACAGGTATACTAACTTAAATCAAGTGGAATAATAATATATATTATAATACTTTACTTTCGAGATCTTTGTCAACATATAATAGGAAATTAATCTGTTATTTCAAAGTTTTTCTAAAATTAAAAATTTAATATTAAAAGATAGAAATGAAGTTTCAATATACAGCTTTTAATGTGATTAAAAGTAAAATAATTGGCTTGTCTTGTAGATGTTACATTCATGACCATGGAATGATCCTAATTATCTATTTATAAGTATATGTGTATGTTTTCTTTAACTCATATTTTGTACAAATGTCTTTTTTTTTTTAACCAATCTTGTAATCTATATTTTTTTCTAATTTTTTTATTTTGCAGTTAATTAGAAAACAAAATAAATAACAATAAATAAAATTATAGGCTTGAGTTTTCTTAAAAATGAAGCTATAATTCATATATTAAAATAATTAAAACCTACTTCAGCTTCACTTTGTGACTTGTAGTGGTGAAGTACTTTCTGTAGGGGGATCCCTCTCATTATCGAAACCCGTCACATTGGCAGTGGTGTTCTCCCGTGAAATTTCTTCTGAAGTGTGGTTCTTTTTTCTCGTGTTAAGTAGGTGGTGCCGTTTGGCATCAATTCCTTTCACCGATTCTTCATAGTTGCATGCACCCGGCTGATTAAAAATTTCCATTGTTTCCATGAATAAGGCATATTGATTATTATTGTAATTTGTGATTTTCTTAACTTGATACGAATTTTCTTAACTTGAACGAATTTCTATATTTTCGTTTTTGCTGGTTTGGGCAAGTATATTTTCCAAATCTTATATCGTTACAGTGCTCATTTATACGGGTTTTAATTTTTCTTTTCGTCTTTGAAGTACTTTCTGTAGGGGGATCCCCCTCATTATCGACACCCGTCACATCGGCAGCGGTGAAATGTCTTCTGAAGTATGGTTCTTTTTTCTAGTGTTAAGTAGGTGACGCCAGTTGGCATCAATTCCTTTCACCGATTCTTCATGACCTGGCTGACAAAAAGAAAAATTGAAACCCGTATAAATGAGCACCATAATGATATAAGATTTGGAAAATATACTACAGCGCTAGCCCAAACCAGCAAAAATGAAAATATAGAAATTGATTTCAATCAAGTTAAGAAAATCGCAAATTACAATAATAATTAATATGCATCATTCAGGGAAACAATAGAAATTTTTAATCAGCCAGGTGCATGCAACGATGAAGAATCGGTGAAAGGAATTGATGCCAACTGGCACCACCTACTTAACACGAGAAAAAAGAACCACACTTCAGAAGAAATTTTACGGGAGAACAACGCTGCCAATGTGACTGGTGTTGATAATAAGGGGGATCCCCCTACAGAAAGTACTTCACCACTACAAGTCACAAAGTGAAGCTGAAGTGGATTTTAATTATTTTAATATAAAAATTATAGGCCTTTAAAGGAATATAAATACTGTATAATTTTTTATGACCGTAGAATATTTTTATTTTGTAGACGTCCTCGTTTGCCAACTGCCCCATCTGATAGTTTAAGTAGATTAAGGGATAGATCAAATACAGCTTCTAATGTCAAAAGTAAGTTTTTATCTGCTTTAAGCATCATATATATATATATGTATATATATATATATGTATATATATATATACATACATTTTTTTTAATGGCAATTTCAATTATTTGTATTATTATTGACTTTAAAATTATGAAAAAGAAAAATCTACTTTATAGTTTTACATATTTTTATGCATGGTTTATTTATGTTGAAATGAATTTAATATAATCACTTTCAAATATAAATAATATTTTTTTTAAATTCCTTTTCCAATTTTTGGTTAATGTATGTAACCATAATATTATTTGCATACATTTAAACAAAGATGTATGTTTGTAAAATAATGTGTGTATAAAATAATGACCTATTGTTATAATAACAATATACAGATGCTCCACAGAAGCGTTGTGATTTCCAATCTTTTTTCACCCAAAACATAAATGTCAATGTTCATTTTAAACTTACTTTATTAGATTCTAGAACCTATAAGGAAGTAAAATTGTTTAATGTCGCTCATTCATATAATTTTTGGGACCCACCCCTCCTTTTATCATCTGCTAACTATGAGTGATGAAACTCCCTGCAGAAGTCTTGTGTTTTCCAATATTTTTCTATATGCAGCATAAATGTCAATATTCTTTTTAAACTTGCTTTATTAAATTGTAGAACCCATTTAGAGATAGAATTGTTCAATTTCACTCATTACTCATGCAATTTTTGTTATTGTTTCTTTGAATATATATATGTAAGGTTTTGCATCAGTTTCAAAGTTTGATGATCTTGACAGATTTACTTTGAGTATTTTTATAAATGGATCACTAGCACTATAGAAGAAGTTAGAGCTGAAAGTATTACATACAAAATACAGGCTTTATACAAAAAAAAAAAAAAAAAAATGTCAGTGAGCTATCAAAGAAAATACCTGTTTGCTCATTAAGTTATTTAAATACACAATTTCAATTCCAGTATCAGAAGTTTTCTGTGAAAGTTAGAGTTTAGACATCGAGAAAGGAAGCAAAATTCAATTAAGATGTGCAGATGGTAATGACAAACAAACTGTAATTGTTGATAAAAGAAAGTTATACTTTTTAATGTCCTTCCATTTGGTTACATAGGAACTTAAAAATTTTAGAAAGCTGCATTAATTTCAATGTTTAGAGTCTCTTACTACAAACATTTTACTAGAGTCAGTATGAACAAAATCATGGACAAAAGTATTTCTCCTTCTGTGATATAGAGAATAATGGTTAGTGCCTACTCTATATGTAATTAAAATTTTATTACTATGATGCTTTGATCGTATCTAACAGATTCATAACATTATCTAAATGTAAACTTACTTGTGATAAAAATACACTTACTGAACCTAGTAACTTTCTTTTTTTTTTTATAACTTATTGTGAAATTATACTGCAGATTATTTTATAATGCCTAAATAACTGTTGCAAATTGACAGAAAAAAGTTTGCTACTGTCATCATGGCAGCAGAGAACTTATGGTGATTGTGGTGAATTCCTAGTTTAGACTCAGGGTTGGTATGAATTGTTCTAGCAACTAAACTTCATGCAAAATCTCTTCTGTTTATTTGTGTTCTTGCTTTTTGTTTAAAAAATCTTTCACTCTGATTGGTTGCTAGTCTTTGTAGAGCTCACAGAAATATGGCCAGGCCTTAATTTTTTTTTTTTTTTTTTTTTTTTTTTTTTTTTAACTGCAGTTAAAATAAGATTGCGTTGACATACAGATTTTGCTCTTAAAATTTCTCCATTTTTTCCCTCCTTTGAGTTATAAAGTATCTTGCAGTGAAATAAAGTTTACAGGGAAAACTTATGACTTATTAGGAATCTATGATTTTGAATAGTTTTTCTTAAATTAAAATTATTTTATGTCCTTTCATATGTATTATTTCCTGAAAACTAATTTCAAGGTATAAAAGTTTAAATTATGTGCACCATTTTCTACATTTCATTTGTATAATTAAAATTTGTTGCATTATTTAAAATTACAAATAAACAAAATGTATATAAACATTATCAACAAAATTTTGTTTCCTTGTTGTTATATTTTAAATTTAGCTTTCATTAATAAGTTCCAAGCATTTTGCTTTCACTCTTTTATAATATTATTAAAATATTTGGCAGACTCATTCTTAAAGGTTTTAAACTTATAGAAACTGAAAATCATTCTTATGTTCGTCAATTATATCTTGTGTAGAAAATGATGAAGCTACTTCTGATGCTAGTCCAGATCCCCCTCCTGATTTACCTCCTCGTGGAGTTGTTGCTCCTACAACTTCACAGCCAGCAACTGCTGCAACCGCTGAATCTCCTGCTCAAGGTGAACAAGGTAGGTCAGAATAAACTGTATATTAACATTAATGTATTGTAAAGGAATATTTATCTTTTACTTAATAATTTTTTTATAAGAATGATACCAAAATTAATGTATTATAGAACGTAGATTAAAATAAAAAATTAAGTAAAAAATCATTTTTTTTTTTTAAAGATCAGAAGCTTTTTATTTAAAGCCCAAAAAAGCATAAAATAAAAAATTATTGAGATAAAGACATGTTATAAAGAAATGAAAGTTTTAACACTAATGAAATTTTATAGAAAATATACCGTAAAATTCCGATAGTAACCTCCCCTTTTTTCAAGGGGAAATTTGTCAAAAATGGGGTAGGGGTTATAATCGGAAGTTTCCAGAAAAGTACAACGACTTCTGAAGGGGGGGGGGTGAGGGGGGTAATCGAAAGTTTCACAATCTTTTTCTAAAAGTATATACTTTATTAATTTAATAATATATATTGATGTCTTGTGTGGATTAGCACCATTATCTTTATGCCATTGTATAATTTCAAGCTTTTTAGCAATTGTGTAACTGTTTCTAGTTTTAGGCATAATTGAAATAACGAAAAAAAAAAAGTGCAATAACACAATTCTCACAAAAAGAAAACGTATTCGGAATAACAGACACGAACATGTGATAAACAAATCGTGAAGCGAAGCGTCTAGAAGATTCGCTAGCAGTTAAAAACACAGTTAATTGCACTGCTATTAACTGATATGCAAGAACAAAACAGGGGGAACGATAACTATTAAAGTTACGTACGCAAGTACTATTATGGATTTATTACGCTATTTAATGATTTTAAAATTAAAAAGATAATTTAAAATTTAGAAAAGAGTTGTGATCGCAAAAACAGAGTTGCATAAGCAAGATTGCAAAAGTCATGGCCGCTTGCGGATAGCAGTTAACGTTTTCGAGTTTAAAGAATGTAAACAACGCTGCATTTTTGTATTTGGAGTTATTTTACTTTTTAAAAAATGAGAAAAAATAACACTTCGATACGTTTACATGCAAATTAAAGTTTCTAAATAAACATACAAGACTTCAGAAGTTTAAAAAAGTATGTTTGCAACGCTTATGAAAAAAAAAAAAAAAAGAATGGCGAACTTAGCTGCCAAAGGTAAGGGAGGAGGGGTTATAAACGGAATTTTCCAAAAAAGTAAAGTATGTCGAATTTCAGGGGAGGGGTTATAATCGGGAGGGGGGTTACTATCGGAATTTTACGGTAGATATTTCCCTTTTGCAAGAGATGAAAATTTTTAAATATTCAAAATATTTTAAAAAGCATTTGAGACCAATGTGCTAAGTTACTAGTTTTGTTTAGTATTCGTGAAGCCATAAATTTCAAAAGTCTCGCAAGCTTTTAAAAATATTTTGAATATTTAAAAATTTTCATCTCTTGCAAAAAGGAAATATCTATATTTTTCTGTAAAATTTCATTAGTGTTAAAACTTTCATTTCTTTATAGCATGTCTTTACCTCAATAATTTTTTATTTTATGCTTTTTAGGGCTTCACAATAAAAAGCTTCTAATCATTAAAAAAAAATGATTTTTTACTTAATTTTTTATTTTTTGCTTTTTAGTTATAAATCTTCTTAAAAATCTAATCAAAATTTCTTAGGATACTGTGTAGACAATTAAAGATTTTCTTTTAGATACTGACATTTTTTTAATTGTCTGAAGAAAGAAAAAAAATAGCACGTCGGCCTACAAGGATTGAACCCACGACCAACAAATTATCAGCATGACATTCTAACAAAAAGACAAAAAAAAGGTCATAGAACATGCTAGAAAAATCTAAGTAATGCAAAAAATATTGTTCTTGAATGCTTTTTGAAATACTTTGAATATTTAAGAATTTTCATCTCGTGTAAAAGTGAAATATCTACATTCGTCTTAAAAATTTTCTTATTGTTGAAACTTTTATTTTTTATTGCATGTCTCTGCAAGAATAAAATTTTATTTTATGCTTTTTAAGGCTCTAGAACAAAGTTTTCAGCGTTTTTTTTTTCTCTCTTTCTTTTTAGTTACTAAAAAAAAAGCTTCTTTAAAAAACTAATAAAAATTTCTTATGATATTGTGTAGGCCATTGAAAGGTTTTGTTTTTAACAAATGACATCTTTTTTATTAATTATCTACAAAAAAGTAAAATGTCAGCTTTTGAAGATTGAACCCACCCACCACCATTGCGTTATCAACATGATGCTTTAACCAACTGAGCCATTGAACGATGTAAAAATTCCTTACATTTTTTTAAAAGTGGAAGTGCTTTGATTTTTTAGCATGACATGAAGACGCGATGACAAAATCCAATTTCAAAATAAGAAGTTTAAAAAAAAATATTTGTGTCATGTGTTTTTTACTTTCCAATGATGTTAAAAAGAAAATGTTTTATAGATTTCTAAAAAAAAAAATTATGGAAATAAAAAGTGGACAAACAAACAAATAGGAATCTTGTACACCTTTATATTTTATTAAAAAATGCTAAATATAGCCTCTAAACAATTCTTAAAGAATGGAAAATGAACTATCTATCATGAAGTGAATAATATTTTTCTTGAATTACTGCATGCATTAAAAAAAATATGATAATTCACAGTTATTCTTATAATTTTCACTTGTCTGCACTTAAAGTTATCGATAATAAACTGCTGTATTCTATTATGTCACTGTAGAAGCTGGGCCAGATATTTACAGTACTTTACGAGAGTATCCCTGGTTCCATGGCATGTTGTCACGAAGTGATGCTGCTCAGCTAGTATTAAGAGATGGTCCCTTAGGTCATGGTGTTTTCTTAGTTCGACAAAGTGAAACAAGGAAAGGAGAATATGTATTAACGTTTAACTTCCAGGGAAGAGCTAAGGTATTTTTATTTTTACCCATTAGTCTTTTATGTACCTTTCTATTGCTAAATTTCCCATTCCCCTGCCCCTAAAAAAAAAAAATAAATAAATAAATAAATAAATAATAAAAATCATATATATATATATATATATATCAAAATTCAAAACCTATATACAGGATGTTTCAGAAAGGATATTCCCAGATTTATAATGACATAGTTGCAAAATAGTGAGAGACAGACAAAATGATAGAACAAATGATGTGTTGGACCATAGCTTCCTAAACTAGATGCCTTCCGCGTGGCTCGGAAACTTGGCAACAGTTCAAGCGGTAGATAGCGCCACTTGGTACAGATTGCACAACTTTTTTATTCAACAGCCACCAAAAATTTTTTAAAGTGGGATATGATATACATAAAAGGCGAATAGAATCAAAGAAACATCGATTATATATATCATATATCACTTCTTAAAATTATTGGTGACAGTTGAATAAAAAAGTCACACAGTCTGTACCAGGTGGTGCTGTCTACCGCTTGAACTGTTGCCTAGTTTAGGATGCTATGGTTGGACAGACAGGTCTGGAATTTCCTATATGAATGAATTACAATTTTTTTTCTAGTATGGACCTTTTTTTACATTATATATGCAATATTTGGCAATTTATCATAAGCTTTGAACTAATGAAAAGCATTTAAAATCAGGGAAAATCTAATCTTGCAGACAACCAAAGTCCATGTTATTTATTTTGTGGAAAAATTTGTTTCCACAATTACTCATTACCTATGTATTTTTTTAAAAAAATTCTGTTTTCACAATCATTAAATTAATACTTGTTTTTGAAAAATAGATTTTACATATTTTTTATGAATTTTTTCCCCCATTTTCTAGCCAAAAAATGGGGAAAATGCACTTAATTACTTTTATAACTCAAAAATAAAATATTAAAATAATAATAATATAAATTTAATGGTTGTGAAGTATTTAAAAATAATACATTAGGTGATGAATAATTGTAGAAAGAAATTTTCCCATAGAATAACATTGGCCTTGGCTGTCGGCTGGATTAGGTATTGTCTGCTCTTAAGATGACTCTCTACTTAGTGTTCCTAGAAGCAAAAGCCAATGTTATTCTATGGAGAATTTTGCCCCATTATGACTCATTGACTAATACATATTTTTAAATTCCATTTTCACATTAAAAAAACTCACAACTGTTAAACAGGTTAGCGCTTTCTAAAAATTATTTTTTTTTAACTTTTAATATTTTATTTTGATGTTGTAATGCGATTTTTGACAATAGGAAATTTTGCTTTTTTGAGCTTAAAGATGAAATCTTAAAAATCAAGAAGATCGATTTTTATAAAGTGATAAACTGTTTAACAGTTGTGAATTATGTGAATGTGAAAACAAAATTAAAAAATAAGTATTATTTTATGAGTTATAAATGGGCAAAATTTCCCATAGAATAATATTGGCTTCAGTTTTCGGAAACGACAAGTAGAGAGTCCCCTTAAGTTTTTATGAGATCAGTTAGAAATAGCTCCAAAAATTCTTGGCTTATACGTGAATATATATGGTACATTTGATGATTTGAAAAACTATTTATGTGGTTTAAAATTATTATTTTAATAATGAAGTAAATTGATAACAGGGTGGCAACAATCAGGGTACTCTATCAATCTGGAAATATCAGGGAATTTTGTTAAAACATCCAAAAATCAAGGAATTTTTCATTTTTGCCCAGCAAGCGTGGCTAGAAGATGCCAAACAGGTGTTATCTTAATCATGATTGCACAAGATTGGCTGCTTTCTAGTTGAATCTCACCAAGTTAACATAATAATAATAATAATAATAATATTTTTAGTGCAACAACTTGAGGAATAATTTTATGTCTTAATGCTAAAATGTTGTGTAATTAAAATGAATAATATTTTTATAATTTTATTAATTTCTTCAACATTTTAAACTTTTCATTATTTTCCTTTTTGTAAGTGAACAAATTAAAAAAAAAAAAAAAAGTATAGTTTTTTGAATTCAAATGGTATAGCGAGCATGTTACACAAGAGTGTGATATACACAAAATTATAGAATGTATATGATGGTAATGGAAATCATGGGAATTTGTCAAAATTAGTCATGGAAATCATGGAAAAATCAGGGAACTTTTTTTCTGAATTTCTGTAGCCACCCTGGATAATCTTCTAAAACTAGAACTGTGTGATGGACCATTTTTGAATCAAAACAAGGTCTGTTTCTATTTTCCTCAAAAAAATTATAGATGAAACTAAAAATAAAAATAAAAGATTTTTTTCTAATTTTGTGTTAATAATTATCTTTTAAAAAAATCTAGCTTCCGGCTCTTATCAGTTTTTTGTTTTCGTCATCTATACCTAAATTCTGAGGATGGCTGCTAGTCATGTAAAGTCAGGGAATTTCATGTAAAGTCGGGGAATTTTGACAAATTTTATGGAAATGGGCCATATTTGAAAACTTGTTATTGTAAATTGCTAAATTATTCGCTAATTTGGGGAAATGTTTTAGGAATAAAATAGTGAAAGTCAGGGAAAATAGTGAAGAAACAGTCAGGGAATTTAGAAAATTTCTAATGCTGGTCACCGTGAGATTGAATTCAAATTGACTATGATGAAGAGTAGTATAGAATTTAACATTAAGACCATAAAGGCAGTTATCATATACCAAGTTCTTTTTATGATGGTTTACTGTAAGTCTCTTTATATGATGTTATAAATAAATTTAAAATGAATATTGTAAAATTCGTCCAGCATAAAGCAGAAGAGGGTGACTATATGTAAAGTTATTGCACCCGAATAGCAGCAAGACTTTTAGATAACTGATTAAATTTTTAATTTCTCAAGGCAAGTTCAGAAAGCGTGAATATGCCAATTGGCAAAATACACTCAAAACTTGCTAAGTACAATGGATAAAGCTTTCAGAGTTAACAAATCTATTATATGTATACTTATGCAATTACAACACTCCCAACAGTGAATTTAAATCTTTTCTGTGATTATAAAACTCTTAAGTTGTTTTTCAGCTCAATGACATTTGGTAAAACACCTGCTACATGAGTGATGCTAACTTAGAGTTTAATTACGAAACATTCCTTAGAGTTTAATGTCTAAATATGGTTATGCTTAAATGTGGTGTAAATAATTCGTTTACTTTACTATTTTACATATTTTAATTTATTTTATTAACATTATAAAATTTTGATTGTCCATAGAATCAATTATTGAGGATAAAAAAAACTCATGGCGTGCATATGGAACATCACGTTGTGACTGCAAACCCTTTTGTTCTTTTTGTCAAAAGGTCAAATATATATCCAAATATTTTTATTTACATAAGAGAAAAGAGGAATAAATTTACTTATTGGCTAGAATGCTGTAAAAAGAAAAATGCATACAAAAATAATGTTTGTAATAAAACTAAACTGCTGCATCAAAATTAATTTCTTTATTTTCAAATCCACACTAGTAAATCCAAATTAAGTAGGATATAAAAATTGATGGTTTTTAAAATTTGAATATGTATTCATATAAACTAATATATATATATTTATTATTAATATGTAAGCACTCTCTCTCCAAATGATAAAATGGTCATTATTTTAAAACAGAAGAAAAACAAATCTTTCTCACCCCATGTTCCTCTCTTGAGAGCTGCTCAAACCCAACTCATTTTAAAATTGCTGGGATAACAGAAGGTGGGGTCAGAACCATCGCCCCATTGGTTCTTAGGATGGTGTGAGATGACATCACCACTAGTAAAGAAGAACCAATTTTTCTCCTGTGTGTGTGTTGCAGTAAAGCAAACATTACAGGGTGAGTTGAGCCAGCTAAGAGATACAATGTATTTAAGTGCAGAAAAACGATCTTATATACAATCCAGAAAGAAGTGATGTTTTTAACATCACATTACCCCTAACGACCATTAAAAAAATTTGGAAGACTAAAAATGTGAATGGAGAGTGCATACCTACATTTACATGAAGGATTACAAATTTTTTTTCTTTTTTTTTTTTTTACGTGTGGAAAACAAAATTCCATATTGACTACCTAATATTGTAGGAACGGCCATTAAAGGCATGAATGTAACAAAGTAAATTTTTGAGCAAATGAAAGGTCTTACAATACTCTTAATAACATGCACTTGATAAAAAAAATTTCAACAGAATTTTGCGAAGAATGTACATGTGAAAATTTGAATCTGAACCACACATAATAAGTATATATAAAGCTGAGGTAACAAAATTCTTGACAAACAATACAACATCAATGCCCACCCTGGTAGGTGATCAGTTCTACAAAAATTGGCGAGGAATACATTATTTTGTCAAAAAAAAAAAAACCTTCAGCACTGTGGTTACAGACATTTTCAATGATGCAAAAGCGGTCAGTGACATATTTATGTATAACAAACTTTATTAGGATATTGACAACTAATAAAATATATCTATAAATGTAAACATGACACAGCTTTTATCAACAAGTGACATGAGTAAAAAAAAAAAACATTGATACCTTTTAAAGAAAATAGTATTATAACAGAGATATTGAAAAGCATGTTAATTGCTGTAAAATTTGCTTTCTTATAAATTTGTAAAAATAATTAGTTAACGAGAATAAAAAAATGTATGACATGACAAAAGAATTTCAGTAGATGTGCAATTTCAACAAAAATATTTAACCAATAATCTTGATATCAAATACCATATACTTATTAATGAAAGAACCCATGAAATAATAACTACACTAAATAAATGTCAGAAAAATGTTGTTAACAACTGATATGGCATAAGATAAGCATTATGATAAAACAAAATCAGTTATTATATTTCAGTATAAAATATTTACAGATGACCTCTTGAAGCATTATTATGAAGGAGAAAAAAAAATCAAAATAAGTATCAATACAAATGTCAAAATAATCTTACAGATAAATATTACATTAGATACGGAAAAAGCATTCCAAACACTTAAGTATAATATTCGAATAAGATTTTTTAAATTTTATCATTACCATTATTATTATTATTATTATTTTTTTTTTTTAGAATATACATATTATAAATGGAAATAATAAATGTGAGTGGCTACTGAGGCCACCAAGTTAGATTACTAAACAAAATCAAAAATGCACTTTATATAAACGTCAAGTAATACTCAAAATAAACATACTATCAGATATAACCAAAACAAAACTGCAATGTCAATAATCACAATAAACAAAGAATTTTATCAAACATTATACACATTTATATACATATCATGTGTGGATTGTGTATTAATTTGATTGTGTAATAGTGTGGATGTTGTGTATACTTGTGTTGTATAAGTGATGTTTGTGTCTGTGAAAATGGTGTGGAAGCTTCCAGAAATTGTATTTAATAACCCAATATATTTATAAACATGACAATGTGTAGTAATTAATATATGAAAAGAAAGAAGAAAAATTATGTATACACATATAAATATGCAAGTTCCCGATACATATATCAGACATATACTGTACATTTAGAGCAGTAATTAATTATAGTATATTTATCAAATTTAACAAATCAGACAATATATAAAATAAAGCAGCATAACAGAAGGTTTATATTCATATTAAATACAATACACACTGCACTAAGTTGTAGATATTCAACATTTGCCACAGGAAAAAAAAATATATATATATAATTACACAATATATAATAGGACAATATATATAATACAACTTATAAAATATACCTGTACAAAATCACCTTTGTTTACAACAGGCAACTTTGGCAAATCACCTGATTAAGTCCCCTAAAAAAAACTTAAAAAAAAAACATGTTAAAAGAACATTTGTGAAAATGGAAACAAAAAAAAAAAAAAAAATTAAGTTTTGCATCTCGATCTGAGATCATATGAATGAGACTGCGGTTGAACAATCCCAGCTGGGTGATTTGGATGAATTGGTTGTGGAATGAGATGTTGCTTTCTTTTATGAGCCAGGACGACACGGTCTATGTTGATACTGAATGGTTCAGCCCCTTCATTTTTGAATTCTCTGACGGAGAGTAACACATCAGATATTACTTTTTGAACTGAATATGGGCCTATGAATCTTGGTTTAAATGTATCTTTGGTTTTTATAAAGACCATGTCATTTTCTTTGAATTTCCGGAGAACTGCTTTTTTATGTTGTCTAGTATTACGTTGGTTTTGGTGAAACTTCATGTTATGATGCACTTGCCTGAAAATCTGTTTCATTGATTCCATGTATTTATGGTATTCATATGGAAATTCCAGTGTTTCTAACTGAGTAGCTTCAAATAAGTCAAAGATGCTTGTTAGTGACCTGCCAAAATGCAGAAAGGCTGGAGAATATCCAGTTGAAGAATGAACGGTGGTGTTATACAGGTTCTTGTGTATCATCAAAGCCTGGTGAAAATCAAATCCTTCCTTGGTAAGAGTGGCAACTGAGGATTTGATGCTGGTATTAATTCTTTCTGATGAGCCTTGTGTTTGCGGGTGTCCTGATGATGAATGGGAGATTGTAATTTTCAATGTCTGTGCCAAGTTGTTAAAGATGTTTGCTGTGAACTGTGGGCCTAAGTCTGAGAGTATCGCAGAGGGTCGACCAAAGGTAGTGATGTATCCCGTAATGGCTTTAACTACAGCTTGTGCTGTTGCATTTTTTACTGGTACCAATTCAATATGTTTAGAAAAATGATCGAGAAATGTTAACACATGGAAGCCATTAGAGAAAGGACCCAAAAAGTCCATGGAAACCAACATACTTGGTGCAGAAGGAACAAACATTTCCTGTAGTGGAGCAGGTGGAATTCTGTGCGGTTTATATTGAATACATAATGTACAGGACAGAACAAAGTTTTTCACATCTTCAAATAATCCTGTCCAATAAAAGTGTTTAAGTATTCTTCTGTATGTATTTCTAATTCGAAAGTGAGGCATGTGACAAATTTTTAATACTTTTGGTTTTAACTTCTGTGGTACTACAATTTTTGTTTTTGGAGAGTTTTCAGGCTGGTGAAACTTTCGTTTGATCATTAACAGACTTGTGTCCGGATGGACAAAATAATTTTTATATTTAGGAGAAGGTTTCTCCGAAGTGATATCGACAATAATTTTTAGCAGAAAGTCATCTTCTTTTTGCTCTTTAAAAAAACATTGTTCCGAGATTTCCATCATAAGATTATCTGCGTCAGAGCTGTTTAAGGAACGACTGAGTGGAGCAGCATCGTTACTTAACAACTGAGGTAAGGAAGAACGATGAGGCTCTGATGAGGTGAGTGACTTATCAGATTTATGTGTGACATTGATATGATGAAGTTCAATTGTTGGAGAATCTGAAGAAATGGGTAAATTGTTAGCCTCTTTAATTAATTCTGGGTTTGAGGTTAGATCTTCTGTGTATGACGAAAAGTCTTCTCTTGAAAAATAGTCTGCCAAAACGTTTGTTTTCCCTTTTACATATTTGAATGTGTACTGATAGTTTGATAATTCAATCAGCCACTTAGTAGTTAAATCAGCAGGAGAGGAAATTTTCTTATAGTGTTCAAGTGGTCTGCTATCACTGAGAATAGTGAAAGGTCGGTTGAAAAGGAAAAATTTAAATGCACTGACTGACTTAGCTATGGCCATCCGCTCAAGCTTGATGGCTGAATATCGCTGTTCTGATTTAGATAGTGTTTTACTAAAGTAACTAACCAGAAGCAGAATGCCTTCCTTTTCTTGTAGAAGAACCCCTGAAATAGCAATTTTGCTTGCATCTGTATTAAGAAAAAATTGTTTTGACCAATTGGGTAATGAAAGAAAAGGTTTAGAGAAAAAAATTTTCTGTATTTGTTTAAAGACTTCAGCATGTTGCTCTGTCCATTTAAATGTAGTTTTCGGAGATGTTAATTTTATCAAAGGATCAATTAATTTTGAGTAGAAGGGAATGAGTTTTCTGTAGAATCCACACAATCCTATAAATCTCTTCAGTTGTTTTCTGGTTGCTGGGGACAAGGAATTGAGTAATTTTAGTAATGTTAGAAGAAATAGGATGTATTTTTTGATTTTGGATATTGAAACTGAGATATTCAATTGACGACTGATGGAATTTACATTTCTTTGGAGACAATGTCAGATTGTACTTTTGTAGAGTAGCTAAAAGTGTTTGTAATTTTTCTGTTGTTTCTTGGAAAGAGTCACTACCTATGATAATATCGTCCTGGTAAGCATATATGCCTGAACAATTGCACTCTTGTATAATTGTGTCAATAAGCATTTGGAATGTTGATGCGGCTGATCTCAGCCAAACATTAATCTTTTAAATGAATAGGTTCCCCATTGTGTAGTAAATGAGAGACGTCGTCTGTATTCTTTAGGTAATGAAATTTGATGATACGCTGAGGGAAAGTCTAATGTTGTAAAATATTTAAATTTTGAGATGTTATTTATTATCGTATCAATTCTTGGAAGAGGATAAGTGGAGCATCGAATCATAGAGTTGATTAACCTTAAATCTAGGGCCAGTCTAAAGGAAGGTTTATCCTCCTTAGACACAGCTTTCTTTTTAACCATGAGCATTGGGCATGCCCATTCAGAGATATTTCTCTCAATGATCCCTGCATCCAGTAATTTGTCAAGTTGATCTTTTGCCTCTTCTTGAATAGCTTGTGGAATAGGAAAAGGGTAAGTTTTTAAGGGAATATCTGAAATGAATTTTATATGTGGAGTGATATGATCGGTGTGTCCAATCGACTTTAGTGAACATGAAAATACAGAGTTAAATTTCTGAAGAATATCTTGCATTATTACCCTTTCTGTAGGTTTTAAATGCTGAATAGAAAAATTATCTACATTAAATTCTTTCTGTCTTAAGGATAAAACTTCTGGTGTAGCCTTAATTAGATTACACATGTGATCAGGTGTATTCGTTGCAAGATCTAATGTATTTTCTTCTATTTTATCTATCTCTGAAATGTATCCGCAAATAGTATTTTTATTTATATGCAGTTTCTTGCTCGAATTATTGTACATAGGAATAAAAAATTGAATTAATTCTTGTTTAGTAGAATTTTCCTTGATATGTTGTACCTCCATAAGAGAAGGATAGGACGCAAGTGGACAGTGCTTGTTAGACGATGTAAACATTACTAACTGATTTTCTGGAATAAGCGTGGACCGCACAGGCACATATATAGTATCCTGTGGATCAATCATAATTTTCTGGGTAAGCCAACATTTTTGACAAGAGGGCAAATTATCTTTATGAACATCAATTTTAGATTTTTTACATCCAGTTTAGGTGAAATCCATATGAGTATCTATCCTATGCGATGCCTGATTCATATCAGATTCAGATGATAAAAGACTGCAAGAGGGTACAGTGTCTAGAATATCTAAAGCATTTTCATTAATTTGTATCTTGTTATTATGTAAATTGATAACAACGTGATGGGACTTTAAAAAATCAACAGCCAAGTATACCAATAAATTTGGATTCAGTTGGTATTTCAATAAGAAAAAATGTGTGTTTGTAAAAGGTTTTCCCTATTTTAAATGAAATACAAACACATCCATCACATTGAACTATAGAGTTTACTGTAGATATTTTGACTCTTGAAGCAATTCTTTTGTAATATAATTTGCTTTGATTTTGTAAAAAGTAATGTTTTGAGAGTAATGACACAGAAGCTCCTGAGTCGAGAAGAAAATTCTCTAATGTTTTGTTTAACAGTAATTGTATGATGGGGAGATTGGGCAGATCATTGTCTGTGTGTAACAAGAATTCCAGTGAATTAACTAATATACAGTCTCCATTTTCCTCCACACTCGGGGACGTTACCAGAACTGGAGATGTTGTCTGTATCGCAACAGATTTTACTTTGCGTTCTAATGACAAAGGGAACTTTGCCTGTGTGTCTGGAGATCTCAGAATGATTTCATTGTTATTTACAAAAAAATTATTAGGTAGATTAGAATATGTTGAGTTAGTCTGTGAAAAGTTGTTATGGTAATTGACTTTATTCAAACCTGACCTATATGAGGAACTCTTTGTACTTAGGAGTTTAGTGTCACTTCTACCATTCTCCACTTCTAGTCATTGTGAATGACTACTTTTGGTTTGAGGGGAGTTGGATTTAAATGTTTTAGGGGCCCTGGCTCTCCGTGACATGTCTCTATAAGGTCTAGAGAAAGTTTGCCCATTACGATATCTGTGAGAAAACTTATTATTTTGTAATTTTCTGAGTGCAAAGCTCTTCTGAGCAGAATGTCCAGGTCTTTCACACCATTGGCATTGAATCGTATGTGAACCTTTGTTTTGTGGAAATTTATTGTATGGCCGCTTGCTATAAGATGAATTGTTAACCTTAGTCAAATTGTTTTCAGAGTTTGTACCTATCACTTCACTATCTGTTTTATGATTGAAGTTCTGAATAGTAGCAAAAGATGTTCCTGGTAAGACAGGGTTTACTTGCAAGTTATAAATTTCCTGGAATTTTTCTAGACATTCCACCATCTGATAAAAAGTTGTGGCTTTTTGTGATAGTAGATGAATTCTAAAGTGGGGCGGAATGAGATCATTGAATTTTGCGATTAGTAATTGTTCAAGGGCTTTTTCTTCCATATCAGGAAATCGTTTTCTCACTAAATTTTCAAGCTTATTAGCAAAAATATTAATATTGACATCAGACTCAAACTTAAATTCGTTAAATTGTTGTGCTATTGCAGTTGCCGACTCTACCTTAAAATATTTCTTAAATATATTAAATAATTCTCTAGTATTTTTGGCTTTTTGGCAAGCTGGGGAGGAGACATAAAACTTAAGAGCAGTATCTGCCAATTTTGATTTCACAAAAGCCAAAGCATGGGATTCCTCCCATTTGCTGTTCTCTGTTTTAAATTTCACTTGTTCAATAAAGAAATCCAATAATTGAGGGTCACCAGAAAATGGCATTACTAAAGTTTTGAACGGTAAACATCTTGTCAATCCTTTGTTAGAAGCCATTTTTTTTTTTTTTTTTTTTTTTTTGTACATATATGAAACTACTATATTGGTTTAAAAATAAACAACACAGATGTATGAAACTTGTTATTTAAATTTCTTGATTTTTACATGTGCTGATATCTATTTGCATATAATAAATTCAAGTAGTTGAGGAGAGAGAGACATACCTACACTTTTTTTTTTTTTTTTTTTTTAAGGCTAGCAATATAAAGTTCTGTTGGTTATTGTTTTCCTTAATACATTATTCAAAAAATGTATATTGAACCAAAAAAAAGTTTTTTTTATTTGTACAAAGTTCCAGCATATCACAATTTTTGAAACAGGGAATTGTCTTATAGGTCACTTGGTATATATTCAATCACAAAAAATGTTATTGGTAATGTATGACTTTAAAAAAATAATTTCAGTAATTCTAGCAATAAAAATAAAATGACTTATTCAAAATAAACAATATCTACAGTACCATTTATTCTTAAGAACAATAATCAAGTATTCCTTTCATTTTCCACTTTTATTTATTTCTTTATGCATATATTCTTCAAACTTGCAGCTTATAGAATCATTGTAGATAATATAAATAAATATTTAATTCAATAAACCTTAAATAAGCCAATATTTTCCTCTTTTGCAATATTTTGGTAATCTAAATAAATGTATCTAATAGCTTAGCTTGAATGAATATTTTGCTTTGTGATCTCAATCTTTTTCCATCTGATCACAATTTGACACAACCGGCACCAAATGTGGTGTAAATAATTCGTTTACTTTACTATTTTACATATTTTAATTTATTTTATTAACATTATAAAATTTTGATTGTCCATAGAATCAATTATTGAGGATAAAAAAAACTCATGGCGTGCATATGGAACATCACGTTGTGACCACAAACCCTTTTGTTCTTTTTGTCAAAAGGTCAAATATATATCCAAATATTTTTATTTACATAAGAGAAAAGAGGAATAAATTTACTTATTGGCTAGAATGCTGTAAAAAGAAAAATGCATACAAAAATAATGTTTGTAATAAAACTAAACTGCTGCATCAAAATTAATTTCTTTATTTTCAAATCCACACTAGTAAATCCAAATTAAGTAGGATATAAAAATTGATGGTTTTTAAAATTTGAATATGTATTCATATAAACTAATATATATATATTTATTATTAATAAGTAGGCACTCTCTCTCCAAATGATAAAATGGTCATTATTTTAAAACAAAAGAAAAACAAATCTTTCTCACCCCATGTTCCTCTCTTGAGAGCTGCTCAAACCCAACTCATTTTAAAATTGCTGGGATAACAGAAGGTGGGGTCAGAACCATCGCCCCATTGGTTCTTAGGATGGTGTGAGATGACATCACCACTAGTAAAGAAGAACCAATTTTTCTCCTGTGTGTGTGTTGCAGTAAAGCAAACATTACAGGGTGAGTTGAGCCAGCTAAGAGATACAATGTATTTAAGTGCAGAAAAACGATCTTATATACAATCCAGAAAGAAGTGATGTTTTTAACATCACAGTTATGCTTATGATATTTATGATTATCCATGCCACATTGCATTACCAAATAAGGTATTTGCTATAGTTTTATTAGTTACAGAATATGTTTGTTTTTAGATGAT
The DNA here is from genome assembly GCA_963930645.1 of Salticus scenicus. Classification (NCBI taxonomy): domain Eukaryota; kingdom Metazoa; phylum Arthropoda; class Arachnida; order Araneae; family Salticidae; genus Salticus; species Salticus scenicus. Next base: position 57,406,410 of record OZ005652.1, on the reverse strand, counting down.
AACAAATTAAAAGAGAATTTATATTGAACATAGATGTTAAAATCAAAGAAAATTTAAATATTGCAGTAATTATTTTTAGACTTTCATTATGGCTTTGAAACATTTTGAATTGAAATATTGAATGTAATGTTATCCATTCATTTATTTATTTTTTAATGTTTATAATTTTTTATTTTAATAAATTTAATTGAATTATCTTAAAGTCAGACATATAGGATATCATCATCATCATCATCATCATCATATGGGATTGGTAATTTGACCCAAAATCAGTTTTTAAAAAAATTTACAATCAGAACTAATAAAATAACAACTACAATAATAATAAATATGAAATAAATTAAAAGTGACTTTTATTTGTTTTATATTAGTAATTATCTTGAGGGAAAAAAAAAAGCTTTTGTCAGTTTTATTGTAACCTTTTAACAATTTTTACTTTTTATGTAACATAAGCAGTATACATATTAAAAATGAATAAACGTCCTTACCATTCAAATATATACGAGTAATTTTAAGTTGCATAATATGCATTTATAATTTCTAGATTAGACAGATCAATGCCAAGTCTTTTGATTTTGACATGAAATTAGGGAGTTTTGATGTTATTTATTCTTGCAATTACTGTAATAAATTAAACATAAATTTCACAATTTATTTCTACCAAACTTTCACGATGGTCTACCATTAAAGCCATGCTGTGGTTGCAATATTCAAACTTTCTTTACCTATATCACGATTGTCAGAATTCATATTATATCTAGTTCATTCACATAGCCAAAAATAAATGAAACTGCACAATATTTTCAATATATTAATTTTATTTATATTATTTTATTTCAGAATGTTTTTTTTTTTTCTTTCCTATTTTTATATTGATTAAAAAATTTTTACTGACTTTTCTTAAACTTACCCAGTTTACTATTGTATTGTCGTTGGATCATCACTACACACTTTACTTATCTATTTGGCAATAAACATCCATGGTTTTCATGTTTTTTGTTGTTGAGAATCAAATGACTAATTGCATTTTTGGGATCACTAGCATACTGAATTGAACATATATTAAGCTTTTCATCTCAAATGTAAATAGCGTTAAATTTTTAACAAAGAATACTGAAAGCCTGAGAGCCATTATTCTCATACATATATGAAATTTCAAATGGTACTCACAATCAGATCTTATTAAAAAAAAATAATATTTGCTAGATTATATGTAAAATTAAAGTATAACATGTTTTGTTGTATTTAAAAAAAAATTTATACAACTATTTTGTTGTCTTTAAATACTGCACACATAGTACAGGCACAGTTATTATTCTGTGTTAAAAGTACTAATTTTGTTTATGAGATGTCTATATTGTATATTTTTATGTATTTTAATAATAATAAAAAATAATGCATAATTTTCTTTCTTTTTTTTTACATGTACACTACCTACCAATAAGGGCATCTTGGAATTTAGACAGTTTTGTTAAATATCTAGAAAAGTTCTTTTGGAATCCTCTTGAAACTTTGATAGTATAAAGAACACTTTATACCTCATATACTTCAGCAAAAGCTGTGTCCTAAAAAGGAAAAGGGGACCAGTAAAAAATTAAATAAAAATCGAAATGCTTTGGATCACCCTGTAAAAAGTAATGCTTGAAATGCAATTTAGCTGCAGCATGTGATAAAGAGGAATTTCCTCATTTTTAAGAGGCTACCACATGTATTGATAGAGATATCTTTTTTTTTTTTTTTTTTTTTTTTTTTTTTTTTTTTAACATTGGGAAAAAAAAAAAAAAAAAAAAAAAAATCAACTTTTTCAATTATAACACGTAGGGTGTTAAACCTTCAGCAAAGACATATTCAGAAAATTTGACATACTTCATTAGACACAGCATACTGCAATCAGAATGCAAAAATGTTTTTTTGCATGCACTAGCTTTTAAAAAATTTCATTTGCATAATTTAATAGCCAAATATATTGAGCAACTTATATGAAAACGCCAAACAAATATTGTGTAAATTTAAAGAGTTATGAGGAATAGAATGAACAGAATTTCAGTTCTCTCAAAATAAAAGCCAAACTGTAAGGGGTTTTGTTTTACTCACACTTTTATTTACAATCAGCGAACACTGTATTGCCATTGGGCATTGATTGAATCAAAATAAAAAAGTGCATAAAACCCCTTATAGTTTAGCTTTTATTTTGAGAAAACTGAAATTCTGTTCATTCTATCTCTCATAACTCTTTAAATTTACACGATATTTGTTTGGGTTTTTCATATAAGTTGCTCAATACATTTGGTTATTAAATTATGCAAATGAAATTTTTTTAAAGCTAGCACATGCATAGATAAAAGAAATATTTAGTAAAAATGTTCATATTTCATAAGATATTTAACATTTTTGCATTCTGATTGTGGTATGCTGTGTCTAATGAAGTATGCCAATTTTCTGAAAATGTCCTTGCTCTCGGTCTTAAAAAGTTAAGTTTAGCCATAAAAATAAATAAATATATAACCACACACACACACACATATTGGGCGGGGGGGGGGGGGGGGGGGGGGCAGCCTTGAATAGCTGAATCATGTTTCCTTGTCAGCTAGACACCAATGTGTTATAATTAAAAAAGTGGATTTTTTTTTTTTTTTTTTTTTGCAATGTTTTAAAAAATCTTTATGAACGTTATATCTCCATGAACATATTCCTCTTAAAAATTTATACACATAATGAGAAAATTCCTCTTAATCATATGCTACAGCCAAATTATATTTCAGGCATTACTTTTTACAGTGGGATCTAAGATATTTTGATTTTTAAATTTTTACTGGTCCTCTTATCCTTTTCAGGATACAACTTTTCTGCAATATATGAGGTATAATGTGTTCTTTATGCACTAAAGTTTCAAGATGATTTCAAAAGAACTTTTTTAGATATCTGACAAAATGTCTAAATTCGAAAATGTCCAAATACTTTTTGGTAGGTAATGTATATCATAATTTTGGACACACACACACAAAAAAAAAAAAAAAAAAAAAAAAAAACTGTTATACATATATTGTTTTATGCGTATTTTATTATGATATGAATTTTAACTTTTTTTTTTATTAACACAATTTCAGCATTTACGTATGACAATCAACCCTGAAGGTCAATGTCGAGTTCAACATTTGTGGTTTCAAACTATCTTCGATATGTTAGAGCACTTTCTTCAGCATCCTATTCCACTAGAATCTGGTGGAGCTTCTGATGTTACTTTGACTGAATATGTAGTTAACTTAGAAGGTACACAGGCATCTGCACGTTCCCGCTCTTCTCCATCTCATGGAGAAGCTCCCAGAACTGGCGGAGCTGGACCTCATCGTGTGCCTAGTATACCTGAGCCTGAGGAAGTTATTACATTTCAGGGCTCTGTCCGTGTTCGAAGTCAGTCTCTTGAAAATGTTGCTGCCAATGCTGCTCATCATACGCCTCATCAACCTCCACGAGCAGTTGAGAACACTTACTCTTTTGTTTGATATTCATCAGCTTCATTACAGTTCTTGATCTATAGAAGGTCGTGTCCTGCTCTTTATACTACAATTTGCAGTGATGATGCCATAATGCTATAAACTCGTTAATTATGTTGCATTTTTTAAAAATTTGTCAAAAAGAAAGTATGTAATATTTGTTTTTCTTTTTCCCTCCCCTCTTTTTTTTTTTTTTCAATTGAAGGTCATAAAAATAAAAAATTATTAAAGTCACTTTTTTAATTTTATTTATAGATAAAGATAAGTCCTTTTTATTTTCAAGAGATTTATATGAAAGCTACAAGAATAAGTCATATATTAATAGTCTTAAATTACATTATCTTCCTTTATATTCTTGATATATTTTTTGGAGTCTTCAATGATTATTTCAATTTGAAGTGTTGATTTTATGTTATACTATGTTTTATGAGCTTCTCTATGAATTTTTTTTTTTTCATTTATGTTCATAAAGCACTAATTAGAAATTGTAATAGAAATACAAAAAATTTTGTAAGCTTATATGTTTATTAAAAACTCAATGTCTTTTTATTCTTTTATATATATTTAAATATATATGTATATATTTGAAAAAAAATAGCAAAAAAGTTATTTGCCAGTGGTCAGTACATCCTTTTAGATTACTTTCCATTTTTTCACCCCTTTTTTCGCTAATTACTAAAATTAGTTTTATAGTCTGAATATTTTTAAAGAAACTTTTAAAAACTGTTCTATTTTTGTGTAGGTACATTTTAAGTTCACTGATTTTTATTTTTTTCAAAGAGTCCATTTAAATAGGATTATTGATTTCTTGTAAAGAATCGGTTTTCGAAAATGGATTTTTCTTATATAAGCCTCTGATAAAACAGTTTTTTCTTTTTGTAGTCAGATAATGAAATTTATAGTTTTTTGTGGCTTATTCACAAATAAAACTTGATACTTTTGTAGCTGATTGCCGAAAGTGGAATTATTTTGCCACTGATAAAAAATGTTACATTTAATCACACAAACAAAAAAGTGTTATTTTTTCAAGTTGCAACTTTATTTTGTTTTGTTGACATGTTGCAAGTTACGACAGGATATTTTCAAGACTATTAAAAAACAGCAATTTTAGTTGTAAAGAATTGATTTTAGTATGGACATTAAATTTTCATGACCATGAAAAGCAGTGAAATAAAGAACAGGGGGAAGCTATCTAACTTTGGTCATTTCATTTGAAGTGAAAATTTATAGTTTCTCCAAATGTCAAACTTGCAAGTCATTCTCAAGCTCTTATAGCATGCTTGTTTTATATATATATATATAAAGAGGCTTTTAAAATGTTTTTTGTGTTCATTTATCGCTGTCTATTGATCAGTATAGAAAATGTTCTTTAATTATTTCATTTTCTGCAATTACACATCATGATATTTAATCATGAGGTTTAATTTTATAAAATTTGAATATATTTAAAACTGGACCTTTTTTTAATTTTTTGCAGATAAACCAGATGAAAATCATTTAGAAATAAATTGTAAATAAAATTGTTTAGTAAATGTGATTCCTTTTTAAAAATTATTAAGTACTATGTTTTTTGTTTATTGGATAATGAATAATTATAATAATAAAAGAACAGGTAGAGTGTGAACTGCCGAATGTATTTATAACTTAACAGTGATAAATACTGGATTATAATTTTTTTCCCCTTTTTGATTTTTTGTACTTTTTAATTTTTTTTTTTAAACTATAATAATTTTTTTCAGTAATGGTGGTGTTATATCATCTAGCTAAATCTAAAAAACTTATTTTTGGTTTCAAAATTCTTTATATAATTTTATTGAAATTTTGGAATAAGAAAAATTCTTTTCAATTCTTAAGTGTAATAACTTACTTTTATTGTTTGTTGAAATTTAAATGTGTTGTTTTTAATGTTGCCATTTATAAGTAAATGGGTAAAAGGGATTTACAAACTATGAAAATTTAATTATTATGTCCAATAATGTAATAAAAAATATTCTGTATTATTATTTGCAATTTTTACTATCATAAAAAAAAGCAAATAATAATAATAATAAAAAAATATATATATATATAATTTGTTTCCTTACAAGGATAAAAAATAAGTATTTTTGAAATATTTACATACATTGGAGAATATTTTATAGATTTTTGCAGATGTCTGTTAAAACCATAGTTTCCTTTGGGTTTAAAAAAGGACAGAACACTGCCAGTGAAAAAAAAAAAAAAAAGAATAGTTTTGGATTGTTAAGAGCATATTTAACATTTAAAATCCACATTTATTTCAAAATTTTGTTATAATATAATAAATACTATTTTAATTTTAATTTTTGCACTAATAAATAAATAATTCTTAATGGTCATAAGCAATAGTTTTATTCCTGTTATATATCATTCATTATTATTCTTCAGCTTATAGGTTATTTTCTGCTAAATTTATGCTCTGATAGGAAGAAGCAAATAAAAGTGCAATTCTTTTTTGATAAGAGACAAGAAGGGTGCTTAAGAAAAAAAAAAAAAAAATCAAAGGAAGGCAGGGTGTAGCATTCTCCTGAAACTGTTTGGGGGAAACTCTGTTAACACTATTCAAAAGAATAATAATAATTTTAAAAAATTTCAAAGGTTTATTTAATATTAATACAAGGCAATATCATTTTATATTACCCTTTATTATATTATTATTAAAATATAACATGGTATCGAAACAGAGAATTCACATAAAAATTCTTATTTAATCTAACATGTAATAAATAAATTTAATTCTAAGTGTGAAAAATTCTTATATGTATTGGACATTTCATTGAAATTGAAAAATAATATTTTGTCCCACTCCCCCCCCCCCCCCCCCCCTTACTTCTGATTGTGGTGTACATCATTCATTTCTTACACATTTTAAATTGTGATATATACAGATAACCTAATAGTTTTTATTTTTATTTTGAACCATGTATTTTTATGCATGCCTTTGTATTTTATAAACTAATTCAGACGTACTTTCATTGAAATGTTTTACATGAAAATATCTGGGGAAAAAATTAGTTAGCAGATTTTTGAAAGTTTTATTTTGATAATGATTATTTTATCTTAATCTTCTTTTATATTTGCCACAGTAATTTTTTTGTTTTCAGTGTCTTGCTCAATATTTTAGGCTTTTTTATAGCTTAAATATTTTAACTGTCTTTTAAATTTTTTTATTATAAGCAAGTTTTATGTATGCTGGTTTTTTATTTTAAATCTTTGTCAATGAGATAAAATTTTTATAGAAATAAATGTAATTATAACTCATTCAGGATCAAAGCAGATACCGTGTTGCCGTTGTCTGTAATATTCTCCACCATTAATCAATAATAATAACAGTAAAAATTCTATCATGGTTATGCAATTCAATAAATTAAAAGAAGCTTTACAAAAGTAGTGGTGGAGAATGTTATGGACAATGACAACTCTATTGATGTGTTATATAAGCTTCATTATATATATATATATATATATACCTCTTTATTTTATCTATATTATTTAAAAGTGTTTAAAGCTTTCTCTTATTCCCAAGTAGCACATAACGTCGTTATAGCGTTGCAAATATGTCTGAACAGTGAAAAATTAGTCATAACTGCGTTATAACAACGTTATGTGCTACCTGGGATTATATGTGGCGAGGTATACATACAAAACTAAAAAAAGGAAATATATAAAATGTTTTAGTCAGCTTGAGTGATTGATACATTGAAGAACTATTAATCATAAAAAAATATATTTTAAATTTTCATTTGTATATTTGCCAGTGATGGGTTGCAGACATTTAAAATGAAGAGTATGATAGGAGCACCTTTAGATCACTTTGATATATATGAAGTATTGAAAATGATTTCCTTTCAGCTATTTTGCCTTGTAAAAGGCAGACATATATATATATTTATTATTAAAGGCAGATATATATATATATATATATTTATTTATTTATTATTAAAGGCAGATATATATATTTATTATTATTGACAATTGTGTATAGTGATAATGCGAGGATTATATAGAATGAATATTTTTATATCTATTATTATGTATAGTTGTGGGAAAAAATGCATCACCCAATGTTTTTTCCGTAGCGACTGACACAGAAAGATGTAGATAGTATAATTAAGAATTGTTTACTCTTTGTATATGAATGGAATCTTGGATTAGGGGAACTATACATTATTGATTTTTTACATGGTAACACTTATTTTTGATATAGTATATTTGAATTTCTTATATTAAAATAGCTTGAAAAAGTATCTAGTATGGGTAATTCTATTTGAAATAGTTTAACAGTTAGAAAAAGGTCAATATTTTAGGACATAATTAAATCTTCTGTGAAAATGATTCAGTTCATATTATTATATTTTATACGATATAATAAATAGACACAGGCATATATACATAGGCATACATAATAACATTTTGTTATTCTATAACTATAATTGATGCTGGTCATCCATGCATGATTTTGCGGTGAACAAATAAACTGTCCAATTAAAGATATATATAGCTTTTATATATTTTAATTAATATATTAGATACAATTGTTATATAATTTTATTTTATATTTACTTTTTTTCACAAAATATTGCTAACGGCTAGTAAAATGATCTTTTTGACTGGTATGTTTTTTTTTTTTTTTTAACATTTTTGGATAAATCCATAAAACATTTTCTATTGTAACTCTATGAAGAATTAAGAAAAGATATTTAACCCTATAAGTGTTAAACCTGTCTTTTTCCGGCATGCATAGTCAAAATAAAAGGTTGGTGTAGCTAAGTTTTGAAATATATATTGCTTTTTTCGAGAAAATAAGATGAATAAATATGTGTAGTATATTACATTAAATTCTTATATTTGTACTGTGCATAATATTAATTTTATGAATCATTAAACAGATATACCGAAAAACGGCTAACGCTGAAAGGGTTAAATTTTATCAATTTTATGCTGTCCTGATCAAACTCAAGTATAGTATAAAAAAGAATTACCATATTTGAAAAATCAAAGTTAATGCCATTTTTTATATGTAGATGAACATTAATTAAAAAAAAATCCATGTATTATCAAAAGTAAATTTAATTACCAGTCAGATTGTACCTATTATATTTTTCTGTGTTAATTAGTAATGAAAAAACATTGGGTAATTATTTTTTTAATTGTAGATCTGATAAAATATAGTTTATTAGTTGATATTGTGATATACATCTTGGTTTAATTACTGTATATATAATCTAGTCATCTATTAATTTTATAATGATACACTTTATTGATTCAACAATAAATTTCTTTTCTCAGTGCATACATATTATATATGCTTGATTAATTGTCTTTAAAGTAATTTAAATCAAACAAAATGTAAAATAAAATAAAGTTTTATCTCCAGATTAGATTTAAATAAAAAAATAGATGAAAATTTTTTATAATCTCTTCTATTTAATTTAAGAACAATTGAAGATTCTGGAGGCGTGGAATGTGTAGTTTTCTTTGTTCAAGAAATTTCAATTGAATTTCATAATCATACTTCATCATATTTTGCTTCTTCTCTTTTTTTCCCTATCCAAATTGAATTTTTACTCTTAAAAATATGAAAAAAATTCTTTTATGGTTCAGAAGAGCTATATGTAATTAAAAAATATGGATCATATTTCTGACCTTTTTAGGGTTTTATATTTCAAATTGCCACAAACTGTATACATTTTCCCACAACAGCCAATATGTTGTTGAGTTCTCATTGAAAGCATTTTGATCCTGAATGTGTTGATCATTTTTATGTGTATATTTTAAAAATGGCATTAAAACTTCTGCAATCCGTTTTTGTTATTTATTTGTATTTAATACACGAAGTTGCTAATACAACTTGAAGGAAGTTATTAAAACACTTACATCTAAGAAACATGAAAAAATAAATTTTTCTTTCTTTTTTGATCATAGAACACTAGCATGTTTGTTATATGCTGTTATCACTGGGAATATCTAATATCACTTGGACAGACAGATACCATCCACCAATTCTATTGTTTTATACAATATATCACTAAGGATATTACCGAAGGGCAAACAAGAGTATTGGTGGAAGGAAAGGGGTAGAAAACAGCCAAAGAAGGATGACATGTAAAATTTACATACACTAGTGTTCGTGTGTGTTAATGATTTTTATAAGTAAAAATGCAGAGGAGTAATCTGTGTAATAAAACATTTGCTCAAATGATTTTCATTATTATTAAATTAAAGGCAGCTAAATGTGTATAATATAAAATATATCCATTACTAATCATGTAACAGGGTTCCCACAGGTCAGGGAGAACAGGGAAAACCTGCAAAAAGTCCAGGGAAAATTGTAAATATTTCTCAAAAACCTGGAAAAATGATACAAACCTGGAAAATGCTTCGAGCATTCAATTTATATTGCAAGTCATGCTACTATGTTGTCTTTTATGCCACAAGCTATCTTTTATGTTGCGAACCAAATTTTGTAACTAGAATTTTCCAAAAATAGACCTGGAAAAGTCAGGGAACTTTATTACCATGTTTTTATTAACTTCTGTTCTTGTTTGTTTGTTTGACCAGTACAAATCTTCAATCTATTTTTAACTAACTTCCCTACTAGCTAGACATTTGAAACTTTCACAGTAGCTCAGAACCTGATGACAACACAATACTTCAAAGTCAAATTTTCGAATAGTTTTCTTTTAATTAATTAAAATATGAAAATAATAAGCTCCTAATAGCAATAAAAATAGTCATTAAAATATTAGCTATAATTTAATTGTTGCCAAAAAAAATTACGAGTTCATTTTTTTTCAACGTGAAAATAAATACATTTAATTAAACGTGAGCGTTAAAAAATTTAAAAAAGTTAAATAATGCATCTGGCAAAATTGACGTCATTATCATTTTAAAGATTTTCTACACATTGATAAAGTGCTAATGTAGTTCATGATGTAAATATATGTTGTTCTGAAAGGATTAATATTTTATTTTTAAAACCAACTTTTTTTTTAAATTCAAATTTCCCGTAATTCTTTAACCAATCACACTAGAACGTCCATCTTTGGAATATCGATAAGGATTTTCTCGCCAAATCCATTACCTGCCTATTGGAGCTTTTAATGTGTTTTAAAGGGAAAATTAAGCTATTTTAACACGAAAAAGAGCTGGAAATGCAGAAAATTCACATTTTTATCAACTTACTAAGCCTCTTTGAAAGAATTTATGCAAAAATAAATACAATTATTTACAATTTTGTAACAATACACATTGATAAAGTGCTAATGTAGTTAGTTCTATAGCTATGATTCAACAGAAAATTTAAAAACATGGTTTATAAAAAGTTTTTTACTTATAATTATATTTTTGAAATTAAGTGGGAACCCTGATGTAATTGTCTAAATTTTGTGGCATTTTCTGAAAATTTACTCATCTGTTCATGTATTACCAGTGCTGCATTTTATCTAGGTCACGACCAACAATGATTAAGAACTATTCAATACATGAGCATGTGTAGAATTTTGCAGTACCAAATTTTAGAGCTATTGAAACTGCCAAAAAATGTAATTTGTACACACATGCATATAAATATTCATTCATTTATATATGTGACTATATTTATGCATATGTATGTATCTCAGTGATCAAAAGCTTTTTGTTGTAATTTTTAGCGTTTCTATAACTGTGTTGAATTTCGTTTTTATTGAGCAATATTTTGTATTCTAGTGATTTGTTTGTTGTTATATTATTGTTTATGACTTTATATATTATGTAAAAATATAAAGCTTTAAGTTTTAAATATGTATTCTAGGTAGATTTTGATACAAACTGAAATATCCATAATAAACTCTTTATCTGCTTAGAGTATATTCTAAAGAATTTCTCTGAAAATCATTTATTAGTAATATTTGAAAAAAAAAAAAAAAAAAAAAAAAAAAGTTAAATTTCTGCTTTTTATTACTGTAGTATATCTTTGATAAAAATTTACCTTTATTTACCTTTTTCCCTAGATGCTTTTTGGAGTAAATTTGCATCCAAATTTACTCCATAAATTATATAACAAAATTTATATAATTCATTTGCAGATATTAATTCATACTTGCCAACCAATTTCAATAAAAAAAGGGAAGATTTTTGTTGAAAAACCAGAAGATTTCATAAAAAAAGGGAAGATTTTTTTTATTTTTTTATTTCTCTTAATACAAAATAAACAATACAATTTTACAACTTTAATATTTAGAAGCAATCTATAAAAACGTTTTACTATAGATTGATTATACTGAATAAAAAAAAGTTTTAAATGAAGTTATTTCTCTTCAACATACAAATATCTACAAAACAGAATCTGTAAGAAATTTACTTAATAATAGACAAAAAACTTACAGTTAGGTTAAAGTACAACTAATTTTTTAAATAAATAGAATATGATTTTTGTGTATGTACATTAATCATACATATAAAAAAAAGTAGCAGTAGTTAATTATCAGTTTCAAACATGCATAAAACCAACTGAGTATTAATTTTCTTAAATTGATTTGGAAAAAGTTTTCCTACCTGAAAAAACTATTCTTCATTTTTTTTCCACATTTCCACATTTGGTATAAATATGACATACAAATATTTAATTTAATCGGAGAAAAATAAAGAGATTCATTAAATTCTGCAATAAAGATCTAAAAATAATTACATACGTGAGAAATATTGAGCACTTCCATTGCTTTATTGTTTCTAGAATTGATCATTGATCACAATCCGGGGAAGGGGGGGGGGATACAAAAATAATTACAGAGTAAGAAATATTAAACTCTTTCAACTCTACTTCTAGAATCTAATGAAGGAAGTTTAAAATTAATATATATTATCATTTATGTTGCAGATGAATAAAGATTAGGAAACAAAAGACTTCTGCAGAACATTTGATTGCTGATCACTAGTTGGAGATAAATGAAATGGGGGGGGGGGGACAAAAAATAATTACATCAGCAAGAAATATTTAACAATTCTATTTCTTTACATGTTCTAGAATCTCATAAAGCAAGTTTGAAATGAATATTGACATTTATGTTATGGATTGAAAAAGATTGGGAATCAGGAGTTTTCGTAGAACATTTGGGTTTTCTTTTTAAAACGAACGATATCCGCGACTTTTTTAAAAGCGGAAGATTTCATCATCTGTCCGGAAGACCGGAAGATACGTTAAAAAGCCGGAAGTCTTCCGGGAAAACCGGAAAAGTTGGCAAGTATGTTAATTATATCTTCCCCTCTTTAAAAAAATAAATTAATAAAAATGGTACTGTTCTATCCATACACAGATCTAAAATATATGTTTTTCGTAATCGGAAGGTATGCCATATACAATTGTTATAAAAAAATAATTCCTTGAAAAAGCACTAAACAAGTACGAGCAGATATTTTTAATCTTAATTGACCAAATCGTTTATAGTAATCCTGATTTTATAAACAAATATATGGTTATATTTTTTATGATTATTTTTATCATTTAGTCTTTATTTTTTATGATACATCTCAATTATATAGCAGATAAAGGGTTAAGCTTCACAATACAGAATAATTAAGGTTTATTCTTTTAATTTTTATCATTACCTGAAAAAATTATTCTTGTTATTCTAAGATTTATGTGTCAGAGGAAAGCTACCACTACATTATCATTCTTAAGCATTAAAACTTCTTTCTACCAGTGAAGTAAAACAGTGTGTAGCATTGGTTATAATTTATTTATTTTTTCTTACTTTATTGATAACACAGCGTAAAATATGAACTTCCCTGCAAATTACAGTAGTTTTATACTTTTACAATTGAGAACAATGTGCTTGCAATACTGAATGTAATTAATTCTAGTTGTACTAAACATTGTTCGATTGTAAATAATTTATTTTGAACTTTTGTACATTGAAATATTTATTTATAAAGTGCTTTCATGTTCATAACTGATTAAAAAGAAAAAGTATTTTAATAATATCAATACTGGAAGCATGACTGCCCTGGAATGAAAATTATTTTTATTCTGAAGATTTGTTGCTAGTAATTTTATTTTTCTCATGTAAGCAGTAATTTTATTGTCATTATTTCTGAAATGCCCCATCATTTTTTTACTTAATTTACAGAATAACATATGTTACAATATAATGCACAGACATCAATGTTGCAGCATTTTTTATATTTCTTTCTTAAGACATCACAGTAAACCTCACATAATGAGTAGATTCAGCTTCAAAGATCCAACAAAATATTTTTATTTTATGGATAGTTTTTCATTATATTGATTACTTTCATATCTGTATGCATACCTATTTAAAAAAATTGAAAAGGTAAAATTATTTTTATAAACATTCTCCATAGAAGTTATTTAAAATATATCAAAAAGATTCAAACCCTCTGGAAATAGTGCCATGAATTGGCAACATGGTGGCAATATTTGCCAGGTATTCCAAACATAGACAGCAGTTTTGTCACCTAAAATATCTAAACCATTTAAAAAAAAAAAAAAAATCATATTTGAAACAAGCACTTATAACGTAATTATTTGTTTATTCTGCCAATTTCAGAGATGCCAATCAAAAATTTTCAAAAAAGAGGAAATCATGCGTGAATTAAAATTTTCGATATCTTTCATATATTTATACACAAATTCTATAAATTAATAACAGTAAAATAATTGATATATAAAGTATTATTTTACTATAATAAATTGAAAAATACTTACTTTACAGCAAAAAAGTTAAATTTTAAGCAATATGAAAGAATAGTGCTTTATCATAAATTAAAAAGAACATTTAAAAAAAAAAAAAAAAACTATAGTCTGCATTTGTCAGATTGTTTAATTGTTGATTGCAAGTTTTAATTAGGGGAAGAGAATCAATAAAACTATGTATAGGACAAATATTGAGCAATTTTACCTTCTTAAAGGTTCTAGAATCTGATAAAGTAAGTTTAATATGCATATTGATTTTTATATTGTGGATGGAAAAAGATTGGAAATTGCATGACTTTGATCGCTGATTGTTAGTTTGAGGGGAGGGGGAACAGAAAAAATTTATAAAAAGAAGCTGAAATCTGCCATTCAGCAGAAAAGTGGCATCCCTGTATATTAACCACTGTCTCATTCATTCACAGTCTCTTTCTGTTTTGTGATAATAAAACACACACACAGAAAAAAAATAATAATAATAATTATCCTTTTCATTATTATTGAAATTCATGATATTTATTGTGAAATAAGGTAGGGTAAAAAAGATCTAAGTTCAAATTTATATATTTCTTTCTATTTCAATTGCGGTGGCTGTGGCAATTTTTAGAGGCATTATTTATATATGTTAAGGATATATATGTATACTTTATGTTTTGTAGAAATTAATACTGGTTTGTTAATTTCCTTACCTTTGTCTACCAAGTTATAATTTTTGGCAACTAAATTTTCATCTCTTGTATGAACCATATACACAAAGTAAATTAAAGGCTGATATTTGCTCTTGATTCATATACACATATCTACTGTAAAATAAATAATAATAAAAGCTAGCACCAAGATACGGCATTTATAAGAAGTCTAATGTTATAACAAGAAATTTAAGATTTATATAACTGTTAATGCTTAAAAAAAGGGGAAAAGAAAAAGAAAGAATATCATTATTATTTATTTATTTTATGTATTTATTTATTTATATATATATATATATTTTTTTTGGGGGGGGGGGGGAGAAGAGATAAAAGTTAGATTTTCTTTTTTCATGTAAAAATAAATAAATATATACATACATTAAAATAATTATTTTTAAAACTTGAAAGTATCTTAAAATGAATATTTCAATTTAAAGCAGTGAAACATAATAATAAAAATGATCATATTTCTTGAATATCAACAAGTTTGTCATACTATAGTAGTTATTTTTTCAAATACCAATATATGTGCTCGTAGATGGTGCACTTATATAATTCATTGCATGTAATATTTTTTAATAATCAGTTTGTTCTCATGAATTGGTAAAATTTTATGTGTGTATATAGTTTTTAAAAGAAAATTAAAATTTATTTAAACAAGAATGATTTATTCAACAATAAGATTAAATGTGAATGAAATTGTTAATAATAGCTTTTCTTGAACATTTCATGATTTTTTTTTTTTTTTATTTTTTTATTTTACAAATTCAATAAATGATGAAAGGAATGTTTGAGGAAAGCCTAACTTTTTGACTTGTATGTATATTTTTAATTAGAATTCAAAAGCATTTAAGTACCGTTACAGTGCTTTTTCATAATGAAAAAGTTGTTACATTTATATAAATATATATATCTTTATATATACTTTGTCCTTTGTTATATTTATTTATTATGGTGTCGCAGTTTATGTTAAACTGTGTGTACTTGCCAAAAACAAGCATTCATCTGTATATTAATATATAACTGAAATTTTTAATAACTAAGATGTCTTCAGATTTATATTCACTGTTTTGTACAAGATTCAATTTAATTTATTTTAGCTTAGTTAGTCAATATTTATTTTATATAAACCTAAAAAATAATCCTGAAACTTCTTTTATTTAAATCAAAATGATGTATCATTATGGATCTCCAACCTGCCAATAGGCATCTGAATTTGTATTTAGTTTGTAAATAATGTTCATGCATTTTTTGAATAAATAAATTTACTTTAAAACTACGTGTTGTTATATATAATATATGCTCCCTAATTTTAGCATATTAAACTTTAAATTTTAATACAGAAATAGATACAATAATTGACATAAATGTTTGTATATATACCACAGCACATTGGAGAAATTTTATATGGCAGATTTTAAATGCATATAATAAATGTAGGTACTGTAATTAAACAGAAGGGCAGTAACTCCCCTCACATAGAATTATACATCACTACCACATCATATTCTACGCAAAAAAATATTTTACAAATATTAACAATAAATATGAATTTCTTTATGATTTTTACAGTAGAAAGTTATTTAAATGCAATTTACGCAGTGCATTGGCATATTTTGAGTGTTTCTGAACATAAAACAATTGTATAGGACCTATTAATGCCATTTTAAATAGGGAATATTCCATAGTAAACCTGAATAACATACATCTTTTTTTTAATTTCTGAAAATATTTACGGATGCTGGGGGTGGGCAGATGGACAGATGGATAGTCAGAAAATAATATGCAAATTGAAATCATATTCACAGTTAAAAATTGTTAGAAAACATTTAATGTAAACGAAAATGCAATTCCAGAAAATGTTCAATAATAACCCTTAATGTGGCTGAATATTTTTGTGTGCCCTATAAATCTAATGCTAATCGTACTGTACACTATAGAAAGCATTCTTTTGTGCATATGAATAACATATTTCGATTTTATTAAGATTTATGCAACATAATTAAAATTTGGTTTATAGAAATCTCTTTCATAGATCGCAATGCTTTGGAATACTTTTGGATGTCCCTGTATACAAAGCAGTGATGGTATATACTTCATTTTCTATAGAAAATATCAGATAGTAAACTTGAATAACAAATTTCAATTTTATTAATATATGTGTAAATAAAAAATATTAAAATATGGCTTTAGCTTTGGAATACTTTTGGGTGTCCCTGTACACAAGCTAGCAGAGGTATTCATTCCATTTTAAATAAGGAACATCCGATGGTGAACTCAAATAACACATCATTTTCAGGAAATTCCTTGAATATTCACGGGAGTTAGAGCGCAGACAGATAAACTGAAGTCATCAACACTTTTCACCCTTGTTGGAATTGTTAAAGAGCCGCAGTCATTAAAATTTTTCAACCATGATGGAAAGTGGTGAAAAGAAATAAAGTGCAAAAATTTTACACAGTTTTGTTACTCTTTTAATTTTCTTCCTCTTAACGTGTTTTAATTTGCAGGTGACCCCCTAAAAAATTTAACTATTAAATTTTTAACAATACGGAATAATGTAAATTTGCATTAAGTTCTTAAAACTGTTGATTTCATGTGTTTGAATGATTTTATTTGCTATTTTAAAATGAAGGATCTTTTTTTAATTTTCACAGATAACCCCCTAAAGTGAGTCTTTTGGTGTCGAAAAATAGATGCCAAAAATGAAAATAAAGTGGTATAAGTCATCATATTCAAATTTCAATAACTGCGAAATTTTGACTTAGATGATTTTTTTTTTTTTTTTTCTTCAAGCGAGGAGAATATTTTCTAAATATAAGTCATATGATAGGAGGGACTGTATAAAACTTAAATTTCATATTTTAATATGTATACAGTCCCTTGTACAAAAAAATGCCATATTTGAAATCTGCTCTTAATTTGCACCAATTTTGTAATTGGAAGTATTTTTCGAGATAATCGCTGTAACATCTATTTTGAATCACTCGGTATATAAAGAGAAGCCAAGCAACAGATACAAGATCACTGAAACACCAATGACCAATAAGATTAAAAAAAATTTATCAGTGGATAAAATACACTAATGTAAAGAAATATATAATGGTAACTTTTTTGAAAAATAAGTCTTTTTAGTCACCTTTTCTTTTCAGATGGTCACTTATTTCACTTCAGTTTCTTGATGCGAACCCTGAAATCCATTGAAAATCAGAAGTCAAAATTTTTTACAAATCCAATACATTCTTTATTGAATATAGAAAATAATCATGACACAAGTGAAGACAAGCATGAAATATAACAGTCAGAAACTGTGACAGCATGCTTTTAAAACTCTTTCTTGAACAAAAGTAGCATCTAGCACCATAGAGTTAAATTAAAATAATATATATATTTTATTATAATTCGATAAGATAAATTATTCACTACAAAATCTCTCAGAAAGAAAAATACAAATTTTATTGGTTTGCAACATTAATAACTTAAAAATCCAAAAGCTGGGCTAAAGTTGATTCTAAAATCAGACTGGATAGTATAGGTCATTATACTAAAAAAGGAGGAAAATTTCTCCAGGATATCGTCAAAAATTGTGTTAAATTTATGACAAATGTATGTATTTAGTATGCCCAGAATGTATGAAATTATATCACTTATAAATTACTATTAATGGTCAGTAGCCACAAATGTAGCAGGGCTCCCAAATGGTCCTCTTTTCCCTCCAAAGTCCGTTTTTTATAGTGAGGTCCGTTTTTGTTCTCTTTTGAATGACTTAAAAATAAGTTTTTAAAAATGCTTAACTCCAATAACGATCAGTGTTTAAACGCTTCATGAAAAACTTAAGATTCTCAATCTTTTTCTATCCAAAATATAAATGTCAATATTCATTTTAAACATGCTTTGTCAGATTCTATAACATATAAAAAAACAGAATTATTCAATATTTCTCACTCATGTAATTTGTTTTGTCCTCCCCCCCCCCTTTTCATCTCTAACCATTGCCGATCAAACATTCTGTGGGAAGCCTTTTATTTTTGAATATTTATCCATCCACAATATTAATTTTAAACTTACTTTATGATATTTTAGAACCTATAAAGAAGTAGAATTGTGTTTAATATTTCTCTCATGAACTACTTTTTACCCCCCCCCCCCTTTCCCACTTTCCACCACCAGCCAATGATTTAATGTTGATTGCTAGCTTACTTTTTTTTTTTTTTTTTTTTTTTTTTTTTAACACACAATTTATTGTGTTGATGTGCATTATTCTTTTAGTTTAATTTGTCACTTTTAAAATATTTTGTAAAGTTTTTCCTGTGAGCATTCTTTTTCATTTGAAATAAATTTTATGAACGTACATTTGTATAGTTTTCCCCGCACGCGTTACTTTTCTTTTAAAATTAATTTTATGAACACGCGTGTTTCCTCTTTTTTTAATTTTCTGCACTTTCATGCCTGAATCTAGAAAGACCTACCTGGCCATATATATTCTACTATATTATTTATTCTACATACTACTACTATTAGAGGTGAAGGAACGCCGTTCCTAGGAACTCTGAAAAGTTAATTTTGATGATGATGATGATGATGAGTGTAGAATAATTTTTCTCCACCCACAATGTAAATGCTACTTTTAAATTTAGTTTTAATAACCCCAGAACTTATAAGATTTTTTTCAGGGACTACAAATATTTTAAATTATTTCCAAATAATCTCACAATCTTCCATCTTATTTATTTATATCATTTAGTAAAAGTGTTATTTCATAATTTGTGTAACTTCCAAATAATCTTGTATATATATATTTTTTTCTTTTGGAATTTCATTATATCATTTAGAAAATCAAATGTGTTATTTCATAATCTGTGTAATTTCCAAATAATCTCACAATCTGCTGCGTAATTTTCGTTTTTGTTTTTTCTCCCAGTGTATCATTGTAGAATTATCTATATATTAATAGGCAAGCATAAAATTTGTTGTCCCTTTTTAACATATTAATTATGGGAGTAGAGGGTTGAAAATGGTATCATTCGAAAGGTATGGTTAGCCAGAAGGTGCGAATACAAATATTTTCTTACGATGTCAAGAAGGTATTTAAAAATACATTTATTTTTTTATGCATTTTCCCCCATTTTTCCCTTTTATACACGTATTCCTTTACATTAAAAAATACCTAAAAGTAGAAAGTTGTTAAATCTGGCAATTTCATAAAGCTCAAATAAAACCATAGACTAGACACAGTAATTTGTATAATGTAGCATCACTATACGCAAGCGAAGTGATGACGTCACTGTCTGTCCATGGAGCCATGAAAAAGATTTTCTATGTTAATCGTCCATTGGATTTTTTGTAAAAAATTATTAAAAAATAATGGAAATTATCTGCCGATTTTAATTCCGATATTTGGGTATAGTTATACATAAGTTACTGTCTACATGTGTTTGATTGAGTTATTTTTTCTGTAAAATTGATAAAATTTTAATTTAAAATCACAAAACTCCAGAAAAAAAAAAAAAAAAAAATTGCAAACTTCCAGTTTCGAATGTAAACATAAACATTTCATTTCAAAGGGTGATATTTAAACAATAAATATTCAACTAATATACTAAATAAAAGGAAAATGGATTTGTTACTAACTGCTGCATGTATAAGTAAATGATACGGAAAAAATTCCGATTTCCGTTTTTTGCTGAATTTACATGTTTTGAGCTTTCTTTACGTTTCAATTAACTGAAATTGGCTAATTATTTTTTTAAAAAGTGTCTTTATTGCTAGCTTTTGTAGGTAGAAGAAGCAAGTAGAAGATACATAAAAACTTTTGATTTCCGGTTTTCAATGAATTTACACGTTTTAAGATTTCCTTGCATTTTAATTAAGTGAAATTGACTACTTATTTTTATTTTTTTAAAAGTGGATTTATTATTCTTTCCTCTGCATATATAAGTAGAAAATATAAGATTCAGAAAAGTTTTAGATTTTCGGTTTTCGATAAAGTTACACGTTTTGAAATTTCCCGAACTTAATTCAACCATTTTTGAAAAATATCTTTTTTTTGTTGTTGTTGTTCAAACACTGTACTTTATGAACCAATCAAATTAATTTAACAGAATTTGATACTTGGTTGGGCCTTGGTTTGACATGGTACCTATTAGCTTCTGGGCTGTCTCACACAACAAGGGGCGTTTTCACGTTGCGATTTTCTCTCATTTCAGGAAAGGCTAACATCTACAGAGAGAAATAGTTATATTAAGTAAAACTCTGCTGATTCAGTTAGAATGAATATCGGCAAACAATTGCCGCAGCTGTGTTGCAATTGCATTCCGTTTAGGACAAGGCAATAACTTTTCTTTGCCTCGCTTTGCAAAAAAAAATGGTTGAGTTTCGACCACTGGGCGATACTAGTAAGAATAAATCTTTAATAGTTAAATAAGTTTAGAAAACTTACTCAGGAATTAAACTGCCTTACTTTTTCTTCAAATAACTACTACTACTGTGGTTTCCCCCCTCCCCCCCCATAAATTTAAGAAGTTTCCAATGCAGCAGTATAGATGTCTTTTATAAATAGTAAATAAAAATTATTGGATATTTTTTCCTCGTTGGTGTTAGCTATTGTTATGTTATATTTAATATGTTTTATGATTAAATGATTGTTTAATGAGGTGTTTAAAACGATGATAGTGTAAAATGTTTACATTTGTTATAATTTTTGGATAAAAAAAAAACCCTCTGAAGTCCTCTTTTTTTTTTATTATAAATGGTCCTCCTAAGTCCTCTTTTGAACTGTAAATGGTCCTCTTTTACCCTTTTCGGTAGCTAAAATATGTTGGGAGCCCTGATGTAGATATTGTGTTTTTTGTGCATTTTTGTTTGCCCTCTTTTTTTTTTTTCCCTTTTAAAATTTAAATCAGTATAAAATGAATAAATTGTAATAAAACAAAAAAATAAATCTTTGTTTTCCCCTGAAAAAAAAAAAAAAAAAAAAAATCTTGAAGAGGTTAAACATTAAATAATAATTTCAAGAGTAAATAAATAAATAAAATCTTGTTTAAAAACTTTATTAAGTTTCTTTAATTCAATATAAATAAATTTACACTAGCTTTGACAGACCTCATAATTAGTTGGGCTAAGAGATCATATTCTTTTTTTTGAACTTTAATCTTTTCAGATTAAGTTTGAAATAGTCTGGTATGGGAATATTTACAAATAATTCTCTTTTATCAAAGTAATCTGGAATTGCAACACTTTTGGCATGAATATGCATAGGTATGTGACGCACTTTGCTCTGCCTGACATGAAGCCTTTGTAGCATATCACTAGGAAGTTTCTGTAATCAGAAAAGAAAAGAATGTATTCAGAAAACTGTAACAAACAAAAATTTATATATAAAATATATCAATAATACTTTTAAAAAGAAAGGTTATATTATTAATTTGTATGTTATATAAGTAAACATATTTAGATTCTGGCACTATATTACAGAATAAACATAATAATTTCTGCTGTTTGTAAGAAATAATCATATTATCTCTGAAAAAAAAAGAAACTTTTATGAAAGAAAATAAAGAAAAATCTTAATCTTGTCTCACTGTTTAGTTATTTAGATCAAAATAAAAGGAGTGTGTCGTCCATCAGGATATTATTAGAAATGGCCCTATAAAAATATTTTTATAAATTTCAAATACAGTAAACTCTTGATTATCCACGTTTACAGGAAAATGGCAGAAATAAGACAGGGTTCCCACTCAAACAGGAGAATGAAATTCCCTGACTTTTCCAGGCTTTCTAGATGTTTTCTAAGAAAATTCCAGTCTAATCGTATATTCAGTATTGGCTGTGTTGAGGACAAAATAATTATGGTACTATTTGAAAACACAAAAAATGCATATGACAAAAGTTACATATAGTGCTTATCATCTGTCGCTTATAAGGGAGATAAGAATTTTCTTTCACGAGCAGAAAGGAAGACTGCAGGTATTTAAAAAAATGGTCAAAGCTAAGAAAAAACAGAAAAATAACCCTATGTTGGCAGAAAAATTGTTTTTTCTTTAGCAATCATCGTGTGAAATTCCCTAACTTTTTCATATTCTGGCTAAAATATTCAAATTCCCTGACTTTGCCCTGGATTTTACGGTCAGTTTTCAAATTCCCTGACTATTCCAGGTTTTCTAGGTAGCATGGCAACCCTGATAAGAAAGCGTAGGATCAAGAATGAGTGTTTTACAAGAAAAGAAACCAATTAAATGACTTAAAAAAAAAAAAAAAAAAAACTATAAAGAACTGTGCTATTAGTGTTCTGTTTTTCGTACAGTACGGTACTTATAAATTTAGTGCATAATGAATTAGGTTACAGAATGTACCTTGACTTCATTGTAAATGCATTGTTTTTGTTTATTGTTTTTACCTCTTTTAGTACATAAAATACAAATAAATATTTTTATTGTACTGTGAATATTTTCACTGTTTTTATTATTTTTTAAAAATAATACAATCAAGTTTTTAAGTTAGAATATTTTTCTCATTTGCACTTCATTTCCAGCCTCTTCACAGTTTAACCACGATTTACTTTATCTGCATAACTTGTGCCACATAATTCCAGGGATAATTGGGAGTTTACTGATCAAGTTAGAACTACAGAAGCATAAATATAGTGTTCACTCTAGAAAGAAAAAGGGCAGGGTATTTGTAACTAAAAAGGGTGCAACTGAAACAGAAAAAAGACAAGTAAAAATGCAAAACTGCGGTATTGATACAGAAAAGGAGATATCCTTTCTTTTGCTAAGAGGAATGAATATACTCCAGTGGTATCTTGTGAACTCTGCCATAACTAAATTCTCTGCGTTATGAACGTGCCTACTTTTCAGTGTTATTGGACTCTAAACATAACATTCTTTCAAGGCAAAAAGTGAATTTTGATTATTCTGTCACTTCTTTTTTAGTGTCAGTGCCCCAATGTGTATATTAGCAACAAAGAAAAATAAATAAATAAAATAAGTAAAGTAATTATATATATATATATATTTTTTTTTTTTGTAGCAATTTAATGAAATTCTGTATAATTTCCGCAAGTCTTCGGGAACACAGAAATACTGCAGTATTAAAAAAAAAAATTACAAAGTTTCTCTTTGTACATAACTAAGCATGCAATTTAGTATTTAAAAACGGCAGGATGTATTTCACCAATTATATAAAAGGTATGGAATTACGCCATTAGAAAATGGCCTAGAAAAAACACTACAT
Source organism: Salticus scenicus (assembly GCA_963930645.1). Taxonomy (NCBI): domain Eukaryota; kingdom Metazoa; phylum Arthropoda; class Arachnida; order Araneae; family Salticidae; genus Salticus; species Salticus scenicus. Next base: position 57,382,288 of record OZ005652.1, on the reverse strand, counting down.
AAAATGCAAGTATTAGGCACAAAAAGCAATTTAATTATATGTACGTAATAAAAAGAAATTAATCTTGTTAAATGCTAAATTGCAATAAGAAAATTATTAAAATCCATTATATGATTACTTGTGGAGCTAATTTATCCAAGTGTGCATATTTATGATCTCCTAAAACTGGACAACCTAATCCAAAACCAAAATGTACTCTGATCTGATGCTTGACTCCTACAAATAAAAAAAAAAAAAATATGAATACAATATAAATAATAATAATAAATAAATTAAAAATATTTTATTTCATTAAGTAAATTCAGTGCTCTAATTTTTGATCTCAAAAAAGGATATTTTTAAATTCTGACTATAATAAAAGTATTTAAAGAGTAGAAAGAAAAAAAAAAAGAAAGAAAACTATTTTTCAATGATATAAGCTTATAATATGAAGCAACAAAAAATCCATGGGAAGAGCAAATCTGACTGATGTGTAGCTTTATCTACTTTTTATTTAAAGCATAAATTTTATAATCAATCACATTTATTTCCTAGAATTATGCATATGTACAGTCACCCCAAAAAAAAACGCCACCCCCTCACCTAATTTTGCCGTAAATTATCGTAGAAACATGCGACTGGTACCAATCAGTTTGTAATAACGTCTAGTTTATAATGTTATAGTTAGATTTTACTTAGGGGGTCGTCTACATATTAAAACTGACATCAACTTCATTTTTTTCAATGGTAACCCCCATTTTTTATAATTTATTTGAATTCTTTGGATCAAATCATCACGGAAAATGGTATAGTTTATATATTTCGCTCAATTTTTCATAGAGTTATAAGCTGTGAAAGTTTGGGGGTGCTAATGTTAAATGAATGTGACAAACATTAAATCATATCTTCCGAAATAATTATGATATTTAAATTCTGTTTTTTTTTATTCGTTAGAATGAAGTAACCCAAACATATTCCATGCAAATTTTTGCTAAAAAAACATTTTTTGAATTATGAAAATTATTAATAAATTCATATTTGAAAAAATTATGAATTATGACCTATGTTAATTTTTGCATGAATAGAACGGGCATCATCAAAAACATGGGTTTCCAAATTTACAGCTCGTTCCTAACATTATTTTTTGAGTTACAGTGATATTTCACTTTTTATTCCTGTTAGGGGGCCGTCACTTGTTATGATCTGTATCCTCTATAAGTAAATGCTTGTATATAATTTGACGGAAAACTATTTTAATTTACCTTTATGTTATTTTTATTGTTTCCTAAGCAATATTTCGATGTTTATTATACAAATTGGCATATTTTTGTAAAGTTATCACAATGTAGGCGAGGGATTGTGAAAGAATTTCAAAAGAAAAGAAGCCCCGCCTCTGATTCGCTAAAACACTATTTAAAAAAAAGGACAAATTTGCATATTCCTATTTGACTCTATATGTGACGCTGGTATGCATAAATCACAATGGTATTTACTACATCGATTATTGAAGACAAAACTTAAATGATTTAATTACAAATATGCAAAATTATTTTGCTTTATATTATAAAGTTTTAGAAAATTTGTGAAAAGGCGTGGCTATTTACATTAAGCCTTGATATGGAAGCTATGTTGCTGTTTTTCGATGTTGCGAAATTTACAAAATATATTTGCGTTAATATACTATACAGATAGAAGAATAATTATATAATATCAACAAATCTTCTTTAATCAATATGTTTATATACATTACTGTATGGAAATGTTTATATATGAATATTGTATTTATTTTTAATGAGAGATATAAACACAAAATACTAAAAAAAAGAAGAAAATGTGTTATAATTTTTTATAAATCAAGCAAAATATATATGCATTACTTGCCAGCCTAACCCGTAACATTGTTAGTTCCCGCCCCTGTGTGTACACAATTTAATTTTTAGAGTAATTAACTTCAAATACATTTACGATTAACTCATTGAGCGCCACGCGAATTCTTATGGAAATCCCATTCAGGCCACACGTGCTGCTTAAAGGCGTGTTATGTTTATCGAGTTTCAATAAACCCCATTAGGCCTTAACGATATAATCCTATAAAAATCCTATTAAAAAACAAAAAAAAAACATGAAGTAAATTTTAAATAAATTGTCAGTAATTACTTAAAACTATGTAAGTTCTGTAGTTTTATATCATATTTTACACTGCCGGCTGACTTAGCCTAAATGAAAAGATCAGTGTCAGCCACCGATGGCTGACACAGCTCTAAAAAGACTGATGTGAAAAAATGTACGGAAAGGGGCGGGACCAGTAATCTTCCGGGATAGGTTGACAAGAATGTATATACATAGAGCAATGCCAGAAAATGTTCTTTATATTTCATGAACCAGATGAATGGTATTTTTTTTTCTGAATAGTCTATGTATTAAATATAATGCTACTTTAAATACCCTTTGAATGAAAAGTTTTATTACATAAAGTAATTTCCTGGCACTCTACAGCTCCCAAATGACACACAATACAAAACCCCGCCTTTTTCCAGTGTTTAAAGGGTATTAACGTTTAATATGCTTTCTATTCGTTTTGATCTTTCCTTCTCCTCCATATGTTCTTCTTTTTTCCTTAAAAAAAAAAAAAAAAAAAAAAAAAGAGTTATGTAACATTTTGACCTTTTCAAGTGAAGATTTAGATTAAGGGTAGTCAGCCTTTCTACACCCACCGTCCACTTCGGTATCTGTGTTAAAGTGTAGAATTTTAGAACATCCCATTAAGTAGTAGGATTTATTATTTTACATATTAATTTGTTACACATTATAAAATATAAAAGCAAAAGAATATCGTGGAGATTTATGTAAAAGTTTTTAATAATGTCATGAAAAAAAAAAATAATAATAATTAATTAAAAAAATAAATAAATAAAAATAAAAAAATCTGTTTTAATATTTTAAAAAAGTCAATTAAAGAAAATGAAAGTACTGCAGTATCAGAACAAACTCCCATTGTCACTGTGAAACGGCCGTGGGAACCAGGTTGAGTGCCGCCGTTTCAGACAATTATATGGCAGCTTGAGTTAAAATAATTTTGAATTTTCAAACAAATTTAAAACCATTCATCTTTTTTTTTCTTTTTTTTTTTTTTTTGATAGATATTTTAATATCTATTCAAGCTATTTAATTTTCTTCGTATGAAGTGAACTATCTGATGTTTAATCAATAGAAACCAATAAAAATCTTTTAATTCATAAACTAACTCAGAAAGTTCTGTGAATTAGTCATTTTTTTTTTTTTTTTTATACTTAACATTTCTGAAATTTTTTTCCAGTGTGAAACTTAATAAATAATGCATACTGGGTGGTAGATCGTGATTTATATTTTCTAAATGTATAGACGGACCCCTAATACATTTTCATGTGTAACTCTATTTAAAATTGATTTAAGGTGTATAAATAGGTATGTTTTTCGAACCGCCTTGATCTCAGAAATCTGAATATGAAGTCAAAAATAGGGGTTGCCATTGAAGAAAATGAAGTTAATGCTAGTTTTAATATGTAGACGACCCCTTAGGCAAAATTTAACTATACCGTTATAAACTAGACGTTATTACAAATCGATCGGTACCAGTCAAATGTTTCTACGATAATTTACGGCGAAATTAGGTGGGGGGTGGCGTTTTTTTTTTGGGTGACTGTATATAAAAGGATATAAAATGAATAAGATTAATTTAAGAAAAATCCTATTAAAAATTTACAATGTGAAATTAATTCTAATATGTCCTATGAAACTAAATTTCTTTAGTTACTCAGTAATTTAATTTTAGTAACATCAAATGTAAAGCAAAAGCAAAATTAAATTATCCGATAAAATAAATAAAAGATTAATGATGCTTACATAAAAAAATAATTAAATGCTAAATAATTTCAAATTGAAATAACTGACAGAAATAAGTTTTAAATTACTTTTTTCATAGTTATCATGCTTGAGTGTTGCCACTGTGGATTTAGCAAATTGTATATAAAATTTACATTGAATAACCAGCGAAAAATTGTTGGAGAAAGTATCCCTCTAGCAGTGAGTTTTAGAACTAACAGATTAAAAACAAGCCTCAAAGCACAGATTTTACAATATAAGCATTGCCTAGCAAACTCACCGCTCTTCTGGAGTCTGCCAGCATTTCAGATTGATTCACGCGCTTAGAGTGAGTACCCACTCAGGATGCTAATAAGACCAAGATTGCATATCTACAATAGTGTTATATAGGGGAAGAGGAGCGACATTGGGACACTTTTTATAAAAGTATATTATTTTCCAATTTATAAAAGTTTTAATGCTTTTGTGCATTTTTATTTAAATACTTGTGTTATTGGTCACCTTTTAAATGCGTAATGAGCATTGTTTAATGTGTTTTGGAAACAGAAATAATTAAAACATAACTTATGCAAAAGTGTCCTAATGTTCCCCCTGCAGGGGCAGATTGGAACAACACTGATTTAATGCAGGGTTACTTTGGGACAACCATCTTTTTATTTATCTAATTATAATATTGCAAAATATTTTGCTAAAGTAAATGAAAGGCTTTCAAAACAATCAATTTGATACAATAACAAATAATAATAAAGTAGTAATTATGAAAAAATGAAATTGTTATGAAGCATTACTGCATATTCATATCTTAACGCACATCAAAACCCTGCAAGTCTACACAAAACTTTAATGTTATGCAGGATCGTGTTGATGGCATAGCTAAGTTGAGAACATGATATTAAATAATCTTTCAACAAGAGTTCTTGTTCAGCTGTGAATATTTGTTGAGATGAATATTTGGATTGAAACTTATAGTTTATATTTGTAGTACACACTCAATCTTATTCTCTCTCATTTTTCTCAATCTATTAAATAATGTAGAATTTGGTATATAATATTTAATTGCAACTTCCCTCACAGAAAGTTTATCTTTGATTATTTCATTTATTGCCTTTTCTATATTTTCTTCTGAAATTTTAGTTCTTTCAGTTTTTGGCTTATAATTTCTAATCATTTTCTATTTATTTAAAGAATACCTAGAAAAAAAAAAATGAATACAATTAGCTTATATGTGCAAAAAATAAGTAAATAAATAAAAATATATCGGTGTTAGAAATGAATGGGCCATTGGAGCAGTCCCAATGTACCCCATCAGGTCTTTTTCAAAACAAATCTTTAGGCCTAATTTTCTAGAGCACATGGGCTAATGATCTATAGTGGAAATGAAAGCTTAATGTTTATAAAAACACATAGTACTTTTAAAAATTAAAATATTTATTTCCTATTACCTAAAAAATCAACATTAATTTACTTGAAAAAAAATTACTTTTCATATGATAAAATAAACTAACCTTGTTCACAGGCAGCAGACTTGAATGAATGAGTTGAAATCACAAATATGAAGATGTACTACTAAGTGCCATCTAGTGTGATTTTTTACAAATTTTATTTTGCAATTATAAAGGGATAAAAGCCTTTGTCCCAATGTGCCCCGTGTCGAAATGTACCCCCTTCTCCCCTAATAATAAAGGATATTTTGTTAAGCCAACTGAATCGTATTCATGAAATATCTTAAGAAAATGATGACATCACATATATGTGTGTAATTTAAAAGTATTCATTTTCATATGATTTAACCTTATAATATTTAAATATTCTATTCAAACTTTATGGAAATGATTTTAGTAGTTGAGTTTTATGTATAAATGCCGTATTATTTTAATCAATTTGCTTCTATCTGATAGCCATAGATCTTGACAATAGTTCTAGCTCAAATTTTCCGTGAAAGTAAATTTTTTCGTAGTACTGTCATGTCAATTTCATCCCATTCCTCTTGTACCGTTTTCCAAATTCCATTCAATATTTTGGATGTTGTTTTCCTAAGGCTCATTTTAATAAACCAACAGCACAAAAACCACTGGAGAAGCATAAGCACATTTTACAGGTATTTTATTGAATGGGATACATTTTATTCCTGTTTTTGATTCCAACTTTGGTAAATAAGTGACAGTTGAATTTAGATGCGTGACTAGAGGATTTATCTATATGAAGCTTAACTTTATCAATGTCCTTTCCATATAAGGCTGAAATTTCTTCTTCAAAAATTGGTTCTAAAATATTCTGCTGATAGTAGAGTGAATTAATTTTGGCTTTACTAGAGACTTTTACTTTTAATTCACCATTATAAAAAGATTCTGCAACTATCATGAATCCTTTTGGGAACGTTTCTATACACTGACAAAGCCATTTTGTACGGACATTCCCATCAGCTAAGCAATAGAAAATTGATCTTTTATAATTACAGCCACTTAAATATATCCAGGCTTCATTGCGTATTACTAGAAATTTTCATTTTTTAGCAGCTAGATGTTTTTTTATAGAATTTTCTACAATATGTTTTTCTTTCAGCAATATGCTTTAGCAAAATCAGATGAACTTTAAGTTTAAACAACTTCAAATCTTTATGAATGATTTTACTTACATAAGACATTCCTAGTTTTGATGCCATGGATCTTTGAATCAGGAGATTTTCATTTAGAATCAGAGACTTCACTTTCTTGATATTTACGTGCATTCAAAACAGTCTTAAAAATGAAGTTTTGTGGTTATGTTTTCATTTTCATTTTCACTTACATGTTTTTAGTTTCTTCTATATGTAATATAGAGAAAGTATTGAATTCGTGAAAATTTCCGACCTCTGTTTTTTGATGGATTTACACGTTTTAGGATGTCCTGAACAGAAATTGATAGTTTTTAGAAAATGTCTGTCTGTGTGTGTGTATCACGAATTTTGTGTCCACTGTATTTCACGAACCAATGAATGAAATTTAACTAAACTTGGTATTTAGTTGGTCCCTGACATAAACTGGTGCTGATTACATTTGGGGATCAATCGCTCAACAGGTGGTGCTGTAATTGCATTTTTTCTAAATTTTTAACATGGCAGTATAGGACAAAATTTCGTATAAATGTACATAATGAGAGTTATTTTTAACTCGTGATTGTAAAATTAATATGAATTATTGATAATAGTAGTAGTTAACTAGGAAAAAAATTCTGTGCATGTGGAGGTTTCCCCCGGGGAAGGGGAGGGGGTAAATTTTCAGGATGGGTATTTTTTGAAAGGTCTCGTCAATACCTTTAAAATGAATGGTTGAACTATAAATCTGTGATAATTTAAAACAAAGTTATCGATTTTTTTTTTTTTTACTTGAAAAAAAAAAAAAAAAAGTATTAATTTTTTTTTTTTTTTTTTTTTAAATATTGTTACTGAGTGAATTTGTATAGGAATATACAGAAGAAAGTCTTGTGGTGGCTACAACATACTAGTTTTCCTTTCAAATTTATTATATTATTAATACTTTTTTAGAAATGCAATAACTATGATTTTTATGCTGCTTTATAATTTGGTGATATGGATATTTCTCCTTGAAAAGTGCAGTTATGTAACCTTCGAGCCATCTATCAATTATAGGAACCATTTTTAAAATAAATCTTTTATTTCTATATTCCAATCAAAATATAAAAGTAGCAGATAATTATTCTAAAGTTGCCAAATTTTTATCTCAACCCGCAAAAGAGAAAAATATATAAAATCGTTTCCATAAAGTGTGAACGACTTTCTGTGTCTAGAAAAACAAAGAATATATTCATATATATATATATTTCTGACAAATAAATTTTGAAATATTTTGAAATCTGCACAAATGAAAAATAAACTCATTAAAAAAAAGTTATATGTATGTAATTTACTTCTAATAGTCCAGAGCCATACCTCATATAATAGGACAATATTAATTAAAACTATTTTATTTTTAAAAGTAATTATATAAATATTTAAACTGAAAAATATAGTTCAACATTGCAAGCACATAAAAGTAAATAAATAAATGATTAAATAAACAAATAAATATAATTTTTGGAAATTTATTTGAAACAAAGATAGTTAAAATGCAATAAAAATGTGATGTATAAATCTTGAAAGTTCTTCAGAACCAGTCCTTACAATGCATTTCAAATAGGAATATTTTTAAATACCAATTTCAAGTTTACTTTCTAGGAAAAGAGATCCTTAGGAAAACTTTGTGTAGTAGTCCTAATTTTAATGCATTTAAAAAAAAAAGTATTTTAATAATAATAATTAAAAGAAAAAAATAAAATGCAAAAATCATCATATAATAAAATGATTAAGTAAAAACTGAAATCCTACTCAAAACTTTGTCAGTTTTACCCCTTAAAAAAAAAAAAAAAAAAAAAAAAAAAAAGGAACAGCACTTTTTTTAAAAATAAAATAATAACAACAATAATAAATAAGTTTGAATTATTGATGAATAAAATAGAGAGAGGTATTGCTGTATAAACAAATAAAAAAATACTTTAAAAACACTTTTTTTTTATGTATATATGAAAAACTTTTTTAAATATTTCACAGGAAGGAAAATGAAATCATATGAAGAAATGAATATTCAATTACAAAGTATGAGCAGATGTAAAAAGATAATCTATACATATAATAAAATAAGATGTTTGTGAGTGTGTGTCATTGTGTATGTATATCCAGAGCCTTTTAGGAAAACGGCTGATTGCAGAGCTACACACATTTGCATGGAGGTTCGTAATGACCTCTCCTGATGCACCTCGAAGCCCGATTTTTGAATTTTTGATTAGTTTTTCATAATTAATTAAAATGTGAAAGTAATAAATTTCTAATTTCTGATAAATAAGCCATTTAAATTTTATCCATAATTTAATTGTTGCCAATTTTTTTTTTGACAGAATAATAATAATAATAATAATAAAAATGCACTTTTATTTAAAATGAGGAAAATAAATTAGAAATATTAGTCGTATTGTTACAAATAAGGTACCAAATGAAAAGGAATTTTTTTGTGAATCCGATGGATTAAACTAAACAGCTTATCAATTGGACAATTAGATTTTTTAAAATTAACTAAAGTATGAATTTTAGGTGGCAACAGCAGTAATTGCAGTTTTCAAATTTTTTTTAAATTTTCTCTCACGAACATAAAAATATAATATACAGCCTGTACCTCACAAGACCAACTTGCATTTCAAATTTCATCAATTTTTTTGGTTAATAAACAAAAAAGTTACTTTTTTTTTTTTTTCCAAATTAAATTTTATTCTAACTTTGAAAAGATTTACGTGATAAGAAGATATATTAAGAATTTGGGTTTTAAAAGTTTTTTTAAATAGATTGTTTAAACTCTATAAACCATATTTTTATTTTATCAGTTTCATTAATAGATCCTGCTGGGCGATTTTTTAAATTTTGGTGTTGAAATACACTGAACGTTTTTCGACAAGAAGTTTAATATAGCAACAGCCATTTTAATCTAAGTAGTGCATCAAAAATATAAAAACATAAATGATTTATTTTTATAGAAAGTTTACAGAAAAAATGCAGTTTTAAGGATAGCAAATTTATTTCAACAAGCATGATTTGAAACCTAAAAACCATTAAAAATATAAGCAGAATATGAAGGATTCTTATGTATAAACAAAAAGGTGTCTGATAAAATTATTAGCAAAATAGTCTTCCCCTTTTCATACAAAAAAAAAAAAAAAAAAACTATCGCTAATATGGCGACAAAAATTCAAAAGCCGCCAATGGAGCGACATAATAAAGTTGTGTAACATGATAATGTTTACCTATTCATTTATTTTTTTATATAATAATCACTATGCTAATTTATCATACAAACAAATGAGTCAATGTGTGTTACTGCACTTGCACGCTGTTGAACAGAAATATTTGATTAATTCAAATTAATATTTAAATAAATAAATAAAAAATAAAAATATGTTTAGTGGGAAATAAATAAAAAAATAAAAAGATTAGTTGTCTAAAATACGGCAGAAATAACGCTCATAGCATATTGTCACAAAGGATTAAGTCTAAAATGGTGACAAAAATTCAAAAGTCTCCAAAGAGAACTATTAGTCCAGGCAACGAAGGCCAATATTTCACGAATAGAAAAAAAAAATCGTGTAGTTTTGAAATTTTGCATACTCATAGCCGAGGGGGTCCTGAACAACATACTAAAAGTCCCCGCCCGTGGTGGGTGAGCAGGGGGCATTTAAGGGGGCACTTTTCAGTTTTTATTAAATATCTTTAAAGCTATCGCATTTAGAGAGAAAATGTCAATTACAAAATTAATCTACGTAAAATTTCCTACAAAAATGTATATTACATTTTGTTTGTATGATCAATAATTTAGAAGATATAGGGGAACAAAATAACACATTTTCTTGAAAAATTCTTTTTTGCAATACTAAAATTAACTAAAGTGAGTAATTAAATGGGTTCTGGTCAAATATTTTCTAATATACAAAACAAATATATGCATAGGGATAATACAGCATGTTTTGTACATTTTAAATAATTTTAAGGTTAGTAGGCGCAAGTGGTGGTTTAGGTAAAAATCCAGATAACGAAGACCCAAAACCGATCAACATTAAAAAAGAAAAAAAATCGTGTAGATTTGAAATTGAGCACAGTTATAAAGTTAAGTGTCCCGAACAACATACTAAAAATTCCCAACCATGGGGGTGAGTGGGGGGCAAAGGGGCATTTAAAGGAGGCACATTTCAGCTCTTATTACGTATCTTGAAAACTATCGCATTTAGAGAAAAAATATCAATTGCAAAATTAATCTACGTAAAATTTCCTACAAAAATGTATATTACATTTTGTTTGTATGATCAATAGTTTAGAAGATATAGGGGAACGAAATAACACATTTTCTTAAAAAATTCTTTTTTGCAGTAGTAAAATCAACTAAAATGTGTAATTAAAAGGGTTCTGGTTAAATATTTTCTAATGCACAAAACAAATATATGCATAGGGATAAGGATAATACAGCATGTTTTGTACATTTTAAATAATTTTAAGGTTAGTAGGCACAAGTTGTGGTTTAGGTAAAATTGCTTTTTAATCCCTGATTTAAAAGAGGGGTGTTGTAAATTTGAAGCCTTTGTTTGTCTTTATACTTGCAGTCATTTCATTTTAACATTTTTTTTTTTTTTTTTCTGGAGAGTCATTTCAGGCAGTGCAAGAGAGATGCTTTTGATTCATAAAAAAACTTTTTTATTATTAAAAATAAATATTTTTCATAAATTTAAAACACTGCAAAGGAAATATTTTAAAACTATGTTAATATATAAAAATGAAAAATTTTAATATAAAATCAGTCTCTGAAATCATAACTACTCGTTTTATAGGCAAATCTATTCCTCTTTTTTTTTTTTAATGTTATTTACAATATTAATATAAACTATAGTTCGTAATTAAAAGGATTCGGGTTAAATATTTCTACTCATACAAATAAATATCTATATGCACCAAGTTTAAAGAGCGGAAGTCAAAATATACATATCGAAAAACTTTTCTGTAAGATATCCATAAAATACAAAACAACCTTTATACGTTCTTAACTATTGATCATACTAACAAATGTAATGGGCATTTTCGGAAATTTTACGTAGTTTAATTTTGTAACTGACATTTTTTTTTATCTAAATGCGATAGTTTTCAAGATATTAATAAAAACTGAAAACTGCTTCCTTTAAATGCCCTCTGCCCCCCCCTCCGCTCTTCCCCCACGGTTGGGGACTTTTAGTATGTTGTTCAGGACAGGACACTTAACCTTATAACTGTGCTCAGTTTCAAAGCTTAAGATTTTTTTTTTTTAATGTTGACCGGTTTTGTGTCTTCGTTATCTGGATTTTTACCTAAACCACCACTTACGCCTACTAACCTTAAAATTATTTAAAATGTACAAAACATGCTATATTATCCTTAAAAATTTCCTATGCCTATATTTGTTTTGTACATTAGAAAATATTTGACCAGAACCCATTTAATTATACACTTTAGTTGATTTTACTATTGCAAAAAAGAATTTTTCAAGAAAATGTGTTATTTCGCTCCCCTATCTTTTCTAAACTATTGATCATACAAACAAAATGTAACATATATTTTTGTAGAAAATTTTACGTAGATTAATTTTGCAATTGATATTTTTTCTCTAAATGCGATAGTTTTAAAGATATTTAATAAAAACTGAAAAAAGCCCCCCTTAAATGCCACCCCCGCCCCCCGCTCACCCACCAAGGGCGGGGACTTTTATTATGTTATTCAGGAACCTCTTGGCTATGAGTATACAAAATTTCAAAACTACATGATTTTTTTTTTTTTAATGTTGATCGGTTTTGGGTCTTCGTTATCTGGGTTTTTACTCAAACCGCCACTTGCGCCTACTAGCCTTAAAATTACTTAAAACTTACAAAACATGCTGTATTATCCTTACATATTCCCTGTGTATATATTTGTTTAGTACATTAGAAAATATTTGACAAGAACCCTTTTAATTGCACACTTTAGTTGATTTTACTATTGCAAAAAAGAATTTTTCAAGAAAATGTGTTACTTTATCCCCCTATATCTTCTAAACTATTGATCATACAAATAAAATGTAATATACATTTTTGTAGGAAATTTTACATAGATTAATTTTGCAATTGACATTTTTTTCTCTAAATGCGATAGTTTTAAAGATATTTAATAAAAACTGAAAAGTGCCCCCCTTAAATGCCCCCCCCTGCCCCCCGCTCACCCACTACGGGCGGGGACTTTTAGTATGTTGTTCAGGGCCCTCTTGGCTATGAGTATGCAAAATTTCAAAACTACACGATTTTTTTTTTTCTATTTATCCTATTTTGACTGGACTATATATTAAGGCTGTACTATTATCAGGTTTACAAACCATGAATTATATATAACCACAAAAAATTAATTGTCTCATGTGACAGACATAGACGGTCATAGCATACTGCAATATTTGGCATGATATTGCTGTCATTTTATGGTTGATTGGATAAACAAGATAAACATAGGAAATAACGTAAAAGGAAATATTATGTGTACCATGTATAGTGTTCACATGTAACTGGGATTCAAATATAAAAGGGATACTCCAATTTCTTTGATACTATCTATTTTGAAACTGTTATATAATAAGCACCTAAATGGAAGCTCATTGGTAAACCATTGTCGCAGGTAATAGGGACAGGCGCCCGAGTTTCAGCAGATGACCAAATCGCTGCCGAAGGCAGCAGAGACCTGAAGCGAGCTTTTGAGCAATTTCAGTATTTTATTTTATTTTATTTTTATAAAGCTATACAGAAAGGAGTTTTCTTTAAATTTCGTAACCAGCGAAACAGGCAAAGCCTGATAGTAAATAAATAAAATAAAGATAAATTTAATGAGCTGAAATACCGTAAAATCCCAAAAGTAACCCTCTTTTTCCAAAAGCATAGAAGTGCTGACCTTGAACACTTGAAAATCGAAAGTAGGTTTGGATGAAACAGTGAAAGACAGATTTACCAGCCCTCTGTATGTACGTCCGGTAGTAGGATGGATGAAAAGGGTGGAGGGGTTATATTTAAGAAAATGGAATAATTTCACTTTTGGCAAGAAAGAGGGGGAGGCTTACATTCAAGGGAGGGGTTACTTTTGGGATTTTATGGCATATATATTACAGCCATTCTTGGATGATATGACAGGAGATGACATGTTCAGAAAAACATGAAGTCAAAATCATAACTGCAGAAGTAACACAGTTATATAAGAAATTCTGCATTGTTAGTGTGAAATTACGTAATATAGAGCATTTAAGAGTTAAAATTAACACTGAAGTTATTGTAACTATAGATCTCAAAGCAGTCAAATAAATGTCAAATATAAAAATAACACCATACTAGACAATTTTTTAATACTCAGTATGACTCTTGAAGTAGCCTTGGCTGCTATTGCGTGTCACAATAGCAGTTACTTCACTTGCCCTACATGCTGATACAAATATGCTAACTTCTCTTCTATCATTCCCTCAAGCAGCCATTACACTTAAAATTTACCATTGAATAAAATAATCAAAAGCATATAATCCCCTTCCAGACATTGAGATAAGAAAAATGGCACATTTATTAGCTTTTTTGCCTATAAATAAAATACATATTAATTTTTTCTCTCTAGATGTTGCTAAAAGCATGAATAAAGTATTACCTCTCCGAAAATACTTTCTCAATTACAAACTGAAATTTATAAGCTGTCATCCACATTGATAAAATGCTATAGAATGACAAAAACAATACAACTGTGTGAGACCAAATTATAATTTTTAATTATTATAAACAAATTTAAAATTCAAGGCATTCTTTCTTTTTCCTTAAAATAGCCACAATAATTTAAATACAAAATATAGGGTTCATACTCAAACATAAAAAAAAAAAAATAAATAAATAAATAAAAATAAATAAATTTTCCATATTTTTTTATCATTTTCAAGAAAATATTAGCAAAACATTAAATAGCTAGACAGGTGACTGGTACAAAATTTTGAATAAACACCATAAAATATAAGAACTTGCAACAATTGTTTTGGGTCGAAAGAAAACACGACCCTTCATCAGGCAAATAAGCCTCCTTCTTTATTCGCCTGATGAAGGGTCATGTTTTCTTTCAACCTGAAACAATCGTTGCAAGTTCTTATATTTTACAGTGTTTATTCAAAGTTTTGTACAAATTACTTTTAAACGTCAGCTCTGTGGTGCTTTCTTATAACTAAACAGGTGGTATATTAATTTTCTGTCCTTTGTTCCTATTCAAATAATGATATGATAAGTTAATTATAAGTATTTTTCTGCTATTTTTTCAAAATAAATTATTATATACTGTGTGATGATACTGACACTATTGATCACAATAAAATTTCCCCAAAAGTTCATAATTTTAATCCAGCTAAACAAGAAGAAATGTAACTGTGTAACAGATAAATAAATAAATTTATTTTTCCAGAATTTTCAATCAATCTTTCAAGAATTTCAATGAAAATTTTCCTTTTCCATGAGATTTTTCCAAAATTTGGAACCTGAAATATATCATGTTTATAATATTTACTGATAACATTAAAATTATACATTACTTTCTAATAACTTAAAATCCTAATTAAGTTAAGACAAATTTGTATTTTAAGCAATAAATGTGATACAAACATATGCTTACCTGTTTTTGGAAAAACTTCTACAAGAGCAGCATTACCAGATTCTGATATTACTCTATAAGTTGTAATTGCTGGAATACCATTCTTTGAATGATTATGATATACAATATCTTTTGGAAGTTTAGGATGTAAAACCATCTAATTAAATGAATAATATGAAAAATAATGTAATACAAGAAAAGCAATTTCTTTTTTCAAGTGAATATGATCTAACATTAAGAGAATTTTAGATTTAAGTGAAAAACTCAATGTTAGGACCATATGTCCTAGGATTAAGTGTACATATGTAGACATACAGAAAAATGTAATCAAAGATATATTAGAAGAAAAAATGAATATTTTTTATTTCACACTATCTATTACACACTATCTATTATAGAGTAATACTGGATACATATTAAGTTTCTTCAAATATTTATATTTGCTTTATTAAATTTTGAAAGGACACACATAAAATTTATGCCTTAATATAATTTGTATTTAAATAGTCTATCAAGACTCATATTAAGATGTTCTGGTTCATTTAAGACTTATTTCATTATATATATATAACAAATTCATATTTCTTGCTTGCAATCATGGATTATAGGGGAGAGTGGGGTACAATGGACCACTCCCTATAATTTATTTATTTTTATGGTTTGTATTTTGGTACATAGATAGCAGCACTGCAGTGATGAAACTTAGCCAGCGACTTCATGCCTAACTCACAATTTAGCCATTTTATTCGTGAAGTTTAGTTTACGGTAGCCAAAAGTAAATATTTTTAGTTAAACATTTTTTCTTTTAATCTTTCAGGAATAATGATCTGGAAGACTATTTAGCACAATAAAGAGCTAAGGTCATCTATTATTATATTTAATCTCATTAAAATATTTTTAAGAGGATTTTTTATTTATTTTTAATCATTTGCTGTCAGAGGTCCAGATGGGGTACAATGTACCCTGGTCCATTTACCTCAGTTCTCTGTCATAATAAACTGATTTATGAAATCTGCACTTTTAAAGTGTTAGCTATAAATTATATATACAAATTTCAGAGTTAACCTTAATGAGATCTATTATGTCTTCAAAGATGAATAAGAAAGCAATTTACTTTGAGGTTTCTTCTTATTTATTTTTAATAACCATTCAGTTACTTTTGTATTCTTATATTTTTACAAATATTATACAGCTATAACAAACTAAATTAAATAATGCAATTAAAAAATAATAATACAAATAAATTTGACCGAAAAAGACTATTTTACATTTTGTTGGTTTAATCACAGAAATAAGAGATTTCTATAAAAGAATCTGTTTTTGTGAGATTCATGCAACAAAAACTTAATTAAGATCTTTAAATTTTTTCCAGAGAGTGTTGCTTTATCGCTTGTAAATTTTCCAGCTATTGTAGTGATGAGTTTTCCAGACCCTACAACTTCACAAGAAAACAGCAGATTTTCAGTGACACAAAAATTGTTTAGTGCATTATTTTCTAATTTTAATGTTCATTAATTTATATTATTTGTATGAATCGAAGACATAAATAAACAAATATAATATATTCTACATTTTACACTATTAAAAAACATACTACATTAATATGCTTTTTAAATTTGACCTGTGAACCATGGTACCCCATGTCATGGACCATTGTACCCTGCAGTCGAGGTACAATAGTCCATTTTGTCAGTTGTTATTAAAAAATTTATGTTAAAAAAAGTAAACATAATTATTGCTTTTGATTGAGTGCCACATAAGACCCAATATATAGGTAATATGCACACATATTTTCAATAGCGAGAAATTAGTACTTTCTGAGTAAACACCTAAAATTTCCAAAATTGGTCCATTGTACCCCACTCTCCCCTACAAGGAAAACAGGCATGCTTTCTGGAACATTTCTTTATTTAATATCCATATCAGGGATTGTGGTCCAAGAAGGCAATGAAGGTTTACAGGGTATCATTTGCGGCCCCGACCGCATATGGCATACTTTGTAGATGACCTTACTTGTTAACTTTCGGATACAATGGCATAGCTTTTTAGACTTTTACTTACAGGAGATAATCCAGGAAGATCCTTTAATTTTGGTAAATTTCATCTTTTATAGTCCTAATTTTAGTGTATTTCTGTCATAGTTCTAATCTCGTCCCTATTTCTTTATTGGTTACATTATTTAATGACACAATACTTTTTTGTGTCCTATTGACCGTAATTCTGCACTTCCCAGACAGTATGGCACCTTAAATCGCCAAGTCATAAACAACAATATTTATAGCTATTGCATCTGACATAAGTAATCAAAACCTAATTTTTATCAATTATTACCCCATTATAGTCACAAATCCTAAACCTCATCCATAAACATCATTTAACTTATTTATGGAATATTTCAAGCATCAAAATGCTCATTCAATTTAATTTATTAAGGGGGAACAACACAGTAAAATTTTCGAAAAATGAAAAAAAAATTTATTGTATTTTTTGATAGCTTATACTTTTAAGATTATAATGCCAAAATATTAAATTGATTTTCGTTAAAATGTAGAAGTTACAGCGTAATACGTAAAGCACGTCATGCGACTCGTGACGCGCTTCAACATGTACGAGCGAGTGAACTTGTTCGCGCGATTAATTGTTACATTTGCTCACTTTTATCGAAACGTTATAGTAGAGTAACATCATTTTAACTGTTTTACGTTTTAACTAAATTAATTCGTTAATTATTTAAACAATAAAGTGTTGATGTGTTTAAACAATAAAGTGTAAAGTGTCCGGTGGAGCTTTAATAGTTGAAATTGCAACTTATTCAGCTGTAATTGTTTTCAACGAGGGTTGCAAAGGATTATTGAACGTTATGGAACAACTGGAAATAAGTATAGGCCCAATATCCAAAGAATACGCTGACAATGAAGATAATCGCAGAATTTCGGCTGCTACTCTAAAAGCATATGAGGCATCACAGGAGGGTAGAAAATCTAGAAAAATCGCTGAAATAGCATGTGAGACTGCTAAAAATAATGAAGAAGAAACATCTTATGGACCTGGTATAGATGCATTGTAGTATTGTAAGCATTTTATAAATTATAAATGAATGATTTTTCATAAAACTTTAAACGTGTTTTACTCGAAACCAAGTTTTTCAAAACGGCTGTCGCTCTAACTACTGTAATTTTTTACCGATTTGCTTCAAATTTTGACACCGTGTTCACAGTATGTTTAGTTTTCGTTGCACGTAGGGGTTTTTTGATTTGATTTATAGTTTTTCAGTAATCCAAGAATATGTACTCCTTTTTTTGAATATTTTTTGAGTTTTTTTTAAACACTTCGCCATTTTGTGAAAAATTCAAATTTTCAAAAAAACCTACGTGCAACGAAAACTATATTTATATAGTTTAAAAAAATCTAAACAGATTCAGTTTCGCATTCTTTTTACTCAAGTTATGCATACAGCCAATTATCGATAATTGCAAAACACAGTTTCAAAGATTGTGTTATATTAAAAATATCTTTTTTGATTTTTGTAATTTTTACATTTTAAAATGAAGATTAAGGTAAGTAGAATAAGACAAAAAAAAATATATAATGTTTTATTTATCTCAATCATTGCAAAATTCATTTTAAAAAAATGTATTTTACAAAGCTTCTACTGTGTTGTTCCCCCTTAAAGTAACTTACTGTCTAATATGAGAATTTTTAAAATTCATTTTGTAATATTAATTTAAAATATAAAAATAATACCCTAAAATATGATAATAATTTAAAATATAAAAATACTAATTAATTCTTACCCCTTTTCTATCCTATTATATATACCATGTATATTATACATTTAAAATAGATTTATTCAAGGTTTCAGGAACATTTTAATAAAATTCTTTATCACATTTGATTCATGACATAATATATAACTCGTGTCTTGTAATAAATGTACAGTAGAACCTTGATTATCCAAAATTATTGGGACCAACTATGTCTTGGAAGATGAAATTTTTTGGATAATTGAGAATGCTTCAATTTTAAGATTAAAGACACAATTGCACAGTTTCTTTTTATGGGAGCAACTGCTTAATAAAAATAAAACATTAACAAAATAGAAACAATAATAAATTACCTGAATTTTAATTTTGAAATTAAGTATTTTTTTCATACTTCACAAAGGTTTGAAAGAAAGTTTTGCTGTCAATCACAAGAAATGTCTGCAAATTTTGCATATAAGGAATGCAATAGTAAAAAAAAAAAAAAAAAAAAAAAAAAAGCTTTAAAAATGAATTTTATTAATCAAGAGCTTCAGATAACAGAGGTTCTATTGCAATTAAATTTTGTGCTCAATTAATTTCATTGATGACTAAAATTTATTTATCATAATTATTTTGTACTAGCCGCCTTCGGCGACCAGCTGGTTCGCGATCCCTGAAAAATCCGACTTTACGAAATTCCCGCTCGGTGGCGCCTGCGGCGCCTTTTTCCTGTATCAGGTCTAATAACAGCTTATTGATATATCGTGAAAATAGCTTATCTAAATCGCAGTAAACTCCCGTGCGGTAGCGCCTTCGGCGCTGATATTTCAAATTTCTAACTTTAGCTAAGTCCCGCTCGGTGGCGCCTTATCCCCATTTTAGAACTTACAACACCTTCCTCGCTCATTGGAATTTGAAATATTGAAATTTTAAAATATAGCAGCGCCATCTGGCGGTAGAAATTTCTGTAATATATTGTTCAATTCCAAATCAACAAAGCTTTCAAATGATGTATTACTTATGAAAATATTTTAATTAGTAGCTGAGATACAAAAGAAAACCTAAAAAGGAAACCTTAAAACGTGTAAATCGGGTAAAATCTCGAATAATACTTTCGATAATATAAAAGAACTTTAAAATATCTTTCGAATGATGTATTAAAAATTATATAATCATAATTAGAATTTGAAATATTGAAATTTTAAAATATTTCAGCGCCATCTGGCGGTAGAAATTTCTGTAATCTACTGTTCAATTCCAAATCAACAAAGCTTTCAAATGATGTATTACTTATGAAATTATTTAATTAGAAGCTGGGATAAAAAAGAAAACCAAATACCTTGCCTTAAAATCTTAATATGCCAACCAATTTCAAACGCTGCAACTCTTTTTTTTTTTTGCCTTTTTTCCCTGTTCCTCAAGCCCTCCCTAATAATCGTACTCTTTCAAAAATATTCACAATCGAATTATCGGGCATTAAAACTACATACTACGAAATTTCGACTACTGCAAAAAAATAAAAGAAGACAATCTTTTTCCAATAAATATGTCATTTTTTTAATTATTCATATATTTTCATGAAAATTGAACAGTAGCTTTATAATATGCTGTCTAGGCCGAATATTAATTCAAATGTAACGTGAATGAAAATTTGAAAAAAATTGAAAATTGCAATTTTTCCCCCCAGTATAAAACACATGATATCTTAATTGATTACAACCATTTCATTTCCGTTTTCATCACAGACATCACAGACAGTTGTCTCGTACGTGTTTTGTTTCCGATGGAGACCGCTTAGAAAATCATCTGCCTGTTGCCAACTAAATTTCATAGTTTAGTTAATTTTAAAAAATCTAATTGACGTATCGATAAGCCGCTTGCACTCTTAGATTCGGAAAAAATTCCCCTTTCATTTGGTACCAAATTCGTAATGATCGGACTAATATTTCTAATTTATTTTCCATTTTTTCTGCTTTTAACTCCGTTAAAATATCTACTTTTATGCAATCTCGGTGAATTCTGAGTCATTGAGATCGCTTTTTTATTAAGACATAGGTCTACATTTTAATTAATATCTCCGCAACTAATTAAAATTTTTAAATTCTGTTTTGACTATCCCCTCGGGCAGGCTTCTGAGCACCCGTATGTCAAATTTTGTAGTTCTGCGTTCAGTAGGGGCTGAACGTATAGATGCTCAGACAGACAGACAGACATCTTCTTTTATTATTATAGATTGGTGAAGACAACACAGGATTACAATTCATTGCAGAAATAGTTTGTGAGTATGTGAAATTTCTCTGATCGTATTTCTTGTGAACTGAATCTGAGTTTAACCTTTTTCAAGTGATGCATGAAAAAAAAAAAAAAAGGAAGGAGGAAAAAGTAACTTTTGGTAAAATTTATAAGATCTTCTTTTTAAGTTCTGTAATTTCTTTATATATTTTGGTTGTGTTATTAAAAGGATCAAGGACAATAATCTATACTAGTGATGAATGCCTCATTAAAATGCCTTTTGTGGGAGGCCTCTTTCTAAGGTTCTAAATCCATAGAGAAAACTACAGAAAACTCCGAATGACTAGGGTGATGAGTTTGAACATGGTACATCAAAAAGACATGTTCAGGTTGACAACATCATTTTTCTATGTTTTTTTAAGTGATATTTGCTATTTACTCTGACATTTTCTTGTCTTTTTTTCAATCCCTGACTTTTCTTGATTCTCTCTGACCTGTGGAAACCATGTTTATTTTGTGATTAGTCATGCTTCATCTAACTTTTCAAATGAACTTTGATATGACCTTTACAAAAAATACAGTAATCATTCCCTACCAGCATACCAGTATATCCTGATGAAGTCCCATTGATGAATGTCATTTCATTCACTGGATAATATACTGAGGATGTCTTGGGGAGAAAAAATATTGTTAGGGATTGTAACTGAACTGTCTACATTATTTTCATTAATCATCAAAATTATATCTACTATGACAGGAGTTAAACAATAACAGAACTTAGGGAAACAGACTACTTAACTGTTAATATATGGGAAAAAAAAAAATGTACACAATTTGTGCTAAAATATGTATATATATTTAAATAAAATAATAAAGTATCTTAAAACAAAATATTAATAGTGGGGGGGGGGGGAAGAGAAGCATTTTTTAAGCAATCAAATGCATATAACACAATGGACAATTTAGCAAATATTACAAATTTTTAAGCAAAATGTAAGATAATGAGATAATGCATTCTCACCCTTTTTCTGTTGTTTATAGATCCCTCAGAAATTGGTATATCAATTATACCTACAATGAAAGAGTTTTTTTTTTAAACTTTTATGTAATAAAAATAATTAATTATTTCAATTCAAAATAATTAAATAAGTCTCAGGTGGAAACATACATTATGTGATAATAAATCACTACAATCATTCAAATTACAGCAGCCAAGTAGTATCATAGTTTATTTAGCAATAGTAAGGGATTATGCTGCATTGTATCTTTCTGAGAACGTAAAATGATAATCCTACATCATCTTTAATGTCTGCAAACCAATTTTCAACTCTTAATAAAGATTTTCTCTTCAACATGGAGTAAGCTGCATCACAAGGACCACAATTGGCTTAGAGATGATCATACATTCAAGCATTTCCTACTACATACAATGTTTTAGTTTAATTATTCAGATTAATTATTCGGATAATTATTATTAAATTAATTTTTATTTTTACTCTGAAATTATTTATTAAAACTTAATCTTTCAATGTTCCAATTAAAATATTTACAGGCAATTTTCCTCTGAAATTATTTACTTAGTCTTAAATTTCCAAGCGCGAACAAAATCAAGCTAGGGTTTCATAAAATAAATAAATAAATTTTACATCAATCCCATTTTTACTTAATTTACTAAATTTACGGAAACTGATTCCCTATTTAAAATATTGTGTTGCAGGAATCTTGTGTGATATCAAGTATCTCAAAAAGATCCATACAACTTCAAAAATTTATTAAAAAAAAAAAAAAAAAAAAAAAAAAAAAAATAGCCATCACAGCAAAACTAGTTACAATAATAGATGGAATAACTCAAAAAGTTTTTTCCTACAATATGTCTCCAATCACATATTCATTCTCGCAGCACTGGATTGAAAGGGATGATCCTATAGCAGGGCTACCCTGGTTTCCTGACATTACTCCACTAGACTTTTTCTTTTGGGATTATGTAAAAGATGCTGCATACCGAACAAAAGTTAACAGTCTCGTGGAATTGAGATAAAAGATTCAAACAGCTGTAGCTACTGTTGATATCAGCATGCTGAAACATTCGGGGACTGGATTGAGCATTCACGGATGACATTATTTTTTGTTTTTATTTAAAGGAAACTGCTGCAGAATCTTACTCATTGCTTTAAGAAGCTTATGGCAAACATTCTCCAATGCAAGGTATATGTGAATGATGGTTTCGGCATTTTGAAAGTGGTGATTTCAGCAGACAAGAAACACTGAAAAACACCAAAAGTACGAAGATGAAGAATTACTAGTATTTTTAAATGAAGACAATATGCAAACATAAAACAACTTGCAGAGCAATTAGGCATTAGTCAACAATCTGTTTCTTATCTCTTATGAGAGATGGGAAAGATTCGGAAGATTGGAAGATGGGTACCACAAGAGTTGAACAAGAGGCACAAAGCCACATGTGAAATTTTGCTCAAATGATACAAAATAAAGTAATTTCTGAATTGTATCATTACTGGGGATGAAAAGTGGATTTATTTTAAGAATCCGAAATGCAAAAGATAATGGATAGATAGATCCAGGCACACCATCTACATCAATTGCAAAACTGAATCGTTTTGGCATGAAGACAATACTCTGTTTGGTGGGACCAGAAGGAGTGATCTATTATGAGTTGTTAAAACCTGGTGAAATGGTTAATACCAAATGCTACCAACAATTTATTGATTTGAACCATTTGCAACTCAAAAATAGATTAGAATATCAAAAAAGACAATACAAGGTCATTTTTTCTCCACGCCAATGCTCCATCACATATTGCAGTCATTCCATCATCAATCATTAGACACTGGAAAAACCCAACTTAGAAGTGCTATCCCATGCAGCTTTCTCACTAGACTTGACTATTTCAGATTAATACTACTTTACATCAATGGGTCATTATTTGCTGAGCAGTGCTTTAGTTCGTACGGAGATGTGGAAAAAAAGACTCATTGAATGATTCGCAGCAAAAGAGAAAAATTTTTACTGGCATAGTATCAACATTGCCCAAAAGACTGGAAAATGTATAATTAGTGACGGAGCATACTTTGAATAAACTACTTTTTGTCATTCTTCTGAATTTAGTATGATAAAAAATAAAATAATAATAAAATTAAAAAATCAAAAATCCACATTTATACTTGTACACCTGGTAAATATTACCTTCAGGTGGATCAGGCACTCCAGATGTAATGATCCAATATTTCTTAATGATCTTTCTTTGGGCAAACAGAGCTTTTAAGTGCATCGCC
Organism: Salticus scenicus; assembly: GCA_963930645.1. Classification (NCBI taxonomy): domain Eukaryota; kingdom Metazoa; phylum Arthropoda; class Arachnida; order Araneae; family Salticidae; genus Salticus; species Salticus scenicus. The sequence goes on along the minus strand of OZ005652.1, from coordinate 57,357,962 downwards.
ATAATTTCATTTCTGACAAATATAAAAAATGAAGAACAATTTAGGAAAAAAAAAAAAAAAAAAATCATATATTTACATTATCAGAAGAAATTTTAAAAATATGTCTTAATAAATGGATTTTCAAAATAATATTTAAGTGTGTAAAAGAAAGTCAATAAATTCTGTGCATTTATTTATGCATCCTTATTCAATGATCAATAAAGTGACTGATATTAGAAAAAGTTGATAAAAAGAAGTTGAATAAAGCTAATTTCTATATTAACAAATCTAATAATAAATAATTAAATATATATTGAGGCATCATTATTATTTTCATTTACATGAATTTTCAACATTTTTTAAACAATCAGCTAAAGCTCAAGCTACAAAAAAGCTGCAAATATTGAGTGATAATTTTACATTGTATTGCATTCACATACAGAATATGAAAGTATGGTATCTATATACCATATTTTTTAGAAATTACAAAAGGAAAAAGAAAGTCACTGAATGGCAATTAAAAGCTGAAGTTATTAGATTAACAGCTGATTTAAACTAATCAATTCACATTATATGCAAAGTTATCTTTTTAATTTCAAGCTGAAATAACCATTGTTTTAGTGCATTGTAATGACCATATAAACCATACAATAAATTATTGAATGTTTTTAGCTCATACAGAATTTTTACTAATATATTTAAAACATTTTTTCTGCAAAGTAAAACTTAAAAATATCTCTCAGTATATTAGCATAAAAGAATTGATCTCAAATGCATCAAAATGCTAATAAGAAGAAATCACTGAAGTTTATGACAGCTAACAGGTTTAACTAGTAGGATAAACTGTGTTTGATAATTTCTTTAACATTTTAATTCACATTACCTACAAAAATATTCTCCTTTTTATTTTTAATCATTTATTTATACAAAAAATACATGTGAAGAGCAAACATTCAAACTGTGTTTTCAACTTTGAACACAATTTTTGAGACAACACAAAAACTAATAAATTAAAAAATAACTAAACTTAAAACCTAATTATCGTTTGTTTAGATGTATTACTAGATACTAGAAAAATATGTAGACATAAAATTTTTATGTTAAGTTTAAAGAAAAATCACTGACTCAATTTTTTTTATTTTTAGAGGAAACATGGTTTAAATTTTTACTCTTCATGTATAGAAAATAAATAAATCAACAAACCTAGCAAGCAAAAGACATCCAGTTGTTTCTTTGTCTAACCTATGAACAGTAAAAAGCTGTGGATTTGTAGATTGCTTATCCATTTCTTTGGCTAAATCATCCAAAAATGAAGACAAACAAGGTTTTTTGGTTGTTTCTGATTCTGAAATAAAAGATGATTTGTATGGAAGAACTTAACAATAATGAATAAAAATGTTTAAAATAATATATAGAGAAGATTTTTTTTTAATTATTATTAAAATAATTTTATTATTACATTTGTCACCTGATGTTCAAATTAAAAACTTTTAATTTATAAGGGGAGGGGGGGGGGGGGTTACTGGTTGACTTATTGTTATTTTTATCAGAAAAGAAAAGAAAATCATTACTTTTAAAGTGGTTCAGAAGACTAACAGATGCCTGGAAGTTTATGCTAAATGATTGCTGAGAAATATTCATATCAACAATTTATAAAGCATGGCAAAAAATGTGATTATGATATTTCAAGGAAGGGAATCGCTAATCCATTGAACAAAGTTTCAATGCAAACAGTGTGTAGCTGAATATTAAAAAAAAAAAAAAAAAAAAAAGCCAAATTATATCTGATGGCTTTTTGAAGAACACTAGTTATAAACAAGAAGATGATATCTCCAATCAGCCTTTAATAAATTTAGAAATATTAGGTAATCAGCAAATTTTTCTTGTAGCCAGAAAAAGTTGATTTTCTTGACTGTATAACAAACTTTAAAAATTGACTTTTAAAATACATAAATTGAAAAAGAACAATGGCTAATATACCTTTATATATATAAAGCATTAATAATAATAATAAATAAATAAACAAAAGAAAAAAAATCTTTCTCTAAACTACAAAACTAGACAATTTAAAATTAAAAACTCAAATTAAAATCTTATTTTGAAAAATATTCCCTATTTTTTCATAAAAAAAAAAAAAAAAAAAAAAAAAAAAAATCTTTAAACTGTCTAAAATTTTCATGTATTTTAATTGATTTTTCTAATTACTTGAGTTTTTCAGGTTTTCTCTGAATTCCAGGTACTGTAGCAATTTTGGTCTTGAAACTTTAGAAGAGTAAAGAACACCTCATTTATTTCAGTGAAAATTTTGCCCTAAAAGTGAAAAGGGCACTAGTAAAAAACGAAATTTTTGTGATTATCCTGTAAAAATGCTTGAAACACATTCTGGCTGTAACATGTGATAAGGTTTAATCTAATTATTATTTGCATTCATTTGTATGAAACAAGCACATGTATTTTGTATATAGTATTTATTTATCTATATAGGGACAAAAAGATCTGCCCTCCGCGAGTAGATTGTCAACAGCCACTCGCAGAAGTGTTAGGTTAAATGTTTAATTCTATATATATTATCATACACGCTTGTGCAAGGGTTGACAATATTTCATTTGAATAATTTGTGAAGGACATTTTTTTTTTTTTTTTTTTTTTTGTATTTATGTTGTGTAGGTTAATTATAAAAAAGCATCACAGAATTGGCGTTTAAAACAGGGTTGCCACTCAAACAGGAGAATGAAATTCCCTGACTTTTCCAAGTTTATTCTAAGGAAATTCAAGTCTAACCATATATTGAGCATTGGCTGTGTTGAGGGCAAAATAATTATGATACTGTTTGAAAACACAAAAAATACATATGGCAAAAGTTACATGCAGTGATAGCATCTGTCATTTATAAGCGAGATAAGAAATTTCTTTCATGAGCCAAAAAAAAAAAAAGGCTGGGGATGCTTAAAAAAATTGCGGAAGCTAAGAAAGAAACAGAAAAATGACCCTAAGTTGGCATAAAAATAGTTTTTTTCTTTAGAAATCATCATATGAAATTCCCTGACTTTTCCAGATTCTGTCTAAAATATTCAAATTCCCTGACTTTCATGGTTAATTTACGAATTCCCTGACTATTTCAGGTTCTCCAGGTAGCATGGCAACCTTGTTAAAAGTAATAAATACAAAACTTTGAATAAACACTGTAAAATATGTTCTTGCATTTTATAGTGTGTATATTAAGGCCTATTGTCTATGTGAGAGACCTAAGTCTAGGTGAAATGCTTTTCTTGGAGTGTTTCTAAGGCGTCTCAGTCTGTAATTACCCAAGTTTTGGAGAAAACCACATAAAACTTTTGCAGCTGACAAGTAGGACCTGAGTTCAAACCCGACACAACTGATTTACTAGCTTTCAGTTGTATTTATGAATATTCACACTATTTTTTATATGATTGTGATTTCAGCCACTCTATATATGCAAATGTATTTTTAGAGTTTACTTACCATGCATTACTAAGCTGTATGGCTTGTTTAAAATTAGTAGGTTATCTAAAAATATAAATAAGGAATCATTAAAAAAAGAATTTAAATAAATAATATTAAAAAAGAAATTGAAAAAGCTAACATCACAAATATTTTTTAGCCACTAAAAACTAAAACTTAAAAGAAATAATAATAATAATAATAATATTTATTTAAAGTATCATGATATAAATAGGCAGAATGGAAAATAACAATATATTTATTTAATAAGAATTTTTTTTATAGACTCGCTCAACATGATATACAATATTTTATCAGGGCTCCCATTCAATTTCAAAAATAAAATTCCTGTCACAAAATTTGGTTCGCGACATAAAAAATAGCTCACGGTATAAAACAGAACATAGCTCATGACATAAAAGACAACATGAGTAATGTGACTTGCAAAATAAATTGAATGCTCAAAAAGCATTTTCCAGGTTTATATAATCTTTTTTCCAGGTTTTTGAGCAATATTTACAATTCTCCCTGATATTTCCCTGACTTTTTTCAGTAATTTCAAATTCCCTGACTTTTCCAGGTTCTCCCTGACCTGTGGGTACCCTGTTTATTTATCATACTTAGGGACCACATGAAACACGAATAAATAAATAAAAATAATAATAAAAAAAAATGACAATAATCAATTCTGATGAATGATTCTTTTGTCACTGATCATATTAGAAATAGCAAAACATGCCCTAAATTTCCATAAAATATTTTATAAATAAACCAAAGGAAAGAAAAAATTATATTTAGTCAAACCTACAAAAAAAAAAAAAAAAAAAAAAAATGCTCTAAAGAAATTGAACTTGATAGCCTGAACCTTCTGGCATATACATAACCTGAATCATTAGGTTACCAGAACAACATAAAATAGCACACATAGCTTATATTTTCTCTCTGGCAAATGGATGTGGGATTAATCAGGTCAATGATCCAAACAGTTCTTGATCAGTAAAGAACATTATGAGAACAATATAGACTCATGAGCCATGATTATGGGGAACTGCAGGTATATAAAATTAAATTTAAAAATATTCTTTATTAGGTATTTTTCTGTTATTAGAGCTAGACTCTACTAAATGTTTTGCTAAATTCACCAATACTATACTAAACTTGCCAAGAACTTCGTATGAAGCTGTCATTTGCAGTTTCATGTTTCTATGTTAATGTTACCGCTAAAGTGCAGAAATCAGGTAATCTGCACATTAACTAGGGTGATCCGTTAAAGTGAGAAAAATTGTTTCATTTCTCAAATTACCTAGGTAATCTGTAAATTACCTAGATAATCTGCACATTACCTACTAGGCACTCGTTAAAGTGAGAATAAGATATCTGGTGGTATAATCTTAGAGCACGCTGTGGTGTATTTTTTTTTTTCTTCTTCTTTCTTTCTTTACTTATTTTAATCTGCATGTGTTTTAATTTTTATGTCTTTTAAAGTTATATTTGTTTTAATTTTTTTATTTATTTAATCTTTTTTATTTTGTCAATATAAGTTTTAAAATGTTATGCATTTTTAATATGAAATATAATATCTTTAACAGCTTTCAATAAATTCTATTTTATAAATGAATGTTAAAATTGTAATACAGTAACGATTTCTTTTCAAATAAAAATATTTAACCATTTAAATTTAAAAAAAAAAAATGTTTTATTAACAACTTATATTGCTATTATTATTTTTTAAAAAAAATATGCACCAATTTTTAATTCGCTATAGAAATATTAAATTAGACAAATCAGAAGCATTATTTAAGAAGTACTTCAAATAATTAAAATTGCTTTAATTTTTAGAACGCATAAAAATTAAAATGACAGTATTCCAATGTTTTATTAAACTATTCTTTTATTATTATAGATATTTTGCAGCGTACATACGTATATCTGTACAAGTTTATTATTATTATTATAAAATTAATATATTTGCTAAACTTTATTAACACATTTTACGTGATAAACTACAATGAAATTATCTGACAAAGGAAATAAAACTAAAAAAAAAAAATAAATAAATAAAAACATAATCATTATATATAAAATGTATAAAGGAAACTTGAAAGAAACAAAATAATAATAATAATAATATTGTAATGAGAAATGCTAAAAAATGCACAAAAAATTTCATATTAAGTATTTATTAAATAATGCCATTATATTTTTCAGAGTTAAAAATTAATACTATTTTTTTCTGTAACTAATACTAATTTAAATCAATTTTAAAATAAATTAGTTTTAAAAAGTTGTGGTTTAATAGTTTTATTTCGGGAGGATATAATTACTGTGTTGTACATTTAATATTCATAATTCAAAATGGAATTTCAAGAGAGAGAACTTTTAATTAAGATTAGATTTCATTAATAAAATGCAGACCCGTATCAAATTTATATTGACAGAATTAAAAAAGAGAAGAAATAAAATCAAAATTAAAACAATTATAACTTCTTACTTTAAATTTTGTGTTTGTCATAATAAGAAACCTAATCATGCACCGCTTCCTCCAGGTTTTGCATTGTTTATCATAGCCATGGCTGCAGGCAGCTGTAGCAGAGCGGAAGGGGTAAAAGTTTTAGTTTATGTTTGAATGCCATTCGCCTATCTGTATCACAGGACTGTTTGACATCATTGTGAATGTAAAAAATCTAAGGCTCAAAAGAAACATTTAAACTTTAACGATACAGAAGCCGCTAATGTGCAGATTACCTAGTTTAAATGCAGAAAACTCTTAATTCTGCACTTTAACGGGTCATTTTAGTTAATCTGTAGATTAGCTAGGTAATCTGCACATTAATGGATTTCAAGCTTTAACGGTAACATTAATTTGCTTATTATGGATTATTAATTCATTTTCTTATTTCTTTATCAGACTTTTCTAATTTCCATTAAAAATTTCTAACAGTTTTGATTATCTATTATTTTTTTCCTTGGATTTTCCTTCAATTTAACTACATCATAAATATTTAGGCAATTATATTGATGCTATGAATTTTTTCCAAATTCGGACAGTATAGCAGCAATTGAATGCAATATCTGAAAACAAAAACAGATAAGTACTTTTTATTATTATAACATCACCCTTAAAAATACATCAAATTATTGGTTTAAAAAATAATAAGATTTTTAAAAATGTGACATAATTTTTCAATTCTAATTTACAAATTGCAAAATAATATACAAATTTTTTGGTTCTACACACACACACACACAAAAAAAAAAAAAAAAAAAAAAAAAAAGTATACTTACAATAAAATAATTTATTACATCATGAAAAACTTCATTATTATAAATATTTATCATAGCCTAAATTTTTGATTTGGAGAGAATTCCTGAAATTGATTCTTCATAACATACTAGCTTCATCATACTGAAGCTAATTGTACCTACACATATAGTAAAACTTTACATTTAGCACAACTGAAAGGTATAATTTAATTATTATTATTAATTATTATTCTATGAAATTTAGACTTTATTTTTGGAAAAATAATGTCTCAATTTATTTTAATGTAGAGATAATTTCTTAAGGGGAAGAGAGAAAAAAAAAAAATTAAACATACCATTAACTTAAGAAAAATATTTTTATAAAAATGCTCTGTAAACTTACCATCTGAGTATACAATATTCTGCTTCAAAATATTAAGTATTTCCTCACGAGTAAAATGTGAGAAATCAGGAACTTGATTTTTTAAGATACGAAAACCTTTGCTGTCAAATTTCTCTTCATTTTTTCTTTTTCCTGAAAGTTTAAAAAATAATGTGATAATGAAAATTTTAACTAAATAAATTTTTTTATCACATATGATACAAAACAGGAAAGAAAAAAAATCATTGAATACAATAAGATTTATGTAATAAAATAAGGTTTTTAGAAGCTTCACATATCATAATTGGTCAATGATTACTGCCTTAGACTAAAATGTAAACACTCAGAGTGGCTCCACTTAACCTTCTGAACATTTAGTCATTCATTATCAGGCATTTAAACAATTTTGAATCAGTGAATAATTTAATCAATAAATAAAAATGAAAAGTACAGTAGGGTTCATAATTTAAAATAAAAATTAAAAACACTAAAAACTTTACTGTGAATGCCTTGGACTCATACAGATACAGAAGTCCAGAATATAATATAACAAACTTTCAAATGTATTAAAATTTACTTTCAAATATCCACTTATCTAAATATTTTGACAATTTACAAAGCCATTGTCAGAAAATATTTTTTGGAGCGAGTTCAAATTTTAGTACCCCTACATAATGTTGAGTGTTAAAAATGAATTTTTTTTTTTTTTTTTTTTCAGAAAATTTTGGAGTGGAAGGTTGATATTTTATATCAACTATGTATGTAAAGCGGAAGGCCCGGGTTCGATTCCCGGATTTGGTATTTTTCACATAGTTGGTATAAAATATCAACCTTCCACTCCAAAATTTTCTGAAATGATATTTCATGGTTGATGAATAAATTTCTAAATTAAAGTTAAAAATGAAGTTTCAATTAAAACTCTTCAGGAGATGTTCGAATCGAACCCTCAACTGCCCTAAATTTCTGGCTATGACCTGGACAGCATGCATTAAAAAAAAGTACAACAAGAAGCAAATACACCTAGAAAGACAAATAATGTTTATATATAAAGTTTTAAACATTATCTAAGTTTTAATATTCACATAACTGCAATTAAAGTCATGCTGCTTAAATTACTATGAAGGAAGAGAATATTATCCAGTCTCTGGATTCAAAAAGTTTTACATAAAAAAAAAAATATATATATATATATATATATAAAATAAAATAAATAAATAAAATGATTGAGTTTTCTCTGTCTCTTTTAAAAGTAAAATAAGATAGTAGTATACACAATCATGCAGCATTATAATCTAACACATCTACAAGTCAACTAAATATATCAAGGATGTAAAAATTCCATTAATTTACTATATAACTAGTTAGCAAAAATCGTAATTGACTTTACTACAAATTCCTTAAATTAAAATAAATAAATAAATCTCCACACTTAAAACTAGACAATTTACAGTTAAAAACTGAAATTAAACTTTTCATAATAAATTTTTTCTTATGATGTTCCAAAAAATTTCTAAATTACCTGAATTTTCCCTCTTTTTGCAATAAATTTTGAAATTCTCATCCGTTTTTTCCTGTATTTTAATCTTTTTTTTTAATTATCTGAGTTTTTCTTGAATTCTAGGCACTGTACAAACCTTGTTATTACAAACTGAACCTGCAAAGTGGGTAACTAACTTGATGCAAAACTCTAACACGATTTAAATATTATTAACTGGTATTAATCATTATAATAGACTGATAAAATGTGAGATTTTACATACCCCCCCCCCCCCCATTCCCCTCTCACACACAAATAAATAAATAAAATAAAAAGTTTATTTAATTATTTTGTTTTTCTCAAAAATTGAGCTTTGCATAAATAACTAAATTTAAATTATATTTCATTACTTAAATCTTATTATTTTAGCAAGAGATACAGTTAATATTTATTTTAAATAAATGGCTAAATTAAAATAAACTAGGGAAGAATATGGATTTAACACAGAAGTTTATTTACATTACATATATAATTAAATTTTCAATTTAAATATTATTATACATATTATTAATTATATTAACAGGATGACTAGTATTTGATCTTTTCTTTTTACTTTTTCAGTTATTTTTTCTCTATTTTAGAGTGCCATTTTAAAAATCAACATATTTTGTATGAAATTTCCTAGATGTAATTGAAGTTTCATGATTTTTTTTTCAAAGTTTAGTTAAAATTCTCTGACTTTTTACAGATTTTAATTGTCCCTAACATTTTCTTGATTTTAACAAATTTCAATTGAATTTCCTGTCTTTTCCAGCATTGCAAAAATCTCTCTGAAGACTGTGACCTTTCCCTGATTTTCAGCTTGCTAGCCACCTGTTTTAAATTTAAATACTGGTGTAATATGTATTATGTATCATTAATTGCAATTTAAACTTGTTACATTACTTAAATTCTAGTAATGAATTTGCATATCAGTGTATTTGGTCATGTTTTTAGGTTTGGCAAAAATGGTCAAGAGATATTTACAACAAAAGTACAAAATATTCAGATTTTAAAATTTTGATCTGCCATAAAACCACTGAGTAATTTTTCTTACCACTTTTTGAAATTTGAACTGGAATTTTCTGTTCTTCTCGCAATTTCTTAACAAAGTCATGGGCTGTAGATATTTCATTATTTAGATCTGGCTCTTCAGAAACAATTTTTGAAATTTTCAAACTGTTTTCTACAGAAGATGATTCAACAGGTTCATTACCATAAAATAGTTTTTTAGGAAGATTTGCATTTTTTGCTGCAGTCTGAATGTTTTTATCAGATATTACGTCACACTTTTTAGTTTTACTTGAGACAGTTTTTTTTAAATTAATTTCAGAAGTTTGCTTTTCAGTTAAGTTATGACTATTATCACCAGTAAATACATTATTTGATACTTCGTTTTTGATTTTTATTTCACTGTCCTGATTTCTTTCCCAGTGTTTATTAGAAAACTCTTTATTAATAATATCATTGATTTCCTCAAAATGTGACGAGGATTTTAAGGAGTCTTTATAATGTATAGATTTTTTTAAATTATTTGATGAACAACCTTCATAAAAACTTTTTTCAAGAAAACTTAATTCCTCAACATCAAGAGAAAAATTATTTCCTTTGGAAAAGTTATTTTGATCTTCCTTATCAAAAGCAGACTTTAAAGATAGACTTTGTGAATTATCTAATGCCCCAAAATAATCTTTTTCTAAATAATTGAGTTCCTCCGATTGATTATTGTCAACTAAACTAGAATCGTCTTTATTTGATTTAGCATCATCTGTAGTGTTCGGTTCTGGATACAGATTTTCTGAATTAGTTGAAATTTCAAAATAATCCTTATCTATATAGTTTAACTCTTCAATTTTATTTTTACTGTAATTGGCCGAGTCCACGATGTTTTTAGCCTTAACATATTTCGAAGCATCTTTTTCTAGGTTACTTAATTCTTCTGATGGCGGTTGTTGTGTAGTATTTTCAGTGTCATAAGTTCCAAAATAACAGTCGTCAATATAGTTTGAATGAAGATTGCTTTCCTCGGATAACATTGGTCTGTTGATTTTATTATTCAGTGCAGCAGCAGCAGAATCTTTCGAAGGCAAATGTTGATACGGAATTCTACAAGAAATCTCAGACATGCTACTCACTTTTGCAGATTTGGAAGAACTATGAGGAAAGGCAAGATCTGCAGTCCGTTTAAATTGTCCATGATATTTTGGCTTGTTGTCTTCATCAAATCGAACAATACCAAATGAAGTATAGTAAAACTTTTCTCTATTGTCACCTGTTTGAGGCTGTTGCAATCGATGTTTTTGAGGTTGAACAGTAATAACATTCTCATCACTTTCAATACCTAGGTAATCAGGACAAGAACTTTGAAAACTTGATGATGAATCGAAATTACTTTCAGGAAATTCACTTTTAAGATCAATAGATGAGGTTCTGGGGACGATTTTTCGCAAAAATGTTTTTGGTGTAACATGAAACTGACGAGCATAAAGCTTTACAAACGGTATCATTTTAATTTTTAATTAGGATTTATTCTGTCAAAAGTTAGGATGAACAAAGAAATATATTTAAACGAATTAAAAAAAAAATGAATTATGCAATTACGCATAATTCGTGTTTTCGGATTGTTTGTTTACAATTTTATAACCATGATGATGTTCACGTGAACGACTCAAATCGAGCGATAAGTTGTTGATTCATAAAAGTAACAGGAATGACTTTTTATTTGAAACTAGTGTGCTCTAGCGGTGAACATTGTCAACAATAAAGACATCCGTCTGTTTAATTTTGTATACTCTATGGAAATGGAAATCATCATATTGTTCTACTTACTACTGTCATTTATCAACTTGCGTGTCATGTATTGCATCACAACATAGTTGTTTTGATTTTGATGTTTGAAGTTGTCATTTTTACTCGTGGTTAAAGCCTGTCAGCATTTCATACACCTGTCTATAATCATAAAAAACAATGACTATAATATAGGTACTTATTTGTCTTTTTTAGACTTTTAACATTGATTTTAAATAATATTCAATTATAAGTTTACTGTCAGCATCAGCAATCATATCTGCTTTATAATTCAGAAATTAATTATCAGATTTTCATAATAGTTCTTTGTTATTATATGAGTAATTCGCTGTATTTTATTTGTATTAGGAATTTGCTCCAAACTTTTTTTTTTTTTTTTTTTAACTCAGTTAATGAATTTTGTATAGGAAATGGAGGGTAAAATGGTAAAATTGAATTATGCAACTAATTCACTTATTTTTATTTAATTATTCCCGCTTTATTATACGTGAAGTCATAAATGAAGTAAAAATTACACACACATAAACTACAGCTAACTCAACATAAACTACAATAAATAAATAAAATGCTAAGGGTGTATGAAAAAATAATTTTGTCTCTGATCGATGATAATTAAGCTATTAATTTTTTATTTACATTTATGCCAGAATAAGATGCAACAAAACTCACCATTTTCATAATCTCACCACCTTCCTAATATTGCTTTCTAGGCTATGAATATAATTGTATTTAGATTATTGATATTTGAAAAAAAAAAAAAATGATTGGAATTGTATATTTATTTATAAATAGCACGTTCTTAACATGTATACTAGATTTAGATTTATAAATTTGCTTTATTTATGAGCATTTCAAATATTAGTAGTTTGATATTGAAAGTTCAGTGCAAAACTGCTTAGCTTATATGAAATTATTGAAAACTGATTACAAAATACTTATTTAATTAGATAACTGTTCTAAAGCTAATTGAACACAAGCAAAGTAAATTTGCATATTAAAAAAACAATGTAATAGCGCTTATTATTATTTGCCTTGTTCCCTTTCCCTCTTGGTCACATCTTTTATAATTTATCAACGCAAATGACAACCATATTTAAATAAACAACTATGTTACTAATTACACACTGACGTGGAAATGTTTTACAATTTTTGAAAATATTTTCTGATGTTTAAATATTTAAATTTATGACTTGACATTATTAAATGTTGATTTATAGAAAGAAATTTTAAAAAATTGCATGTAAAATATTTAAAGTATCAATGCGACAAAAATTAATTTTTTTTTTTTTCTTTCCCTTTTTGACCTTCCCACCCATTATTGGAACTGTGTTGGAGAGCAGTGCATGTTGCAAATAGTTTTATACTTTGCATATTAATATAACAGTTCCCAGTAGCAGAAATGGTACTGCACAGCTGCAAGTTGTTTAAAGCTCTACATATTAATTTGCACATTGTCTTTAAATTACTGTACTTGTATATATATTTGCAAAATTTACATATTTTATGAACTACTAATACTTCTTGTGATTTACTTAAATTATTTAAATGAAGCATAGTTAAACTAAATTAAATTTATAAAAACCATACATTACAGCTTCGTAGCAGTTGGAGTTGGTGTAGCCGCTTTTGTGAGATCATCTCCTCCTACATCAGCACTCTCCTCAGTGGTCTGTACCGCTGGTGGTAAGTGGGAATTTCCTCTGCTTCTCTCTCTCTCCTTGAGCAGGTGGTGCCGGTGTCGGTTCAAGCCAGCTTTTGATTCGTTGCCATTGCAGGAATTTATATTATGAACTATTTCTACAATTTCATGGAAGAATGCATAATCCAGGTTATTGTAGTTACTTGGATTATGCATTCTTTTGTGAAACTGTAGAAATAGTTCATAATATAAGTTCCTGCAATACCAATGAATCAAAAGATAGTTTAGATCGGCAATGGCGTCACCTACTCAATGAGAGAGGGAGAAACAGAGGAAAACAATATTTACCACCAGCGGCACTGACCACTGAGAGTGCTGATGGAAGAGATCCCCTCACAAAAGCGGCTATACTGACTCACCCTACTACGAAGCTGTAATAAACAGTAACAGCTGTAATTAAGTTTAAATATATATTATATGAAATATAATTGAAAAAAAAATTTTTTTTCCCGAAAAGCTTAGAGAAGAAAATAGCTTTTTTCTGTTATCAGTCACACAAAGTGTAGCATTTTTATTAATCACACACACAAAAGAAAAAATCTAATTTTGCTGATTTCCTGCAAATAATCAATAATTTTGTGAAACATCTGTGAAAACAATCTAGAATTTTCTTCATTTAGCAACAAAATAACTCTTATTAAAATAATTGGCAATGAAAAATGATCATGTATAATTAGCCAGTTAGCTGCAATTAAAAGTAAATTGTATCAATCAACAATGAAATAATTGTGTATTTTGGTATTTGGTTACAAGAATGTTTCATATTTTGGTAACCAGACATAAAAAAAAGCAGAAAAAAAAAATATATATATATATATACTTGATACAGAGCTTGATAGCCAGTGGCGAAATATGCTTAAAAGAGCAGAAAGTAGAAGGAACAGCTGCAAAACTTTTGACACCGCAAGTGCCGGTGAGCAAGTCGAGGTACCCCGATGAAAACGCATTTCAGTCTATCATGAAGTATGTAAGGTTTTTTATTGTTTTTAATATATATCAGTGTTAGAAATAAGAATTTTGAAACTAGGCGTCAAGGTGACGCCTGGATTAAATTTTTTGGGCGTCAAAATGAAAAATCTAGATCCATAATTAAATATGTATATTAAAAAAAAAAAAAATAATAAAGCATTAACTTGTAAATAATATATGAAAGATTACATAAAAAATATTTATATAAAGAATATATTTACACTGACAATATTAAATGTATATAAAATCACAAATTCATTCTTCGCCCAGAAGATACATCATCCCACCACAACTTAATGGCTTTTTCTGGGCAGAAATCTTCCAATTTAGGGCCGTTTAATTTGATCATTAACAAATCCTCAACTATATTCACAGAAATACGATTTCTTAAATCCGTTTTTATTAAGTTTAATTGACTGAACCCCCTCTCACATTCGGAAGTGCTGAGTGGTAGAATCAATAAAAACTGGAGAATTTTTCTTATATTCTTATATAGCTCAGAGGATTCTGTTTCACTTAAAAATCTCTGCCAAGCTATTTGGCAGGATAGGGTGGCTTTTGATTTTGCCCACACTAGAAATTCTTTAAATTCCTCCTTTATTGCTTCATGATCTATTTCCAGATTTAAAGGTAGGGCAGCTGTAAATTTTACTAAAGAATCAGTCAATTGGTCTATGTCTTTTTCAAATACATGACTGCTGTCGAAAATATTCCAATGCTGCAATACATTATTTAGTTCAATAGTTTTATATCTGTTTTCCAGCGCTTCCATAATATTCTGGCACACAATCCTGCGGTCTTCTGTGAAACACCTCATGTCATTAACACTATTTTTTAATTCGATACCTTTATATAAATAAACATTTTCATTTTTTGCAGTGAGCTCACTTTCTAATTTCAAAAGAGATGGCCCACTATTAAGAATCATGTCTCAGATTTTATTTTTGGTGGATATTAAGCCAACTTGAACATCATTTACAGTTAAAAACTTCTGCTGAAATAGTTCTGATAAACGCTTCAAAGCATTTGTGACATCTTCAAAAAAGAAAATGAACTTCAGAAATCTCAATGATTTCATTTGTTTTAAGTAACCCTTCAATTTACCAGCTAATTTTTTATCGTCATCAACAGAACTTGTATTTTCCATGTGCAAAACAACTGCAGGAAAATTATTTATCAAAACTTTGAATGCTCGATTTCTTGATTGGAGCCATCTAATACCATGCAATCCTACATGGCGCAAAATATTTTCATCCAAAAGTTCACTAACAGTGTTAAGCTCTTGTGTTCTTTTCACACTATTATGATAATAGGAAAAAATTCCTTTCGCAAAATCCTCTACTATTTCAACAAATCTGATGTTCTTTAATGCATCAGCAACTGCCAATTCTAACCTGTGCGCTAAGCAGTGCACAGCCAAAAGTTGCTGAGATTCTTCCTACAACTGTGTGGCTACACCTGAAATATGTCCTAAATTAACACTTGCTCCATCAAAGCCAACAGCAACTAATTTTTTATTCCAGTCTGGTATATATTCTGCTATTAACGACACAATTGTAGATTTTATTCCAGAGGCAGTTTCATTTTCATTTTCTCGAAGACCTATAAACGTACATTTTACTTCACTACCTTGTAGGTAATATAAATAAACAATTTCAGATGACAATGTCGCTCGGTCTGTTGAGCCATCTGCTATCAAGCTAACAAAGTCTACATTGCTCAAGTTTTTTCTTATGTCACAGCGAAAGCTGTCAGCAATGTATTTTACAAACTGAATGGCAGCTTTGTAATTCATGTAAGTATCACCAATTTTTAATCCGTTTTTTCGTTGGAGGGTGCACAATGCTGGAAAGTCATCAAAAGAATAATTTTCCATTGCTATCAAATAAGCAGCGTTGAAAAGCTTTTCCATATTTTTTTTCTGGTTTTCATCCATCTGCTTTAAGGAAACAGCAAGCGGTGCATTCTTCGGATTTTCTTTTGCTGCTTTCTCTCGACAGGCTCTATCATGAGTTACAGAAGTACTGTGTTTTCTCACCTGCAAATATATGCATGTGAAAGAAATGTGCATGCCTCCTATTTCCTATACATATATGAATAGAAAAATCTTTTTTAAGGAGTTGATCCAAACAACTGGAGCCTTTTAGCTACACCTTCACAAATTTCCGCTTTATAAAAAGGGTCCTTTCACAAAATTTAAATCCATAAAATGAGCTCTTCCCAAAACTCACATTTATAAAATAGGCTAAATTAAAAAATATTCTTTCACAAAATTAATAAACAAATAAGGGCCCAAAAGATTAAAACCTGAAGTGGTGTTTTATAATAACATTGTCAGATGTATTAACACAAATTTGCAGTGGACTCAAGAACTAACAAATAAAAAAAAAAAAAAAAAAAAACAGATATCGGTCTTAATTTTATGCACAGCCGTATTAAATTAAAATTTATTTTAAAGCCATTAACATTTTTTGTGGGATATAATATAAAATAAATATATTTTAATACGAACGATTTTAAGAACAAGAAATATAAATGAAGATTACTTACCGTTTCAAATCTTGCAGCTTCACATCCGTTAACAAAACTGGTATCTTCCGCAGAGGCAAATTCTTTGCATACTCTGCAGACCATTAAACTACTTTCCGTATCCATTTCCAGCCAAGGAAACTGCTTCATCCACTTTGAAAATGTTGTTGGATGAACTTGCTTTCGCGCATTGCATATCTTTCGTTTTTTAGCACATTCTGTCAATTTTTCGTTCTCTTCCTCCACAATTGGTGATTTTGAGGCATTGCTCGTATCTGCATCTTTTGTAACGAAATATGAGGATATTTTGCGCGACATTGATGCAGCATTTACAAATTCTAAAACTCACAGTAAGCGTAAATGTCTGGAATACCGAACCACCCGGCAGCGTAGTAACGGCCCGTAAAATAATAAACACTCGCACATGTTCACAGCGAACCGTGCAGCGAACTAAACTAATGAGTGGAGTTGAGAAGTAAGAGTTTAAAATTCTCAAGATAAGAATACTGCCGCTTGCTCCAAACCGTACGTTGAATGGTTGCTCGCCACATAGACGAGTAATCTAAGCATGGTGAGCTCGGTTCTCTAACAACCAATCAGAGTTTACCATTGAAACCTGCCGTAAGCTTCATTTCAACAGCCAATCATATTTGACTCCAGTGGCAGGATTGAGGAAAACGATGAAATAGACTTGTTTACAGTCTGATGGGATCGAGAAAATCTTAGATATGACAAGGAAAAAATCCAGTCGTCAAATATGGCGCCTATGATTGGAATTCTAGGCGTCAAAATGAAAAATCTGGTCGCAAAATACGACTAACGACCGCTTATTTCTAACCCTGATATATATATATATATATGTTTTGTTAGGCATTTCAGATGTAGGCGTTAAAAAAAGTGGAATTTTTTTTTTTCTTTTCATGAGGAAAATGTTAACATATTTTAACAATCAGTAAAAAAATTACTGCATATAGTTTGTTAATCTGCATGGGGGGGGGATCTATTTTATTGATTAGTGGCAGAAAATTATGCTAAAGTCATCATTGTATTATGTATTAGAATTAGAAATTACAATGAAATGTTTAAACAGCTTCACAAAAAAAAAACTATATTCCATAGTATGCGGAAGTGTGTTCATAATATTATCAATGTCGCATGGCACATTTTTGGTAATAATGATTTATCTGTAGTTTGAAAAAAGTAGCGTAGAAAATTAATGAAAAAAAGATTTAAGTAATTATAGGCTAATAATTATTTAAATCTTTTTACTTTTAATGCTTTGTTCGACAGTTCATCTAATGTTAGGCTACTTTTCATGGCAATGTTTTTTCCTACATTAAAAACAATAGTGATTCTGGACTAATAAAGAAACTGTTAAAATTTACTTCATATTTCTAAATTATTGTAATTCCATTTTTCCTTTCAATCTCTGTGATGTTTCTTTTGACCTTACTAATGACATTCGTAGATTAAATGTTGCTTCACAACTTTTAATATTAGAGTGTATTGAATATAAGTTACTCAAACAGTTTATTCACATGCTTTCATTGATTACAAGCGAAGAAAGTATAATTATTTTAAACAGTTAAAGCGTGTTTTTTGTTGGTTTGTTGAACTTTCCCTTTTTCATCTAATTAAAATTCAATTTTTAACTACAGAAGAATTTTCTGCATATACAGTGAAACCCCGATCTATCGTTCTCGCATCATTTTATTTCTATGGTTCTTGTACTCCTGCACAAATTGCATTTAAATAATGTTAACAAAACCCACATGTATCGTTCTTCAAAAAGTCGTTTTCCTGCATTCATCATTGCAAAATTTTTCCTGACGGTCAGGTGGTTCCATATGACATACAAACTAGAATTCTTTCATCGTAAAATAACTCTCTTCCCCATTTCTATGGAAGATCAAAATTGTGATGCCATGTCTCCAGACCATCTGCAGGCTATTCATTTTGTAATTTCAGCATAGCAAGAGGTAACCTCTTCAGTAATCCAGAAAATGTGGAGGATAAGAAAATGATAATGAAGCTGATAATGTATATGAGGAGTGGTTGCGGGTAGCAGATGATGTGTCTGGTGCAACATTTAGTGATAATATTTGCATTCAAGACATTGTGATATAGGATATTCTAAAGCATAGAAGAAATATGTGATTTCAAAAAAGGAAAATAGGGTAATACTATTCATGCCGATGAGGTTGAGCTTATGCCAGTGCCATGTGTATTTGATGTAATTACAGCATTTGAAAATGCACAAAGTTTTATATGCACAAATGAAATTACAGAAAAGGACCAAAAAAATTATGGAAGTATGGAAAACATCCTGTTTAATTTATAAAATGAACATAAAATTACTGACTTTTTAAAATAAATATCACTGAATGTTCTAAAACTTTCATTTATTTCTTTGACAGTTTGGAAAGTACCAAATTAGTTTTTATTAGTAGCATACTGCATACATTGCATGCAATAATATTAATAATTCATAAACATTGCTTTCTTTGTTTTTTGACATTGACCTGCATTCATCTTTTTCCCGCTTTCATCGTGTTTTTTCACACACCCCATGAAAAACGATGGATCGAGGTTCTACTGTTCATCTATTTTAATGACAAATTTTACTTATTATATACTGTAAGATAAAAAAATATTTAAACACTTTCGGATTTTCACATTCTGTTGAATATCTAAAGAAATATTTAAGTCGTGCAAAGAGCACATCATGCCACATACATATCACTAAAGCCTTCATCTTGAACAAGGGGATTAATAACAAATTTTCAAAAAAGGTTTGGGATCACCCTAGAAAATATAATGCTTGAAATGCATTGTAGCTGTAACATCTAATTATGAGGCTTCTTTTAATTATCTGTATACCTACTTTGTATATTCATAGAATTATAATAGTTCCTTAACTTTTTTTTAATTTTTTTTTAAACTTTTGTTCGTTTTTGATTATAACATGCATTATGCTCAAAACTCAACCCAATGTAATGACATATTTTTAAAAAGCTGACGTACTACACAGGGTTTAACCTAACAAAAAAGATTCTTTAGCATTTTAAACTAAAATGCACAAGCAATATTTTATTTTGAAAGTTAATCTAATACTTTGGATAGTCTTTTTTTTTTTTAACTTTGTTATTTTTGATTTCATTTTCTGTTTCTTTTGTTCACTGATAATATTAACCAAGATGCATACTTGTGATTGAAGAAACAAGAATCAGTGAAACTTTGTTTCGATTCCAACAATAGTAAAAGAGGCAGCTATATATGTGCAAAATGATAAAGCAATTAAAAAGGGGAGTAATGAATGAGTAGGGGATAGATCATTTAACAATACTAGCATTGAGAATGCTTCTTTTAAGCAAATTCTGAATTCTGACATATTTTTAGATATTTTTGCATTTAATTCAATCATTAAATAAATTCAAATATGCTAAATAATTAAAAAATATTTATAAATTAAATATGTGATCAAATATGAGCATGTTACTAAATACCTTTTTAATTGCCAATGCACAAGCATTAACAGAATTTCTTTTACATAAATTGTTAATCAAATGATTTGAGCTACATAAAATAAAAAACAAGCAAATATCTCAAATCATTGATAAAATGAAATGAATTTAGGTTTCTCTCTCTTTTAAGAAAAAGAGCAAAACTATACAGAGATTTACTCAAACTTCTATTATGATTTAATGAATGATGATAATATAGTGAACATAAATGGGAATTAAAAAACCCTATATAATTTTTCTTTTTCATGCACTACCTTTGCGTAAGACAGATCAGTTTTATCATAAAAAAAAAAAAAAAATTATAATATACTATTGCATATTACTTTACATGATATAATTACATTAATATAAAAATATGAGATAAATCACAGAATGACTGGAGTGAATGTACAGAAAGATTTGAAAAGACATCTTATTGTATTTATTAAAACAGTGAACTAAATTATTAAAGAATTTTATGCAAATTATTCAAAAGTCCAAATTTTAGCTCACAATAGCTTTTTTCTTTCAATATGCTAACATTGTCACAATTTGCAGACCTAAAATAAAGTAGGCTAAAACACTTTCTGATATTATGTAATTACAATTGCAACTCGTCGAAAGTGAAGATGAGGAACTTAATCTGATTATATATATAAGTATATAGTAAAAAAAAAAAAAAAAAAAAAAGCATTCATACATTATGAAATATTTTTCATTTTTTGCAGGGTATGATTATTATAAAAATGAAAGTCAGACATTGACTGAATGAAATATTGTTTAAAAAATAAGGGAGTAAATCATGTATGTGAAACATTTTTCCCATATCATAGGATATAGTTATTGTAAAAGTGATTGTGAGTCAGATTATAATTAAATGAATGTTACTTAAAATACAAGAAAATGAAATTACGCATCTCTCATAAACTGTCATTTTTTAAATCTATTATTTTAAATATTTCATAACTGCATGAACTTTGCTTATGACTTAGTCTTTTTCTACTGTTTTAATCCTACAAATTTCACAGAACCTTTTTTGATAAATTTGCATGTAATAGGTATTTTATAAATTTACCAACATTTATAATTTATATTGGAGCGTTTGTTAGCCTCGTCTTTTTTTTTTTTTTTTACACCTCATTATTTAAAGAGTAATTTTCTTTTTTTTTTTAAAAATCTTAATGATGTATTGAAGAAAATTAACTACAAATACAATGGTGGAAAAAAAAAAGGTGGGGCTAACAATGCTCCAGAATAAATTTATGATGTTGGCATACGTTGGTTTATGATATTATGAATTATTTTTATGGTGACATATCCTTAATCTAATGGTATGAATTATTAATTTCAGCTATGGATGAATCTGAAGAGAAGGATACATATGTGACTCAACTTAAAGACGTCTTTGACAGTTGTGATGAAGTTGGTGATGGTTATTTAAATGAAGCTGGCTTGCGATCTCTCTGTGAGAAATTGCACCTATCAGAACATGCGAACATTTTAATAAGTCATCTTTTGGAACAGAATGTAGATGTAAGTTCAGTGATGTCGTTTACCTGCTATAGTGCGTAAATTACATGAAAAATCAAAGGTGGGACACAAAAAAGTTATTGTGGCGTGTCCCAAGGGGTGCATAATTTTCGTTCTTAAGGAAAGAAAAAAAAAGGCTAATTATAAAATACATTTTTTTGTTTAAAGCTGATATTTTCCTTATAATTTTAGAGCCTCCTGCTCTGAAGAAAAAAAACAAATCCTTGAAAACCCCATTTTACATAAAGAAAAAAGAACCCAATCGTATATGATAAATACAAGTGACTGCTTGATGCACATGAAATCCAAAACAAATTTCCGATACGTAAAGATTATCTGTAAAAAGTGTATGAATCGCATCACCGCGTAACGAATCGCCAATGCCCTATTTAAGCTCAGACAAATATGAAGTTTGGAAAATGGCCACAAACCATATTCTTTCAAAAAATCAAAACCATTTCTGTCCAATTCTAACATGATATACACACACCAGTGACTGGCACGAAAACAAAAACAAAGTTCTGATACGAATAGGTTACCTGCAAAAAGTGTCGATACATAGAATTGCATCACCCTACTACGTTTTAAGTTCATTGAAACAAAACAAAAACTAATGAAACAGATGAACAAACGTGAATGCAGGAACTTGGCATTATATTTGTAATAAAATTCAAGAAACTTTATCATTGAGAAGGCCTAAGTATTAAAAAAATGTGATATTTTTGCAGCATTAAACAGAAAATAAAACATTTTTGTAATGTCAGAATGCTATTATAGTAATTTCTTTTAAAGATAGTACACTTCTATTACTTTTTTCTCTAATGAATTAAGTTATCAGTACAATTTATTGGTAAGTTATTTTGTGGTTAAAGGAAGGGATTGCTTTTACAGACGTGATATTTCTGTTTTCGGCAGGGATCGAAATCTGGAAAATTCCAATAACTGGAATCGTGTTGGTCCTGTGATTGCTGGATACCGAATCCTGTACACAAACATCGTCTTTTATTATATGTAGATGACTGTAAAAAATAAAAAAGATAAAAAGTTATTTTTGTTAGTCAAAAAAAAAAAAAAAAAAAAAAGACTGAACAAAATGGTTTTAAAAATGAGATGTAACAAAAAATGTTGAAGTAATTCTTATAGCAAGAGAATATTTGCAAAGGGTTTGAAAGCTTAAAAAAAAAAAAAAAAAAAAAAACCAATATGCTTTGATGTAATAATTATTTATTATTAAATATAGAAGCTTTTGATTAGAGAAATTATTTAGAAAGCTATCTGCTATATGTTTTCAGCAATTTACTCGAGAAAGAGAAAGCTGCAAGAGTTTCTTTAACACAATTATAAAACATTTGGCAACATGAAAAAAGAGAAATATATTAATAAATTGATGCATTGCTGAGCTTGTATTTATTTTTCAAAATATTCTTTGATAAACGATGACACTGTTATACTTTCAAACTCAGGCTACAATTTGGATTTAGGTCAACTCATGGTCCCTGGTTCTGAGGTGAGAGTGACTCAGAAATTTCAGACATTGTCATATTTTTTTTTTTCTTTTTTTGTCAGTCAGTCAAATCTCATGTTATTCTATGGTGAAATTTGTTATAAGATTTACTAGTCAACTTTTTTTTTTGTCATTGAGTAATTCTCATAAAAGTTTTCAATATTTAATAAAAAGGGGGTTAACTACTGACAGTATACATAATATGGAAGAGCATGAGAATGCACACAGACTCCTTATTTATATAGATTACTCAACCATTATATATACATAATCATAAAAAAATATTATAGCTTTCTAGATTTATATATGTTTAAAGTCATTAAATCCTAATTTCTATGTGTTGTTTATTAATTTCTTATTGAACTGAATAATTATGTTTTTCTTTGAGTAGTTTTTCTTTAAAGTATTAGTTTTATTTTATAAAACCTTCATAATTTAGAGATTGGGAAAATTTTCCAGATAACCCACAGCCCTAACCTTGATACATCAAAAGTGTTTGTCTGTAATGTAGGAAAATCAAAAGTATTTATTTAAAAATAAATTGAACACCTGTGTGCCAAATCAAAAAGCCAATTAAATTTCCTCACAAATTCTATTAAATATATTTTCTTGCAGGTAAATTTTGAGGAATTCAAAGAATGTTTTGTTGCTATTTTGAGTCAAGATATTCCTTCTGATGATGCATTTAAGGCCAACGGTTCTGAAGATGCAGCAGGTTTGTCATGAAAAAAGTGTTTTATTTATTTTCTTTTTTGTAAATATTTTTTCAGAAAAATTTCAATATTATATATATATATATATATATATATATATATATATATATATATATTAAAAAAAAAAAAAAAAAAATTGCCCCCTCCCCCTTCCCCAAAAGTGCATGCTTAATCTTTTTTTTTTTTCTGCCCTTTCTATATAAATATTTTGAGCAGTTTTTATAATATATGGATATGTTAGAGATTTAATTAGATTCTGCAGCATTGTAATTATTATGGCCATGAATAAATGAAAAAGAAATCGATTTATATGCTTTTATTCCAAAATGTACTCAAATATAGAGACAAAATTTTGTCTGTAAATTTTTTAGCCAGCTTACAAAGAAAGTATTATCCTGTTTAAATATTTCATTATTCACACATATTTCAATTAATGATTTATTCAGGATAAAGTTTAAAACAATTTCTCTAGCAATAAAAACAATTATCAGGTTATACCTTTCATTAAATCCACATTAAATTCTTGTATTACTGTTTACAGGAGTGAAACTTTTCAGGGGCTGCCCCTAAAATCAGGGTTTTTAAAAACATTGCTGCCTCTGAATTTCATGCTAAATTATTTGTTTTCAAAATTTTTTTAAATTTAAACCCTTAAATGCCTGATTATTTTTTTAATCAATTTAAAAATGTTTTATTCTCACCTCTATTAAATAAACCACGGGAAAAATACTTTAAAAAATCATATTTTATTTTAACTATGGTTTACAACTAAAAAGCAATTTGTTGTCAATTGGCAAACATTACGCATTAGATCTTCAATATTAATTTAATAATATTTTAGATGACAAAACTGGATATGTTGCCAAAAGACAACACACAACATTTAAGGGTTAAATATTAAATTTGCTTTATAATGTATAAAAAACTCTATAAATTATAAATATAATTTATTATAGTTATAAATAAATACTTTTAATAATAACTGTATGATATATCATTAATAAGTCTCCACTTGCCATTCATTCTGTATGCAAGTAGCAGTTTTCAGGGTTTTTCCTTTTTAGTTGATTTCTCCCCCTGTGTTTAGTCCTGAGGGTAAGTTTTTATTATTAAGGACCCTTCAGACACTGGCAACGAGCAGAGCTTCAAAACTCATAAATTATCCATTGTCCGAAAGCAACCCTTGAAATTTTGCACACATTTACAATGAAGGACATTACTTTTTATTGCTCTTTTACAAAAGAGACCCAATTTCGATCGCAGTAGGAGGTTTGTCAGCTGAGAAAATCTCTCTCCTGCTTCGTGTCAACTCGATTCCCACATCAAAGGGATTTCAAAAGAAACTGTCGATGATACTCTGAAGGCAGCCTTAGGATCAGATTTATCACAACTCTTCAATGATAACTTGACAGCTTTGCTGAGGTGTTCATATGAAGACAGCATGCATGTCTCTGCATTAATAATGATTTGTTAATTATTTGTTTTTGTCATTACTATGGCAAGTTATTTAATTTTCGTTAATTTTTTTTTTTTTTTTTAATTTTTCCGATTTATTTCTTCATTGCAATTTTTTACAACTAATTGAATCATAAATATTTTGGTTATTATTTTTATGCTTAAAATTTTCTCTAAATACTGGTTATTTTACAATAGTTGAATCTATTCCCAATAATAGAAAGGTACAGTTCTGAATGGTTATTAAGCATGAAATTTTTCTGCTTTATGGTCATTTTCAGTGTATATCTGCATTTTTATCATTTTATGGCTTTTCTTTTACTTTCTTATATATGCATTTATTTTTTCGTCGTTTTTCAAAATCAAAAGATCAGAAACATGAAACAATTTGTTTCTTTTTTTTTTTTTTTTGTACTGCATTAACGCTTCAATTGCACATTTCGCATGAACATACAATTTTGGTAATATTCTTCAAAAAGGGTTTTTTTTTCTTCTTAATCTAGTTGAAAACTGGAGCAAATGTTATTTTAAATTACTAAATAAAATATTTTTTTTTTTTACTTAAAACTTTAAAAAAAAAAATAAATATCTTGTTATAGAGAATGAAATATTTAGGATGCTTTTGACTTAAGTAAACATAAAATCACTTCAACTGGAGGATAGTAATTGTTATACCAAATATTCGGTTACTATTCAGTATTTTGCCTATTTGGCAGATGATACCGAATATTTGGTTTGGCCAAATATCTTGATATTCGGCGACTGAATAGTGGAGTTAAATATAAAATTATGTTCAAATGTTGAAATTCATAAAAAGATTTTTTGTCATATAAAATTAATTTGAATTTTTTTTAAATCATCAATAGTTCTATGAATAATAATTTTAATTAGTAAAATTACACGTAAAGAATAATTTATGAGGTAATTTATGTGTTGAAATAAGAACAAGTATATTTTATTTAGCCTTCATTTCATCATTACTCAAAATTTCAAAAAATATTCCATATTAAACTTGTTCTCTTAAAAGTTTTTTTTTTTTTTTTTTTTTTTTTTTTTCATTTTTAAATGCATACTACACTTACAAACATTTATATGTGTCTTTGCGTATGTTTGAACTTGTAATATCAATATAAGTTTTTTTGGCTGTGAAAAAATATTTACATTGAAATTTAAGTATTCGGCCAAATACTGAATATTCGGTATTCGGCATTAGAGTCAAATCACACAGCTAAAAATCTGACCCCTCCCCCTGCAGATATTTAGGAAATTGGACTCATTTATTTGTTTTACAGAGAAATGGATGTATACCAATTAATAAGTCCCTATCTTTTTTAGTTTTCGATATCCAGGGCTGCAAAAGTGGGTAAAAAGTGCAAATTTTCAAAATTCTTGATCTACAAATGTTCTTATATCTTGTTCCCTAATTGCTTCAGAGATATAAGATTGTATCGTTAGAAAGCTTTCAATGCAGGCTTTCAAATGATATATCACATGCACATATTTTTAAATTGTTTTCCTTTCAAGGTCAAACAATTTGACCTTAGACCTTCAATATCAAAAAAAAAAAAAAAAAATTATTTTAAAAATTATATGTTCTTCTTACGTTTATTGTCTATAATTACTGTGAGTTTCAACTTGGGCCTGCCATGGGGTGCTGAGTTATAAATTAATATGCAACTCTCCATAAGTATTTTCATACTAACATAAGTTTTACCCATATTTTGTTCCCAAATTAACTTAGTGATATAAAATTAGTATCATTAGAAAGCTTATAATATAGGCTTTTAAATGATATATCACATGTATATACTTTTAAAATTTTGCATTTTATGGTGAAAGATTTGGACCTTTGATTTTCAGTATCTCAAAAAGTACACATTTAATTTTCTTTAAAAAAAAATATTTAATAATAAAAATATAAGTTTTTAATATATTAATATTTAATTTTATATGGAATTCTTATGTTTATTATCTATAATTATTGTACGTTTCATCATGGGACGGCCATTCTTGTGTAAAACTTTGGTTAGGTTAGTATGAAAATACTGATGGAGGATCGCATTTTAATTTACAACTCAGTATCTCATGGCTATGCCATGTTGAAACTTATGATAATTATAGATAATAAATGTAAGAATAACATATAATTTTTAAAAGAAGAATAATTAAACATTTTTTGAGATATTGAAGGTCAAGGGTCAAAATGTTTGACCTTAAAATGAAGAGTTTTAAAAATGTATACGTGTGATATATCATTTGAAAGCCTGTATGATAAGCTTTCTGATGATACTAATCTTATATCTCTAAGTTAATTAGGGAATAAAATGTGGGTAAAACTTACTTCATGTTAGTATGAAAATACTGATTTAAGGTTGCATATTAATTTATAACTCAGCATCCCATGGTATTCCCATCTTAAAATTGACAGTAATTATAGACAATAAACATAAGAATAATATATAATTTTTAAAATAAAAATAAAAAAATAGGTTTTTGAGATATTGAAGGTCAAAGGTCAAAATATTTGACCTTGAAATATTTTTTTTTTTTTAAATATGTGCACGTGATATATCATTTGAAAGCCTGTATTGAAAGTATATTAACTATACCAATCTTTTATCTCTAAGACAATTAGGGAACAAGATATAAGAACATTTGTAGAACAAGAATTTTTAAATTTGCACTTTTTACCCACTTTTACAGCCCTGTATATCAAAAACTAAAAGAGATAGGGACTTATTAATAGGTATGCATTCATTTCTCTGTGAGACAAATAAATCAGCTCAATTTAATAAATAACTGATGGGTCGTTTTAAAAATGTCATTTTTTTGTGTTCGATTTGACACAGAATGACTCATAAATCACTATTCTGTGCAACTCTAGTAATGAGGCTTGAATTTTGTTTTGTCAAACATTAGATCCTGTTTTTTCTCTCAGTATGCATATTGGGTAATTATAATTCCCAGAAATAATTTCCTATAAATAATATGTAATATATTGAGGAATATTTCAGGCATCCATGAGAGAAATTTACATTAAGATAATTGATTTTTTATATTATTTGAAGCTTGAAGCAGGTTTTAAAGATATGTATGAAGGAAATTAAAATTGTTAAGCATACATTAGTGCCCAGTAGCAGAAATTTTTCTGCTAATCTGCGACAACTATTTGGGCATTAGAAAATAATCTGCAGCATAATTTCACAATAAGTTACAGAAAAAAAAACTACTAGATTCAGTAAGCATATTTTTATCACAAGTTTGCATTTATCTAATGTTATTAATCTGTTAGTTATGTCAAAGCATTGTAGTTATAAAATTTCGATTACATAGAGCTAGGTAAAGAATTGGCATTAGCCACATCATCCTTCATTTTGTATAAAAACTACCTTTGCTTATGCCTTTGTCGTACTGACTCTAGTAAAATACTTGTAGTAAGAGACTCTAAACATTGAAATTAATGCCGTTTTCTAAAATTTTCTGGTTCCTGTGTAACCAGATGGACGGACATTAAGACGTATAAACGTTCTTTTATCAACAATTACAGCTTGTTTGTCATTGCCATCTGTACATCTTAATTACATTTTGCTCACCATCTAAACGTCTGAGCCCCAACTTTTACAGAAATCGTCCGATACTGAAACTGAAACTGCAAATTCAAGTAACTTAATAAGCAAACAGGTATTTACTTTAACAGCTCACTAAAATACTTTTCGTAAAAAACCTGCGATCCTTTCAGATCCACTATCTTCTTTTATAGTGCTAGCGATTCATTTACAAATAACTTAATAAGCAAACAGGTATTTTCTTTAACAGCTCACTAAAATACTTTTCGTAAAAAACCTGCGATCCTTTCAGATCCACTATCTTCTTTTATAGTGCTAGCGATTCATTTACAAAAACACTGGTATTCAAGCAAAAAGGTGTCAAGATCATCAAACTTTGAAATTGATACAAAATCTTGTATATATTCAAAGAAGCAACAACAAAAATTACATGAGTAGTGAGCGATATTGATTCTACCTCTAAACAGGTTCTGCAATTTAATGAAACAAGTTTAAACAGAATATTGGCAGTTAGGCTGCATACAGAGAAAGGTTGAGAATCACAACACTTCTGCAGGAAGTTTCATTACCGATCAGTTCTAAATGGTAATGGGGGGGGGGGCACCAAAATATTATATGAATGAGAAATATTGAACAATTCTACTTCTTTATACATTCTGAATCTAATAAAGTAAGTTTAAAATGAACATTGACATTTATGCTGTGGATGGAAAACTATTGTAAATCACAATGCTTCTGTGAAGTGTTTAATTGCCGACCATTAGCGTAGTGTGAAGTTGGGGGTGGGGGGAGGGAGTAAAACAAATATATGAGTGAGAGATATTGAGCAATTCTACTTTTTTTTTATATGTTCTGCAATCTAAGTAAATAAGTTTAAAAAGAACATTGAAATTTATGTTGCGGATGGAGAAAGATTTGAAATCACAAGAATTTCGCGAGGGGTGGGGAGGGGGGGGGGGGTCACAAAAAATTACATGAGTGAGAGATATTGAACAATTTTACTTTTCATAGGTTCTAGAATATAAAAAAGCATGTTTTTAATGAATATTGACATTTATGCTGCGGATGAAGGAAGATTAAAAATTACAACACTTTTGTGGAACGTTGGATCACTGATCGTTATTTGGGGGGGGGGGGGGGGGAGACTAAAACAAATATGAGTGAGATATTGAACAATTCTACTTCTTTATAGGTTCTGGAATCTAATTAAGTAAGTTTTAAAAGAATACTTACATTTATGTTGCTGAAGGGAAAAAAATTTGAAATCGCAAAGATTCCACGATCTGTTTGATCGCTGATCTTTAACAGGTGTAAGGGGGGGGGGGGGTCACAAAAAAAATTACTTGAGTGAGAGATATTAAACAGTTCTACCTCTTTATAGGTTCTAGAATTTAATAAAGCGTGTTTAAAATGAATATTGACAATTATGCTGTGGATGCAAAAAGATTGAAAATCGCGATCTTTCCTGCCAAAATCGAGAGATTTTGGAATTTCTGCATAATGCTGATTTGGAAAATAATCTGCAGACTAAAAAAAAAATCTGCGACGCACGTCGCGCGTCTCGCATTTTCTGCTATGGGGCATTAGTGTATTAGCAGTTAATGGTTGCCTTAATTTTAAGTTTGCTCAAGAATCAAATACTAATATCCTCATATGTATATTTGGTCACTTTTTTTTTTTTTAACAATAATTCTTTATTTAATGCTTTTCAGATCGTGAAGTATCGCCTAAATTTACATTGGGAAGAAAAAAATATGGTAGGCGATCACGACCTGCATCTGTTGTTGAAGATGATGATTCAACGTCTTGTGATGTGTCCATGCATCAGAACTTTACAGACCAGCCTTCTCATTCCTCTCCAAGTTTATCTGCTGTAGGTTTTTGTTTTTAATTCTTAAGGTAGATTTAAGTGGCTCATGCATTGTTTTTATTTTCATGTTTATTGATGAGATTGTTGTTGCATCTGTCATTTTTTAAGTAATTTTAAGTAGATTAAAAAAGTGTGTGCTTAAGACCACATGATCAAAGTGTAAATTTCTATTACATGTTTAATATATAAAAAAAGTATTCCTATCAATTACATCAAATAGAAACCAAATAATTTGACTAGTTTTAAGTACCCCTATACATTTGTCTATATATTGTGCATACACTATACAATGCATTAAAATTTGGTATATTAGAAAAATAAATAAAATACCATAAAACGACTAAAAACATATTTTCAAGTATTTCCACTAATAGTCTACAATGTATCTGAATTCTTTGTGTTGCCCTCCACACAAAATATTGATGCTGTTTATACCATTTTCTATAAAAAGCCATGCTTTTGTGCATCTGAAAAGTGTATTTCTCTATATTTAGTGTAGCATAAATGTGTTTAATATGCCTTTTTAAAAATTCTGCCCATGGACAATAACTTTACAATTAATATGTGTGTCTTAATACTAGGGATGGACCGGATATCCGGAAAATATCCGGTATCCGGCATATCCCGCTGATTTTGACTTAGACAGAAAAAGTCTATCTTATAATTAAGTTTTATTATTATGCAGCTAACACACAGTAGAAACTTTAATTAATTTCAAGGGCTTCAATTATAACAACTCGACCAGTGTCTTAAACCATATGACTCATGAAATACAAAAGTTTTAAACAATAACAAATTTTATTTAATAAAACATATAGAAAAATATCAAAAACATTCTCAAAATATAACAAATTTAACAGTTACCTCATTTTATAGTTGATGAACAAGCCATAATTAAGCCTCTGGCACAATACACTTGAATTACAACAGAGCCTCCGCGATCGCCACGTTGATCAGCGGGAAAGAGGGTGAAAAACTGCACTTCCACTGAACATTAAGCTGATCACAAAAGCAAGAACACGTAACTGAAGATTTGCATATTATATAACTTGAACATTGAAATTACCATTATATTTGATGAACTCTACAACTTAATTGAATTTATTATTGGATATCAGCAGACTTATTTCAGATAACGATTTTAACTCAAACACTACAAACTTGAACAATTGCAGCTTAAAAAGCTGCTAAACAATTTATAACATTAGCTAAACGACAAACTTAACAATATCGATTCAAAAGGCGATTATCACTTCTAGATTTTTATTTCGAACAAAACGTCGAAAAATTTCATGAGATTGACTCATATTTCAAATGTAAAACTTAACGAATATGAAAAACTTAACGATATAAAATAACTTTAACAATAGCAGCCATCATAAATCGTAACAGCGATAAAACAACCTATTCAGCTGTAAAAGCTAAAGGCACACCTCCTCTAAGTGCCTCCTACTTTACCACAGCTCAAAGCTGTTCAATTATAAAAGGTATTTAATACTTCATAGCTGTTTGAAGGTGCTAACAACTGCCCTGTTACAAATTCGCCGCGATCTTTTATACTGACTGAAATGTCAAAAATCTACATACAAACAGAACATCGCTGCTGCCACTCAACGATTAAAGTCTAAATACAATTTCTAATAACTATTTCTACAAAGTGGCAACAGCCATAAATGAAAGAATTAAGCAGATTCAAAGTGGCAACGGCAAAGATGTAAACAAAACATCTATGTTAACGTGTAGTGCATGACAAACTGCAACTTAGATTAAAAATAAAATAAATAGATAGATATTGAAAAAAAAAAAAAAAAAAAACTTAAAAGAAAGGTAAGTTAAAAGTTCTTTTTCAGAAAATAAACATTTGTATATGAGAACTAACAATGTTTTTATGTGTGAGGACATTTGACAGCTATCAAATGCCCCCCACCGCAACATATAAAAAATACAGTATATAAACTATTTAACAAGAAAAAATACCATCATGAGATCCCCACAGTCCGTATAAAGTATCATCAAACTATACAAAACCACTGACAAAAACTAGAACTTCAAGTAATCAAAAACAGTTAACTCCACCATGCAGACATACTAAAGAAAAGGTGATATGAAACATATATTATATACAATATCAATTTATGCAATTTAACTTATGTACAAGAATGAATATGATGAGTATATACAGTATGCGAAGGAAAATTATGAAAAATGAATATATATATATACAAATATACAAGTACACAAGGCGCCTCGTGATTTCATACACACACTCATACTATGATAACATAAAAAAAATATGAAAACATCTGCAAAGTGAAGAAACCAATACAAATACAAAAGTTTTATACAAAGATCACTTTTATAAATTTTAATAAGTCACTTTTTGTCAACAGCTTCGTAAACGGGTCGGCAAGATTTAATTTAGAAGAAATATATTCAATATGAAATTTACCTTCATCAAACCAATCCCTTATAAAAAATAGTTTAATATTAACATGGCGCGTGTGGAAATTCTCAATCCTGGACTTTGTAAAACGTATTGCAGCCTGATTATCAGCATATAGGGTAGGTATTTCAAAATTATTTTCTATAAGATTTAAGCCAGAACATTCACATAAAATATTATAAAACCAGTCCTGCTCACGAACACAATCACACATGGAAACAAATTCTGATTCCATCGTTGATATGGTAATCCCTTTCTGTTTATTAGTACGCCAGGAAATAGCAGCACTATCCAAAAGTATCAACTGGCCACCCATAGAAACATAGTCGTCCCTATTAGCAGCGAAATCAGCATCAGAATAAGAAATTAGTTTAACCTGCGTGCATTTAAGATGGAGCTTATACTGACTGGGGAATTTTATGTATCCAAGAAGTTTAAGTAAACCCTGCCAATGTTTAATGCTTGGATTTTGTTGGAACTGTGAGAAAATGTTAGTGGCATATGCGATATCGGGTCTAGTACGATTTGAAATGAAAGAAATACAACCTAAAAGATTTCTGTAAGGTAAATGAGAAGCTTCATCGATGTCTTCTTGAATAACAGGACAATCACTTTTTGAAAATTTGATACCTTTAACAATAGGTAAGGAGGAGATAGGTACTCGGTGATTTTGAAACCTCTTACTGACTTCGTCAATATATTGATTTTGGTGGATCAAAACTCCTGTATCTGTATACTCGAACTCCACACCTAACAGTTTACGAGTGATACCCAAGATTTTCAAATCAAACTTTGATTTTAACAAACCTAAAATATTATACGCTTGGGATTCAGTCCTAGCAAAAACAACGATGTCGTCAACATAAACCAATAAAACGGAGAAATCATAATATGAATATGCACAGTTACAATTTTCAAATTTATTAAAACCAAGTTCCAACAATACTTTATTTAATTCATAAAACCATAATGTGCCTGACTGGTGTAACCCGTACAGTGCTCTATCCAGTTTACAGACCCAGTCTTCTTTACATTTTTCAACAAAACCAACTGGTTGCCTCATGTAAATCTCATCCTTTAAGGGAGCATACAGATAGGCACACTTAACATCACACTGTACATTAGACCAACCGCAACATGAGACTAAAAGAGAGAAAAAAAATCTAACCACAGAAAAATTTACTACTGGCGAGTAGGGCTGGATGATATATCGATATATCGTCAAATATCGATATCTGCCACAAATCATGATAATCGATATTGATCAACCATATGTCACGATATATCGGCTATGTATAGACAATATAATTTCTTATTTTCGTATTTTATCTAACAATAAGGATGAATAAAAATAGAAATTGCATGCATGAAAGATGAAAAGAAGTTTTATATACATAGATTTTATGGGGAGGGGAACAGTTTATTTTTATTTATTTATTTATTTATTTTCAAGGGGAGCAGAGGGGTTGTTGTTACTGTTTTTATCCAATTTTTGTAAATTTTGATGTCTTATGAAAAAATTAAAAATGACAGAAAATTACTAATGTTCTTAAAAAGTAGAATTAACTTCTTATTAATTTATATTCCACATTTTCAGTTTATGGAATACTAAAAAGGGGGGGGGGGGCAATAAATTCTTGATGTCCATTTATCAGAACTTACTACATTTTTTTTAATTCATTGTTGAAATATTTAGGTTTGTTGAGCAATGATAATGATTTTATATGAAATCATATATCACTGTTTTAGAAGTAATTAATTTTTTATTACCTTGCTGCTAAAATTGCCCTTAATAAAGACATATTACTTTGGGGGGAAATTTCAATTCTAACTTTAATGGACTTTTTTAGAAACCAGATTAAAAAAAAAATAAACTACTATGTTGTGGCTATTAGAATGACAACCTTCCTGTTTTCGTAGAATATTGCTGTACAGCAGCGCCACCTATCGGCGGATATGCACCCAAATTGTATCATCATAATGGCCTTTTCATGTATCAAGTTCGATCCTACGCAATAGAACCTGAGATACACCCTTCATTTATATTGCGGAAATCGTTGTATAGCAGTGCCATCTTTAGAGCGATTGGCATTAAAAGTTGGCAGAAATTAATAAATGTCAAGGTGCATCTGCATATAAATTTATATACAATTCTGTGCAGTAATTACTGAGATATAGCATCTCCTGAAATTACAGAAATCGCTGTATAGCAGTGCCACCTGTTGGGCGGTTGACACCAAAAGTTGATAGGCACTAACATGTCAAGGCGCATCTACATATAAATTTATATGCAATTCCATGCTGTAATTCTTGAAACTGTGGAAATCGCTGTATAGCAGCGCCACCTGTTTACCAATTGGCACCAGAAGTGGATAAACACTAATTTATGTTAGGTGTATTTACATTATAAATTTATATTCAATTCGGTGCAGTAGTTTTGAAGATATATTCACCACAAAATTTTTGTCACACCCTTTTTCTAAAAATGGACAATTTGTATTCTGAACCCCTCAAAACGTGTAAATCCATCGAAAACCGTAAGTCAAAAAATTTTACGAATCCAATCTCTTTCATAAAATAGCAAAAAAAAAAAAACTTGCTTTATAAATCAATTTTTTTCAACGATAGTCACGCGCCGCACACTTAAATATCGTTTCAATCATTCAAGATTTATTTCACAATATTCACTAAAAACTCAACATCATATCCATATCACATTCATAAATGAAATCGAAATATCAAAGTGCCCAATCATCCCCTCTAATCATGAGTGAAATGAGTGACGATCGGCAATACGCTTTATCATCGTAATCATATACTTGATTTTTGATTACATTATTAGAATAAACTCATACTCACATTCACTCACTCACAGCAGCGCGGACTCATGATTATATTCATGAATATAATCAGAAACATCACGCCTGCGCAGAATAGCCGATAAACACTCAAGAAGAGAAAATACTCTTTGTTTACTCATGTTACTGAAGATGACGATCGCTGGAGATCGTGATTGAATATTACGGGACGGCGGGGAACAGGCATGTTAAATTTTTATTGTTTGATTGGATTCATAATTTGATTATTATAATTGGTGGGAAGATTCAGATTGCCAAATTTTTTATATTAATAAATAAATGAATGATAAGTATTGAGCTACAATGAATCTTAAATAAAGATTAAAGAGAGTAAATTAATTAAAATTTATTTTGTATCTGCAATAGTTTTTTTTCTTCTAAAAATATTAAAAAAGGAAAAAAAAAAGGTTTACATGTATATAATTTAGTTTAATTAATGTTATATTTCCGATGTTAATTAATTAATCTTCTCTAAATTTATTTTATAAATGAAATTTATAAACAAAATTCTTTGTTCTATATAATTATTTAAAAAAATATTTTTTAGTGATATACATAATTCATGATGCTAATTAATGATTGAATCATAAATGAATATATTAAAACTAGATGAACGATTGAAAATTTCTACAAACCAATCAGTATTTATGGTCTATTTTTGTTGAAATTCTTTTAAAATTAGCAATATTTAAATATATACTACTTATTTTTTTGGTATTTATTAATAAAAATCTTTAATTTTTAAAATGACAACAAGGCATACTATTCATTCTTTGGAAAATCATCATTTGGTATCTAAATCAAAAACTAAAAGTCAGGTTTGGTCTATTTTGGGATACCTGCCAATGAGCATGGTACTGTTATTAAAACTGATGTGGCAATTTGTAAACTCTGCCAAAAATATGTATGCTCAAAAGGAAGGATTTTTACAAATACTTTCAAATACAAATTTACTTTCTTATTTGAAAGTGCACCATCCATTAAAATTTGGTGAGTACACTTCAAAGAAGCTATTGACTCCTACTCCTGTTATACGTACTTACAGTGAAACGAAGGATTCTGACAGTCCACCTGTAGAAAGTAGTGTTTATATTTGCTATACTGAAAGATCTTTGCAATAAACAATTTTTCATTAGAAAATTTTATTACATTGTTTACCAAGCTATGAGTTTACTCTTAGTTTAACTATGAGTTATTTCGTAGCTTGACAGTCAACGTGTTGAAATATTTTCTGTATTCCTCTGCCTATATTTTAATAAATATGTCAATTTACAGACTTTTGCTTATTTAGTAACCATAATATTTTATTTGAATTTGTCGTGATATCGATATATCAGAATATCGTGATATGAGGATGACGATATATCATGATATTAAATTCCTGACATCGTCCAGCCCTACTGGCGAGAAGGTCTCATCATAGGATTCACCCTGGACCTGGTTGAAACCCTGCGCGACCAATCTAGCCTTGTACCTGACAATGTTGCCAGACTCGTCACGCTTGACTGTATAAACCCAGCGGTTTCCCAACGCAGTTTTGTTCTCAGGGAGTTTCACAAGATGCCAGACACCTCTTGTGGCCATACATTCCAACTCTTCCAACATAGCCCCATGCCACTCATCAGATTGTGCAGATTTTAAAGCCTGTTTATACGTTCTCGGGACCACCACATCTAGTCAACTAGCCGTGCTGGACGCGGAAGGTATAACACCAGGATTAATGACACCAGTAAACTTATTAAACTTGGAAAAATCAAAATCAGCAGGGTTAAAAACAATATTATTTAAATTACAAAACTTTTCGACATCATTAGGTGACCTTTGACAACACTTTTTACCCTCTCCATCAGGATAATAGTAAATATCGACCTTTTTTCCCTGAGGTCGAGGCACAACCTTCCTGTACCAAACGGGATTGGTCATCCAGTTAGGAGAAGCAGTCTGCGGAGTAACTTGAGGAGCAGGAGTAACCGGAGAGACGGCTGGGACGACACCTTCAATCTCGCTGGGCAAGACACCAGAGGTACCAGGCTCCGGACCAGGAAGATGATACCGGTCAACGGGCCGTGGTTGTTCCTCTGGGACAAGCACCAACTCAAAAGAAGAGTCGCCCATCACCGCTCCACTGCGTAAAACGTCACCGCTTTCAACAAAAGAAACATTAATGGTTTCCACAACCTTCCTCTCGTCTTCTAACCAGACCCTGTAACCACGGGTACGCAAAGCATAACCCACAAGGATTCCATGTTTAGATTTGGAGTCTAACTTATGTTTGCGCCTGACCTTTGGGACACCGACATATGTAAAAGTACCAAAAGGCCTCAAGTGCCGGACAGAAGGTTTATTTCCTGAGTAGAGTTCAAATGGAGTTTTAGAGTTCCCACCGTGACAAATCCGGTTCCACGTATAATTAAAGTGTAAACAAGCTTCAGGCCAGAAATCATCAGGTAAGCCACTGGATTTTAACTTAGCCCGAACACAGTTCATGATTGTTTGGTTGAACCGCTCACAAACTCCATTTTCTTCTGGCGTGTAAAAATTGGTCAGCTCATGATTTATTCCATTCTCTCTACAAAAACCCCTAAAAGCATCATTATCAAACTCTTTACCATTATCCGTTCTGATCGACTTTAACTTGGTTCCTAAAAACCTTTCGGCCCTTAAAACATGTCTCCTAAAGACCTCAAAACACATAGATTTTTCCTGGATAGGGTAAACGGATGATCTACCAGAAAAATCATCTATTATTGACAAAAAAAATCGTTCACCTTTTTTACCAGGAATTTTAATGGGACCCCAAGTATCCATAAAAAGTCGATCTAAAGGTTTTTTGGAAGAAGAATGACTTAAAGGTTTGAAAGAAATGCGATTCTGCTTACTCACATGACAGGGATCACAAAAAAAATTATCAACTGATTTTAAATTAGGCAGACCTTTAACAGCAGAATTACGAATGGTATTGAAAATTAAGTCAGGGCTAAGATGATCGAAACGTAAATGCCAGGTATCAAAGTCTTTTATATTAACAGGCTTTACAACAGGAGAAGCTGAAATTTCAGCATTATTATTTATATTATCATTAGAATTCTGCCCCCCATTCGATTTAACACAACACTTGCTTTTAATTATTTTAGGAAATGTATAATAAATCCCGTCATGGAGTTTAGCAGAGAAAAGAAAATCACCATACTTGTCGACCACGTTTATTTTGCCAGCCTCACCAATAAATTTAGCACCACCCTGGTCGAATCTAGAACCACTCAAAAGATTTTTCCTCAAGTTCGGGGAGTACAAAACATTTCAAAGTTTAATAACAGTTCCATCAAAATTTAACTCCACCTCTCCTTTACCAGTAATGGGAAAAGTGACACCATCAACAGCCACGTGTAACTCATCACCAGAAATTTCCGAAAAATTGCAGAAAAAAGATTTATCTTTGCAGAAATGATGGGAGGCCGCTGTATCATAAGCCCAGCTTCCCTCACTATCAAAACTACTTAAATTTGCTTCTGCAATGAAATTTTAAGCTTTAGGAGTTTTATCACATTTTGACTGTTGACCGGAGCCACCCCTCCTAGGAAAATTACTTCTGAGTGGTTTTTCCTTTTCCTTTGTAGCTAGATCATTATTTAATTTAACTTTACAATCTTTAATTACATGGCCTTTTTTTCCACACCTCCAACAAGTAAAAACAGGCCTACGTTTAAATTTTACATTTTGGGCCTCAATAGAACATTCCGTTCTACTTTTATCAAAATTCCTAAGTTGGAGACGCGTTTCCTCGGCACAAAGCTCAATAATAATTTTCTTAAAAGTAAAGTCCTTATCAGGCCAACGAAGAATTTGTTGAACAACCTGATCGAATTTATCAGGCAAGTATCTTAAAACTTGAAAACATATATATTCATCTGCGATAGGTTTATTAATGGATTTTAACTGATCAGCAATTTTAGATATTCTAGCTGCAAAAACACCAATAGATTCGCCAGGTTCTAAAAAACATGTCATAATTTCAGAGAACAATTTCATATGATGACTTCTACTATCTGGCTGGAAGTTAACTTTTAAAATTTTCCACGCTTCTGAGGGGTCAGTACATTCACTTATTAAACTTCTAAACTCACTATCAATATTTAAATATAAAATTGACATGGCAGCATTCTGCCTTCTTTTAAAGTCTTGCACTGCCTCCTCAGTCACGGTTTCACTAACTTTGGGCTTAGTTTCGTCACCAGTGACGATATCATAAGCATTTTTTTCCATAAGTAAAAATTTAATGTCACACTTCCAACCAGAGTAGTTAGTTGCATTTAACTTGGTGATTTGAGGTACAATATTATAAGCCATTTTAAATAGTTACTAATTCTCAATTATACAGAAAACAAAAAAAACAACTGGTCAAGTTTAAAAGATGACACCCTCAAAAAACTTGCCCATAACACAATGACTTAGACAGAAAAAGTCTATCTTATAATTAAGTTTTATTATTATGCAGCTAACACACAGTAGAAACTTTAATTAATTTCAAGGGCTTCAATTATAACAACTCGACCAGTGTCTTAAACCATATGACTCATGAAATACAAAAGTTTTAAACAATAACAAATTTTATTTAATAAAACATATAGAAAAATATCAAAAACATTCTCAAAATATAACAAATTTAACAGTTACCTCATTTTATAGTTGATGAACAAGCCATAATTAAGCCTCTGGCACAATACACTTGAATTACAACAGAGCCTCCGCGATCGCCACGTTGATCAGCGGGAAAGAGGGTGAAAAACTGCACTTCCACTGAACATTAAGCTGATCACAAAAGCAAGAACACGTAACTGAAGATTTGCATATTATATAACTTGAACATTGAAATTACCATTATATTTGATGAACTCTACAACTTAATTGAATTTATTATTGGATATCAGCAGACTTATTTCAGATAACGATTTTAACTCAAACACTACAAACTTGAACAATTGCAGCTTAAAAAGCTGCTAAACAATTTATAACATTAGCTAAACGACAAACTTAACAATATCGATTCAAAAGGCGATTATCACTTCTAGATTTTTATTTCGAACAAAACGTCGAAAAATTTCATGAGATTGACTCATATTTCAAATGTAAAACTTAACGAATATGAAAAACTTAACGATATAAAATAACTTTAACAATAGCAGCCATCATAAATCGTAACAGCGATAAAACAACCTATTCAGCTGTAAAAGCTAAAGGCACACCTCCTCTAAGTGCCTCCTACTTTACCACAGCTCAAAGCTGTTCAATTATAAAAGGTATTTAATACTTCATAGCTGTTTGAAGGTGCTAACAACTGCCCTGTTACAAATTCGCCGCGATCTTTTATACTGACTGAAATGTCAAAAATCTACATACAAACAGAACATCGCTGCTGCCACTCAACGATTAAAGTCTAAATACAATTTCTAATAACTATTTCTACAAAGTGGCAACAGCCATAAATGAAAGAATTAAGCAGATTCAAAGTGGCAACGGCAAAGATGTAAACAAAACATCTATGTTAACGTGTAGTGCATGACAAACTGCAACTTAGATTAAAAAT
This sequence comes from Salticus scenicus, assembly GCA_963930645.1. Lineage (NCBI taxonomy): Eukaryota > Metazoa > Arthropoda > Arachnida > Araneae > Salticidae > Salticus > Salticus scenicus. The sequence continues at coordinate 57,316,349 of OZ005652.1, read as the reverse complement.
AAAATAAATAGATAGATATTGAAAAAAAAAAAAAAAAAACTTAAAAGAAAGGTAAGTTAAAAGTTCTTTTTCAGAAAATAAACATTTGTATATGAGAACTAACAATGTTTTTATGTGTGAGGACATTTGACAGCTATCAAATGCCCCCCACCGCAACATATAAAAAATACAGTATATAAACTATTTAACAAGAAAAAATACCATCATGAGATCCCCACAGTCCATATAAAGTATCATCAAACTATACAAAACCACTGACAAAAACTAGAACTTCAAGTAATCAAAAACAGTTAACTCCACCATGCAGACATACTAAAGAAAAGGTGATATGAAACATATATTATATACAATATCAATTTATGCAATTTAACTTATGTACAAGAATGAATATGATGAGTATATACAGTATGCGAAGGAAAATTATGAAAAATGAATATATATATATACAAATATACAAGTACACAAGGCGCCTCGTGATTTCATACACACACTCATACTATGATAACATAAAAAAAATATGAAAACATCTGCAAAGTGAAGAAACCAATACAAATACAAAAGTTTTATACAAAGATCACTTTTATAAATTTTAATAAGTCACTTTTTGTCAACAGCTTCGTAAACGGGTCGGCAAGATTTAATTTAGAAGAAATATATTCAATATGAAATTTACCTTCATCAAACCAATCCCTTATAAAAAATAGTTTAATATTAACATGGCGCGTGTGGAAATTCTCAATCCTGGACTTTGTAAAACGTATTGCAGCCTGATTATCAGCATATAGGGTAGGTATTTCAAAATTATTTTCTATAAGATTTAAGCCAGAACATTCACATAAAATATTATAAAACCAGTCCTGCTCACGAACACAATCACACATGGAAACAAATTCTGATTCCATCGTTGATATGGTAATCCCTTTCTGTTTATTAGTACGCCAGGAAATAGCAGCACTATCCAAAAGTATCAACTGGCCACCCATAGAAACATAGTCGTCCCTATTAGCAGCGAAATCAGCATCAGAATAAGAAATTAGTTTAACCTGCGTGCATTTAAGATGGAGCTTATACTGACTGGGGAATTTTATGTATCCAAGAAGTTTAAGTAAACCCATAAAATTCCACATTTGTGTCTCCATTAGTTTGACTCGGCATTGCTGAGTAAGCAAGCAAGTCAGTCAGGAGATCTGCCTTTATAAATGTAGATTCCTGCAATTTATTTCTTTTAATTAAAAACAAGTATGTTGTGGCCATCACAATACTTTCTTCTATATTTTCCTACATATATTCACTAAGGGGAAATAATTTATTAAAACAATTATTTATTAAAATTATCTAACATGATGAATACAAATAATTTTCATCTTAGAAAAAACTAACACAAAATATCCAAAGAAAGACAGTTTTATCATGTACTAACAGGATTTGCCCCCTTCGCCAGTCATTATATATTTAAGGAAACTCTTTTCCATATCGCTTTATTAAAAAACAAAAGAAAAAAATTACTGAAATCGCTCGAAGGCTCGTCTTGGGTTCCCGCTCCCGGGTTGACATAAATTAGTGCCTATCAGCAGTTGGTGTCAACCAATCAATAGGTGGCGCTGCTATGCAGTGATTTCCACAATTTGAAAAAAGGCTATATCTCAGGAACTACTGTGCAAAATTGCATAAAAAATTATATGTGGATGCACCTTGACATAAGTTACAGCGAAGCAATTTTCGGTACTAGTTGCTCAATAGGTGGCGCTTCTATACAACGATTTCCTCAGCTTAAGGGAAGATAGGTTCTAATGCGTATAATCAAACAACACTTGATATGTGATAAAGCCTTTATGAGATAATACGCCGATTCAATCTGGATGTATATCTACTAATATTTTGCACTGCTACAGTACAGTTTTTCCCGAGAACGGGAGTGCATGTTTCAACTTCTATGGCATTTAGCTGTACGAAATTTCATACATGAGATAACCAGTATGAAAACGCATTTTTTAAGATGTTAGTTAAATTCTGTTTTTTTAGGATATTTAGTATTAGTGTTCTCCAAGATGAAAATTACCTGCATTTATCATGGTAGATAATTTTAATAAATAATTAGTCTTTCTGGTTGAACTGAGTGAATTTATATAGGAAAAATATTGAAGAAAGTTTTGTGGTGGCCACAACATACTGGTTTTACTTTCTCTTACGCATGTAAATGGTAGAGAAGTACTGTTTTTTGGTCAAATATTTAAAGTCGAGTTTTTATTATATTTACACGATTTAAGGTCCCCTGAATCCAAAAATCATATTTTTATCAGCTGGTCTGTTTGTGTGTGTGTGTGTCTATCATCAGCATATCTCAAGAACAAATTAAAGCAGAAAGTTCAAACTTAGTATTCTAAATTTGTATGATATAGGGATGCTACACTAAGTCTTTCGTGAAGATCAAACAAATGATTCGTGTACAGAGACACCCAGGAGAATTCAAATACATTGAGTCTATGGGGAAAATTGTAGGTAAGTAGAGTTTAACAACTATAAACTGCTCTAAACTAAATAAAATGAATTTATATATTTTATGTGCATAAAAACATGTTTCATGTAGAATATGGTATGGAAATCATTCACTGTTAGTTTAAAGAAGTACACAAAACAACTAGATTATAGTACGACAATGCTTGAAAACTGATGGAAGTGTATTTAAGATTGTGCCGTCTGTTATTAATATCGGATTATAATTAAGTGCATCATGTGGTGTTTACATAATCTTCAAAAGATATACACTGGCCAATATTTAAGCCATAATATTCTTTTTTATTGTTAGTGGAAGTGCTTTTCTATAATATTTTACCATGTCCAGGAAAGCTACTTAGGAATTGAAATTAATTCTTCATGGCCATATGGTTAATAACGTATGTTTTTTAAGCTAAATATTCACTGCTTGTTTTTTTTTTATTATTATTATTTACACGTTTTGAAGCTTTCTGCATACCGAAGTCTAGTTTTAATGCTTGATCTTTGCCTGAAGCCCTTAAGAGTAAATTAAAAACAAGTAATTTTAGACGATCCAAATGTTGTATTTTGAATTAATATGCTTGTAAATAGAAAAATTTGATCAAAATTGATAAATTTTAAGAAATGTTGCATGTAAAAGCTGTCTGAATAATTTTATATAAACTTTTGTATTTAATTTGAATTCTATATAAATGTATATATAATAATAAAACGAGATCTTAAGGGAGCAGTAGTCCCACACACACATAATTTGTCAATTAAATCTGTTCAGAAGCCTACTTTGAATTGTTTAAACATAGGTTTACATAACAGTACCCGTTTTTTACACCCTTAATGTCCAATTTGTATTTATAGTTTTAAATTCCAGTGTAAGAAAGAGAAAGTCGTGTGAGGGGCACATCAGATTATTTAAGTAAGTTTTGATAATTATATGCATGGCAAGGCAGACAAAGCACGTAGTTCAGACAACATTGCACAATATATTCTGTTAACCTAACTATTAAAAGCCACACATAAGCATAAGAATTGATATTAAAAAACTAGTATGTTGTGGCCACCACAAGACTTTCTTCAATATTTTCCTATGGGAATTCGCCCAGTAATAATATTTTCTTAAAACTATTATTGATTAAAATTATCTACCATAATGAATGCAGATAATTTCATTTTAGAAAAAACTAACACTAAATATAAGAAAAGAAAGGCCGTTTTACTGTCTATAAATAAAATTTTAAAAAATGCGTTTTTATAATGGTTGTCTCACACATCAAGTTTTGCACAGTTATATGCCACACAAGTTGAGATATAACCTTTCCGTTATCGAGGAAATTTCCAGTATAGCAGCGCCATCAATTGCCCTATAAGCTTCCAACTTGAATCAGCCTAATGTCTCATAATGGCCTTCACATATATCAAGTTTTGTTTGATGATACGCAATAGAACTTGAGATTAGCCTTTCCTTAAACTGCAGAAATTGCTGTATAGCAGCACCACCTGTTGATAAGTTGACATTAAAAGTTTATAGGCGCTAATTTAGGTCTATGTGCATCTACATGTAAATTTATATGCAATTGTGTACAGTAGGCCCTTAGCTACAGCCTTCCCTTAAATTACGGAAATCACTGTATAGCAGCACCACCTGATGTTCAATAAGCATCCAAATTGAACTGGTATAAGGTCTCATAATGGCCTTCTTACAAATTAAATTTTCTTTGATTGTACGCAATAGAACCTGAGATATAGCCTTCTCCTTAAATTGCAGAAATCACTGCATAGCAGCGCCACAAGTTGCGCAATTGACACGAAAAGTTGGTAGGCACTAATTTAGGTCGAGTTGCATTTACATATAAAACTATATGCATTTCTGTGCGGTAGTTCCTGAGATATAGCCTTGCATTAAATTGCAGATATCGCTGTATAGCAGCGCCACCTGTTGGCCGATAAGCATTCAAATTCCACCAGCATAATGTTTTATGATGGTCTTCTTACATTTTTTGCCTATATGAAATAGAGCCTGTGATATAGCCTCCCTTAAATTGCGGAAATCGTAGTATAGCTCATCTGTTGAGCAGTTGATACCAAATGTTGATTGGCACTAAATTAGGTCAAGTAATATCTGCATATAAATTTATATGTAATTTTGAGCAGTAGTTCTGGAGATACAGTTGCCACAGAATTTTTGTCTCATACACACACAAGATGGACAGACAGACAGACATTTTCTAAAAATAGTCAAATCGTATTTTATGCCTCTCATATCGTGTAAATCCGTCGAAAATTTTTATGAATCCAATACTTTCTTCTATTGGATACAGAAGAACGTAATAAAATAAAACTATATGGCTTATTATCCAAATGGTATTTACATTTTTACTTTATTCTATATGTATATATAGAGAAAATATTGGATTCGTGAAAATTTTCAAACTCCAGTTTTCAATGGAATTACACGTTTTGGGATGTCCTAAACACGATTTGACTGTTTTTAGAAAATGTCTGTCTGTCAGTTTGTGTGTGTGTGTGTGTATCACAAATTTTGTGGACTCTGTAACTCCCGAACCAATAAACGAAATTTAACCAAACTTGGTATTTAGTTGAACCCTGACAATTGCTCAACAGGTAGTGCTGTGATCACATTTTTTTTAAATTTTTAACATGACAGTATGGGACAAAACTTTGTATAAATATACATAATGAGAGTTATTTTAAACGTGTGATTGTAAAATTAATATGAATTATTTATAATAGTTATAGTTAAAAAGAAAAAAAATGTGCATGTAGTAGCATCGCTTCACACCCTGGGGGAAGGGGGGTGTTTAGTTTCTATCAACTTTTGGTGTCACCCTCTCATCAGGTGACGCTGCTACACAGCGATTTCTGCAATTTAAGAAAAAGCTATGTCTCAGGTTCTATTGCGTATAATTAAACAAAACTTGATATGTGAGAAGGCCATCAATAATTATAGGCCAATAAATGGTGCTGCTATACCAGAGATTTCCTCGATATCACGGGAAGGCTATATCTAAACTTGTATGGCATAGAACTGTACGAAACTTGATAGGTTAGATAACCATTATAAATACGCATTTTTAAAGATATTATTTATAGGCAATAAAACTGTTTCTATTTGAATATTTGGTTTTAGTTTTCTCTAAGATAAAAATCATTTCCATTCTTCATGTTATATAATTTTAATAAATAATAGTTTAAATAAATTATTTGCCCTTAATAAATTTGTATAGAAAAATATAGAAGAAAGTCTTGTGGGTGGCCTCAACATACTAGTTTAATTATTGTATGCTCTTAAAAAACTGAAATTTTCTGTGTACTGAGAAAGGGGACTGCCGGATATCCGGTTATCCGGTAAAATCCATATCCGGTCCATCCCTACTTAATACTCAAACCACTAATCTTTTATGTACCATTTTTGTTGCTTTTTCATATGAAAACTTCGCAATTCAGCCAGGTATTTTATGACCTTCAGGAAAAACCATCAAATTATTTTCAGAATATTTAACTAAATTAAAGTCAATACTAAAAAATAATTAAAATTATAATACAATTAATAGTAGTATAATCAAATCGAATAAATTTACAAATGTCAATACATCGTCTTTAACATACACAAACATCAAACCATCTCAATTATATATATTAAAAACAAAAACTTTTTTATTTACGAGACAAAATTTTAGTTAAAATGTACATTTAAAAACAATTAAAATTTAGACGTTTCGAAACACGACAGAGTTTCCTCATCAGTATCAATACAACATAATTTGCAAGCATTACATAAATACCCAAGGATTTAAAGAAGTACTGAATATTGAGAAACCAGTGCACATGCTTCATTGATAGTGTGGAAATGGCTGGTAGTGTGCCGACTCTCAAGGAAAATACATGACTTATAATTATCGTAACCAGAATTTAGAACTTGTATATTATCAAAATCAGGAATATGATCGGTTTCTATTCAATGGATTACAATTTTAGAACTTTGGTTGCAATTTTTATATGATTGTCTGTGCTCCTGTAATCTAATTCTTGCTGTACAGTCAATTTCACTTATATAAACATATTTACAATTTTTACAAGTAATTAAATACATTATGCCAGTTAGATCCAAAGAAAAGGTTACAGGTTTAAAGTTAAAAAGAATGTTTTTCAATTGTTTAATTGGCCGAAAAGCAGTATTAATATTATGTGTTTTAAGTAATTTAGCAATAAGTTCTGAAGAGTTTAAAATAGAAGAAAGTAAAAAAAAAAAAAGTTAAATTTGTTATGTAAATAAGAAAGCAGCTATTAAGCATACATTCAGCTCAAAATTCTGTAATATAGAGGGTGATACAATTTTTCTCTAGAGAAGGACAAGAAGGATATAATTTTATGGATGAAGGCAGGAAGGATGCTGTTTTTATCAGCCAAAGGACAGACAGTATGCAGCACCCTTCTGAACTGTCTGTAGAAAACTTTGCCTTTTGACTATTGTACATTGATATATGGACTTTAAAAAAAAATAAAGAAATGAAAAAAGAAAAAAAGAAAAGAAATAAAAATTTATAATTATGTAATTTTTAATTGCAAGCATATTGCACAATAAACTGTTGCTCTGTGAACATATATATATTATATACAGGGTGTTTATAAAGTCCCTGACCCATTTTGATGTTTAATAACTCATAAAGATAGATTAAAATTAATAACATAAATGGTTAGATAGACTCAAAAAGTTTCATGACCCTTGTCAATGAACTTCCACGTGTGCCCCCTTTGTCACACGGAGAATATCAAGTCGGTAGTCAATTTCACGCCAGGTAGCGGCAAGCATGTCGGCATCCACAGAGGCTATTGCGGTTGTAATTCTGACTTTTAAGTAATTATTCGACTGCCGCTCGAATAAAACATCACATACAAAAGTACTACATAGAACAGACCCATCAAAAGTAAACATAACATTGTAATAGTTGCCAAAAACAAAAGAGAGAAAAATGCAATTAATAAGCAGACGACATTTAGAAAAGTACAGATATTTTGACTGGAAAATGAAATTATCGGAAATTGACCACACGCGCAGATGATATTTACAAAAGTAAAGTTATTCAAGCCTGAAAAGAAAATATATGAGTTATTCCATCAATAAATGCCGTAAGTTTGTTTATATCTTCATTATTTTATGAGTTATTAAACATCAAAATGGGTCCGGGACTTTATAAACACCCTGTATATCCAGTAGCAATTGCCAAAGATAAATCAAAAAAAGAATGCAAAGAAAAAAATTGTCATGTTTAGCTTTATTTTAAAGTTTGATAATATTTATTTTTTTTAAAACTTGTATTAATAAATATTTTAGACCATTTTATAGTGCATCTAAAATTTATATGTATTTAATTATTTTTCTGCAATGTTTTCTTCATTACAAGAGTCTCTTATCTCTTAGGCCGAAAACATTCCAGGGAAGCGGCCCATGAGTCGCAATGAATTCCAACAGCCACCTACTAAGTCTGGTAGAATGCGAGTTACACAAGAAACCAGTTATCCCAATTCTATTCCTTCAAGTGAATCTGACCATTCCTTTGAAAGCAACCCCGTAGAATACTTGCAAGACACATGGAAAAAATTGGGTATTGGTCAGAATGGCTATCTTAATGTTGAAGAACTAGCCCGTGTTTGTGAACATATAGGAATGGATATGACTGAAGAGGTATGTATAAATTATTGCTAAGTATTTTGAGATTGTATATTTAAGTGTGTTATTTTTCCAATGGATTATGTTTATGAAAGAAATATCCTTAAAAATTCAGTAAACAAACATTTTATTTCAAGTTGCTTTTGTAAATTTTTATTTGAATCTATGTATTATCTCTGAAAAAATTACTGACAGGCTAAATATTTAATATATTGCAAATATATTAAATAAATTTGTAAATATCTTTAGCCATTTAAAGAATTTGTACACTTAGAAATTTTCTGCACACTTTGACAGAATAGAACAAACTGAACTGTGTTTCCGATGTTTCTCTCTACCAATCAACAAAACTAATCTCTCTTGAATTAAGTTGTTACTGGAGATAAACTATAAATTTAGCGTAACAAAAGGTTTGAAAAAAGAAGAAAAGGGAACAGCTGAATTTATAGTAAAGACTGAGTTGCATTCATTGAAAGTGTATTCAGTAGGACAGGTTAAAAAAAAAAGAAAAACTGAGAGAACTGAATTTATAGCAAAAGCTGAGTTATATCCATTGAAAATTTTTATAGTGGGATTGCAGAGCAATTAGGTTTCTAAGAGTATCCAAGTTCAATAAATGGTGAAATATAACAGAATTATCAATATTTAATCTATTAGTAGTAATTTCAGGGGTAATCCATGGTGTATAATTAATTAAATCATTGAAAAAATCATCTATGAAATTGGGCATGGATATTTGCAATCATCCAATATTTTTATTATCATAGAACTCAATCTTTATGAGGAATTAAAATATCCGGTATAAATTATTTTAATCATATGTTTGAAATATGGGCTAATTGATTTTTGTTTTTTCTTTATGCTCACTTTTTCTTTTGGCATTTCATACATTATTTTATTAGAGTTTTGCACCAAATTTAAACAAAAAAGACTTGCTAAATTTTATGCATACAATTGTGATTACATTATTAAAGAAAAATGTGGGGGAAAAAAAAGAGAATTTTTACCTGTAAAACATTTCTTGAAATGTTAACCATGTGAATGAGAGAGATGTGAGAACCAAATAAAATATGACGAAAGAAAGCACAAATATTTTATCCACTAACAAATTTATTCATTCTCTTGTTTAACCCGTTAGTAGTCGCTATACACAGCGCCACCTATTACAGATTGCGCACTTTTTATTTAACTCTCACCAATAATTTTAAGAAGTGATGTGATCGACATTCCTTCAATTTTATTTGTGTTTTATGTATATCAAATGCTACTTCTTAAAATTTTTGGTGGCCATTGAATAAAAAACATCTTGCATTATTGAAGGATGGGCGGCAAATCGACCAACTAGCGACTACTAACGGGTTAATTTGGGGATTTGCAGAGTTTTATTTATTTATTTATTTTTTTGAATAAACTATACAAATAATTATTTTGGTCTAGATTAAATTACATAAGAGATATCCAAATAAATATATTGATTGCATGACTGTAATGAGGTAAGATAAAAAAAAATCTCCCGAGGGTTTATTTTGAGTACCAACAAAATACTGATTTAGTTAACTTAAAAAAACTATAATAATAAAGCCACAATTACAATTAGGATAAAAACGAAATCCTACTTTAGCTTTATAGATGTAACTTTAGATGGTGGAGTACTTTCCTTCAGGGCAAAAATGTAAAAAATGTCATGTGTCCACATTAATTTGGTAACCCACTGTAATTAAAAGATAAAATTAAGTGAATTATAATTTGTATATTTGAAAGTAAATGTCATTTCAGGACATTTTCCTTCAAAAGACAGGAAAGGAAAAAAAAAAAAAAAAAAACTGAAACATTGGAAGGAAGAAAGGATGGTTAACTGGTCTGACAAATTTCGTGAAATTAAAAAACATTGCAAACAGCATGCCAAATAAAAGTTGCCTTCAGTTTTGCATTCATTTGATTGATTTAATTTTAGAAATGTACTTAAGGGCTTAGAGGGAGACAACAGCTAATCTTAGTTTTTTCATTTGTAAACATAATTTAGATATTGGGTATTTAGAAGCAACATATTTTCTAAGGCTAATGTATGAGGTATTTTTTTTTTGCATAACCCAATGTATAAGTAATGTAAAGTAAGTGTGTGAGTGGAAAGGCATAAGTATTAAAAAACAAATGTTTAATTTAAGCTACAAGCTTAGCAAACTTAAATTCTTAAAAAAAAAAAGGTAATGTAAATGTAATGCTTTTATTAAGATTTTTTTTTTTTTTTTTTTATGCCTTAAAATAATGTTTTATCCTGAATTACCATTTTTATTGTAGGTTGTAGTTCAGTTATTTCAAAAGTTAGACTGTGATCAAGATGGGCAAATCAGTTTTGATGAATTTTTGCAAGGGTTATTTCAACATGGTGATCCCCAATGTGAATCACCTACTATAAAAGGCAGTTCGATTTATAATCAAGGAGCATTAGATGATCACCAGATTTCTAACACTTGGCCTGCTGGTATCTTTTCATGCATTGATCCAAATAATACAGGGTAAGTTCATAAGCTATTTCTTTGTTATTATTATTATTTTTTAAAAACAATTAGAACCATTTTCCAACATTGTTAATAATTGTTTGAGATCAATATTTCATTCTTTCATGGATGCACTTGGGTTGCTATGAAATTTAAATGTGCTAAGTCACAGTTGTATTGTTTTATTGATACAAGATTTGTGTAATCCGAGAGTAAATTTAAATAGTCTTTGAGATACTACTGTATTTATTGTAGGAAAATTTTTTTGAAGATATAGGAACATACAGAAGTCAAAAATTACCATCAGCTAATATATCAAAATACAATACAATAGAAATTTATTAGAATAACTCTCCAAACCAAATAGAAACACAAAACTGACTCAGACAATACAACTCTTAAGTATATAATCAGTAGCTTTCACTAGCATGAGCATGAGTTTCCCTTTATTTAAATCCTTTCAAAAACCAACAAACATTTTAGAGATTTGAAACTAATTTCTTAAATATTAGAATATTAGTTGTAGAAACTTCATGTCCGGAACATTCTGAAAGTAGATATTTCTTGCTAACTAGCCAAAATAAATAAATTAAAAATAAATTAAAATAATAATAATAAAAGGTGCCAGGTCACCAAGAGTTTTACCAAGTTGGTTGCCAAGGCCTTTTCAATTAAGCAATACCAGCCGCTCTCAACATAGGCCACTTTGCCTGTCAATCTTATTTCATTGTAATGGGAATATCCATATGTCAAAACCAAGCAGTTTCCAGTTTTCTGTGAGTATTTTTTCAGTAGCATAATAATTAAAAAAAATAAAATTCTCTATTAAAAGTGATGTATGTAGCAAAGACAGTTTTTATTTTAGGACGATATAATAAATGCATTATGGTTGCTTTATTTATATTATTTACCAGCAGGCTACGCCCGCTTCGTTGGTCACTACATTTAAAGGAATTTTCAAAAGAATTAGATCAGTATTTATTTTTTACATCACATTATAAATAAAAACTAAATTAATTACATTGAAATCGCTCAAAACTTTGCTTCGGGTACCCGTTGTCTATAGCAGCTCTTCTCTGCCCACATTGGATTGGGTTCAGGCTCCCACACTGCCTGGAGAAATCTCTTTCCTAGACATTTCAATATGGGTATTTATTGACAATAGGTGGGTCTGCTATTATTTATTAACTACGATTTTAAAGATAACTGTATCTCAGCATCTATTAAATATTTTAGTTTTTAGACCATGTATTTGCTCACGCTATTTATACTATATAATAATTTGATTTCAACTAATATAATGACATAAAATAAAAAGTAGAATTTCTTTTAAAAGGAATTAAATACATAAAAAATAAATAAATTTCAATCAATTTAATCCTTTCTATTACATACTACCATTTTTTCCTGACAAATACTATAAATAAATTAAAAAAAAAAAAAAAAAAAAAAAAACTTTTAAAGAAATTTAATTAACAAATGAAAAATAAATATTGTTATATTACAAAAATTATACGTAAATATAACTGTTATAAATACGTTTTTAAATTTTAAATTTAATATACTTAATTTTTTCTATTGAATTACCATTTTATTTTCAATAAATATAATAAATTAAAAATAGTAAAAAGATTTCGCCTTCAAATGAATATATTAAATAAAAAATAAATTTTGTAATATAGCCGTTGCTAAGATATGCAGATGATTACAATCGAAGAATAAATTCATGAAAAATGAAACATAAAAGCCAATGTTTAAAATCAAAAAAACATTAATTTAAAAAATTCAAATTCGAAATTCGAAAAAATCTCGATGAGATGCACACCTGCAGGGTCCCAAGTACCTATATGCCAAATTTGGAAGCTCTGTGATCGGTAGTGTGAGCACCAGAGTGCAGACAGACACACACACAGACACTTCTCTTTATTTATATAGATAGATTGCTGCATTATGGTTGCATTAATATATTTTTTATTCTTATTAACTAATTTAAACAGAGTAAAACTAATATATAATACAGTTGAAGATCTTTATAACATTGATCTATATAATGCAATGATCTATAAAATGCACTACTGATTGAATGTAAAAATAAAATTTTTTTAAAAACATTTTAAAATTACCTTACTAAATAATCCTTATGAGTGGGGATATATTTCGGTCCTCATCTGAGGCCATCTTCAAAGCCAGATGATATAAACAATGATCGTCGGTTGCTCCTTCTTTTATAATTTTGCCGCTCTTCTCCTTTTCACTTCTTTTCTTTTATCAGGGTCGGTTTCCATTCAGGTGGTATTATGCTAGGCTCAATGTCGTTAATTGCATTTTGCGTTGATATGATCTCTATGGCCTCTCTTTTCAGTGCGTACTTGTGCGAGTTGAAGGATGAAATTAATACCCACTTAATAACCTTATTGAGAAAACCAAATCATTGATAAAAACTGGAAACTGGCCTAACAATACCCCTCCCGTCTTTAATAACCACGCCTCTATTATTCCTCGCTTATTTGGTAAATATAAAGACCATAAGGATCCTCTCTCACTTCGACCGATCGTCAATAAATCAGAAGGACCAACCTATTGTTTGGAAGTATATATGAAAGAAATTTATAAGTCTCTACTTCCCCCCTCAAATTTTTCAATTAACTCCACAGAAATGTTTATTCAAAAAATTCGCGGGACCACTATACACTTTCATGATACCCTCAATAGTTTCGATGTAAAAGACCTATATCCATCCATAGACATAACCGAAATTAGTAAAATTATCAACGAAAGAATTATTAACCAATTTGGCGATAACAAAATCAGTGATACTCTAATCCGTACAAGCAATCTCATTCTAAACAACTCCTTTTTCTTTTTTAATGGTAACATTTACAAGCAAACTCAGGGAGTGCCCATGGGGTCTCCGATCTCAGGGATTATTGCCGAACTAAAATTAAGACTTTTTGAACAAACCGCAAATAATATTATTAAAAATTGCAAACTCTGGGTCCGATATGTAGACGACGTATTCACCATCACCCCCCAAAATACCAATCCTGAACTTATTCTCTCAGACCTTAACAAACTTGATCCCCTCATTAAATTCACAAATGAAACCAAAAAAAACAATAGCCTAAATTTCCTGGACGTCTACATCACCAAAAATCAAAACCACACAATCGACACCACCGTTTTCCGCAAAGCTACCAATAATAATGAAATCATAAACAATAAATGTAACACCCCCCTTCCATATAAATACGCAGCCCTAAGATCCTATATAAACCGTGCCATCCTCATATGTTCTAATAAATCACTTCTAAATACCGAATTAAAATTTATCAAAAATATCGCCAAAAAAGCTAACTACAACCCAAAACTTGTTGATCAACTCTATAAAAAACGAATTAAACAACTCAACCAGATCACAAACGCACAAAAAACAAAACCTTCCTTCACCACCTCTATTCCCTACTGTAACGGCGCATCTGTCAAAATCCATAATGAAGCTAAAAAATACAACGCCAACATCCCCATCAAACCAGACAAAAACATTTTCCAACGAATCCGAAACGAAAAAGATCCCATCCACTTTAATCAAACTGCCGGAATATACAAAATTAATTTTCAAGACCACGACCATAACAAAGCAAGCTACATTGGGATGACCAAGAGAAAAATTAAAGATAGAATAAACGAACACCTCAACGACATTAAATTTAACAAACCATCCACAGCATTCTCTAGACATAACATCAATAATCCTATCGATACTAACTCTATTAACTTTCAAAAAATTTCATCCTTCAACTCGCACTAGTACGCACTGAAAAGAGAGGCCATAGAGATCATATCAACGCAAAACGCAATTAACGACATTGAGCATAGCATAATACCACCTGAATGGAAACCGACCCTGATAAAAGAAAAGAAGTGAAAAGGAGAAGAGCAGCAAAATTATAAAAGAAGGAGCAACCGACGATCATTGTTTATATCATCTGGCTTTGAAGATGGCCTCGGATGAGGACCGAAATATATCGCCACTCATAAGGATTATTTAGTAAGGTAATTTTAAAATGTTTTTAATAAGTTTAAATCCTTTTATAAATGTAAAAAATTAAAAATTTTCTTTTGAGAAACTTATTTATCTGGCATGTAGAAATATTCACACACAACTAAAATAAATTTTGAAACATTCTTTCATCTTTATATTCTTAGTTCATAGTTTTTAATTAATAAAGAAATAATACAATTATTACAGTGAGCATCAAAAATTGTTAATGACATGCATTAAAATAAATAAAAATAAAAGCATGTTGGAATTAAATATCAGGTGAGAAACTTGCAATTTCTAATGTATGCATGATTAAGGAGGAATTTCTCTTTCTTAAATCCACAGAACAGCCATTGTAGGAACAAATTCAGATGTAAAGGAGAAAAGAAAGGGGGGGGGGAATTTTAATGAATAAAATATTTTAAATTTATTAAAACAAAAAATTCTAACTAGAAAACTAAATTTCATAATCATAAAAATTCAACAAAACTGCAGAAAATAAAATGATTTGAAAAACAATATTAAGTATAGTAGGGGAAGAGGGGGGACATTGGGACACTTTTTATAAAAGCATATTATTTTCCAATTTATAAAAGTTTTAATGCTTTTGTGCATTTTTATTTAAATATTTGTGTTATTGGTCACCTTTTAAATATGTAATGAGTATTGTTTAATGTGTTTTACAAACAGAAATAATTAAAACATAACTTATGCAAAAGTGTCCTAATGTTCCCCGTGCAGGGGCAGATTGGGACAACACTGATTTAATGATGGGGCACTTTGGGACAACCATCTTTTTATTTATCTAATTACAATATTGCAAAATATTTTGCTAAAGTAAATGAAAGGCTTTCAAAACAATGAATTCGATACAGTAACAAATAATAATACAGTAGGTAATTATGAAAAAAGAAAATTGTTATGAAGCATTACTGCATATTCATATCTTAACGCACATCAAAACCCTGCAAGTCTACACAAAACTTTATTGTTATGTAGGATCGTGTTGATGGCATAGTTAAGTTGAGAACATGATATTAAATAATCTTTCAACAAGAGTTCTTGTTCAGCTGTGAATATTTTCTGAGATGTATATTTGAATTGAAACTTATAATTTATATTTGTAGTACACACTCAATTTTATTTTCTCTCATTTTTTTCAATCGATTAAATAATGTAGATTTTGGTATATAATATTTAATTGGAACTTCCCTCACAGAAAGTTTATCTTTGATTATTTATTGTCTTTTCTATATTTTCTTCAGAAATTTTAGTTCTTTCAGTTTTTATCGTATAATTTCTAATGATTTTCTATTTATTTAAAGAATACCTAGAAAAAAAATGAATACAATTAGCTTATATGCGCAAAAAATAAGTAAATAAATAAAAATATATTGGTGTTAGAAATGAATGGGCCATTGGAGAAGTCCCAATGTGCCCCATGCATTGGTTATTACTTACAGACTTTGAATAAACACCATAAAATGCAATAAACTCGCAACAATTGTTTCGGGTCGAAAAAACACATGACCCTTCATCAGGCAAATAAAGTAAGCACGAGTGCTGCAGTCAAAGCGGCAACGCGGGTGCGTTGCCGCTTTGACTGCAGCACTCGTGCTTACTTTATTTGCCTGATGAAGGGTCGTGTGTTTTTTCGACCCGAAACAATTGTTGCGAGTTTATTGCATTTTATGGTGTTTATTCAAAGTCTGTAAGTAATAATTTTTACAACGCCAGTTTTGTGGTGCTTCTTTATTCCATGCATTGGTGTCCCAATGTACCCCATCAGGTCATTTTCAAAACAAATGTTTATGCCTAATTTTCTAGAGCACATGGGCTAATGATCTATAGTGGAAATGAAAGCTTAATGTTTATAAAAACACATAGTACTTTTAAAAATTAAAATATTTATTTCCTATTACCTAAAAAATCAACATTAATTTACTTGAAAAAAATTACTTTTCATATGGTAAAATAAACTAACCTTGTTCACAGGCAGCAGACTTGAATGAATGAGTTGAAATCACAAATATGAAGATGTACTACTAAGTGCCATGTAGTGTGATTTTTTACAAATTTTATTTTGCAATTATAAAGGGATAAAAGCCTTTGTCCCAATGTGCCCCGTGTCCCAATGTACCCCCTTCTCCCCTATAGTGTTAATGTATTTGCTGCTAATTAATATAAATAATCATTTATGTAAATTTCAAATTTTATTGAATTCCATATTTCATTCTATGAAATGACTCTCAAATGTAAATATCATAATATATTCCAGGCAATAATTGACCACGATTACTCGATAAGTTTTACAATTTGTGAAATTATCTATATAATGCAAAATTCTATAATATGCTGTACTTCTGGTCCGCGTTATAAAGATCCTGTACTGTATTAAGAATCACTACTTTGTGTTCTTTATGGAAAACAGTACATTTAAAAAATTGGTTTCAAGACTGGATGGAATAATTACATTATTAATTCATCATTCTCTATTGGAAATAATTGTTCCAGATGATTAGAATGTAGTGTTGTTACTAGAGATGGGATAAACAGTTACATTTTAGTAATAGGTTACTTAATTTCATACTGCCTATGGTAATATATTCCAGTATCCTATTATTCTTGTAACCTATTACTACTTAATTAAAATGGGACTTCAAGACATGCATTATGCAGACGTGTCGTACATAGTGCATACATTTTATGTTTTCGAATAACAACACTTTTGAATAGTAATTTTCACTTAATGTAATTGTATTTTCTTTTCTTTTAAAAATAAAATTGCTATTATAAAATAATAATAGTAAAATGATAATAGTCCATGAAACGTTCACCTTGAAGAAGTACGCACATGCGGGAATGGAATATTGCAAATAATATTGAATAATATACATCCATTTCCTGTAACAAAGAATACCAATATATAAACTATATTATTCAAAAAATGTTATTCAGTTGTTTAAAAAAATGTTTTAGTAAAAAAGATTACAGCATTCCAAATCCTAAACTGCCAAATAATGTATTAAATGAAAATAAAATAAAATAAATAAAAATAACATTAGAACTATGCTGAAATAATTATTTCATGACAATTATGTTTTAACTAGTTAGTTGAAGGGCGACTAAGGCACCTGCTGAAAAATGATCATTTCATTTTATTTATTTCTCACTTCAAATAATTCATTTGCTAGCAAGCCCATGCGAAATTTTTGCACTTTATTTATCTCTTTATTACATTTAAAATTATTATTATTATTTTATAGACGTCGTTTTTTAGGTCATCACGACATCATATAGATGCAAATTTAATATTTTATAATTTTTTTTTTTTTTTTTTTTTCCACGTGAAAGCAGATTTTATTTTATGCTGGAAAAAAAAAAAGCAACAATTAAAAATTTAAATATCTATTTTCATATTTTAATTAATTAAAAAAAAGCTAATCAAAAATTTGTTACAAATAAGGTACCAAATCAAAGGGGCAATTTTTCTGAATCCATCGGATTAAACAGCTTATTGATTGGACAATTAGATTTTTTTAAATTAACTAAAGTATGAAAATTAGGTGGCAACTTGCATTCACACACAGACAGAGTCCAAGGAAATCTCTTAGCCTTTTTAAGTGTGACAGAGTCGGTCAGTGATGAGCATAACTATATATGCTGATTGACTTTTAGAAATATTATTCAATGAAAGATAAGATTAATTTATCTTATTATTAAGTGCATTGTTTAGAAAAAGAAAACGTAACCAGCGCATTTAAAACATAATTTAATGATAAAAACATATGTATACATTTTATATAGAATTAAATATTTAGCAATTTTAATATATATGTGAAAAGTAAAATAATTTTATTTGATTAAAAATTAACTGCTATTCAAAAAATAACAATTTTTTAATATTATTAGTTTTAAGGAGTAAAAGGCGCTTTGAAATTAAATTTTTGACTTAAAAAAAAAAAAAAAAAAAAGTCACTCACAAGATACTGATATATGGTTTTTAGGTACAAAAAAAAAATTCCAAATTGGCAACCGAATTATTCTTTTTAGTCACAGTGGGAGAACATCTTTTAAGATGCTTTTTTAAATTCGGATTTCGAAACAGTTGTTATAAAATTTAAATTTTGTTCGTAAAATCGCATAATGCGATTTTCTCAACTGGATCTTGAACGGTTATATATGACCATAAATAATTATTCATTTTACTCATCATAAAGAAGTCTCTGTAAAAAAATCAGATAAAAAAAATTAACTGATTAAAATAAATAAGAAAATTAAAAGTGAAATACAAATACACATCTTCTTGTTGAATTTATCGCCACATAAACACATATGAAAAAGTAAAATCTTCCCAAGCACATTTGCGTGCGTCACACGCTATTATGTAATTTGAATCCCATCTGCCGATTCGCTGGAAGAGGATTTAAACGTAATTACAAGATTTGACACAAGCAATCAGGTTTTTCTTTAGGAACCTGCCCTTGATCAAATAGATTATTCCTAAAAGAACTGGCATGGTGGTTTGTCATTGACAGTGGTCTAAAATTTGAATAAATTCAGTTCATCTGAAATGCATTAAAAATGAATTGCAAGATTTATTATAGGCAGATTTTCACTCTTGGTAAGATAGATCCCTAAATATGATTCTGAATTAGATTGTCATGACTATAAATAAGTGTGTGTGCAAACTAAGCAAAATATGTTTACTAAAAGTGAGATAAAAACTTAATGTAATATTTGACTTCCAGCAGACAGGCAGATGAGATAGAAAAACCAAGTTAGAAAAAAGGTTATAAAAAACTGCATAAATGATCGAGGGAGTGAGGAAGGTATATAGAGGAAGTATAAAATTAGATTGTGTGTCTAATCAAAAGTTTTATTGTTAAATAATGCATATTTTTATACAAAAATTCATTGAAACATACTGTGGAAAAAATATCTATCACTGCTCTGAAGAATAGTTGTTGATATATGGCTAATGTGTATATATGGAGTATATATATCGCAGTATTTTTTTTTTTTTTTCCTAGTTCATTAATTTAAAATATTTTTAATATTTCTGTATATTTTAATTTTAATTTATAATTTCAGTAATTTAAGTGACTTTATATGTGTATATATATATACATATTTTCCCCCACATTTTGAGGTTGGAAGAAATTAAAAATCACAAACTTGATGTGATTTCTTCATTAGTATAGTCAGTTTGTTAATTTATTAGTCTGATAGTCTATGAATAACTTATCCTTTTGGATCAGTTTTAAAATATCACTTATGATATTGCTAAGAACATTACTGATTTCCAATATTCTGATTTGAAAACTTCGTAAGTTATTGGAAATTATTTATTTTAACATGATAGAATAAGAAAAACATCTGCTTAAATGTGTATTATGAGGATTATTTTCATCATAAAAATGCTGGGTAAGTTTTCGAATATCATTTGTGATACTAAGATGAACATCATTGACTATAGATGTTCTATTTTGAAAATTTTATAAGTTATTCAGAATTTGCAATTTTCTTAATGTGGCAGAAAGGGCAATATATCATGTAAACGTGCATTATGAGGATTATTCATTGGAAATACTAGAGTTGCATGAAAATTGAAATATGAAATTTACCCTAATAAAATTAAACAAAAAATTAGGATAAGATAAATATATGAAAGCAGAGGGAGGGTAGCTTTATGGGTGGAGATGTTTCAGTTTGTGACTGTGCCAAGTGAAAGAGTTCATTTCTCTTGATATGATAAGGTATCTAATGGAGAAATTGTTTAGATCAAATATGTGATAAAAAACTAAGCAAAGTCCACATTTGTCAATTATTTTTAAATATTTTTTTCCAATTATATTTGTTCCCATTTAAATAAATTTTACATGTTACATCTATTGTGTTTTATTAAAACAATCCAGTATAATTTATATACAAATAAATAGGTACAATATCTCATGCACTTATTTCATTTGTTTCGTTTGTATATCTTTATAACATTTTCTTTTTTTTTCTTTTTTTCAATGATATTCCAGATACCATTATCTTTTAAATTGTCTCTAGATGATTTATTTTTTAAACTATATTTATTATATATATATATATATATATTGGTTATGAATATATATAAACACGTTTTTTTCTCTAAGTGTTACAGAAACGGCTATAATTATAAAATGGCTTAATTACAGAATGTTCATGTTTTTTTTTTTTTAGAAAATAATAAATATATTTAACTGATTACAAACTATAAGAAAAACCTGTGTTTTTAGTACTTACAACAGGACTATTTCTTTCAATCTGCAATGTTGCAATGTTGCCATTTATTGTATTCCACCTTAAATATGCAAGGATACCTTGAATGAATGTGCAAACATTTTTGTTTTAATCTAAATAAGTAAAGCTGAAAGTTTGTCATTGTAAATCTGTCTGGATCTTTAGTCTGTATTACTAGATTTTGTCAAAAATTGATAAACTTATTAATCAGGACTAAATCTAGCTAATGCCGTATTTTTTAGTTCAGTCAGATAATTAGTTCAAAAGATATTATTTAATATCTTTAAACCCTTTTTAAAATTGTTAAAAAGAAATAAATTAATAAATAAGTAAATATATTTCTTTTTATGTTTAAAAAAAAAAAAAAAAAAAAAAAAAAAATGCAAACATTTCTTTTTTTTTTTTTTTTTTATAATAATTAAAATAACATTGAGAAAAATCATGCTGAAGAAATGGAAAAGCTTCAGTATAGAACTCTTTGGCTTTGAAATTTGACACCGAAGTTGCTCGAACATTTCCTGCCAAAATCTTTACTTGAATTTTATTCATTGCCAAAATGACAACAAAAATTTAAAAGCCACCAATAGGCTGCTATCTAAAGCTATACCAAAGAAACTTTAAGAACTGAATATAGTAGTTGATATGATAGGGAATGAAATACAGTTACTACATGCCTTTATATGGAAGAATAGATTAAAATAAGTCCTGCCATACTAATTTAAATTCTGTTTTGTGCAGAATTTTATATCTATTACTCAAAAAACAAAAATAAGCTTTAATTTTCTTTTACACTTTTTTTTTTTAGTTTTTGTGTTCTATAATTTTTTTTTTTTTTTTTTTTTTCTGGTCAAAGAAAGTGGTATTTTGTTCCCTGTCAAACTTGATAAGTTATAAATAATTCAGTTGTAAGATTCTTCCACAATCTGATTGTTTTTGTTTTCTATGAAAGTTGTCTTTTTTTAGCTTAACTATACAGAAAACAAAAATGCAACTTTTTAGCCCTAACTTTTTCCCTTAGTGATTTGAGAGGAGTGGAAAAGAAGAGAGAAGGGGAAGTATTAATTCCTTCTTAGTCAATGTTGCATGTCATTCATTTAATTTTTACTTCCTTTACTCTATTACCATAGGTAATGGAAGTATTGTATTTGGTCCAAAAATTTGATATAGAGTTTTCACCTAATTTAATGATTTAAGGTCTCCTGAGTTTGAAAAAGTGCTTTTGGGCAATTGGTCAGTATGTGTGGGGAATCTTCTGACTATCATATCTCCGAAACTAATAAAGATAGCATGACTGAACTTCAGAATTTAGTTAAGTCTGGTGTAGTGATGAAAGATAATTTATTTAACTTTTGGTGAAAATTAGAAAACTGGAAATGGACATATGAAACCAGAAGTATGGCCATAAGTCCTTATCTCAAAAGTAACTCTAACAATTTTCTTCAAAGTTGCAATATAAATACCCTATTTGATGTCATATGCAATAGTTGGTTAGCTCATGAATATTGATAGTCGTTCTGTATAAGTATACCAATTTGAAGTCTCACAAGTGTGTTCCTTTAAAAACAGCTGTACAGATTTTTTTTTCATACTCACCATATTAACTCTCTTTTAGATATCCTTTCGTATGTAATTGTTGTTTTCCATTCAATAATTTGCCAAGTCTTGGTGAAAGTCAGTATTTCAAAAATGGATATTCTTTTGCATGTATTACATGGTTATTAGATTACAGGAAAATTAAGTTATATTACCTATCTTGATTAGGTAGATCAGTTTTAGATTTCTTAAATGGGTGTTTCAGAAACAGCTCCACTGACTCTGTTTTATATGTCTTTACACATGTATCAGTTCTCTCTTAGAGGAAAATTGTTAGGTGTCTAATTTTTTAGGCCAATTTTATATCTTCTGACCACCATTATCTCCATAAATTGTATATAATACATGTAATAGTGGGTAGTGAAAGTCGTGTGGTTGTTACACACCAGACTTTTTTTATTCCTGTGTGTATGGCATCACATGTCACATGAGAAAAATTGCAATCTTAAAAGTGAATTCATTGCTACTTATATGTTTCTGTACATTTCACAATTATTTTTTTATTGCTAAGAGATGATGCAACTGGTCCTGCTTTTTTTATGTTTTCACTGGGAGAAATTTCTTACCTTTAGTGGAAAACATAATAATTTTGTATATTCTATGCTATGTTTTGAAATTTTTCACATACAGCCATGATATCTGTTAGAACTTATAAGATATTTCTGATATCCATTATGAAGAATTTTTTTTTTTTTTTTTTTAACAATCTAAGCTATAAAATGATCAACAATAAATTATTTCAATATAGTTCAGTGTGTAAAAAACACTGATGGTCAAGAAAAATTGTAAAGCTGTTTTCATGATCAGATTTGAAAATCATTTTACAAAACATTTTTTACATATAATTAGTAATTCTTTTTATGAAGCTATTTATCTTAAATGCCTAAAACAATAGATTGGATAAGTATAATATCAAACAATATTTTGCATTAATTTAAAACTTGGGTGTACTGCATGGGAATCTGAAGTGAATGGGATATCGGTGTATTGCCACCAGCAGGTCAAGCAAAAACTGCTTACTGACAAAAATGTTTCTCATTTTTTTAATTCAGGATAAAACATACATTAATTTTCAGCTGTTAAAATAAATAAATAAAAATAAATGTAAAAAAAATTGCCTTTTTCTTGTTTTTAACTAAGAAGGGTTTAAAGTTGTTTTAAAATATTTGAAATAAAATATCTTCCTTGAAAAAATTTTGAACAACAGCACTTTTTATTACTGCATATTCTGTTTTACCTATGAATTTCTATTTTTTTTTTTTTGGTCATATTTTGTTTTTAATATGTATACAGAGATGCCAAATATTACAATTTGTCCGTAATTATTACGGATTTACGGCAATAATTACAGCATTACGGACAACATATAAAAATTACGGATTATACGCTTTTAAAAAAGTCGCAGATATCGTTCGAAAAAAAAGAAACCCCACTGACGATCAAACGCACAACAGAAGCATTCCAATTCTTAATCTTTTTCCATCCACAACATAAATGCCAATATTCATTTTAAACTTGCTTTATAAGATTCTAGAAACTATAAAGAAATAGAATTATACAATATTTCTTGCTAATGTAACTATTTTTGGACACCCCCCCCCCCCTCTTTTCTTATCTCCAACTAGCCATTGTTGATTAAAAGCTCTGCAGAAGAATTTAGTTTCCCAATTTTGCTCCAGCTCCATCAGCAACATAAATGTCAATATTCATTTTAAACTTGCTTTATTAAATTCTAGAACCTATAAAGAAGTAGAATTGTTTCATTTCTCATTTATCTAATTATTTATATTTTGACTGCCCCTCCCGCTTTCCGGCTTGTGTTCTAGAACCAAAAAGTGATAGAAGTGCTTAATATTTCTCCCATACGTAATTATTTGTAGGCTTTATTACTGAGCTTGATGAATCTATTTGTTTTTCCTTAATAAATTTAAAATACATATTATACCATCAAACAAAAAATGTTAGATTTTATGCAAAGTACTAAAGAAAAAAATAAAGACAGATCCAAATGTTTTCTCCCCTCCAAAGCAGGTTAAAAAAAAAAAAAAAAAATCTTCCTTTTTGTAAGAAGGTAAAAAAATACATATTTATTTACTTTTGTTTTAGAAATTTTTTAATTAATATATTATAGTTGTTTACAAAAACAGTGCAATTCATTATTATATGTGGGCTTGTGTATAAAAATTATTCCGTGATGTGGTTCACCTCTCCATGTTGCATAAGTGTATAACTCTAATTACTGATAGGTCTTATTGAAACTTGGCATCTCTGTGTATATATTTACCAAACTTTTTTATAATTAAAGTATCCCTTCCTCCTTAAGTTAATGATCAGTGATCAAATGTTGCATTGAAGCTTTTGTGATATTTAATCCCATACCTTAATCTTTATTAACTAATTAGTTTTAGCAGTTATTTGTATGATCTCAGAATAGCAAAAGTTTTTATGTGAAGCAACCAGCCATTTGTGTATTGCTCACCTTGCATCACAGAAAGCAATGTTTGAAATAGGCATAATACATGTCTACTGGGTGGCCGAATAATAGAGGTCTGTTCTATTTACAGATGTGTCTAGATTTAAAATCCACAGCAACAGTAAATATTGTTTGATTTGGAGAGCATATGAACCCCATTATCAGCGATCAAACATCTATGAAAAATATTCATACGGAGGAGGCAGAGTTTGTGTCTGGAATGGTATCTGTTTAGGTGGGTGCACAGACCTCCAGGTCTTTTCAAGTGGAAGTATGAATGTTCACATGTATAGAGATGACATCCTTCATGCTTTTGTGTGCCTTTATGCCTTTGCAATAGATTATGGTTTCCTGCTCAGGACAGCACTAAGACTACACAGGGCTCACATTGTGGAAGATTATCTTCAGCACCAAACAATTCAGCAAATAAAATGGCCAGTTCAGTCACCAGATTTGAATCCCACCAAGCATGCCCACGATACTTTAGAAAGACATATTGCTGACTTCAATCCTTATCCTCTGACCCTTGCCATACTTATAACTGCTTTGAAAAAGCAGGGCCTATTATTTCCCAGCGAACTCATCAATTCCATAATTTACAATATCGCATATCATGATATGTTCTGTATTACTTCTAGGGGTAATCATATTCAATATTAAAATCAATTTTCCTAAACTAAACTGACACATTCTATTTGTTAATTTTATGTACTAATTTCTAAAATATCATAATTATTTAGTATTTTATTTTTATGTTAATATATATATATATATTTATGCTATGAGCAAAATTAATACATATAAATTATATAATAATAATTCATTATTACATTGATCAAACTCCAGGAAGACTTGAATTAATCAATAAGTATTTACATATGAAAGTGAAGTCTTATGCAAGGCAAAAAATATTGAAAAAGTTAATGAGTTGTTTCTGGGACATTGATACATGAGATCATATATAGCACTAGGGGGCTCAGCCTCCATTGCTCGCTTTGCTCATTAGCCCTTAAGGAGGACTCTTTTCTGTGACCAAACTTTACGGGGACTTTGCCCGTTTACTCTAGATATCCATAAAGAAAAATTACCGTATAAAAATTTACACTGAAATGCTGTTATAGTTATGTATCACAATTACAGTTTCTATTTGATTATAATTATTTTAAATTTTTAATGACTTGAGTATTACTGTATATGCATGTATAGTATTGAAAAACAAATATTTGATCATTTTTTATTCTTCCATATTTAATAGCAATTAAAATTATATCAGTAATACTATCAAGAACAGCTAAGAAAAGTGGATATGTTGTGTCTGCATTAGGTTGTTAATAAGACAGATTGTTATTAAAAACTTATAGGGTTCTAGCAACTTAATAAAATGAAAATATACAAAATATATGTAAGCAACATAATCACACGGAAAAAAGATATAAACAAAATGAAAAGTAGTACAGTGAATATTGGTTCCTCAATTGTATTATGAAATGTGATAAGCCGATTTCTTTACGAACATCATCAATTTCTACTTAGACAACTTTACAAGGACTGGAGGAATGCCCACATTTTTTTCCTGTTGAATAAGATGGGTGCATGAAGTAACAGTATTTTCTCTTTCATTTAAAAAGTAATTAAGTAAAGTAAATATATATAATATATATATATATATTTGCATAACTGAAATACTTCAATAAAATGTATCTTAAATAAAATATCTTTGTATTTAACAAAAGTTTCATGAAACTATTTCATGTACTTTTTGAGATATATTAATTTAAAAACACAAATATTCTAGATACAAAACTACATATGCTTTGAAAAAAAAAGAAGAATGTGTCAATATATAAAAAAAAAAAGGTATATACTGCACACCACAATTGATTGAAGTATACCTTAGCAAAACATGATAAAATTGTCCTTAATAGTTTTTGATTCTGTGAGACTTTTTAAACTGAAATGTTTTCTCCTATTCCCACATTAAATATCACCTAAAATAATGCTTTGACATATAAGCAATTCGTTTCAGCATGTTTATCACACATTTCTCATACAAAACTGCCAGATTCCATATTTTTATGAAACAGTTTTTTACTGTATATATTAAGAAAGCAAATATGACACAAGAAAAATAAAAAAGGGCAGTAGTAGTAGTTTTTTTTTTTTTTTTTTTTTTTGAATTGAGAGAAATATGAGCTAAGTAAAACAGAAAAAAGAGGAAAAAAAAAAAAAAAAACAAGAAAGAACAGAAGCCACCATGGCTTAAGATTGGTAGAGCAGGTTAAAAAAGTTTGCCAGGCATGAATTTTTTTTTTTTTTTTTTTTTTTTTTTTATTGTGGAACAAAGAAAAAGGTTAAAGTGATGATAATAATTATTGCAAGTAAATAAAAATAAAAAATTATTGGGAAATCCTTGAAAGATGTAATTAACATAGTTATCATATGACCATAATGTAGAAAATTTGTTATTTTTAATTTAAAAGCGTTTTGAGACTATCTCAGAGTTGAGTAATTTTAAGGATTTCAACAATTGTATTGGGCAACATTTCATATTATTTAAAGACACTCATGAAAATCAATTTCAGTTTGATACAATAATTTAACTATTACCTTAAACATCTTTATTTGATAGCCTTACTTTTTAAAACATACAATTACTGTGATGTTAATTTAAAACTTACGTTATGTATTAATTACTATTATAACCCCTATTTTAAAGCTGAAATAGCTATTTTAATCCATAAATTTTGCATGGCAGTGTTGAACTATATTCTAGATTTTTTGTCATTATGTCTGTGTTTTATGATTTTTCAATTTACACGTTCAAAGTAGATTTCACTTATTTGATATTTAAAATGATACTAACTACTCACAAAATTGCCATCATTTGGATGGATTTTCCATTTTCATACTCGAAAGGATATTTTCATTTTATGAATGACTGCCAATTCACTAGAATGTATGATGCACTGAATAGTTTAAACACTTTCTCATGTTGTGTCATATTTAAAATAGCTGTTTGTGAAAATGAAAAACATTAGAATATTGCTTGTAATGCAAGTTAATGACTTTTATTATATTTATTGGCCATTTAGTAGTTGTCTTTCTGCTTTATGATCTCTTTTATCTTTTTAATAATCAAGAAAACATTCAAATTTAGAGGCGATGGAATAATTTTACCCAGTACTTTAAAAAATAAAATATTTTATTAAAAAGAAAAAAATAATTCTTTAAAACTCTCCCAACAAAGTTGAAAAATGTTTATGACTTTAGTTTGTTCTAAATTAGTGAAAGTAGAATATTACAATATATAAATTAAAAATTTGTAATGGTTTAAATTCTTTTGTAGATATGGCCATAAGAATATTTTCTAATTACCCAAACATTTGCAATTTTGTATATTAATATTTAAAATAAAATATTGGGTTGCTTACACATTTACATTTTCTCCCTAGTATATGATCTAGTCAAGATTATTAAAAGGTAGGACTTGAAATAAATTATGCATATGGCTCGAGTTATTTTATTCATCTTAAAGCTTCAGCATGCATTGAGCACTGATTGCAAGAGAATTAAACACAAGTAGATGTGTAAATTTGTTGTGCAGATTACATTACTTAACATTCATAAGGTGAAGAGATTATTTTATGAAAATATGAATTTGATTATAGTAAAATCTCTTAAAGTAATAAAAAATTAT
Organism: Salticus scenicus; assembly: GCA_963930645.1. Lineage (NCBI taxonomy): Eukaryota > Metazoa > Arthropoda > Arachnida > Araneae > Salticidae > Salticus > Salticus scenicus. Next base: position 57,287,591 of record OZ005652.1, on the reverse strand, counting down.
AATCTAACAGTTATCTTTAAAGTATTTATTGGTATATAAATGGTGTTTTATTTATTTATTTTTCTGATGGCTAAAAGAAAGACAACACAAATGATGAAATAAATTATGATAAATTGCACTTTACAATATCATAATTGTAAGAGTAATGTTTTGTTTATTTATAATATAATTAATCTTAAATGAAGTATATCAAGAATTCTCAAGAACAAAACATTTCTTTATTTATTTTTACTTTCTTCTATATTCAATAGAAGAAAATGCTGGATTTGTAAAAAAAATTTCTACTTCTGGTTTCTTGATGCATTTTATATGTCTTCAGGTGTCCTGAACACAATTTAACCAAGTTTTGTCACAATTCTAGCTCAAGAATTAATGTGCAGAATTTCATAAAAAGTTATATTTTGTAGCACTTTGATAAAAATTGGTGCTTATCTATGTTTGGTGCATATTGCTCAGCAGGTTGGGCAGTCATCCCATTTTATCGTATTATTTAATATGACAGCATAGGACAAAATTTTGTATAAATGTACACAACAAGTATTAGCTTTAGCACTTTGTGAAATAAAAATTTAGTAACACTCAACCAGGATAAAATTTTTATATATGACGAAGAAATACCCCCCAGTTGTTGTGAATTTTTAGTATGAGTATTTTTCAAAAGAAGTCCTTCAAAACAAATACTTGAATTGTGATAATTTAAAATAAAGTTACCTCCCCCCCTTTTTTTTTTCATTTTTAACAAAGAAAAATTGCATTTTTAAAAATGTCATCTTTATGGTTCAAAATTGACTTTTTTCTATATTTAGGATTATACTTTACTGAGAGGAAAATAATCTGCACTCACACCATCTATATTAATAAAATCAGAGTTTTGTCTGTAAATTTGTCGGAATCGAAAAATTTTGCGATATCTTCACGTTTCACACCCCATGAAAGCCGAAAATGACTTCAGAAAATTTTGCCTGTGTGTGTGTGTGTGTGTGTGTGTCTGTGTGTATGTCATCGTGTCCGAATGCCGCTTTTTTTGTCCGGGCATCACTCGAGAACGGCTGGACGGAATTCAACGACGCTTGGCAGGAATTTAGGTCTTCACCCAACTTAAAATTATATCTATCAACTTTTCGGAAATTCCCCCCCGTTCCCCCCCCTAGGGGGTAAAAGACTAAAACACGTTTGTCCGGGCATCACTTGAGAACGGCTGAACGGAATTCAACGACGCTTGGCAGGAATTTAGGTCTTCACCCAACTTAAAATTATATCTATCAACTTTTCGGAAATTCCCCCCCCCCCCGTTCCCCCCTAGGGGGTAAAAGACTAAAACACGTTTGTCCGGGCATCACTTGAGAATGGCTGGACGGAATTCAACGACGCTTGGCAGGAATTTAGGTCTTCACCCAACTTAAAATTATATATATAGAAATTTTCAAAATTATAATTAGTGTTTAAATTGTGGGTAAAAAACGCCTGCGCATGCGCCATAAATATCTTTTCACTAAAATGCTTTGAATGAAAAAATGAAATATAAAAATAAATTTTTAAGTTAAAGACTTTTGTATTCGCGTGATTTTCACTACAAATTATGAAAAGATTGAAATGAAGTGTTGCCATCTAAGTTTCATACTTTAGTTAATTTTAAAAAATCTAATTGTCGTATCGAAAAACTGTTTACACCCCAGGATTCAGAAAAATCACCTCTTTCATTTGGTACTGAATTTGTAATGATAGGTCCGATATTTCTAATTTATTTTTCCCTTTATCCGTTTTTCCGTTGCCACTTAATTTTCATACTTTAGTTATTTTATAAAAATCTAATTGTCGCATCGAAAAACTGTTTGAACCCCTGGATTCAGCAAAATCGCCCCTTTCATTCGGTATCAAATTTATAAATATAGGTCAGATATTTCTAATTTATTTTACCCTTTTTCCGTTTTCAACCCAGATTCGATATGGAACAGCTTTAGTATTGGATCCCTTTGGCAAAATTTTAAATTCGGCACCGAAGTAGCTCGGACGTTTCTCGCCAAGATCTTCAATTGCACAATTGAGATAGCCAATTCAGTTCATCGCAAAATTGGCTTAAAATATTTAAAGTCACCAAAGGGTTCCGATATTTAAGCTGTGCTTTTTGTATTTATTAGTGCTAGAGGCCTATTTCAGTCGGTTTATTGAATGGGGATTTATTGAATGAAGTCCCCCCAAGGCACAACTTTGACATGAGTCCCACCCCCAGGCCCAACTTTGACATGACTCCCCCCCAAGGTACCCCTATATCAGTCGGTACAGCATTGTCGAATTTTTATAATACACTCTTAATAGTGCTAAGGGCCTATTTCAGTCGGTTTATTGAATGTGGATTTACTGAATGAAGTCCCCCCAAGGCACAACTTTGACATGAGTCCCCCCCCCAAGGTACCCCTATTTCAGTCGGTACAGCATTGTCGAATTTTTATAATACACTCTTAATAGTGCTAAGGGCCTATTTCAGTCGGTTTATTGAATGTGGATTTACTGAATGAAGTCCCCCCAAGGCACAACTTTGACAGGAGTCCCCCCCAAGGTACCCCTATTTCAGTCGGTACAGCGTTGTCGAATTTTTATAATACACTCTTAATAGTACTAAGGGCCTATTTCAGTCGGTTTATTGAATGGGGATTTATTGAATGAAGCCCCCCCAAGGCCCAACTTTGACATGAGTCCCCCCCAAGGTACATCTTTGACATGAGTCCCCCCCAAGGCACACCTTTGACATGAGTCCCCCCCAAGGCACAACTTTGACATGAGTCCCCCCAAGGCCCAACTTTGACATGAGTCCCCCCCCAGGCCCAACTTTGACATGAGTCCCCCCAAGGCCCAACTTTGACATGAGTCCTCCCCAAGGCCCACCTTTGACATGAGTCCCCCCAAGGCCCAACTTTGACATGAGTCCCCCCCCAAGGTACAACTTTGACATGAGTTCCTCAAAGCCCAACTTTGACATGGGTCCCCCCCCCAAGGTACAACTTTGACATGAGTTCCCCAAAGCCCAACTTTGACATGAGTCCCCCCCAAGGCCCAACTTTGACATGAGACCCCCCCAAGGTACAACTTTGACATGAGTCCCCCCAAGGCACACCTTTGACATGAGTCCCCCCAAGGCCCAACTTTGACATGAGTCCCCCCCAAGGCCCAACTTTGACATGAGTCTCCCCCAAGGCCCATCTTTGACATGAGTCCTCCCCCAGGCCCAACTTTGACATGAGTCCCCCCCAAGGTACAACTTTGACACGAGTTCCCCCCCCCAAGGCACAACTTTGACATGCGTTCCCCCAAGGCACACCTCCCCCTCATTGGGAAAAAGAGAAAAAACATTGTTTTGCGGCTATAAGACAGTTTGGACTTCCAACGTTATTTGTTACAATATCTGCAGCTGAAACACATTGGTTTGATTTAATGAAAACTTTATCATGGAATTTAGATCGTCACGAATTAACTAAAGAAGAATTTGTCGATATTAACAAGTTTAGCAGTAGGCCTCTGGCACTAAATTAAAATCTGTCAATGTCAGATTTTCATGTTTTAAATAATGAAATAATGTCGTGTCTGTATAATTTTTATTTTTTATTTATTTATTTTATTTATAATACTGTCTATTAAAGACTTCTGTGGTCACGAAATTTGGTGCGAAAATTGTTTGTATGCATCCGGCACTTATTGTAACTGCATTTCACGAAATTCGAAATCCCCCCCCCCCCCCTTCTCGGAGTCGGATGGCAATAAACATGTGTAAAAACATGTTTTTCCGTTTGAATTCGCTTTGAATTATCTTAGAATGGCGAATTTTGGTGTGTGGATATTGATTAAGTGTACGCATTATGTACATTAGTGGGATTTTGCAAAACTTCGAACTCACTTGCTGAGGGTGGGGAAGTAAGAAGTGGGTAAGTTGTGCCGAAGACAGTGGGGACCCAGACTCCTAACATTGGGAGCGTGAAAACCTCTACCAATCACAGCGAGAACTTAGGTTATTAATAAAGATATGGCATTTTGACAAATCATTTAAGTTTAACGTCCAGCGAAGCGGGCAAAACCTGCTAGTTGAAAATAATTTTGATAAATAATCTACATTGTATGAATTTGTAAAAGAAAAAATAAGAGAAAATTTTGATTCAAGTGTTATAGAAAGAAAAATAATCAAAAAGAATAACAATAACAATAAATGGCATATTATAAAAATATATATATATACATTTTTTTTTTTCAATCTGAACCATTAAATACGCTGTTTAAAAATATTTTCCCTTCAAACAAAAACATACAAAGGGGGAAAAAAAAAAGCATTGTAACAAGAATTTTTTTTACTTTCCTCACCAAATGTGTCTGTTACATTAAATCATTTATATAAAGCCACTATCAAACGAAGAACCATACGATAGTCTTTAGCACAAAATACCTCATAAACAGGTTTTTCATGCGGGAAACGATCCAAATATGCCGTTTGATACAAATTGCCGAGCGTATGTTCGTTAATCACACATTTTCGACTGTTTAAAGCACATACGGTAGTCTTTAGAACGAAATCTTCCAATCAGAGAATCGCGATTACAAAACACCCTCTATTCTTTTCCCTTTTAAACATCCTTGGGGGAGAATAATAGCCAAATGTTGGGTTCGTTGTTTACTTTTCTGGATTTCATTCTTCCGTTTATGCTTAAAAACAACCCCACTGAAGTCGTTTGGTCGCTTTTGAGCTGCAATAGCTTATATTTTAGAATATATCGTCTTCCATCTGATAGCACCTTAAGTCACTTGAAGTTATGTAGATTTACAATTAATTGCAATGCATTCCTTGCACATTTAACAGTAGAGTTTTACAAATTTATTAAAATTATAATAAGAGTTTTTTAAATGCATAAAAAATTAAAAACAGAAATGATAATGGTGATTTTATCTTTCAATATCACTTAAAATTACAGAAATTCACTTAAACTTTGCTACTGAAATTTATTTATTGTTATAAATTTAATATGCTTCTTATTCAGGAATGTACAAATGCTAATTTCCGTTTTTCTAAAAAAAAAAAATTACTGGCGTAAGATATGATCAAATATAGTATTTTTCAGTAATGTTAGCTTAGCTGCCATGTCGCAGTTAGAAAAGCTTTGAAAAATTACTAAAACTGAAAAAATGTAGTATCTTCAAATGAGTGATTTATTGTTGATTCAACAATAGTGATTTTCAACTACAGTTGCTAAGAATTTATTTTGATGTTAATTTCAAATATTCTAATGCGATTTCGTTTCATTTATGTCACCTGCAAACTGGTGTAAATGTATGTGCTTGAGTATATATAAATTTATCTTAATATAACAGGGTTGTTATTGTACCTGGAATTTGATAAAAATCAGGAAAACTCAGGGAAATTTGAAATATTTTGGGAAAACATTGAGATTTTTTTTTTTAATCAAATTTTTTGTAAACTTTAATGTTTTATAATAATAAAGAAAAAGTCAGTTATGGTTTTTCCCTACTATAGTAAGTTTAAAAAAAATTAATATATCCAAGATCTGTTCAATTGACTTGTAAACATGTTAGATTCTTTATTTGCATGATTCTGAGTTATCTATTTTACTATCAAAAGAGACAAGGAAAACTCAGTGAATTTTTTCTCTTGATTTGTGTAGCAACCCTGTGTAAATGCAATATAAAAAGTAAATATAAAATTTAATTTGCATTATTTTGCATCTATGTTACTTAAAACAAAAGTTGTTAAAGTTACTTAAAACAAATGAAAATTTTAGATAAAATATAAAACACTTCCCAACATTTTCATTCTTATGAAACCTTTGTGAATATGTCCAAGTTTGGGTGTAACAATAATTTTACATTATATATTAAACTATCATTAATGAAAACAAAAAATGATGATCACTGTAGTCATTTCTTTCTAAAACAAATTTTAGTTGGTATAACTGTAACTATAATTAAGTGTAGATAAGTAATAATGTTATTTATCATAACAATTTATAACAAATATTAATGTGAATCTGTACCTGTGTTAACATAAATGTTAATATCTGGGTCTGATATTTAATAAACATACAGTGAATTTTATCTTTCACAGAAAGTAAATGATTACTACCTTACTCTTATTATTACTTGCTAAACAAGAAAAAAGCTTGTTAAAAAAATGTACGATGTTGAAAACTGCAGCGATATGTTAATTGTATTCATATAAATTATTTGCTACTCACTATTATTGGAATTCCAAAATAAGTCAAAAACTATGTCATTAAATCTTATTTTTAAAGAACCATCCATTTGTAAATCACAAAGTCCTCCTTTTAAAAGTAAATTTTCAGGGTGAACGGAAGTGCAAGAGAATGGATTCTTTATTCAGTTTTGTATAGTACTGTTCATAGGGTTAGAAAATAATACTAATGAAATGTCACAATTTAAGAATTAAATCTGTTGGATATGTTTAAGTTCCTAGGCATTAATGAACCAGTGTTAATGTAATTTAGCTATGGCATTTTCATATTTATCAATCAAAATGTGAAACTTAACTTTTTTTTAAATTTCGCTTTTCTGTTGTGGTTCAACAGCTGAATATTTGCCAATGAATTAAAATACAATGTAAAGTAATTTTTATATATTTTTTTCAAGCATATCAGAAATTAACATTTGAAAGAATTCTCTTATAAGAGTATATTATAGTAATAATAGTAATAATATACATTATATATATTATAAGACTATTTTATAATAATATTGAGTTGCATGTTGAAGTCACTATATTGAAAACGATGTTAATGTATTAATAATTGCTCTTTATAAATAATTTACGACTTTTAAAATAATTTGTTTAGTAGGAATATGCTTGAAATTTATTTTTACATTCTTCTGTACACATAAAAAAGTACTACATTTGTGAAAATTTTCAACTTCTGATTTTTGATTTCTGATTTTGACACACTTTAAAATAGCTTGGACTCAGTTTGACTTTTTTTTTTTTTTTTTTTTAAGAAAATATCTGTTTATGATCTACAGAAGTTTTGTAGATAGTTACTTAGAATTTTTTTTTTTTTTTTTTTAATTTAATGTTAATTTAACCCTCATATAATTTAGTGCTGATTAGACTTTGGGGTATATTGTGTAAGAAGTGGCACTGTTATATTGTGCTTTTCACAATCTTGTCTTTTAAATTTAATTGCCTTAAACTTAATCATCTGAATGCCATTGATAGCTATATCTGCTCACTGAGCTATTGTTTGTTTCTTAATACATTTATAATTATGGATTTTTAACTTGTTTTTAATATATGAAGGTTATAAATAATCATGTTTATCTTACGGTGCATAGTTTCAACAGGTAGTTTAATCCTGTAGGAAAGAAAATTACTACAAATAATAAATTAACAGTAAAACAAGCAATAAGAATATTTTTTCTTTGATTTTCTAATATCCAATGTGCAATATTATAAGTTATAATTTACTTTCAAAATTGTCCTTACATAGTTTTATATTAATGGCAATTGTTAAATAAATAAAAAGTACATAATTCATTTAAAAATATTGTTTTTCTTTTTATTCATAAATTGAAATTTCCCTCTATACTAATATGCCAGGAGCAGGAGTCAATCTACGTTTTAATTTGTAGGGCCCATTTTTGTGAAATTTTTATTTCTCTTTGTAAAATTTCTTTTTTTTTTTTTTTCTTTTTTTTATGAAAAAATTTATTTATTGTGCAAAACTTCCTATTTTAGCAGTCACCCTATATTATGTTTTGTATCAAGTTAGTAGTGTTCCACTGCAAGGGAAAAAAAAAAATATATATATATATATATGTATATAAAATATATATTATATATATATATTATATTTTTTATTATATATATTATTATATATATATTATATTTATTATATATATATATATATATATATACAGGATGTTCCATAAGTCAGTAAACATTTCAAAAAATTATAACTATTGAATGAATTGATCGAATCAAACACAGTTTGAGAAAAAATCATTCTCATAAAGGGGGATATTTTTTTCTTTTCTTTCTTTCTTTCTTTCTTTCTTTTTTTTTTTTTTTTGATAAAGAAAAAAATGTAGTTAAATTTTTTGTCGACACTAGTTAGACAAATAGTTAAATTTTTCGCATGGATGTGAAAGAAAAATATGCAAATTAAAGTCCTATAAATTGTATAGTTTTGTGATTAGAACAGTTTATTTCTTATTTTGCCTCCAACTTGTGCATACATGAAGTTTCAATTGGGATGCTGACTTGGTGGATAAAGCATTGGTGAAGATGTTTTTCCTCAGGTAAGAACCATCGACTGAAGCTGCAGTTAGCAGTGTTATAACTTGTTTGCAAACTGTAATTTGTGGTGATGACGGACACAAAGAATAAGATTTATATGATTGTAAACATTTGCATGCAAATGAGTATAGTTTTTCATGAAAATGTGTTCTCTGGTCACACACAGTGCCCTCTATCGATGAAAATTTTAACTACTTTTTTTTTCCTTTACCTAAAATAAAATAAATAAATAAAAATAAAATAAATAAATAAAATCCCCTATACGAGAATAATTTTTTCGAAAACCGTGTTGAATTCTATCAATTCATTCAATATTTATGAATTTTTAAAATGCCTACAGACTTATGGGACATATATAGATAGATAGATAGATAGGTAGTCTTTAAAAATAATACTGAAAATATGGACATTTTTATAAAAGGGCTGTTTTTATGAATTTGAATTTTTTGAAAGGGCAGTAAAAGACCCAATTTTGGTCTGAATCAACTCCTGATTGCTATAAATAGTTATAAATTGTATCATCTCTCTGATATTAAATATAGTTCAATCCCTTAATTTCTATTTTTTAAAGCGATTTTAACTATATATTTCAATTTAAAGTAAAATAGAAAAGTTATAATAACAGAACAGGAGTTATAATTTTAACAGGGCTTAAACACAGATAGTCTGATTAAATTGAATGAGATTTCATGAATTGCAATATGTTTAAATAAGGAAAAGCTTTATCTACATAAAGCTGTATAAATAACTCCCATCTAGATTAGTACAGTTTTAAACATTTTATTTTTTAGATAATTTATTTTCAATTCTAATGTTCTTGTCCTTCACGGAAGGCACCCTCTTATGCAGTCAATCGGCCTTATTCTCAAACACACACACTATCTAATGTTCTTGCTGTATAATTAGAAGATAAATAGTAAGTTTTAGCCTGAAATTTATATTAACCCTAGATAACTATACATTTGTCTAATAAACTACCAACCCCTGCCAGTTTTGCGAATCCGAGATGTTCCCATTGTACTCACACCACCTGACTCACAGTACCTTCATAACTAGTAAAATGAGTTATCCGAAGGTGATAAGCATGGCTTATGTGTTGGGCACTTGTTACTTTTCAAAATTTGCTGTAATTGTCGGCCAACAGTCAAATATTTAGTGATCATCAAAATAAATATTGCAGATATTTTGAATATTGAAAAGCCTGCAGAATACATGACAAAAAGTGTGGTGAGCTCAGAATTTGTACTTCCTAACCATCTAAGAAACGCAGAATGACAAAATACATATGCAACTATTTCAACAAGGCTATTTGTGGAGAGCACACTTTTAACATCTGATAAGAGTGCAAACGATAATTGTTACCACTTTTCTATTTTTTTATTAAAATATTATAAAACATTTTTTAAGTTACGCTAATTTGTGTGAAATAAATAAAGGAAATATAAAAATATACTTGTTTTTATTTTATGAGTCGAATGATTAGTTACAGAGTAACACTGATTTAAGTTTAGTTAGTTATCTAGGGTTAAATTTTCAAATTGCTATTCAACTTTAATGTGTGAAAGAATTTTTTTCAGTTTTCTGTTATATTTCTTTTCTTTCTTTTTTCTTTTATTATTGTTATATTATTGGCATTTTTATTTTTACTTTCTTATTTAAATGTTTAAAGAAAATAAATTGAGATTAAAATCCTAAAATTTGTCGTAATCAACTAAAGCATACTTTATAAGTCATTATCATAATCAAATTGAAAGAAAAAAACTATTTGAAACAAATTTCAAAATGAAAAGCTTCAGTGTTAGATAAAAAAAATTAAGAATATCCCAAATTTTCTTATAATTTGGAATTTGATATATAGCATAGCATTTAGATCATCTATCAAGTGAAAAGTATATATATATATATATATATATTATCTAAATAAATAAACAAGTTTTCTTTTAAATCCTTTATTTATGGGAAGGGTTTAAGTGGTCATACTTTTTCATCTTGTTTATCTTTCAATTATTTAAGCTCATAAAAATTTATAGTATTGCTGACTTTGCTGGTGAATATAATACACCTGGTGAATTGTTTTTTTTTTTTTCTAATTATGAAAATTTATTAACAAACTAAGATCATTACAGCTTTTGAAGCATTTGAGTCCTGTATCAAAATTTGGTGTAATTTTTAGCAACAACGAGCTGTTTGCTTTTCATTTTTTTGTTTCAACGTTCGGTGGCAAAATCCATAGTAGAAAAGCATAAACACGACACCGCTAGTAAAACTAGAAAAAACAGCCACCAGGGCTGGTATATGGTACCAAGCACCAGGATCATTCTTGAGGAACCAGAGTGTCATAAGGACACAGTTCTCTGCAAATACTACAGCATAGTATGCTGAATATTTGTAGCGGGTTGGCTCGGCCTTGACATTCAAGTAGTATATCACATAGGCAATCCCAATCACCATGTTGCCAGCATATTCACGACACTGTCGCAGTTGGCCATTACTTGCTTTGCGGCAGAGACGTGTCTGTTGATGCATCACCCAGACAGTCATTACTCCCCAGTGACCAATGCAGAATGGAAAGAGCCAGAAATGATATTCTCGTGCAAAGAGGGCCAGTGTGCAGGCACGGGAGCCCACTGTGCAGAAATGCCACAGGAATTGCAACAACTTTCCAGCAGCAGTAAGGGTCCTCTTGCCTGTTGTAGTTCTGTGTAGTGTACTATTGTATGATGTGATGGACCAGGTCGTCTGGAAGAGTGACGATAGGGCACATGTGCCTTGCATAAAAACTAGATTGAAAAGAACATTAATAATATAAGTATGTATTCATATTAAATTAAATGTTGTTGATTCATGTTATAATCAAATGAAATTATGTTTACAATTTGTGACTGAAGAAAAAAGTTTTTGATGGTTTTAAATTTTTATTTAGGAATTAAGATAATTGAGATTTGTTAAATATGTTTAGTCATGGAAAATCTGGATCAAATGCTTATTATGACTGAACTAATTGCACTAAAATTTTAAAATAATAAAGTAATACAATTTTTCAGATATATTAGTTACAGTGCATAATTTTTTTTATTTCAATTTTTAAATTTCCTCCCTAGATAAAATGAGAAGTTGCATTCATATTTTAATTCTTTGAATGTTCATTAACTCAGAATAGGCCATTGAACAAATTGGCCATTTTAATAAAAAGTTAGTAATAAAAATAGATATGTATACTCCTGTTCAAAAGATCAGCAATATTTACAAGCAAATGGTGTTTTACAGTTTATAAAACTTTCATAAACTTTAAAGATGTAAAGAACAAAATCGTTCTCATGTTGTTGAGTGAAGATTTGATTACAGTAATAATAGAAAGATTGACAACAAAAGTGAGTAAAAAAAAAAAGTATTGGCAATTGCCGCGTATCATTAAAAGAATAAAATTATCTATAATTGTATCAAATCTTTATATAGACACTATATATCTTCTAATAAATACATTTGTGTTGGATTAGAAGATCAAAATAAAAAGTATATAAGCAATGAAAAAAACTGTTAGATAATTGAAAAAACATTTTAGAAATAATATACTCCAATCAGAATAAAATACATTAAATATTTTATGAATAAAAGCATTTGTATAAAAAAGTGTTTTAAATACACATGTGCAAATGATAAAAAAAATATTTATTTGCATAATTTGATAGTTGAATATATAGACCAATTAAAATTGAAATCCTTATCAAGTATTATAGCAATTAAAGTTACATGCAAAAGATTGAGCTGTTTTTTAATTATTGATTAAAATGGATTTTTTAAATAAGGGAACAATATGCTGTTTTCATTTTTAGTCAATGAATAATTATATTGAATTATAAAATTCATAATTAATTATTTAAAAGTTATTAATTTAATAAATTTTGCAATCTTTGTTGTGTTCTAATGAATGAAATTTATTCCAATATTTATGGCATATTTGTCTTCATTTATAAATATGTATGTGTATTTAAAACATTAATAGGTCTTTGTGTTATTTAAATGCAATTATCCATTGACTTATAATGAATAAAGCAATTTGTGAATACTTTGTTATCAAAAAGTCAATGTTATTCAAGAAAACATGTTTTTTTCTGTATAACTTTCTGAATTTTCCCAACACTTGACAAAGCTTTTAATATAATTTGGCCTATATATTTGGTTTATCATTTTCATGTGTTGTTAAAACACTTTTTATACAAATCCCCATATCCCTTTCCGACCCGAAACATTTTTATCTTAAAACATTACATTCTTCTGTTTTTGCAAACTGAAAGAAAAATATAGATTATAAAAAACATTTGTTAATTGTAAATTGTACTTTATACTTTCTGCTAATTAGCTCGATTGTTCATTTCCTGATTTTATTACATACAGCTGTTCTAGATGCATAAATGTAAGTGGATGTCTAACCCACACAATCGTATGACCTGGGTTGGAAAGGGTTATTTTATGTGATATTTAATATATTTGTACTCCGGTTGCCATATATTATTTATGAAATGTTTTACCAAGTGTTTTTTCAAGTGGCATTAAATTTCTTTACAAACTCTGCATATTATTAAAAAAAAAAAAAAAAAAAAAAAAAAAATAAGTTTTTCAAAATATGCTTAACTTTTTAATCCGACCCACTATTCTTATACAAATCAATCAGAAAATTGTACTTGGTATGTATAAAAATAAATAAATAAATAAGTCGATTTGCGTTGTTAAAATTTTAGTGGTTTGATTAAAAAATTATATATTAACACTAATTCTTCGTGTTTTCCAGTACAAAGTTCAATTGGATAGTTAATTTGCTGGCCTGTATATGCATTATCTGAAGAAGGAATTATGGTAAAGAAGCCAGACTACTTTAAAATATTCATAATACTGATGAAAACCATATTGATTTTCTACATTCTAATTTAAAAACCTCAGAAGTTATTCACAATTTAAAATTTTCTAAATATGGCAGAATTGGGCAAAATTTCAATTAACATGTATTATAAGAGTTATTCATCACCATGAAGAAGTCAGACTGGCTAAAAGTAAAAGTATATTTATTATACTGGATAAAACTTTATGAAATATGAACATTCTACTTTGAAAACATCATAAGTTACTCAAAATTAAAAAATTTCTTAGGAGAATAGGACAAAATTTCACATAAACATTCATTATGAGGATTATTTTCATCGTAAATAAGTCAGACTGGTTTTAAAATATTATTCATGTAAATTATTTTAAATTAAAGATTTTCATAACATCACTAAATAGGACAGTATTTCTCAAAAAATTGGATTATGGAGATTATTGTATGGGAAATAGCTTGAAAACTAAAATATTAAACACTGTGAATATTGTACATAACAAATTAAGATAAGGAAAATTTATTGAAACGGGAGAAGAATAGACTTGAGGATGAGGTATTTCAGTCTTTGACAGTACTGGGAAATCAGGTGAGTTCATTACTCATATTATATTGATTTATATGATGTTTAAGACAAACGGCTTCATTTTTTACATTATGATATTTATTTGATTTGAAGTCAAATGTTGTTGTCAAGAAATTAAAAAGGACATTGTAATCCTTTAATTCAAATTCACGTGTCTATTTATTTATATTATTAATTTCTGTTTTAGTTATTATTTTCCTCTAGCATATTAAAATTTCACATAATGACAAAGAGTTTATTCTAAAAATAGAAATTGTTTTATTTGAGAATCAATGAACAAATCTTAACTATACAAACCATGGATAAAATTTTATTTTCTTTATTCCAATATATTATTTTATCTACAACATAATTTTCTGTGTTAGTTTTGGGAAACTTGGACTTTTATTATTAAGAAGATAGTACGATCAAATTTATACTATGGCCAACTAAGCAGAATCTATAGATTCTTCTAATGTAATATGTATGCCAAGTAGTGTAAAATTTGGCATTATTTTGTGTAATCTGTTGTTGATGCTGTAACTGTTAGTGTTTTTCCCATGATACTTTTCAGATTATTGTTAAAATTAAAAAGTTATAATTTAAAAATAAAATTTATTAATAGGATTATTTGAGCAAAAATGTTTTTTGATTAAGTGATAGGTACAATGCTAACATAAAATGCGTTGATTTAATAGTTATCAAAATAAATATTTATTAATTAGTTTACAAATAATACCTTTTTATTGTTTGTTTAACTCTAAGCTTTTAGGCCTGATACCGGGCCTTCCTCAGGGGTCAAAAACTTCTTCTGAGCTTTGCATGTGGCTGCTGTTTCTTTTAATATTAAACGCCATTTGCTATCCAAATTCTGTTCGGGCTCCACATCATTGCAACTGTCAGGATTCGTTTGTATTTTGATAGTTTCGTGCATTCCAGCATAATCACAGTTATTGTAGTGTGAGCTAATTTTTTAGTACTATTGAAATCAGTATTTTTGTTAGAATTTAGGTTAGTGCTGTTGTTATTTTTCATTGTTTAATATCGCTTTGGTGTTCATTAATCCCATTTTTGATTGGTCTTTTGGTCATTTCTATATAAACACCATTTTTTATTTTTTATTTTTCCTTGTATAATATCACTTTTGTGTTCATTAATCTTGTTTTGGAGGAAGTCCCGCTATTGGGTTGAAAAGCTTTGAGTTAAATGAACAATAAAAAGGTATTCTTTGTAAATTAATTATGTAACTGTTCATTTAAAAACTTCAAATTTTATAAAATATTTATTAATTTTGTGGAAATTTTTAATCGTGATTAAAACAACAAAATTTTCAATTGCATGGAATACTTTATCTGTGTTCATGAAATTTTAAATGTTAGGAGAAATACAATATATAAGAGGAGAGGGCATATAGCATATCAACATGCAGAGTAAATGAAATTAACTGTTGTCTACTGAAAATGTCTGCCTCTATAGCACTTAAATTAAAATTACTCATAAAGATAAAACTATAAAATAAAAAATGATTTTCACCACAACAAATGGATATATATAATAAATCATATTGTCTCATAAAATGACAAGTTTTAAATTAATAATTTATGTAGTAAAACATGAATTCTAGACTTATCCACTTTCTTATTAGCAATCGAAAATCATTAAATTTTGATCTCGTTTATCGCAGGTACAGCTTTCATATTTAAAAAAAAAAAAATCTTAAACTAAGTACTTAGGGGACTGAACTCTATAACGTGTGTAAAAGGTAATGAATATTTTGCAAGTTGTGGTCTCCACTTGTTAGTTTAAAATTAAATGCTAAAGTCATTTATATTAGCCATCTTTAAAATCTGTGGCCTGTGGGATGTCTCTTTTGGCAAGAAAAGGTACATCTTCAGAATGAAATTAATTTTAATTTTAATATTTTATTTTGTATTTTGACATTTTTTTTCATTTGGAGCAGAACTAACTTTAAATTATCTGATGAATTATTTTTAATTAATACATCATACGAAACTTAAAAATTCATCATTTCAGCAAACAATCTTGGTTCTATGAAGAAAAAGCCTGTGAATATATTAGTGTCTCAATATTTTTTGTCCCAGGAAACAAATCTCTGAATTTCTTAAGTTGAATAAACTTTTATATATGATAGGATGGAAGAAAATTTGCATAAACAATTTTCAAATCTTCTTGTATTCTTACTTAAAATAATAAAAGCTAATAGAATATAAAAAAAAAAAAAAAAGTTTTTATTTATTCATTTTCAATTTTGAATACTAATAAATCTCCGTCACAAATTTATCCTACAATTATATAATGGCAAAATTTTAAAATAAATATTTATCTTTGCTGTTTACAACTAGTAAAACTCTAAAAGAGTTTTCTAGAAAACTAAAAGTATAAATGAAATCACGCAAAAATGTTCAAAAATTAAAAGTCCATGCAAAAGTTATTGTTCTGTCATATTTTTTTATGTGTAATCATTGAAGTTAAAAAAAAAAAAAAAAAAAAAAAAAAAAAAATCGAGAGTGACTCCACTTGACTTTTTAAACATTTAGTAATTAATAGTTATTTAAATAAATTAATTAAGAGATGCTGTTAATTAAACAAAAATGAAAATCATTGTAGCATGTTTGAGTATATCTCTCCAATTATATCTTGTTCAATGGATCATAATTTATCAAAATTCTTTTGTGCATCCTTGTAAAAGAACTTCAAATGATAATTTTGCATTATCAAATATTTATTTGTTCTTTTATTTTTTAAACAATTTAACATTACCAAAGAGAACTTTAAATAGTTAAATCCTGTATTGCAATGTATAAAAATTCTACTATGTATACTGGCAAAAGGGGAAAAAAAAAAAAAAAACTCTACAGTTATGTTAATCTGTAAGGTTATTGCGATGATAACCTATAATATGTCTATCAATTTATATCTTAATTGAATGTGGGGTTTAGACATTTGAGCACTTCAAATAATTAGAGGGTATGATCCGTAATGATATTTTTTTTTTTTTTTTTTTTGTGTGTGTGTGTCCCCCTGTAAATAAAAGATAAATCCTACACTCATAAAAATCTGTACAAATTGTATGACTGTAACCTATAATATAGCTATAAATTTTTAACTCAACCGGATAAGGTGTTTAGATGCTATTGTAATTCAAATAATTTGAGTCTATTAGCCATAATGAGAAAGAATATTTCTTTGTGTCTCTGTAAAAGAACTCTTTAAG
This sequence comes from Salticus scenicus, assembly GCA_963930645.1. Lineage (NCBI taxonomy): Eukaryota > Metazoa > Arthropoda > Arachnida > Araneae > Salticidae > Salticus > Salticus scenicus. Next base: position 57,270,619 of record OZ005652.1, on the reverse strand, counting down.
TCCCACATCACATTCATCAAAATTTTATACAAATTGTTCGACAGTGACCTATAACATACTTATCAAATTTTAGCTTTGTCGAATAAGGCGTTTAGAAGCTATCATACTTTAAATAATTTGAGTCTAAGGGACCATAATGATGAAAAAAAAAATAATAATAACTGGCACACTTATTAAAATTAATATAGTCTGAGCGATGGTAACTTATAATATATCTATTAATTTTCAGTTTAATTGAATAAGGCATTTAGATGCTATCTTACTTTAAATAATTTTAGTCTATAGGCCATAATGATAAAGAATGTTTCTTTGTGTCCCCGTAAAAAAAATTGTAAGTGCTAGATTTATCAAAATCTCTTTGATATAGTATATCTTGTAAAATCCTAGCCATAATGTGAAAGTATATTTTGTAGTATTGAGTACAATTGTGGAAGGAGTAGAACTTATGAAAATAAAGGGGGAAGGGGTGGGGCTCCTACTTTTTTCATTAAGGGGTTTTTGTAAAACTGTGTGAATTTTGTCATACCAGTTCACAAATATATTAAGACAGACCCAGTTTTGAAATTGAAATCTACCTTTTAAAATTCTAAAGTAACACTGTACTGTATTTTTGTTTTGAAACAACAAAACTAGAATATATATACAGTCGAACCTCGTTCACGGGAATCTCAAGGGGGATAAAAAGTTTTTTCATGCTATTAATAGTTTATGCTATCAGTAAATAATCTTCATATAACTAAACTGATCTTCATTTTGATAGGGATTGTGGAAACAGTTCATGTTAAAAGTAATTCATGTTAATGAGGTTTGACTGTATTAATTCGGGAGGAAGACTGTCACAAAAACACCTTTTATATTACTTTTGTGTAACCCTGTACTGTGTGAAACATTTGCATATACATCATAAACATCTAATAAAAAAGCATATACATCTAAAGCATATACATCTAATTAATAAACTTTAAAATCCATCCCTAATTCTTCTAAGAAGGTTTAATTAAAGATCCAAGAATAATATTAAGTCTTTTCTTAAATATCTGTGGAAGTTTTAGCCTTTTGAAGATCATGAAAAAATGCAAACTGAGTAAACGCAATTTAAAGATTTCAAATCTGTAAAAAACCATAAGAATTGTTACCTAAATCTGTATTTTACTGAACAAACCTAATACAGTTCAATTTATGAATATTAAATGGCAATATAAGCTTTTATATGAAATCTTTAATAATGCCATGTCAAAGGTGCCACGCCCCTTTCTACTTTTATATATTTTCAAAATTGAATTTCGAACTGATGTACCCAGTCTTCCACAAATTTTAGCCATAAATGTTTTCAGTTGTTAATAACCATTGAAGCAATGTTATTTTATGCAATTAAGATGCTTAGCATGAAGCAAATAGTGTAACTTTTATTTTAATTATGTAGATGCCCAAACTTCAGAAACAAATGTATACCCCGCGACAAAAAGATAGGTACAAAGGGATTTTTCTTTGATTTTTTCATAAAATAACATTATCTAAATTGTGCTTATCATTTATTAACATAAAATAACACTATTCCTGGACTGATTTTTGTTTTAAGACTAATTTAGAAAAGTTTTAAGACTAAATTTTTTCTAATTTAAGACTACATACACTCCGCAACAAAAAGATAAAAACAGAGTTTTTTTAATTTTTCATAAAATAACATTATCTAAATTGTGCTGATCATTTATTATCATAACAAAATATTATCATATCAAAAACATATTAAATATTTGAATTATATTCAAAATATTCATATTAAAAAATTAAAAAAAAAAAAAAAAAAACCTTTGATCCTATCTATTTGTCGCGGTGTGTAGTCTTAAATTAGAAAAATTTGTCTTAAAATTTTTCTAAATTAGTATTAGTCCGGGAAAAGTGTTATTTTATGATAATAATAAACGATAAGCACAATTTAGATAATGTTATTTTATGAAAAATCAAAGAAAAAAACCCTTTGTACCTATCTTTTTGTCGCGGGGTGTAAGATTAATTATTGATCTGTAACGTCTCTGGCACATCAAAAACAGCAGTTTAAAAAATCTCTTCTCTGAGTATGTTTAATGTTTTACTATTTACTTTTAATTTGCAATCTGCTCCATGTTAAGTAATTTGCTGAGCATTATCGGTTTATTGGGTTGGGGCAATGATGGAAGAAAAAAAAGAAAAAGTTTTTATTTTTAAAGTAATAATGTTGATAGTTAAAGAAAGAAAAAACCTTAAACAAACCAGAAAACTAATTTGAAAGTATTTACCAATGACGAGGCTGTCTGCTTCTGTCCTTTGCGCCATGCTATATAATTGGAGGATAAGTTGTGGAGCGGACTCGAGTAGACTGTGTAGCAGACCTAGGACAGCTGCTTGTCGATCTTCGCGGATGGCTGCTTGCCGGAGAGCATTTTTGCGTTTCCTAGCTTCCACCACACTTCCTCTGTGATGTTCTCGGTTATCGTCTGCTTGTTGATTTTGTTGGTTTTTGCAGAGGCAACTGCTGCATAACAAGTGAAGATATCTGCAAGTAAAAGATTTCAGGAATTAAAAAAACAAAAAAAAATTTTTTTTTCCCCCCACTGTATTATTTAAATATATAGCTTCACAGTTTATTTCAGTCATCTCCCCCAACTGTATCAGCTGAATCTTTTTTCCCTAATATGTCTCCTAAAAGGTTATCGTTTGTTTAGTCTGTGACATGTAGATCAGTAAAAATGATGTTTAAGAGTGAATTTCTACCCCAGCAATACAAAATATTTCAGAAACATAAAAACGTTATTACTATTGTAGAAATTAAAAAAAAAAAAAAAATAGTTTGCTTTCAGATAAATTTTTAAAATATAGAAATATCCGTGATCGTAACAAAGAAGCAGAAACATAGCTGTTTGTCACATAATAGATAGAACACTAAAAAACGTAAACGTTTCAAAAAAAAATATCAGAACACATTCCTGAAGTGTGTTACTGTAATGAAAGAATGCAACATAACTGAAACATTTTATGTTGTAATGGTATTGACCTTATTAAAATGAGTAACGATACTTAAACATTATATGATTCCAATTTCATTTAAAAATGAGGATGAGAGAAAAATGTCAGTGATGTAGGTAGTGTTAGTGTAAATGAAATATTGATCGTCATAAAGGAGAAAGCAGCTACAATGTTAGAAAAAATTACATTTCAATAATCGAGAATTAAAAAAAAAAAAAAAAAGAATGAATTTACAGTTGATGTCAAGACTTGATATCTTACATTTCAGACATTACAACGTATTTTCATTAAGTAAAATTACAGCCATGTATATATCACTCTGAAAAATTGTCTCAATCAATCGATGTCTGTAACATATCAATAAAATGTGTACTTCTTGAAATTGATTCAGAATGTAATGTTTTGAATTATGAGAGATATAACAGTTTCTTCAGAACATTTGAAAGTAATCTGGTGTGGCACTTACACTACTTCCTGTTGCCATACATTACCAGAGACATATTATTACAGTTTTAAGTGTAACATATGACTTACTGATCTGAGCATTTCTAGCACATTTTAAACAGCAATTCCAGGCAGTTTTATTTGACAAATTCTATGCCACCATAACCCCCTCCCCCTTCCCCCCAGTTTGGATATTGTAGCTATGTTTATAAAACTTGTTTTAAGGTATTCTTAAATTTTCAAATTACTCAGAATTTCCTCCCAAATTACTCTATGAAAATTATTGTACTAATTTCGAATAGCTGTGTATGTTATTTATAAATTATATACCTACCAAATAGTGTTTTTAAACATAGCTCAGTACAAAAAATTCTAACCATTACCAAACATAGCACTAATTGAAATTCTTCTGTGTGACCCTGTAAATGAAAGATAATGTTTTTCATACTAGATTTTATGAGAAACATACTATTGTGCATAAAAAGAATGTGTATCAGTTTCATGTTGTTTAGTGCAGTCTAAATATGTGAAGTGTAGTAACTAGTAGAAATTTCGCCCATAGAGATGATGTATTTGAGTACTTTAGTGTGTCTAGTGTGTACTCATGAACTATTTGTCCGATTTCAGTAAAAAGTTTCAGGTAGCACTTACATGTGATACAGATTTAGAATACTGAATTTGAACTTCCTGCTGATATTTACTCTTGATTTATGCTGATAAAGACATGCAAATCAGCTGCTAAAACATTGATTTTCGGTTTTATGGAACTTGAAAAAAATTTGACTCAAAACAATACTTTCTCTAATATGTCGGTAAGACAAAGTAAATATGTAATAAAATACTAATAGTTAATATTTAATAGTCTTTTTTTTTTTGACAACATTTTTAAAGGAAGTTACAAAATATTGACTTTATTAGCTTTTGTAGTATCATATGCGTGCAATGCTGTTACAGTTTTGAAATTGATATATTCCTCCAAGTTATTCAAACAATAATTGAGATACACAAAGAATTAATGATTTATATTAAAATAATCCTGAAGATAATAACATAAGTGCCAAGTATCCTGTTTTTCAAGGGAGACTTGATACCGGAAAATTTATATAACTGTTTTCAGTTTTTGTAATCGTGGAAAATATACATTACAGAATACTTTTCAGATATACTGGTAACCCCCATAGCAAAATACTTTTGAATGTTCTGCAACAAGTTTTTCTGGTGGTCAAAAATGTTCTGCAGGACACATATTGCGTTTTACAAATTTACTCTCAGTATTACTGACACACTCATAAATTAGTATGTTGTGGCTACCACATGACTTTCTTCTATATTTTCTTATACAAATTCACTCAGTAAAAATAATATATTAAAATTATTATTTAAAAAAATTTTCTTCCATGATAATGCAGACGATTTCCATATTAGAGAAGTAGTATAAATAACACTAAATATCCAGAAAAAGTCAATTTTATTCTCAATATTACATAAAAAAAAAAAAAAGTTTCAAAAAAAAAAAAAAAAAACGATAACTTTATTTTAAATTATCGCAGATCGATGTTTCAGCCATTCGTTTTAAAGGTATTGGTGAGCTCTTTTGAAAGATACCCATCATGAAAATTTACTCCTCTCGAGGGGGGACTTTTCCCCCCAGGGGAAGAGGCTAAGCTCCTACATACACATTTTTTTTTTTCCCAGTTGACTATCTCTATTGCAAATAATTCTTTTAAATTTCATAATGTTTATAAAAAAAATAATTCTCTTTGTGCACATTTATACAAAATATTGTCCTATACCACCATGTTAAGCGGGATGGCAACCTGTTGGACAATTTTTACCAAAAGTTGATTGGCACTAATTTATGTCAATGTGTTGCTACATACCAATTTGTATAAAATTCTGTGCAGTAGTACCTGAGATACAGTTGCCACAAAATTTTGTCACACGCACAGAGACAGACAGACATTTTCTAAAAATGGTCAAATCGTATTCTACAGCTCTCAAAACGTGTAAATCCATCAAAAACCCGAGGTCGAAAATTTTTACGAATCCAATACTTTCTTCTATTGAATATAGAAGAAAGTAAAAATACATATCTTGCAATTGAATATGCTATAATATATGCATAACAGCAAAAAAATTAATTAATACAAAATTGATATTTAAAAATAATTTTACTAAACTTGTAATAATAATAAAAAAAAAAAGTATGTTGTGGTCACCACATGACATTTTTCTATATAATTTTACACAAATTCATGCAGTACAAATTGTTTATTAAATTATTATATATGAAATTTTTTTCCATGCTAATTGCAGACAATTTTTATCTGACAGAATTATAACACTAAATGCGGAAAGAAAGTCGGTTTTGTGCCAACATCAGAAGAAATGAGTTTTTTTTTTTTTTTTTTTTTTTTTTTTTTTTTGTTAAAAGAGGTAAAAAAAATGATAACTTTGTTTAAAATTATCACAGATCTATGATTCAACCATTTGTCTTAAAGGTATTGACAAGTCTTTCGAAAGATACCTATGCAGAAAATTTACATCCTTTTTGGGGAGGAGGGGGGAGCGAGTGATGCTCCCACATACACAAACTTCCCCCCCCCCCTAGTTTACTACTACTATTATCAATAATTCATATTACTTTTACAATTACACGTTAAAAATAACTTGCATTATGTACATTTAGATAAAATTATGTCCAATTATGTCCTATACTGCTGTGTTAAAAATTTAGAAAAAATTAGATCACAGCGCCACCTGTTACGCGATTGATCCCCAAATCTAATCAGCACCAGTTTATGTCATGATTCAACTGAATACCAACATTGGTTAAATGTAATTCATTAGTTCGTGAGATACAGCGTCCACAAAATTTGTGATGCACACACACAGACATTTTCGAGTTCGAAAAATTTCACGAATCCAATACTTTATATATATTTATAGAAGAAAGTAAAAAAATAAACCAAAGCTAGATGTAGAATGCATACAATCAACTACTTCAGAAGTACATTGGTAAATTGTTTCAATAATAAAAGCATTTTTTTTTTTTTTTTTTTTTTTAAAGAAAAAAATGCCCTTTCTTGAGGCTATAATTCACAAATTGACACCTCCCCCTACCCCCAAGAAAAAAAAAAAAAAAAAAAAATCTGAATATCTGCAAATGTTCTGCAATACAGCTGTTTGTTCTGTAACGTACGTTCCAAATTCTGACATATTCTGCTTTGGGGCTGGTAACAAATCTGATTACAAAATTAGAAAGGTTAGTATAGAGTAATAATACTGTATAAGAGCTATAATTGTATTCGATATATTGGATGTCTTTCGGGGTGAATTTTGATTGCAATTTAGGTATTTTTATTGTTTACACTCGTTTTGATAGATTAACGCATTCTTGTGCAGAGATAATTTTTTTTTTCAACTTACATCATTTAAAACTTTGTATGCTATCAGTTTTTTAAGGTCAGTTTTTTCAATAAGTTTTCAGATATTATTATTTTTAGTTTTCATGTGAATACATTTTATTTTTTTATATGGGTAAACAAAAATAAGTCTTATTATGCTCAATATGCGAACATTTTATGGCTTCTTTACGTACTCTAGTGATGTTCATTGAACTATTTGAGGTGAAATACCTGCATCAAACTTTTTTCTCTACTTTATTTCGCATAATCATAATGGCATTAACTGGAGAGGATAGTTATTTTTAGAAGCTCTTCAAAGTAAACGGTCTTTATTACTTTTTTTTTTTTTTTTTTTTTTTAAGCACGAATTCCCACAAAACTTGTTTTATATGGTATAATTGATGAAATATCAACCAAACCAATATAATTTAAAGAAAAGACACTTATTAAATGTATATTCAGTTACATGTTATTAGCAATTGAAAATTCGTTAATTTCTTTTTTAATGAGTGTTTGGTTTCTTTACGATTTGGAATGACGACTGGAACTGATATTTTTTTCAAGAGCATTTAGATAACTGTTATTCTTAAATTTTATTCATTTTTAATTGTATTTATTTATTTTTTAATGTTATTTCGTCTTTACGTATTTTTATTTTTTTATGATATTACACATGTGCTGAGTATATATATAAAAATTTCAAAACATACACTAATAAATGTATACATTGAATCTCCCATTGACTAAGTTAAAGCACTTTTTCGTTCTTTTTTTTTTTTTTTTTTTTCTTTTAACCTCAAATAAAAATTGCCATTGTCAATATTAAAAAAAATCTAGTGTGTAACAACTATCCATTACCAACTACTACGCACATTATATATACTCGTTTTGGATATAGTATGGTTAGAATACATAAAATTGATTGAACAAATCATATACCAAACAATTTTCATGTAAGATCAAGCTAATACATATGTCGAAAAGATAAGGAAAAAAAAAAAACGGAATGACCGTTTTTTTAAACATTAATTTCGAGATCTAAAACCGACCTATCAAATCAGGACGTTTGTCAGTTTTCCTGTTGTCCAAAAGTAATACATATACGAAAGGACATCTAAAAAGGGGTTTCTAGCAAGTTTGAAAAAAATCGTTTTTGAAATATTGACTTTCGATCCCACTGCCGATTTTCACCAAAACTTCGCAAACTCATCTGCTCTCTGGACGGAAACTAATAGTTACGTAAGGAAGGACATAAAAAAGGATGTTAATAGGGCGAATTTAGAGAAAATCCGTGGAGCCGTTTTTAAAGGAACGCACTTGCGAGGCTTAAAATTGACCTTTTTATACAGGAGGTCTATCAATTTTACTGAACTATCTATCTAATGATACATGCGAAAGGACATCGAAAAGGATGTTTATAATAGCATAACTTTGAAGAAAATGGTTAGAGCGGTTTTTTAGATACGGACCTATTGTCCCACTTCCGATTTTCCCCAAAAGTTGGCTAAATCATCTGTACGCTAGATCTGTCTGAAGTTTCGTCGTTCTATCTTTATTAGTTTCGGAGTCAGATTCCCCAAACATACTAATTGCCGAAAATCACTTTTTTGGACTCAGGAGATCTTAAAAAATATATAAATCAGATGAATACTCAAATTTTTTGAGTGAATACAATACTCCCGTTACTTACGTTAGTCGAGTAATAGGGGGAAAAAAAGTGTGGAGGAATAAACCAATATCTGTCAGACTATGGAAGGTACATCCTTACCCTACTGGAAAGATAGTTGAATCGAAAAAAAAAAAAAAATCTTTATTAGTCGAATTTCCTATCAGAAGTGCATCCTTGAAAACGTCACAGACTAAGAAACATTTGCCGTTTAAAAAAAAAAAAAAAGTGTTTGAAAGATTAAATTTAGAAAATATAGATAGAAATTCAAGATTTTTCCAAAGATACCACATTTCCAATTAGGGGATGGAAATCATTGTCTCCAAAACGAAAAATGTGCGTGTCCATAAACTGACGATCAAAGAATGCTCAAATAATAATTTACTTCTCAAATCGTCATTCAGCGAAGATCAATGTTTTCGATATTATGTCTATCAAAGACACTTCTAACAAAAATAGTTAAAATATCTTTGGAAAGATGAATGGTGAATATCAGAAAGAGAACTACATAATTCAGTTCAATTATAACGAATGATATGGACAATGTTATTACTTGGCTTGTTTAATTATGTTGAATCGTTCTATAAATGATTAATTAAAGGAGTGGCGAACGTTTTACTTATTTATTTATTTTTTAATATAAATAATTGTATTATGGAAAAAAAAAAACGCGCGCATATGTATTGAAATATAACAATATTAAGTATGTTGAATTTTTTTGAAATAATAGCCAAATATGTTTAGAATATATTGTTTAATATAAAATCGAGAGAAGAAAGTTAAAAATTAGTTAGTAGAGTGAGCATTTTAAAGAAATTGGGGGGGGGGGGGACCTAATATATATATATATTTTCTTTTTTTAAATTTAAATAGTTGTCGAGAAATTTTAATATACTTATTTCAATGCGTATGTTTTCAAAATTTTCTAACTCTAAGACAGTTGTTCGTAGAAAAGGTTTATAGCGTCTATTATCCCCTTAAAATCGATTTCCTGGACACTTCTTTAAACTGAAAAATTTCTCGGACAAATTCGTTTTTATTTAGAGTATAAAAGAAATTATATATATTACATCTTATGAGGGCAAATTATTTGAAGTGTTAAATTATCAAAAAGAAAATGAAACTGACATGTTTAGCGTTTTGCTACAGCATGGGCTTTAATGGGACTTTCTTGTTTACTACTTATAGTGGTTTTACTGAGAAAGCGTTTTGTAATTTGGATACATCATTATACAAACATACCAACTTGTCGAGAAATACTCAAACAGCCTATGATATTTAAACACGTTTGTTTATTTCCTAAAACATTTTCCGATTGAAATTTGTTTAAGCCAATATTAACTTTTAACTGTACGAAAAGTGGAATGGAGTCATTCCAGATTTTTTCTTTCTTCTATATTTAATTGAACACAAAGTATTGAATTCATAAAAATTTTCGATTTCTGGTTTTCGATGGATTTATACGGTTTTGAAAGGTCTAGAATACGATTTGACCAGTTTTAGAAAACGTGTGTTTGTGACAAAAAATTTTTAGCAGCTCTAGCTCGAGAACCAATACATATTTTCATAAAAGTTCATATTTAGATGAACCTTTACCTTGATGCATTGGTGCCTATTAACTTTTAGTACAAGTTGCCTAACAGGTGTTGCTGCTATGCTGCAATTTCTCTCTTTTTCGGGAAGGCTATATCTGAGCTTCTATTGTGTATAATTGCACAAAATTTAATATATAAGAGGCCCATTATGAAACATTATGCTGATTCAGTTTGGGTGGATATCGACCGACAGGTGGTGCTGTATGTTCTCAAATTTTTCTTGTGCACGAGAAAGCTATATCTGAACTTCTATGGCATGTATAAATGCACTAAACTTGATATGTGAGATGACCTTTATGAATGCTGTATATCAGCCGACAAGTGGCGCTTTATCTATTGGCTAAAATTAAATTAATCAGCATATCTAAAACCTTTATTGTTAGAAGATATGATTAAATTTTTGTGCATGTTAACCAATAAATGCTACTGAATAATTTAGAAGAAAGTTTTGTATTAGCCACAGCATGTTAGGTTTTATTCCATTTGTATAAAATTACGCAGTGTAAAATCAACCTTGGTTTTTAATAGTAAAGAGGAAAAAAAATGCAACTCACCTGTATAATAATCCTAACAGTAATGCGTGTGCAACAGCACGAATACCCCATTGTAATTTGCCGACGGACGTATAAGCTGCAGTGGCAGATTTTTGACTTCTCAAATACCTAAAAAGAAGAATTAATTCAATAAACACCACTTTTTCTTTTCTTCATATTCATTTACATTATAATCTGTGGTATCAATGTATTTCAAAGCGTTAAGCAAATAAGATTGTAATAAGAGGCACCGAAATACCGGTGTTAGGATGATAAAAGAAGATTTTGTAAATTAATGCATAAATTGCAAAAACACTCAGCAATTATTTCACCTCGAAGTAATTATGTACAACCCTTTATCAAGTGTTAAACAATAGCATTCACAGCATTTGTGATTTTGAAAGCTGTGTATTTGTTCAAATACTGAACAGATATAACCCAAGAAATTATATCTTTCAGACCTGGCGTCCACAATTGAGGACACATTACCGACACTATCGTTTTGGGCGAATCTCCTTATTTGTGCACATGAAGAAAGACCAGTTTTCCTCGAAAACTACACTATTAGGGTTTTTTTCCGCACTAATTTTAGTTCAAGTTAACACCAAAAATTTAATTATATTGTACGAGAAGGGGGAAAAAATCAGGTCTGAAAGGATTAATGTTACTACCATGAAATATATCAGTCTTTTGATGGTCAAACGTGACGTCACACTGGTGTAACGTTTTGATATAAATTTTATTAATTAATGATCATTTCGGCACTCTGGGCTATAGTTGCGATATTAAACAATCGAAATCCTTTCAATGTGGAATTACTAAGCGAAACAGTTGTTACAATAGCTTTGATTCTTATACTTTCTGAAAACAAGTTTTTAACGTTACTATTCGTCGATCGAAACGGTTCGATATATTTATGGTAGCAGCCATTGTCTTAATATTTCTTTTAACTGAATTATACTTCTGTTTATGAAATAACATTCTAGTTTCTAGTACACTCGTAATTATGTTACATTATGGTTATCCGACTTCATTCTCTGGTAATAGTTTTGTATTTTAAATGCTTCAAAAATATTTGACGGCTTTTTTTTTTTTCTCCTTAAAAACCTGTGTTTTTATGTATAATTGTTTTAATAATTCTGTCAGTTAATATTACAAAAGAGGTTTAATAAAAATATATGCATGGACATTACTCTTTTATTCTTGACAAAAAAATAAAACCCTATGCAATGAAACAAAAGTGACAATGTATCAGTATCAGGAATTGAATCCATAGATTATTCTGGCGTCTATAGCTAAACAGTATTTTTTTAGCCCTTTCATTCCCAATTTTTTTCAGCCATAAAATGATAAATATGATATTTAATCATATATTTCAAAAGTAAAAAAAAAAATATATATAAATATTTGTAAATAGAAGTAATAGCAAAGTACGAATTAATATAGTTAATAAAGAAACTAACAATAAGAGGTGTTTATTTGTACTTAATATAACCAATGATGCCGTTTAAAACCACAATTTCTCAATGAATAAAAATATAAAAATTTTGAAAGAATTATATGTTACAATTAATTAAAATACAAATTTTAAACATTAAAAAAAATTCACTTAAATTGTCAAAAAAAAAAAAAAAAAAAAAAAAAAAAAAAAAAAAAACTGATACCGATGTATTATCAGAATTTCAGAATAGAGTAAAGCATCCTTTCATTTGTCAATAGGGATAGTGAAATCATACAAAATGTATATTTTTCTGTAGGAAAATGTATGTGGATTATAATATTGTTCGTTTTGAATCGGTGGGAGTTTTAGATGGTAAGAAAGAAAATCTTAAATGTTATGATTCTAATTAACATCGTGAGAAATGAAAGGGTTAAACATTGATTTAACGGGTAAATCAGTATTTAACTTGTTGATGTAAAATTTATTATAATTCGCATTTCCATTTACTTCTCACTCCTCTTGTCACCTGCTATTTTTTACACGTGCTAATTTAAATATGTATTTGTCATGTTGCTGTTGAATTATTCAGACTTAAGCTCAATCTTCAGACATTGAAAAGTTTTTAAATATGCTTGGGACCCCATTCCCACCACACACACACACACAAAGACAATTTGGAAAGAGCGGCTGTCGCATGCTTTTGGCAGGTGCGATGGAAACTGATTCCTTATATGCAAATTTCCAAGGCATACTTGTACACATGCGAATTCTATTATTACAGTTATTTTTCCTTCTAACGTGAAAGAAGTTTTCCCTTCTTGCCGAGGAAAGGAAGAAGGAGGCCTTCTTGCCTTCTGCTTTCCCCACTTTCGATTGCTGTTTATAATTGAAATGAAGTCCATAACGATTACAGTTATTTTTAGAGTCTTATCATTGCAGTTTGTTTCTATACTTGGCTTTAATTCCTACTATTCCAAAAATCCAACTTTGCAAAGGTATAAAGATATAAAAAAAAAGTAATATTTTTAAAGCTTCAATAGCAATAATTAGTAACATTGGACAGATAACTAGAATTAAGTCAATTTACTACGATTTAAATTCTATTTTAATGATATATTTTAGATACAGTGCGGTGCAAAAGTTTATGCACAAGCTAAATTTTTTAATAAAATGAAATATTTTCACTGGAATGCTTCGAAATTTTTACTGTATCTGAACAATTGGATTACAAATTCATGTTTCGAATTCTGAAATAATTAATTGAAAGGGAAATAATAAGTGATAAAGAAATCAAAATTGTGATGTCGCAAAAGTTTAAGCACAAATGAGGTTTTATGCAAATATCGCTTCCAAATATCTCTAAATGGGTCTGTTGGAGGATCGGTGATACTTGTCTCCTAGATTATAAACTACAGTGATCGTTGTACGAGTTATCAAATTGCTTAAATCGCTGCTATCTTCGCCTGAAGAAGTTGCGAAAGTGTTGAACTGAAAGCTGAAATTAATTCCATTTTGCAAATGTCACTTATTTTAAATCGGGCCAAACTTGGTATTTATAGTGTTTTGCAACGGGGAGAGCAATTCAAAATTGCGTAACTCTTTGAAACTTTGAGAAAAACCACATTTCGGGAGGATAGAAAAATTAAAAGAAAGGCTTTAACTGAGAATTCGTCTCTTAACCAGATAAAAAAAATCGACTTGGATAAAAAATATCACGTGACACCATACACAGACGAATAATCGAATCAGGATTCATCATAAAACAAAAATTAGCTCGTAAGCTTTTCTTCGAAAAAGTGTCACAAACAAGAAAGACTTCAGTGGGCAAAACTGCATATGCATTATCCTGACGAAAGGATTATCGTTATTTTCTCTGAGGAAAAAAATGGAATTTGGATGGTCCAAATGTGTTCTCATTCTATTGGAGTGACTTGAGATAAGATCCGAAGAGCATATTCAGCAAGCAAGAAGGTGATGGCTCACTTTTGACCACAATGGTTTGGAGGCGCTTTTGGCTACACTGGACAAACGTTTCTTTGCTTCCTAAATAGCAGACAAAATTCTAAGAAGTGTTAGGAAATTCTGAGTGAACATTTATTACCAGATGGTGAATTCCTAGATGGTCCCAACAGGACTTTTCAGCAGGACAGCGCATCGATACACACTTCCCGTTGTGCAAAAAAAAAAAAAAAAAAAAAAAGACCTCAAAATATCAGTGTGATGAATTAATTGGCCAGCACTCACCCAAATCTCAATTTGATAGAGAACATCTCGGGAATCTTCTCACGTGACGTCTACAAAAGTGGAAAGTAATATTACTCAGTGCTAGAGCTCAAATCATCGATCAAGGAAACCTGGTACAAACTCGAACCCGAAATCTTCCATAATCTCGTGTTATCATTGAAAAATCTCGTATTTGATCTCCATCAGGTGCAGTAGAAGTAGAAACACCATAGACCGTAATGGAATTTTGTGCCGTGTGAAATATAAATATTTCGTTTTTGTGCATAAACTTTAGCGACATCACAATTAAAATTTTTTTTATAATTTATTATTTTCTTTCCAATAAATCGTTTTCAAATTCGAAACATAAATTTGTAATCCAATTGTTTAAATACAGTAAACATTTCGAAGCATTCCGGTGTATATTTTTTATTTTAATAAAAAAAATTGGCTTAAACTTTTGCGCCGCACTATAGATCGAAAAATTTTTCGTCGACATTCGATGGAAATCTTCTTAGAAAAGGTGCACAATCCAGTACTTCCCTTAACAATTTTCCGCTTCTTCATTAACTTGATTAAGATTTTCTTTCAAAACGGTCAAATATTTTGAGATCTCAGTAATTATTGTGCAAGATACGTACACATTATTTTTATAGTATAAATGTGTGAAATATTTCAAAACTTCATATAATTCTGGTTTTCAGTTTTTTTTTTTTTTTTTTTTTTTGGGGGGGGGAGGGGGGGGTATTTATTTATTTATTTTTTAATGTATCTTTCCCATACCTTTGAGCATAAATTTAATTCATTAAGTTTTCTGAGTCAAAAATCCAGATTAAGCAATTATTTTTTAAATTAATTTTTAACGTCCCTAAACGTTGCGACTTTTTGATTTTTATACGAATGCTTCTTTGTGAATGTTGCAGTGAGTCCAAGATGTGTTTGAGCTAACTGCAAGTATATAAATCACAACACTATTTTTTTCCCCTACCATTATAGTTCGGGCACCATATGTGTTTATCCCGACACATTTCGTCTAATTTAAATCTTAAGATTTTTCTGCTAATTCCTCAGATAAGTGATTCACAAAATAGGTCGTCGAAGAGATTAGTTGTTCCAAACGTAACGCGGGGAAACAAAGAGCTGGGACAAACCTTGTACATCATTAGATTCGTCCAGTTGTAACGAGAAAAAAAATTCTGAGTAAGTATTTGCAGAAATTGATTTTCAACCCACTGCGACTTTTCATCGATTTTACGATCAACTGTATCATTTGAAATTAGTCTTGTTTTTTTTTTTTTTTTTCGAATTAACTTGACTTCAATTGCATTCCTTATCGCTGTCAGCAATAATGTTTCACCTATTGTTTGAAGCTTAAGTTTTAATTTTTTTTTTTTTTTTTTTTAAATAACTAATGAGATAAAAATCATTTTCGATGTCCTTTAGCCGATCACGATAAAATGCAAAAATTCTGTATTTTGACGTTTATTTTAAAATATTCAAGGTTTGTTTTTAAACCAGTATGCTTGTCGATATACTGGGGCGTATATTTTCATTCGCATCTGCATTGTTGCAAATAGCACACATCGATTTGGGGTTATCGTCATACAATGAAAACTCCAATGCTAACTAGCAAAATACAATTTGTGAAAAAATGTGGAAAGTTACATGCACTTTCAAAATTTTTTTGTGACCCACCAAAATCAGCTCACAACCCATAGTTTGGGAACCACTGGGTTATGGAATTTCCCTATCATAGAGCAAAACACAGTGTTAGTGACGAATGTTGGTCTGGGCAATATGGAATTGGGAAAACTAGCTTTTAAGCTAATTTTAATAACTTACCAATATAAGCTACAAGCATTGACGACCACAGCCGATATGAGGACGAAAGTTACGATTAGGGCGGACCATACAACGCGCCCTTCGGCAAACAGGGCGCAGCACAGAGCGAGGTCGGTGGCTACATCTGCACTGTACGCCATAACCGACACCAAAACCTCGGGGCAGCCGGGGCCATTATATTGCTGGGGCAGGGTGCTGGATGTATGGTGCTGTTGCTGCTTGCTAGGCGTGCGAATGTCCGGTGCGATGATGGCGATCGGCGTCTCGTCCATACCGGGCGCCGCATGATGGTGGTGGGGCGGTCTTGGTCGTGCTAAGGAACGATAGTAGGGGAGCTCTTCCAGGAGCTCCACCTCGTGCAGCATGGCACGCCACTCTTCCCTCTGGCTCCTGAAAAGAAACAATTTATTTAAAAACATCATACATTAGTATCATTCTAATATTTTTGATGTACTAACATTCAATAATATTAGTTTTCCTTTAATTAAAATAACTTACATTTCAAATATTTTTATTTATAGTTAATGTAGATTAAATAACTGTGTGAAGTTATTAATTCATAATTATTGAATATATATTGATATTCAATTTATTGATATATTGATTGATTATAATTGAATATATTGATATTTCGCCTCCCGGGAAAAAAAAAAAAAAAAAAAACCGCTGTATTTTAGAAAAATCAACTTATGCGAGAAAGAGATATGATGCTTTTCGTGGTCCTTGGGGAAAGGGGGGGGGAGGGGGCAATTAATGCACATTTTTCAATGGCAAGATCAAAAATTTTATTTTTAAATTTGTATTTCTTCTTTTGTCGGAGGGAGCGATATTACAATACAAAATCTAGCTTAGGGAATTTATTTTCGAATAGTTATCACAACATCACAACCAATTTGTTCCTACCTCCATTTAACTACTATTTTCTATCCCTTTATCAATTCGCTGCTTCAAAATATCGTTCCCTTCTTAAAATAATAGTAAGAATGATAATAAAATGTTTGGGAAAATTTCAACGTTATTAATTCAGCACAATTATTTAGAAATTTATTTTCGAAAAAAGACCGTAATCTATTTTGTCTTTTTTTTTTTTTTTTTAATCGTTTACCCTTATGCTTTTGTTTACTAACTGTAAATCTAAGTCATATGTATAAAAGTTCTAACAGAGGTGACAGATTACTGTGCCATAGATACTATGATATGCTTACATTTGTAGTATCATTGAATATCACAAAAAGAAGTATTTTCTATTTACTGAAATTTTATTTGAAATTTTTTTCTAGAATAGGGGATACCTAGTCTTAATTACTTAAAAAAAAAAAATTTTTTTTTTTTTTTTTTTTTAGTAATTAAGTTTGTGGGGGTGGGTGAGGAGGCATGTTTTTCTTGAATTACGATAAAAGTAAAAGTAATTTTGTGAAAAGAAATTTAGCATATTCATTTAAATTCAGTTATATAAAGAACTAGCGCCTGAGACAACTAACGCTTTAACCTTGGACTTTAATTTGGATATTTATCCGACGACTTTTTCAAAACGGACAATTAAAAAAAAAAAAAAAATCGAAATATCTTTTTTGTATTTAAATAATCATGATTACATTGAACTGTACAGACTATACATAGTATATTTACTATCAAGCAATTTCTTATATTTTATTTAATTTACCCGGTTGACCATAAAATGATAGCAATTCCACTCCAAATATAGTGCTACAATATGTTATCAAATTTAATGTTGTGTCAAAAAGAAAAAAAAAAAAAAAAAAGATTCATTTGTAAACGCTCGATTGAAACTTAAACAAGAATGAAAAATCATGCGATATGCATTGATTATTAACCCTTTTTAACTGTACGTACTTCTTGTATCGTATAACTTTCAATGTTCTTTGCCTACGTTATCACACAGCGGCCAACAAAAGAAAATGCAACCCTGAGTATCTGATTGCGGCCCTTATCTTGATGTATCCGAATATTTTAGTGTAGCTCTGTAAATCTGAAGGGGAAACATATATCCTATACAAAGCATTGTTAACTTATTAACAATAAATGTCAATTTCTTTATAATTATTACAGTAGAAAGTTATTTAAATATAAGATGTTTGTCCTAAAATTAGAGATGTAAAATTTCCGGAAATTTTAAGGCGGGGAAAAACACAGTTTTTTTTTTTTTTTTTTTTTTTTTTTTTTTTAATTGAAAAAAATGGAAAAATTGAATTTTTGCTGGTAAAAATAGGGTTTCTTAATAGTTATGTATCTTAGAAAATATAAAGTGTTAAATATTTTAAAATCCATGCTATTTCTTCTTAACGGAAATATACAAAATCTTTTACTATTAAAAAATGAACCTTTCTGATTCATAACTGCCAATACTTTTCCTTGTACAAAACAACAAAAACTAGTTAAATCATCATTCAACCATTAACTTTGCATAGAGTGTGCATTCCTATGGAATATTCATCTCCCAGTAGGTTTGATTCAGTAAATTTCGATTAGAGAAAGAAAAAAAAAAAAAAAAAATCATCGATCCGAACCAGATTTATTTATACCCGAAACCCGAACGAAATTTAATAATTCATCTGAAAGTCATGCAAAACTTTTTTAAGTTATAAAATAAAATAAATTTCCATTTTCACCGAGTTGATAAATCATTTTAAATAAATAAATAAAATAAAAATGCAGTTACTGATACACTAAGTTAAAAATTAAAAGCCTGAAAAATGGATAAATAATTTTTAACCATTTATGTGTTGTGTACTTCAGGAGTACAAAAAAAAAAAAAAAAAGCTTTAAGTTTAATACATATTCTTTGTTTATTGCCTTTCTCTCCAAAATATATGTAATAACTCGTGTACATGTATATTTAATCATGGGAATATATAGTATGTTTATAATTATATCAAACAAATTTTTGCTTATTATGATAAAATTTTTTGAAAGTCGACTTGACCACCTAAACCTGACCCACAGGAAAAAAATTAACTCAACCTAATCCTAACCTAGCTCGTACGAAAAATAAATCAGTCAACCCGACCCATATGAAAAATAATCAGTCAACCTGACTCAAACCTGATCACAGGTCAGGTTCGGGTAAAATCGGTTTATCGGACCCCAATGATGGTCGCTAATTTAGATTCTGACTTAAAATGAAGTCAATCACAAAAATGAAATAAAAGTTCAATTTAAAGTTAATTGAACTTCAGAGATTTAAAGCAACATTTTATTATTAATAATTATTATTATTATTTTTTTTTTTTAAAAAGTTATTAACTCAGACTTAAAGGACATAAATCAAGTAAGTTTTTGTACATATAATTTTTTTTTGACAAACAGTTGCTTAGTTTTTTTTTTCTTTATGCATTTATATATGTGTGTGTGATATATATATTGAAGAATTTAATTTTGTTATAAAATTTAGCAATTAATAGATATATGATAACAACATACACATAAAAGTGATTGTAATTCAATTTAAATGTTAGCAATTAAACTGACCTAGCAACTAAACTAAACTTAACTATGAGCAATTTATGCGAAATTCATGAAAATTATCATACGTAAACCAATAAATTTAATAAAATTTGAAAAATGGATAACTAGAAATTAGAATTAGATTAAGAAATGCTCAAAAATCGAAGTATTCGCCCTTCAAGAAACATGTACTTCTAAGAGTAGAGAAATCGCAAGATTTCGGAAAATTGTATAGCTAATTCAAGCCAAAAATACAGTTCATGGTTTCTATTTTGCGATAAAATCAAATTTAAAGAGGAATGAAGTAAATTATTAAACAAACCTTCAATATACACACATTAAAATAATAGACAAGTCTAAGGATAAAAAAAAAAAAAAAAAAAAAACTGAAGTAGGGTAAGTGCACCAGTGATTGACACTTTTAGAGCAATCTCTGAAGTTTTTAATGTTCTAGTCATCAGAAAATATTTTTAGAAATCTTAAGTTAGTACATATGGCATAAAAGACATTCAGAATCACCTATATGTTAAAATAGGTACATTTGATAACTTTTTTTTTTTTATTTTTTTTATGAATTTTTATTTCACACCCACTCAATGTTCCAGTAATTGACACTGCCAGTGTTTCATTTTATCAGCAATTGACACCCTATGTTCCAGTGTTCGACACTACTAGTTATTCGTTTTACATGTTACCAGTTATTAGCACCCTATGCTCCAGTGTTTGGCATAAAATGTTAAAATTCTTATATGTAAAATATATGATTTTGTTATTTTTCTTACTTATTAATTATTTCGGGATAGATGTCAATTATTGGAACATGCCAATCACTGGAGCACCTACCCTATAAAGGAACTTGAAAAGAGTAAATAATGTCAAATGCATGTAATGGAAGGGAGGTCATTATAATACTTAAATATTTCAGAATTATCATTTCATTATATAGTTAAAACTTTATTTTTGAAATATGAACATTATCAAAGTTAGCGTTTTCATGTGAGATACTGAACACGAAGAAATATTTCAAGAAAAAAGCATCGAAATGCAAATATTATAAATTTCTGAATACGTTATTTTATGTTAGAAATTTCAAAATTTTTAATTTTTCGGAGGGGAAATAAACCTCTTCAAAACACCCCCCCCCCCTAAAAATAAAATAAAATAAAATAAAATAAAATAAATAAATAAAATAATATATATATATATATATATATATATATATGTAAGTTAAATTTTATAAGTATAAATATTTTTAAATTTAGATAAAATAAATGAAATTTTATAATTACAGCTTCACATTATAATTTAAAGAAATATATTTTTCAGTATTTATTAAAATATACTCGTACATATATCTGTACTGATAAGTATAAAGGATTTAAGTCCAAAAATGTCGATTTTGAGTTAAGTACATAGTCAGACCCAGAAAAAAAATTCTCTATCGATTAGTATAAGGGATTTAAATCCATGTCATCGAGTCTTTGAGAAAATCCATTGGTAAAAAAGGATTCAAGTCAGAAATTTAGTATTAATCTTTGTATAAAATATTTAATTCAATTTTTTCCCTTTATTAAATGAAGGTTGACAATCACTGAACGGTATAAAAGGTATAAATCAACATAATCCTTTTTTCCTAATCGATTCTTCTGATTAGTTTTTAGTTAGTTTAACTTTATTTTTCGTCTCCTGAAAAATCAAGAATATGGACTTAAATCCTTTATACTTATCAGTACAGATATAACATTAGAAATTTGGAACAAATTTCTTTAATGTATATTGCATTCATTAATTTCCCCCGTATCTCATAAAATTAATTACTATAATGGTAATGTGTCTTTTTTTTTTTTTTATATAAAGGACTGAGGACTATTAGTCTCAATCTACAGATTTTTACGATACCAGTTTTATGATAGTTGAACATTTATCGAAATTGAAACTTTATCGAAAATATAATTGAATGGATTGAAAGCGATGTTATAATTTGAAAAAAAAAAAAAAAAGAAAGAAAGAAAAACTAACAGCCCTCCGTACTAAACTAAATTCTTCTTTTTCAGAATTTCATCATTATTATATATATATATATATATATATATATATATATATATATATATATTTTTTTTTTAAGAAAAAGAAAAGAAAATTAATAATAATCAGTAGTTTCGAAATAGACAGTATCGAAAAAGATTTTATATATATATATATATAATTTTGAATTGGGAAATAAAAAGCGCGCGTGCAAAATGAAATAAAAAATAAATAAGATTTATAAATGGACAATATTTAAGCTTGGGGACTCAGTTCAATCATATAATAAGAAAAAATGACGACATTAGTCTAATGAGGTTAATTTTTTTTTTTTTTTTTTTTTTTTCTTTTTTTTGATATCAATTAAATCTTATATAGCTGTACGGGTTCTTTGAATGATATTAGATAATTCTCTGACCTTTTATTATTATTAAAACTAAAATTAGATTTTTGATAAAAATCGTCCTGAATGCTTTTTTTTTTTTTTTTTCAAAAGACTCTAGTGTATCACTCACACAACTTTCACTTACCCTTCATTTCAATACTTAAAGGTAGATTGGAGATTAAATTTCCCCCGCAGATGATGTATTTGAATTTTCTTGGATGCCTCTGTACACGAACCATTTGCTTGATCATTAAAGTAAAGTAATAAAGTTCAATCCTCTTTAAAAAATAATCTAAAATAAACTTAGGAATAGTTTTATTTTATTTTATATTTATTTATTTATTTTTAACACTTGCAAAATTTTGCCATTCGAGAAAAATGTTATTAAAATTTTATTGAAAAACATTTTGTTCTCTAAAATCATATTTGAGAAAAAATATTTTATAACATCGTTTAATTCTGTTTCTTTTTTTTATACAACACGAACGGAAGATGTTTCAGAAGGGAACTATACCATAGCTTCGTCAAATTGTGAACAATGTGAAACTTCATTTCTTTCCTGCGACATTACTCTTAAAGTGGAAGAGCTACATTTACAGACATTATATCTTAGCGAAATAAGATAAAGAGGGGAAGTTCAAAGAGGAAGTTTATCAAAATATACGATCGCTTATTATTGGAACGTGATAATTATTATTGGTTACTACATTGACAAATTAAGTTATTGGATAATTGATACTGTTATTACTAATTGGATCGAGCGATGATATTAAAGTTCGTAAAACATTTATCAGAATAAAAGTAAATTGATTTTGAACGAAATTAGTTGCAGTTAGATTGAAGATTAGAAAAACAATTCATAGGTAGAGGATTTTGTTAAATGTCTTTACTAATTCATACTTTTGATAACGCAACACTTTTACACCTATAAAGTAATAATAATAATAGTAATCTAAAATTTCACCGTTATTCAACAGAACATCTAAATTTTAAAGAGAATTTTCATTGATTTTAGATGACGTAAGTAAAGTACAATCTTTAGTTGTCTTTTTTTTTTTCTGTCTGTGTATTTACCAAAGCGTTAAGGTATACTTTGCTTAGTATTCGATGTTTAAATATGGTACAACACATTAATATGACATTATTTCAAAAGTGCAGTTTCTTTAATATTTGCAAGGAGACAATTCTATAATGTATTTCCATATTACGCAATTCACCGTCTTAATGGTTGTCTACCATACTAACGTATATGCTTCTTTATGAAGTTTGAAAATATAATTACATACCCTGTAGCAGAAATTTATTATGCTTTCTGCGACAAGCTACATCAACACCAAAATCTTTCTGCAGGAATAGTTTGTGAAGTTAACATTTATGAATTCAAAATACATTATTTTTAAATAGTAAATAATATTCAGTATAACCAATGTATTCATATTTTAACTAGGTACAAATGCATATATCTACACTATTGCAAGAAAATACTTTTTTTTTTTTTTTTTTTTTTTTTTTTTTTTAAGCAAGATGAAAATAAATCTATTGATCTTAATTGCTTCAGATTTTTTGTTTACATTAATATACAATATTGTTTATAAAATATTCAGTGAATTCAAACCATACAATGCAGTAACACATATAAAAAATAATCTACAAATTTTTTAAGGCATTTAAATCATGAAATGTCTAAATTAAACAAATGTTACAAATACTTTTAAAAAATCATTACTTTTTTTAATATTAAATATATATATTTAAATACACAAATGCATTTATTTCATTAGGTGCAAACGAAACAACTTAAAATCTAATACAGAACTCAAAATTAAAAGTAAAAATTACTATAGAATACTGAATATCATAATGAAATATAAATAATTTACAACATTTGTAGTTTTTGAGATTATTAAAAAGATGAAAGGTAACATTCTAATACACAAGATTCATTTTTTATATTATCCTATACAAAAAGCATATAGATGTGTATCTGAAATCTAAAAAATATGATTTGACATTAAAAAATTCAGGATGTATGATTATACCATCATTTAAATACATAAAGTAAAACAGAATACGAGATCTAAGTAACACAATTATAGACAAAGCATAGTCAAAATATTTTCATAAAAATAGAGGCAAGTGAAATATTTAATTTTTAAGGAAATGTTGAAATGGAAAATGAAACAAATTTCATGGATAAAACCTATAATAGAAAATAATGATTACAAATGAATGAAATAAATAGAAATCAATTAAAAATAATATTTGATATTGATATCTATACGAATAAGTAAATAAAAATAAATAAATAAAAGCATTTGCTGTTTAATTAGTATTTATTCAAAACAATTACTATTAGATAAAATTCCTTTCACTGTAAATACAAGTGTCTGAAATTCAGACACAATTATGTCTAAAATGGGTGTTCAATTTTAAGATGCTAAAAGTGTTATTTATTTCAGACACTTGAAGTATCTTAAAAGGCACATCGTTTCACACTCGAAGTGTCTGAAATTCCGCAATCTTTGATCCTATGTACAGTGAATATTTTTCATAAATAAATAAATAAAAAGATGCGTTTTATACTGTTTACTTGTGAAAAATAGATTTTAGAATCTCTTAGATTATAAAAAAAAAAAAAAAAAAAAGCATTAATAATTTTTACATAAATATTACCCGTTGGCCGCGCCAGGAATCGTACTGACAATCAACGGATTCAAAGTCGAGCCTCTTCCCAATCAAGCCATCGGTACTCACCCTGTACGTTGCTTGTATAATGAAATATATTCTAGTATCCGTAAAACAAATCAAAGTTTTATGTCTTTGCAATAAAACTGTCCATAAGAAGTAAAGCTTAATACATATTATTATCTTAAATTTCATGTGTAGAGGTTTAGAGTTATTTTTGTAAAATTCGTAATAAATATGAAAAAAATAGTAGACTATGGATTTTAAACGATTTTTTTTTTTTTAAACTGGTATTTGCAAGAAAACAAACAATGTACATGAAACCAAAAAAATTGCTCTTTTACATTTTTAAGGGTAGGGAAACATAAAATAATTTTTAAAACGCGGAAAAAAAATCAATTATGCACAAATTGTTTAAGATTGTTTAGTTACGAATTCACTTTCTTAGCTACAAGTTACATGCTTCGTTTATCTTAATATTTTTTTTTTTTTTGTTTTATTACACGTAAGAACTTTAAATAAAAATTAACTTTGTTTTTTAATTTTTAGCAGAATATGTTCCGCGTCTAAGTATTTTAAATAAGTTAACTACTTATATTATATGAAGTAATATCAAATTTATTTGTTTAAAAAAAAAAAAATTTAACAGTATATGCATGCTGCTTAAAGTAGATTCCATATGGAAAATTTGTTAAGTAATATAAATGTCTGAATTTCTAAGTGTCTAAAATTTGTAATGTTTGAATTTTTAAGTGCCTAAATTGTAAAATGTCTGGAATTTTATGTGTCTAAACTGTAATATGTCTTAATTTCAGACATATCAATCTTATTCAGACACTTATCTCAGCTCATTTATAAAAAAGACACTTACGTGTCTCAATTTAAGACAGCACATGCGTCTGAAATTTTGCATGCGTAAGTGTTTCAGGCATTTATGTGCCTGAATTGGTATTATGGGCCTGAACTGGTCAGACACATTTCTGTCGGAATTTAAGACGCTTCTATTTACAGTGTTTACTTACAAAAAAAAAAAAAAAGATATTCAACAAAACCTTTGGTTTGATTTTTATTCAAAATAACTATTTAAGTTGCAATATTTCAATTACAGAAATAAATTTTTTTTAAAAATTCAAATGTTTAAAATTGAAATGAACAATCTGTAGAAACTAATGTTAAGAGTATTTTTGTAAAATAAATTAATAATTTTTTTAACGACTTCATATGCTTAAACAACAAAATTTAAAGTTAAGAATTTTAATCACAAATAAAATAATTAATGATTAATAAAGAAAAAAATTAGAAAAGTTACCAGTTTTATAACTTAACATACCCATTAATATTTATTGCTAAGACCATTTACTACATTTAAAATGCTAAAAATCAAAGTATTTTTAAGATTAATTTCTTAATTTTCTATTTTTTGAAGCAAGGTAAGCATTTAGCTTCATTTTTTATTTTGCGTATAACTACAGACGTTACAAATTTCCCCATAGTCTTATTTCTGTATATATTTGTGAAATGTATTGCATAGTTAGAACCAAACATTAAAATTAATGCAGCTTTTAAACGTGTATTTACTACTACGCACGTATGCACGCTTCGCATACATTAAAGAAAACAAAATCACTAGATAAAACTAATTTGTTATGCGTAAATCAGAAAATGTATTCTTTAACCACATTTCTTGCGACCATGGAAGCCTCTGCGCAAGTGCGGATGGAACGAGTCCAGTGTTAAAATAGGGGTGACTGAGAGAAAACAAGCGATAAGGGAACACCGAATAACTGGATGTTTGCCAAATAACTATCTCTCGGAAAATTTTGCATCCCTCTAAACTTTTGGACTCGGCCTCACTGCTAGCCGTATGAAACGTGGTCGCACTATATGAAAATCGGTACAGCAGCAATCACGCACTTATTAAAAAATAAATAAAAAATAAAAAAATCAGTGGATGCAGTTATTTTGTTATGCATGAATCTGAAAATGCATGAAATATGAAATTCGGAAAATGGTCGCAAAGCCACATTCTTTCGAAAAAATATCTTTTTGCAATACAATAAATAAACACGACACGAGCGGCAGGCGCGGCGCGAAAACAAAGTTTCGAGACACGAAAATGAAGTTCCGATGTGAAGAGGTTACCAGTGAAAAGTGTCGATACACCGAATCATATCACCGCATCACGAATCGCCAATAAATGCCGTATCAAAGTTAGCCTAAGTGAGTTACATCCGCTTTATCTCCTCCCCTTATTCAGGATTGAGGCGATCGTATCTGCAGAAACGAAAATTTGTTCTGCAGAACAGTTTATAAACCATTCTTTGAGTTTCTTTCTTTCTCTGTCTCTTTCTTTTCTTTTCTTTTTTTTTTTTTTTTTTTTTTTTTTTTTTTAACACAATGTCAAAATTTATTTGACTTAAGTAAAATCTTTCTGCAAGAGTATTTCTGTTTCTGCGACATTGTCGCCGTGTCGCCGTGTTTCTGCCACGGGGATTACATAAATGTCTCGGTTGGCATAAACTTCATTTTAATTGTTGCTAACTGAAGAATTATAAAATTCATACATTCAATTTGCAAGTAATAATGCTAATCTTGGTTGATCTCAGGATTTTTTAAAAAATAAGAGGGGAGGGTATGTAGATCGGTTATATTTAATGAAGGATGGGTTTAAACAAACCTAGCATCGCGATTAGAGTACTACCCTACCTAGAGATAGTTTTACTACCCTTAAAAAAGGTCAGTTGATGAAAAAAGTTCAGCAGACACGTAAAAGGAATAGCATTCAGTTTCCAGTGTACAATTAAATGCTGATACTGACCCAAATGCTAATGCTCAAGCCTATAGATCGAATAGGTCTACATTTAAAAAGAACATGAACAACTTTTTCTTTATTATAAAAGCAACTCTTATAAGTTAGATGATCTTTATAGGGGTCCCATAAGTGTGTGTCCTTGAAGGACAATGTTATGACTTTTTTAATACCTTTTCTATTGAACTTAAAAAGTTCCTAAAGGTAAATGGGTTAGAAATCTATTATTTTTATTATGTCATAAATATTATATATAATTAAACAGAAATTTAGACGAATTACGCATTAATCGAAATTCATTAACACGTTCGCTGCCGATCCCGCGCCAGCGCGGGATGTGACGTGTCACTTTACTGGTGAAAGTTTACTTTAGGCTGCCGCTTGGCGAAATTTCGAAAATCGCCAAGACGGCGCCATTTCGCATCGTGTTCCGAATAGCAACCTTACACCGGCGGCATACGGAAGCGAGCTTTTCGGCGATCTAACCTAAAAAGAAAACGCGTCTTGAAAAAAAAATCCGAATAATAATAATACATAGGACAAAAGGAAAATTTTCATAAAATAGAATTAAAAGAAAAAAAAATAATTACGAATTTATAACTAATCACAAATACAAAAATAAAACTTAGATTATACAATCACACCAAATGTCCCTGAAAAGTGTGTTGCTTTAGTAATTGATGATAAGTGTTTAGATGATAGTTTTTTTATTTCCAATAATTTAACAGCTATAAGTACAGTCGGTAACAAAAGTGTCCGAACACTAGCAAAAATTCCTATGTAAAAAAAGTACTCTTCATAAGGTTTTGTTAAATAAATCCTTATCGAATCATGTTCTTACACTGACTAAGAACATGATTCGACAAGGATTTATTTAACAAAAATGTATGAAGTATACTTTTTTACTTAGGAATTTTAAATTTAAAAGTTTTCAAAAGTTGTATAAAGTAAATTATTTATCATTAATATTTTGTTTATAGTCCTCATTCATTAGGAATGAAAAAATAAATCCGCAACTGGATAATTATAGCAAATTTTAAAGATTCTCTATTATAATGGTACTCTGATCTGTTCACTATTCCCCTATCTCAAAATGCATGAAATTAAAAAGTATACAAAATTTTGTACTGTAGCAACCAGTATTGGCATAAAATTCAAAAATATGCCTCTAAAATTCAGGACCGTGGTTGCCCAGTCGGTAGAGCGCCGGGCTCGTAATTGGAAGATTGCAGGTTCGGTACTCGAGCCTGCCAAAAACCATTGTGTATACTAATGGTGGCTGGTGCTCATAAAATCTGTCGTGCCCGCAATGTTTTCCATGTTCCCATATTAATTATACCTTTGGGTGTCTATGAAGCGAGAGAGTCATCCCTTCCGTGGAGGATCAAAATTGTGATGGCTTGTCCCTGGACAACTCTAGGGGTGAGACCCAGACCATCGCCAATTATCCATTGCACAGCACTAGTGTGACGTAAAACACAATCAACAAACCAACCTCTTTAATTCAAAAGTACCTCTTAAATTCCAACTCTATTCAACCAGCCAAACAGTACTAACGCAAACATCACAAATATTCATATTTCAAAATAGATGATTGGTTGGGTTTTACGTCACACTAGTGCTGCGCAATGGGCGATTGGCAACGGTCGGGGACTCAGCCCTAGAAGTGGTCCGGAAACATGCGATCAAAAATTTGATCCTCCATGGAAGGGTATTTCAAAATAGAATACTTTCTCTCTAATAAAACACGTATCATTAATATGCAACCGAAGTGATGGCGTCAGCGAGATATTTTATCTGCTCAGTACAAATGAAACTATTTGCTATGGAAATTTAACTTATTACTCATTAACTCCAGAGTTTGCTTGTAACTAGCAGATTAATTTTTACACGTTTGACGTAATACAGCGTATTGACGTAACACATGACGCAAACAAGCAAAGGTAAACACAAAGCCTATAACATCTGGCGATGTAGCGCTCTTGTGCAACACGTCAAACATATTCGGCGGGTTAAAGGAAAAAAACGTCATTTCAAATTTTAGTCACGTGAAACCGGCAGCGAACGTGTTAAGCATTGAATTAGTTACATATTCAATGATACAAATTAATCTTAATTTTATGATATGTTCATGCCATTAAAATAATTGGATTTTGTTTGTTACTCAGAAAGGAGAAAAAAATGTCCGTCCAATCTGATAATAAATAAACCTACTTCAAAAAACAAATGTGTTTAAATTAAATATAGAGAATTCTGAGTTCGCTGCTTCAAGCATTAATATTATAAGATATATATATATATTTTTTTTTTTTTCGGGTATTATGCAGAAAATAAACAAAACTAACTTAGGCATAATTTTGTTAAAACTATTAAAAAAAAAAATGAATGTCGTTGCTTTTTTATTCTTTAAGAAATAAAGTAATTAAAAGAGTGGTAGATAAAACATAAAAAACCTTCTGCATGACTTAAATATGAACTCATCATCTGTTTAATGTCCTCTTTGCGGTCACCAAATATTTTCGTTCTATCAATAAATAAATGAATGAATGAATAAATAAATAAAATAATAATAATAATTTGATAGTGATTTTAATTTTTTACTCATTCAAAAAAAGGTTGTAACTGTATGCGAGGTTGAGAATAAATTATGTTTGATTGAATCCAAGTGCATTGTATTTGACATAAATATGAAATTTTATATTAAAGCATTACAAATACAATGTTTAATGTAATGTTTTAATAGTAAATTAGGCTTTTATAAATTAATTTATCTATGAAATTTTATTTCTATTCAAAAATGTTAATTTCTCTATATATTAAAAAAAAAGTTACTGTCTCTGGCGTCAATTTTTTTTTTCTTTTTTGTCTGCGACAGCATCTTCTAACGGAGGGCAGAGTCCTTCGCGTCATGAGAGGTATCAATGTGTTCCGAATACTCCAAGGAAAACATTTCAGCTGCTTAGAAATTTCTATCATTTTAATTAAAGAAGTTATTAACTAAAAACGACAAGTTTATGAAGGTACTCTATTTGCCATTTTGAAGAAAGTTTCTCCCAGTGACGTTTCTTCTGTCATGAAGTCATTTTACACAGGAAAATTAAAATATGATCCATGGATGTACGTAGGTAGGTAGGTTCGATTTAACGTCGCATCAGTACTGCGCTATGGGCAATTGACGACGGTCTGGGACGCCCCGACTCCCCCTCCAGAGATGTTCCGGTCATATGCCATCACAATTTTTATCCTTCCCGGGAGGGATTCCCCCCCCCCCCCCCGCTTTGGTGATCCCCAGAGGTATAGTGTGGGTGGGAACATGGAGGACATTGCGGTCACGACAGATTTTAAGTGCACCAGCCACGATTAGTGTACACGGCGGTCTTTGGCCGGCTCAAGTATCGAATTGGCAATCTTCCAATTACGTGCTCGGCGCTTTATAGACTAGGGTACCGCGGCCCGAAACCATGGATGTAAAAGAGAAAGAAAATAAATATCAACTTTTTTTTCCTCTACTTTTAGAAAATTAATTTTCTCACATGGGAAAATTAAAATATGATCCATGGTTGTAGGTAAGTAGATAATTAGGTAGGTTGTGTTTGACGTCGCACCATTACTGCGCTATGCATAATTGGCGACGGTTTGGGATGCACCCCTACGGATATTCCGGAGACATGCCACCACAATTTTGGTCCTACACGAAGGGGATGGTCCAACGCTTCAGTGACCCCCAGAGGAATAACTTTGATGGGAACATGGAGGATATTGCGGCCACGACATATTTTACGTGCCCCAGCCACCATTAGTGTACACGACGGTCTTTGGCAGGCTCGAGAACCGAACCCGCAGTCTTTTCCAATTACGAAGAGATACCGCGGTCCGGATCTAAGGTTGTAAAAAATAAATAAAAATGGTCATATACTAAAGCTGTAATGCAAAATGGTCTAGATATTATGAATTTCTTTCTATTAAAAAAATATATAAATATTATATATTTCAATTTGACATTGAATATAAGGATTTCCATAATAATTTTCTGCTTTTGTCTTGCAATATGCACTATTAATATTCCTTTTCAGTGAAAGAAAACAGCGAATAGGCGGGCAGAGCTCTGCGTGTGTTAATAAATAAAGTGAGTCGGGGGGGGAGGCGAAGCCTCCCTAGTTAACAACAACAAAAAAAAATAAATAAATAAAAAATAAAAAACTAGTATGTTGTGGCCACCACATGACTTTCTTCTATATTTTCCTATACAAATTCACTCAGTAAAAATAATTTATTAAAAAAAATTATCTTCCATGATAATGTAGACGATTTCCATATTAGAGAAGTAGTATAACACTAAATATCCAAAAAAAGTAAATTTTAATCTCAATATTACATTTTTTTTTTTTTTTTTTTTTTTTTTTGGGGGGGGGGGGGGTAAAAATGAAAAAAATCGATAACTTCATTTTAAATTATCGCAAATCGATGGTCCAACCATTCGTTTTAAACATACTGGCGAGCTCTTTGGAAGATACCCGTCATGAAAATTTACTCCCCTCGAGGGGACTCCTACACGTACAAAAATTTTTTCCCAATTGACTATCTCTATTATAATTCTGGTAAATTTCATAATGATTATTAAAAAATAATTCTCTTTATGCACATTTATACAAAATTTTGTCCTATACCACCATGTTAAAAATTTAGAAAAAGCGGGAGGGCAACGCAACCTGTAAGACAATTTTTACCAAAAGTTGATAGGCACTAATTTATCTCAAGGTGCAACTACATACCAATTTGTATGAAACTCTGTGCAGTAGTTTCTGAGGTACAGTTGCCACAAAATTTTGTCACACACACAGACATTTTCTAAAAATGGTCAAATCGTGTTCTACAGCTCTCAAAACGTGTAAATCCATCAGTTAAAAATTTTTACGAATCCAATACTTTCTTCTATTGAATATAGAAGAAAGTAAAAAAAAAAGAATTACGTAATTTAAATAGATATACTATTACTTGAAAAAGGGACTTGTAAAGCGAATGAGACCTTTTAATTTTATAATATATTTTTATAGTTATCTAGGTTAAGATCATTTTAGTTTCGTTTAATACTTAAAAAAAGGGAGGGAGATTTAATTTGTTATGATTTTTTAATATATTTAATAATTATCTCAGTATTTTATTTTTGTAATTAGTTCCAAGATTTAAAAAAAAAAAATAATAATAATAAAGTTTTAACTATTTTAAATGTATGTATAATCAATTTAATTTAACAAAGTAGAAATTTAGTAGTTTTAGAATTAAAAATTCAGCAATACCCATATTATATAGTGAATTTTGCAGTACGTGTATTTCAATATGTGAAAGTTCTGAAAGTTTCATCGGTGATAGTTTGAAAGAAATATAATTTCCTGTCTGAAAGAGGAAGGATGTGCCTTGAAGGAATTCCGAAAACCGCTTTTCTATAACACTCCTTCAAACACCTTCTTCTGAAGAGAGTTTGAAGGAGCTGCAACATACTACGTAGTTATTTTTAAAATATTTGCCTTAACTCTTACATCTCTTTAGCACAGTAGAAGTTTTGATTTTAGATAACCGCACACACCTTCTAAGAGGTATTTTTAAAAGCCATTGACTTTTTTTTTTTTTTCCCTGAAATATTTAATAATTAGCTGACACTAAATATCGAAAAATATTCTGAAAATTGTGCTTTCGGGTGCAAAATATTTTTATAAGTGATTAGATGTATGTGTATAAAATAATTTTATCGAACTTTAATTTAGATATAAACTTTCTTATCAGTTTTTAATTTAAATGATTTGATTAACTAAGATTCTTTTTGAAATATTACAGCCTGAGAACGAACGATATTGCAGTTGTGTAAGCAATTACCTACAATCGTTTAAATAATACATGCTTAGAGATTTGCTTAGTTACTTTGTGACTAGCTGCAATTGATTTACATATTTAAACAAAGGTCTTTTAAAATTTCGTGCAAAATTTTAAAGCATATCATGTTTAAGTATATATTTTGTGTTCTGCATATTTCAACAACAATAAGACATACATTTAACTTTAAAAGTTGTTTTCTCGTTTCATTTTCTCTATTTTTGCAGTTAGGTGTAAAATTTTTTTACTTCGCATACATTATGGCCACTTAACAGCAATAAAAAAATAAAAAATAAGAGTTTAAAAACTTTTAAACAAAGCTACGTACTATAAATGGTATGCATAAAAACTAGGAAATAAATGAAATGTAAGTCTTGCAAATTACTAGTCATTTTAAAATTACGAAGAAAAAAATATTACAAAATATTGAAGAAATAAGTTTTAATTTTAAGGGGATGCATCTCTTATTGTTTCCGGCAGCGGAACACCCCTGTAATTCTAAGGGTAAATTTGTTACGCAAATTACTTATAAACGTGTGTGTGTGTGTGTGTATATATATATATATATATATATATATACATAATTTTTCGTGAGAATAATGAAAAGAATGAGAACGAAAACTAAACAGTTGAATAATTCACCACAAAAACCCATATATATATATGTGTGTGTGTGTGTGTGTTTATTTATTTATTTATTTATTTATTTATTTATTTTTTCACGTTCCAAAGATTCGTAACCGCTAAATTTGCTATTGTTTTC
Organism: Salticus scenicus; assembly: GCA_963930645.1. Lineage (NCBI taxonomy): Eukaryota > Metazoa > Arthropoda > Arachnida > Araneae > Salticidae > Salticus > Salticus scenicus. The sequence continues at coordinate 57,236,465 of OZ005652.1, read as the reverse complement.
TAAAAATAATTTTTAATATTTCATTTTGAAGCTATTATTAAGTGTGCACTTTATAGCTTCAAAATGAAATAGTAAAATAGTAATAATAATTTTTGGAAAGCAAGAATTGAATTAATTGTTACGTATTGAATAATGCGTAATTCTTATAACAAAATTCTCTTTATAATGGCTTGGCTGTCGGCAATTATTGTTATTGCATCCTCTTAAATGGTAACATCTCAATGATTGGAATTTTCTGATTGTAGAATTATCCCCCCCCCCCTCCCCCTAATATTTTACCAAGTTTGTCGCCGAGGCCTCTCCGATGATGCGATCCCAGTGGCTTTTAGCGTAAGAACTTTGCCTGTAAATGTCGTTTCACAACATTGACATTATTAGTGCGTGAAAATTCACTTTATAACTTCGAAATGACATTTTAAAAATAATTGTTTGGGACACTTAAAAAATGATTATTTGTGAAACGAGTATCAATTTAATATTTGTGAATTTTTTAAACGTGAAAGATTAAAGGGAAAAACAACTGATAAAGTAATGAGTAATTCCGATTAAAATTTTTTTCATTGAATAACATGGAGTTGAACTACTGGCGACGATAGGGATGAGCGTAACACTTATTCTCGCCGACTGCCAAAGCCCTTTTTTTTTTTTTTTTTTTTTTTTTTTTTTTTTTTACAGCTTCAAAATGAAATTTTAAAGATTTCAAAATTAATTTTCATTAAAAATTTTCAGAAGCTTAAATAAATTTAAGCTTCAATCATAATTCCGAAGCATTTTTATGTTACACTTAACTTTTAAAAATGCTGAAATAGCCGAATCTAAATAAATCAGTTATTTTTCTAGGATTGGGGACAAGCAGACTTTAATACGCAACAATTCACTTATTATTTATTTATTTATTTATTTATTTTTTAAGGGGGTGGGCGAGTCAAAAATCCATAGAAAATAGTATGGGATGAAAACGAAAAAACGCACAATCACAAGTGTGTGATGGGGGAAAAAAAGGCTAGCACCAGAATGAAAAGAAGGTCAAAATAGATAAGAAAATGTAACCGAAGCTCGGGAAGAATGAGCAAATGGGGTCCTGATATTCAAGAACTACCGTTTTACACATGGCTGTATCTCGGAATGTACTGAACATTTTAGTTTTGGCACCATGTATTAGCGAAACCTAACAACACGGGTTTTCTTGCCTTCGTTCTGTCATAATGAAATTTTAAATAAAATATGTTAATAATTAATTATTTTAGAAAAATTAAAAATAAACTTATAAATTTAATTTAAAATTTAATAAATTTAATCCTTTCACTATATCATCATTTGATTCCGATAGAAACTATAAACTAAATGATAAGAATGACATTTTCCTTTCGAAGCAATTTTTATCTCCCAAAGGTAAACGGTTGTTTCCAAATCGAAGTAATTGAAATGAAATATCTCATTTTATTTAATTTTTAAAAATCTAACGACCGCATCGTTTAGAAAACGATATCACAAATCAATAATTAAAAAAAAAAAAAGTCGAAGCAATACGCTGTGTTAAAATTGCTATTATAGATAAACTATACGTAATCACGCGACTCTATGAAAGAATGAAAAGTAATATCTGATTAATTGAAATACTTCAACTGAGGGATGGGGGATGGGAGGGAACTAACCTCAGCATGAAAAATCAGTTGAAAATAAATAGATAAATAATTCAATAATAAATAAATAAATACGATGAGGTTCACCCTTTTATCGTTCCAACTACCCCTCTGCCAAATTTTGTGGCTCTGCGATCAGTGGCCTGAGCTTCAGATTGCACACAGGCACCCCTCTTTAAATAAAAGGTAACTGCACTTTTTACAAGTAAGATCTTTTTTATCTTACATATAGAATTAGACAAAATTATTTCTGAGATTAATATATAATGACTTAAACACCGTTTTTAGAAACAATTTTTAAAATGTATTTTCTTTTTCTATTTATTCATTGTTTGAAAAATGTTAATTGTACAAAAAAGAAAAAAAAAAAAAAAAATCGAACAAAATTATTTTATTTTATTATTATTATTTTTTAAAACTTTCGGGAACTCTTCTTTATGGATTCTGAAATCGATAATATAACTTATGTTATCATTAAGAACATCAAAAGAAAATCCTCCACAAGCGAATCTTACATATGAGTATCATTAAGACATGTTTTTCTTTTCATTTGTTTCTTTTTTCTTATTTATTGAAAAGCCTTTCTTACATGATTTACTGAGAAAGATAATGTAAATCTGATGATAATAAATTTCTTATATAGTAATTCGTATATGATACAATATATTTTTAGTGTAATTATTCTCGGTTACAAGTTTATAGGTCTATTATAGACAAATGTTTATCTTTAATAAGCAAGTCTTAGTATTGTGTTTTTAAAAGTATTTTATGAAGTGTTAACTTGCTCCTGACTGAAATAAGTTAAAAAATTTGATACATTTTTAAAAAATCGCAAGCCCCTTTATTTTCGTTTAAACGACATTCTAAACGAATAAAAATAAAATATTCTACCAAAATTGCTGAAAAATTAATTTGTGTTAAACGCTAATTTGTTTATTTTTAAGTATTTGTTGCAATATAAGGATAAATATTCTTGTAATATTTTACTTGATTTTCTTTCGTTGTTGTGACTTCCCCCCCCCCTCCCATTTTCGCCCATATATTAACTTAAAACTCATATTCTTTGTCATTAAATGATCTTCTTTCTTTTTTCTGCGATTTTGCTAGAATATATATATATTTCTAAGATAAACTTAATTTTGATCGAATGCAAGTCACAACTCTTCGTGATATGGGCTATCTATATAATAAATTAAAAGTAATTAAGGGTTAATTATAAAAACAATTAGCTTAATTAATTATAAAAGTAATTAACGGTTGTATAAATAATGTAAGAGATGTCATTAAATAAGCAAAAGAGAAAATTATAATAAGGTACATAAGTGTTTTTCTCTATGCAGTATGTTCTTTAAATTAACGCTATTATTGCCCTACAAATATTTTGAGCATAGTTCATGATGATAAAGACATTTTCGTTGTGTCCTTGTAAAAATCTATAAATGCTAGATTGACTAAAATCTACACAGTTCCTGCGACGTTCACCTGTAACAAGTATACAATTTTTTGGCATAAAGGCTTTCTTTCAGACGCTATCGCACTTTAAATAATTTGAGCCCATAAGCCACAATGATAAAGAATTTTTGTATCACTGTAAAAAGACTATAATTGCTATATTCTCAAAATTGATACAACTCGTTTGAAGGTGATCTATAGCATGCATATAAATTTTCAGCGCAATCGGATATTATAGCGTTTGAACACTATCGAACTTTAACGAATTTGAGCCCATAGGGCATAATGATATAGAATTTTTCGTTGTATCCTTGTAAAAAACTATACGTGCTAGATTTACCAAAATCAGTGTAGTTCGTGCAGTGGTGACCTATAACATGTCCATAAATTTTCAGCTCAATTAAATAAGACGTTTAGACGCTATCGAACTCAAAAAAAAAAAATTGGGCCCTTAGACCATAATGATAAAGATATTCTTGTTCTGTCCCTGTAAAAATCTGTAAGTGCTGAACTCACTGAAATTTATACAGCTTGTACGTCGGTGACCTGTAATATATATGTGAATTTCAACGCAATCAGATGAGACGTTTAGACACTATCGCATTTTAAATAATTTGAGCTCATAAGGCACAATGATAAGGAATTTTTCCTTGTGTTCCTTTAAAAAAGCTATAAGTGCTACATGGTCCCAAATAGATATAGTTAGTGTGACGGTGATCTATACGGTACAGGTCAGTTCGACGCCAACGTTTCGACCCGGGGGCAGTTCGACACCAGGTCGTTTCGACGCGGGGTCAGTTCGACGCCATACTTTTTTTTCGTATTTTTATTTATTTTTAGAATAAGTTTGCATCATCATTCAAATAAATGCGATATGCCTGATATAATATATATATTTTATATGTTATATATATGAAGCGTGATTCAAATGCCGATGCTGATTTTGCTCTCTATGCACGTATGATTCCTGCGTTAAGTTTTGTGCCGATCGAAGAACTTGAAAATGCATTAGAAGTTTTGACTGAGAATTTACCTAATCAGTTAACCCCAATTTTAGATTACTTTGAAGATTATTACGTTGGAAAGATTCAGAGAAATAATCGTCGCCGTCGTCCTACTTTTAAACCAGAAATGTGGTCATGTTATGCTAGAACCTTAAATAACGAAGGACGCACCAATAATTTCGCGGAAGCAGCGCACAGGCGTCTGCAGGCCGAATTTGGTGTTTCACACCCCACATTATGGAAATTAATAGATGGTCTCAGACGTGTTCAAAAAACAATTAATCAATGTTATGAACAATTTGTAAGTGGAGATGAACCGCCGCACAAGTGGAATAAGTATCTGCGAGTTGATATGAGAAATAAAGTAATAGTTGTAGATTTTGAAAATCGAGAAATAATGGAATACCTGAAAGCTGTGGCGCATAATTTTGCAATGGATTAGTATAATAACAGTTCTGTGTTGTAATCTTATTTATGTGTAACCTTATTTATCTGTAATCTTATTTATGTGTAATCTTATTTATCTGTAATTATATTTGTCTGCAATATAACTTCTTTGTAACCATATGTTTATTTACCATTTCTGTATTTTGCCTTTTTGATGCTGTTTTGTGAAATAAATAAATAAATAAATAAACCTCCTTCATGTCCCGGGGCCTTGAAGTTGGCGTGGAGGTTTCTCACTAATCTGGGACACACACACACACACACAAAAAATATCTAGAACACTTTTACACATATATTTATTTCAAATATGCATGCAAACAATCGCTTATTCAACAAATAACTAGTATGTTGTGGCCACCACAAGACTTTCTTCTATATTTTCCTATACATATTCAATCAGTAACAATATTAAAAAAAAAAAAAAAAAAATGCGAATTTTTTTCTAAGTTTTTTTTTTTTTTGGTTAAAAGTAAAAAAAATCGATAACTTTGTTTTAAATTATCACAGATTTATAGTTCAACCATTCGTTTTAAAGGTATTGACGAGATCTTTCGAATGATATCCATCTTCAAAATTTACCCCCCAGGGGGGGAAGCGATGCCCCCCCATGCACAAAATTTTTTTCCTAGTTACGTACTACTATTATCAATAATTCATAATAATTTTACAATCACAAGTGTAAAATAACTCTTATTATGCACATTTATACGAATTTTTGTCCTATTCTGCCATGTTAAAAATTTAGATAAAATGCTATCACAGCGCCTCCTGTTGAGCTATTCATCCCCAAATATAATCAGCACCAGTTTATGTCGGGGACCAACTAAATACCAAGTTTGGTAAAATTTCGTTTAAAAAAAAAAAAAAAAAAAAAATACGATTTTTTTCTAAGTTTTTTTTTTGTTAAAAGTAAAAAAATTCGATAACTTTGTTTTAAATTATCACAGATTTATGGTTCAACCATTCGTTTTAAAGGTATTGACGAGATCTTTCGAATGATATCCATCTTCAAAATTTACCGGAACCGATGCCCCCTCATGCACAAATTTTTTTTCCTAGTTAACTACTACTATTATCAATAATTCATATTAATTTTACAATCACAAGTTTAAATTAACTCTCTTTATGCTCATTTATACGGAATTTTGTCCTATGCTGCCATGTTAAAAATTTGCATAAAATGCGATCACAACGCCACCTGTTGAGCTATTGATCCCCAAATCTAATGGGCACCAGTTCATGTCAGGGTGGAACTAAATACCAAGTTTGGTTAAATTTCATTCATTGGTTCGTGAGATACAGCGTCCACAAAAAAATGATACAGACAGACAGACAGACACACAGACAGACACACAGACAGACATTTTTTAAAAACTATCAATTCGTGTTCAGGACATCCCAAAACGTGTAGATCCGTCAAAAAACGGAGGTCGAAAATTTTCGCGAATCCAATACTTTCTCTATATTACATATAGAAGAAAGTAAAAATCAGTCATATTACTTATTTATTTGAATCACGCTTCATACATATAATGTATAAAATATATATATTATATCAGGCATATTGCATATTTATTCTAAAAATAAATAAAAATACGAAAAAAAAAAAAAAAATGTGGCGTCGAACTGACCCCGCGTCGAAACGTACGGCGTCGAACTGACCCCGCGTCGAACCGTCGGCGTCGAAACGACCTGCTTCGGATCTACAACATGTATATAAATTTTCAGCTCAATCCGACATGGCGTTTACAAACTTACCAACCATCTCATTATGAACCGTACAATTTTTAGCACCCGCCTTTTTTTTCACACCAATAATTTATTAGAATAATTTGTCTTATTTAATCGTAACAACATTTGGAGAGAATAACTCTAAAAATATAGTGGTGTGAGAAAAGAGACGTTAACAATTGTACGGTTATTAATGAGATGGTTGGCAAGTATGCTTTTAGACGTTATATCGCACTTTAAAGAATTTCAGATCATAGGGCACAATGAAAAAGAATTTTTCGTTGTCTCCCTGTGAAAGAAGTATACGTGCTAGATTTACCAAAATGTATTTACTTCGTAGAACAGTGATTTATAGCATGTGTATAAATTTTCAGCTCGGTTGAACAGCCGTACAGCCGTTCTTAAAGAAACGTACTTGTGAGACCTGAAATTGAGCTATTTATACAAGACGCCTATAAATTTTCCTGAACAAACCAACTATATCATTCGAAAGGGTATCGAATAGTGTTTATATAGCAACTTTGAAGAAAATCGTTATAGACGTTTTTATGATACGGACTTACGGTCCCATTTCCGGTTTTCCAATTTTCACCAAAATTTCGAAAATCCATCTGTACACCAGACCTGTATCAACTGGGAAGTAGTTTCGTAGTTCAATCTTTATTTGTTTCGAAAATATGATAGCCAGAAGATTCCACACGCACACACATACACACACACACACACACACACACACATACATACACTGACCAACTGCCATTTTTTGGACTCGGGATGCCTTAAAACGTGTAAATCAGGTGAAAACTCGATATCGAATTTTTGACCGAATACAATACTTCCATTACCTACGGTAGTAGGGTAATGGAAGTAAAAACTATAAGTACTAGATTCACCAAAATCAGTAGGTTCCTGCTATTGTGGCGTATAACATATGTACCAACTTATCGTGTTCACTGATATATACACTCATACATCATCGTAAAAATAGTATTTAATATTAATTCAGGGGACCTAAAAACGTGTAGAATCACCAAAATCTCAAATTCGAATTTTTGACATGATTACAATACTTTCCTCACTATAGTATTCGGAAAGTAAAAATCATATAAGAAATGGTTTAAAACGTTTTATATATATGCTCCTGGAAAAGTAGAACCTGTACCTGACTTTTAAAAGCTTTTTTTTTTTTTTTTTTTTTTTTTTTTTTTTAACAATGCTAACGTTTTCATAGTTAGCCTTTAATTAAAAATCTTTTTTACTTGTTAGATACTTATATTAGGCTTATTTTATCTTCAGCATTTAATGAAAAAGGTTTTTAATTAATTAAATTTTTACGTTTTTAAAAATACATCTTTTATTTATCGCATAAGTTTTTTTTCTTTTTTCACAAATTTGGCAACTCTTCATTAATTTTTTTTTTATTTATTTATTTTAACTTTTATTTTAAAGCGATTGTGCACATGAGCTTTTTTTTTTTTTTTTTATTAATTTATTACATTAGAGTTATAAAAATTTCTGTACATATGTATTGAAATATAACTGTATTAAATATATTAAAATTTCTTAAACACTGTTTGAATTTGGGGAAAAAAATAATAATGTTCTTTACTTAATACATATTTTTTAATATTATCATTGATTTTTTACCATTATAGTTTAACAGTATATTCTAAACATATTTGGATACTACTGTTGCTGTACCAAGTAGCACTTTGACGGTGTAACCTAATCATGTACCGAATACTCGACCATTTACTACTCCACCGAATGTGGATATCGAATAGTAAGAAAGAATATATGAAGATTTTTCTCATCGTGAAATGGGAGGGAGGGGGGGTGGGAGATTTTGAAAGTTAAATCTCTAGATAATCTTTAGAGAATATGAAAGAAAAAGACTGGTAGTTTTTGGCCATAATATGCAAAACAACAGGTTTGATCATTAAAATATATTTTTTATATCATTTTATATATATTTAATCCAAAATTGAAATATTTTCTTACAGTTTAAAAAGTGGCTTGCTTTCATTTGTATGAATGTATAGCTAAAATTTTATATGCGTTAATTTTACATAACTGTTTTTCCTAAAATATTTATGTCTATTTTATGGATGCAATTTTATGTGCTAAGTTTTTATAAAATATGTAATTATCGCATATATTGCATATATACAAGATAGTAACAAATCCTGCTATAAATAGCGCTCTACAGTTAAAAGAGACAAGTGTATTGCTTTTAAAGCAAATCTCATGAATCGTCTCGATAACCATATTCAGTGGCACTTTACCGTGTGCGTTTTCACTGCAGGAAGCTCTTTAAAACAAAAGTTTAATTATAGTAACACTGTATTTATATAGTTTTTGAGTATAGTTAATAAACAGTATTTCTCTTCAATAATGTATAAAAATAATTAAATTCTTTACGGCTACTTGGTATTGACCGAGTAGTTAGGCAAAATTTGGCTGAGTATCGTGTATTCGGGGAACTTTCCAAGAACATACCAAGTACTGAAAACAGGTGTAGGTATTACTTTATAAATTCTTTGGTAAATTACTTTTTTTAAAATAAATATTTTGAAATTTGAAATTTGCATTAAATTTCAGCATATAATTTTAAAAAAGTAATAATAATAGTACCTAATTATGTTTTTTATACAGTAAAAGTTTCGTACAATCCGGGTGCAAGTTTGCTTCATTAATATTACAATTTTATTTTTTAACACCGCTAATTTTATATGAAAGCAACTGCTTTATACAAAAACTAAATGAAGCAATAGAAATTTGAAAATTTAGTGGTGTTAAAAAATAAAACTGTTTTATTTATTTGTCATCTCTGCCACCGCGTTGTACGAGACTTTACTGTATTTAAAATATATTGTTAAACTACAATAAGATAAAAGTGGGGTGGATTAAAAATTAGTTAACAAGACAGCATTTAAAAAAATTTCTAAAAACATAAAATTTAGAATTTTTTTTTTTTTTTTCTTTGTTTAAGTTAGCACATTGTTTGCGGGAAACAAGTAAACTCGTCATTTGGCGGGAAAATGCCCGACTACGTAGCGTTAAAAAAGTGTTTGCTACATTTAAATATACTTAATATGATTTTATTTCAGTGTTATGTAGATGTTCCTAATTTTAAGACAATAATCTACAAAAAATGATTTATAATGTTATTATCCCATTAAGTCATGTTTGAAATTTATGTGTTCAATGTTTTTCTTTCTAAAGTTAATAAAAATTTCGTCAAATATTCTTTGAATTGAATTATGGCATGATATACTTACTTTTTAAAATATTAGTCATTTATTTTCAGAATTTTCCAGGTTGAAAAATAATTCATTTCGTTTGCTTATTTTTAATTTTTGTAAATATACTTGAATTACCTCGAAATTTTTATACGTTGAAACTCACTACACCATGTTTCCGAATCGAAAATACTGTACGTAGAGATTTATGAAACAGTTTCGGAGATAGGTGTACAAAAAGAATGTGATAGCATACGAGTTGTTGGTGAAAAATTTTTAAAGACATTTTTAATAGCACTATACTAAATTGTTCATAACGATATTAATGCTTTAGTTAAATGCACTTCTACACACCAACTTAAAAATGATTCCTCACAAAATAAATCTAACACATTCGGGTCTATGGGTAGATATATCTCAAAGCACCTTTTTTAATGGTATTATACTAAATTGTACATGACGAAAATACATACATTATTTAACACGTTGAGCGCCATGTCAGCCATTCTAGATTCTAGACATTTTGTCATATATCCCTAAAAGTATTGAAGGAATCATCTTGAAACTTTAGGAGTGTGCAGAACATGTTATACTTCAAACATTTCAGTGAAAGTTTTACCACGAAAGTAAAAACAATACCAATAGACATTTTCTCATTTATCCCTAAAAGTACTGAAGGAATAATCTTAAAACTTTAGGAGTGTGCAGAACATGATATACTTCAAACATTTCAGTGAAAGTTTTACCACGAAAGTAAAAGCAATACCAATAAAAAATTAACACGTTGCACAGTGGTCGGAATTTCAAAAAAGCTGGCCAAAAGTCGAAAAATTTAGGCGTGTTTTTAGACGTAAGTACCGCGGAAATACCTTCAGAGGGAGCCACTGAATGAAACTGTGAGGTGGAAAATTTATTCTATCTACATATTTCTAAGTGTAGGCTGGCGGAAAACGTGACAGTTTTTTCTTTTAATGCATTTTAGCAGTTAAACAAATAGTGTTTCTCGGAAAATTTCGCAACAACAACATTCAACAAAATATGGCCGACAATTGTGGAGGTTAGTAGATAATATTTCTGCTGTATTTTTTTTCATCAAGTGATCTCCTGAGCGGCTTTTTGAAGTTAACCTCAATTATAACATAACCAAAAGTTTCAAAGTATGGAAACTTTTTTATCTCGCAAGATCCCGCATTGATTCAAAGTGGAGAGTGTTAAGGGATGTCCATTTTATTCAGCCGTTAAAGAATTGGGTGCCCCCCCCCCCCCCCCCGCCTGCCCCTGTATGTGTAAAAGCGTTTTAACTTTTTTATTTAATTTTTTGGACTTTGGTCTGCCATATTGGATCCGCCATCTTGTTTTTGAGTGCAAGATCACTTTTTTTATAAAAACTGATATCAAATTTGAATTTAGCACCCTCAAAAACCCTTAAATGTGAAAATTATCCTTCATCTATCAATTTTTTGATTTTTGATCCGCCATATTGGATTCGCCATCTTGTTTTTGAGTGTAATATCACTTTTTTTATGAAAACTAACGTCAAATTTGAATTCAGTGCCCTCAAAAACCCCTTAATGTAAGAATTATCCATCTTATATTATTTTTTTAATTTTTTGTCTGCCATATTGGATCCGCCATCTTGTTTTTGAGTTTGCCTTTGAAGTTTTCAAAAAAACCAATGTCAGATTCGGATTCAGCGACCTCGAAAACATATATATACATCATAATTTCACTTGTTTTCTTTAATTTCGACTTTTGGCCAGCTTTTTTGAAATTCCGACCACTGTGCGTTGAGGGCCATGCCTGACAGTGTCAAATATGATATAAAGCCGCGTCCAACCATCGGTGGTTGACAGTGTAAAATATTATATAAAACTAAAAATACTACATTGTTTTAAGTAATTATAGAAAATTTATTTAAAATTTGCTTATTTTTTATTTATTACAGGAGGAATCATTATGGAATTTTAATGGATTTTAAGAATTCGCGTGGCGCTCAACATGTTAAGCGCATTACGCGTTCCATGTAGAAAATTTAGTAACTCATTAATTCTTCATTTTTAGACCACGTAAAAGAAATTTGATTTAGTATGGTCTATGAACAGTAGGTTGTAAGACCCTTTTAAGTTGCACTATGTGTTTTTCGGCTCAGTTAAATTTAATATGGTTCATACTATATAACATTTGTAGATCATAAATAGGGCTTTATAAAGGGAAAATTGTGATCGCATTTAGAAAGTATATTTATAATTATATTGTGTACTTATCAGATGAAGGATGTCTTTAATGATAAAATTTTTGATCTCCGGTTTTCGATGGATTTACACGTTTTGAGATATCCCGGACACGATTTGACCATTATTAGAAAATGTCAGTCTGTATGTCTTTGTGTGTATGTGTTATCAAAGTTTTCTTGATGCTGTATTCCAAACCAGTGAACAGAATTTAATCAAACTTCATATTTAGTTGGAATTTAACTTAAATTCATGCTTATTGCATTTTGGGATATATCGTTCAACAGATGGTGCTGTCATCTCGTTTTTCCATACTTTTTAACAGTGGCACATGGCAGTATAAGACGAAATTTCTTGTAAATCTACACTTTGAGAATTATCTTTACCGATCATTGTGGGGAAAAAATATATATTTAGAATAGTCAACCAAGGGCGGGGAAAAAAAGGGAGGCAGCACCTCTGGGTAGTATAAATTTTCAATATGAGTATTTTTTAAACGAACTTGTGTACCTTTAAAACAAATAGTTGAGCCATAGATCTGTGATAATTTGAAACAAAAATATCGATTTCCCCCTCTCCCCCCCCCTCCCAAGATATCGTCTGTAGAGCACAAAATTGACTTTCATACGACATTTAATGCTACACTTCCCTGGCTTAGAAATCGTCTGCATTCGTCATGGATAATAATTTCTATAAATAATAACGTTAATAATTTGTACTGCGCAAAATAGTGTTTTCGGAATTTTAGAAGATAGGTTTGTAATGGCCACAACACATTGGATTACTTTATTAAAACAGCCAAAATATTTCTAGTATTTTCTGCAAACTAAATTCTAACGTTCATTTCTGATTGATCGAGAGTACCTTTCGTTTTAAAAATCAATAACGGTGCTATTTTAGAACAATATAAATTGCCTTCTACAGAAGATTTTGCGGAATTTCTTCCATGTATGATCATGAGGTATTAAATTCTTAGTTTCTCCACCACAGCGAGAATTCTAGTATATTTTCAATACGAAATTTAAAAAAATGCACTACTTTTAAATCTTGTGAAATTTTTATAAATTAATTTTACATGGAAAAATGTTTTTAATTTTCGAATTTGACATTACTGTTTAACCCTGCTGCTGTGATCGGGTCCATTTCGACACCAAAATCGATATATATGAAAACGTATTTTAAACTAAATGCTTTCCGGGAAAAAAAAAAGGAATTGTTACATAAGTTTAATTCAAATAATTATAAGATAAAAAAAAACTTTTTATGTACCATGCTTTAAATTTTCTGATGAATCATAGAACTCTTAGTGTACATAAAATTTTTAAAGTGATAATGATGTCAATTTTTGTGAGATGCATAATTTAACTTTTTATATTTTTTTAACGCTCACGTTTAATTAAATGTATTTATTTTTATGTCGAAAGAAAATGAACTCGTATTTTTTTTTTTTTTTTTTTGGCAACAATTAAATTATAGCCATAGACCTATTATAAGAGTGGACGGAGCATTCCATTATTAAGGGAATACAAGAAAAGGTGCAAAGATAAAACCACGTGAATGTTGAAAAAGGTTACCTTTTTCTACATTTATCTCGTTATTGGCGATTTTTTTGCTTTCAATATAAATATATATATTATTAAAAGATACAGCAAGCAAAACTAGTGTAAAACACTACAGCTACTAAAATATATTTTTACCTTGTTATTAACACTTTTGAACAAAGTTCAAAAGTTTTTATAACTTTGTTTGTCTATATTCGTTTTAACTCTCGTAAATAATCATTCCCATTTTTGAAATAATATAAGATATAATATAGTTAAACTAATTCAATTTAGAGAAATAAGTGTAGAAATTATAAGCATTTTATAAAAATAATTACTTAAAAAGAACGAAATAATAAAATATTAAAAAGAATCTTACCTGTGAAATAAAATCCTTATTTGACATAACTTCTAGGGTTTTTAAAGTACATCTAATTACTATTTCTAGCTATAAAATTCTTTTTAAATTCAAAACAATCTAACTTTTAAAGTGAAAAAATAAATTTAAAAGAACTTTCAAAGAAAAAGGAAAAATATCGTCTGCTTAATAAAAAGTAGAGTTCAGAGCATGGCGAGTAAATTTCAATATTGGCTAGCTTGGCTTCTGTAGATCAACAATCACGTGACCTTTTTATGAGTTATCTTTGCACTCAAAAAGGTTGCTATTGTCCCGTCCACTCTTATAATAGGTCTACGATTATAGCTAATATTTTAATGGCAATTTTAACGCTATTAGGATGTTATTATTTTCATATTTTAATTAATTAAAAGAAAACTATTCGAAAATCGGACTTCGAAGTATTGTGTTGTCACCGGTTTCTGAGCTACTGTGAATGTTTCAAATGGCTAGCTAGTAGGGAAGTTAGTTAAAATTCGATTGCAAGATTTGTACCGGACAAACAAATAAAGAAACATACAAACAGGAATTGAAGTTAATAAAAGCATGGTAACATGGTAAAATAGAAAATTAAAGTAAGGTAATATATTGAAGTTAAAAACATTGACCTCGTTTGAACTCTTTTTGATATATTTAAAAATGAATGTCCATTTCATCCGAGGACTATTCCCTCTCCGCTTATTTCGTTTATCATTAAGTTAAAAAAGTCTGGAGTGACTCCACTCGACTTTCTGAACATCAAGTAATTAACGGTTGTATAAGTAAAAGTAAGAGAAGTCGTCAAATAAACAGAAAAGAAAATTATAATAGTTTGCACTTGAAATAATTTGGGCACGGCATATAGATAATAATAAGGAATTTTTGGTTGTGTCATCGTAAAAATATATGTAATACATTCACCAAAATCTGTACAGTTCGTGCGACGGTGACCTATACAATGAATGTAAATTTTTAACTTAATTGGATAAAACATTTAGACGCTATCGCACTTCAAATAATTTAAGCCTATAAGCCATAATGATAAAGAATATTTCGTTGTGTCCCTGTAAAAGAAATAGAAGTGCTAGATTCTCCAAAATGCATACAGTTCGTGTGACGGTGATCTATAATATTTTTATATAAGTTTTCACTTCATTCAAATAAACCGTTTAGACGCTATCGCATTTGAAATAATATGAGGCCATAGACCATATGAATATTTTTTTTTTTTTTTGTGTGTGTGTGTCCCTGTAAAAAACTACAAGTGCTCGATTCACCAAAATCAACAGGGATCGTGCTACGGTGACCTATACCATATACGTATACACACTAACTTTCAGCTCATTTGAACAAAGCGTTTAGACGCTATCGTGTTCACTCACATACATACATACACACATACATACGTCGCTGCAAAAATAGCAGAAATAAACTCGGGGGACTTCAAAACCTCTAGATACATCAAAATCTCAAAGTCGAGTTTTTGTCAGGATTTTCTTTCCTTACTTATGTAAGTTTGGAAAGTAAAAATATTTAATACTAAGGAACAAAATTTCGTATTTTAAAATGGAGAAATATATTTTTCTTTTTCTTTTTACGATTTTTTGTGTATTTAAATCAAAAGTTGGATTAAATTTAATAGAATAATTATATCAAATGAATAAAAGTTATGTTATCTGACGCAGTCTTAGAGAAGTTTAACCATTAGATAAATAGCAATTTTGTATCTATATGGAATTAATTTAGATAAAGGCTATCATTAGTTTTATTTTTTATTTTTATTTATATACTTATTTATTTTTGTTTAGTTTTTGGAAAACCTTCGAAATATTTTTATGAAGATAGGAAAGCGTTAAAACTAAAATAAAATCTATAAAAAACAGAATTTTTAGGATGAGAGGACTATATAATTTCTGTCAGTAAAAAACGTCTCCACCATTTTGCGGTTGATTATCTATAATGATAAAATATTTAATAAAACAGGAAGTCCTGCAAGATACAATTAAAAAATAAATAAATAAATAGCCTTTTGTTTAAAAATAAAGTCTGTTTAAGACCGGATTATATTTTATTATTTATAATTTATTAAATATCGTGCTTCCTAACAATAAATACTACTTCAATAATAAGATGTAAAACATGCATATATAATTTTTGTGCTTGTGATAACATAGACAACAAAATTTATTATGAAAAGATTATTGATCTATAAAAACATATCTTAAATATCTTAACCGTTTGTGTGTGTGTGTGTGTGAATATGGAGATGTTTAAAGTAACTTGAACGTCATTTTATTTATTTATTTATTTATTATGTGCACTTTTATTTTTAAAACAACTTTTATTCATTTTTACTTTTTTAAAATTCAAATTGTTTTTAAACTGGTCTTAAGAACGTACGTGCGCTTAAAGTATTCCCATATTCATACTCATCTTTTAAGCTATTATAATTTTAAATAATACAAGATAAAAAGAACTTTTTATACACCACTTTTTTTAAATTTTCTGTTGAATCATATAAACTTGACAATTCTATGTATTAATAAATACTTTAAAAAAAAAAAAAAAAAAAAAAAAAAAAAATGATGAATTATCCCATCAACTTGAAAGAAAATGATCAAATGATCAAATTTATAAAGACAGCAATTAGAAATTTTCAAACATTTTATGAATTGAATAAAAGTATTAAAAGAATGCATTGTCATCGTGTTCTGAACTATTCTAATAGTCTCAAAAGTATAGCTAGTCGGGAAGTTAGTTAAAAATCGATTGCAAAATTTGTACTGGACAAATAAACAAGAAAGCGAATTAATAAAAACATGGTAAAATATCGTGATTGAAAATGTGTTTTTAGAACGATTACTCGTCTTGTGACTCTTAAATATTCAAAAAAAAAAAAAAAAAAAAAAAATCTTTGTTACATGGCTGTGTTTTATAAGTAGCCTGCTGTTTGTAATTCAAGTTCTAATTCTCTTTAATGATTCCAGAATGTTGTTGTTGAAAATATAATTTTAGAATGTCTTCCTTTTTGCATTGCTATTTAACTTTTTAAACTTTT
The DNA here is from genome assembly GCA_963930645.1 of Salticus scenicus. Taxonomy (NCBI): domain Eukaryota; kingdom Metazoa; phylum Arthropoda; class Arachnida; order Araneae; family Salticidae; genus Salticus; species Salticus scenicus. The sequence continues at coordinate 57,219,740 of OZ005652.1, read as the reverse complement.
TTTTTTTTTTCATCCCTGCTTAGGGTGCATGTTAAGTTAAAGGTAATTTTACCTTTTTATTCTATATTAATCTAAAAATGATTTTTTTAAAATGTGACTTGTTATAATGGTTCTCCTTAATCCTTCTTAGAAAAATGCACTGAGATGTCAGACACCTATGGTACATTCTTCCATGCAGTATGCTATACGAGGGTTGCCTTTTATGTTTTTACAAACGACCAATAGAAGACGCTACTGAAATTTGTCTTCAGGATATTTGTAAAATTCACTTTTTTTTTTTTTTTTTTTTTAATCTTGGAATCAGTGGCATTTTAGAAATCGTCTGCGTATTTTGTTTACAGTAAGTGTTAAAAAGAAGCAAGTGAGTGAGAAAAAAAAAATAAAAAAAAAATGGAAGTAACTCGTGAAGGGTTTCCGTTCGTTGATTTTTTATGATTTTAAGAAAGGTCTCTTTTGACAAGAATGCATATTATCGCTTCGTGAAATTTTTGGTAATGAAGCACCATCAGAAAAGACTGTTTACAATTGGTTTGCTGAATTTCATCGGGGTCGTGCGTCCGTCACTGATGAATATCGTGAAGCACGACCAAAATGGGTAGTGATTCCAAACAACATCGATGATGTGCGCAAGATGATTGAAGATGATGTCACGTATCGTGAAATAGAAGCATCTTTTGGCATATCACAGACTACAATACATTCGATTTTGCACGAACATTTAGCTGTTAAAAAAAATTTGTTCCAGATGGATTCCGCACAATTTGACAGAAGCTCAAAAAGAGGCTCGTGTAAATTGGTGTAAGGAAATGCTAAAAAAATTTCAAATTGGGAACAGCAAAATCCGTTTACAACACACACACACCGTTACAGTTGACGAAATTTGGATATAATCGTATGAGCCGGAAACTAAACAACAATTCACTGTTTGGGTGTTTCCGGATGAACCGAATCCTACGAAAGTTGTTCGTTCACGAAGCACTTCCAAGAAAATGATTGCTTGTTTCTTCGGCTTTACAGAACCTATCGCAACCATTCCTTTAGAGGATCGAAAAACTGTTAACACTAAATGGTATACAGAAATTTGTTTGCCAAAAGTCATCAACGAAATGAGGAAAAACAGCAAAAATCGCCGCATCATTCTTCATCACGACAACGCCAGCTCATTGCCCATATTCTCCTGATCTGTCGCCTAAATTCTCCTGATCTGTCGCCTAACGACTTTTTCTTGTCCCCTTATGTCAAACAAAAAATGCGTGGCCAGTGATTTTCATCACCTCAAGAAGCTGTTGATGCCTTCCAAAACCATGTTTCTGAGATATCAACTTCAGAGTGGAAAAACTGTTTCAAGAATTGGTTTGAACGGATGGAAAAGTGTATAAATCATAAAGGCGAATGTTTTGAAAAACAATAAAACAGTCTGTTCCCAAAAAAATCTTTTTCTTCCTACTTTTTGTAGAAACTTAAAAGGCAACCCTCGTAAGTGTGTCGAATTTACTTGAACTGAGTCCAATAGTTTGCAGAAAAATGAACTACATACATATGGAATACACAACTTTTTGATGTAGAAAGGTTTGCAGTAGTCTTATTAAAAGATAATTTATATAGTTTTTTTTTATTATTATTTTAAGGTATTCCTAATATGTAATGTAATGAGGAAGTGAGCCTGTAATTAGATGAAATGACTGGAGACTTTATTTTCACATTTCACTTCTCTTAACTAATTGCAGGATTTTTAATAACTCCGGTCTGCCGCGATTAGTCCAGATTTATTCTGGTGATCAGTTCAGAAAGAAAGAAAGAAGAAGATTTTTTGATCGCAAGTTTGCAGATTTTAATTTACAGTTTCTAAATTTAAATTTTGCAGTAGGGGAATTAAGCGTGCGATTGCTCTCATTTATTTAACGTGTAATTACTTCTGTAACTTTTGATATCTAGATTTGTCCCACTGGAATTTCCCAAGTTAATTTCCTGCAGCTCAAACCAAGGGAAAAGTAGAATTGCGTTACTTTCAGCACGTATTTTAAAAATGTATCGATAAAAAATTTTTATCGTATTTTTTTTTTTGTGCTGAAAAGTGTTAATATGTAAATAAATAGTCCAATATGTTAGTTCTGTTAAATTTGTTAGTTTTGTTAAATTTATTGTGCTGCAATTATTCTAAATATAAATTTTTGCTCCTTTATTTTAGGTATATATTCATACAAAATATAAATTAAAATGTAATTTTAGACTGCTTCAATGTCGAAAAGTACATCTTGAATAATGATTGATAGTTCTGATAGGCATTATATTAATTGTATAACAATTGTTAATTAATGAAAATATAATGAAACTCATAGAGGAAAAATAAGGTAAACGCTTGTGTTGATGATGAATACGTGTATTTATAGTAGTCAAAGAATTTTTCCCTTATTGATTATATATATATATATATAATTGTTCTTAACTTCGCAATTGTCAAACGTTTACAAAAATGTATGTTGCAAAGATGACGAACTTGGTAGGTAACTCGTATAATAAATCTTCAATAAATGTTGGGCAGTTTTAATAGTTGTAATTCTAATAGAAGTTAAAAAGAAAAATAAGCAAGATTTTCAAAGATTTCAATGTTTTTTTTATTTAATTTTTTTAGTTATTCATAAAGTGATAGAGAATATAGTTTTTTTTTTTTTTTTTTTTTTTTTTTTTTTAAATTCATTTAAATATAGTGACCAGCGAATCGATTAAAACCTGCTAGTAAACAATAAAATAATAATTATTATTGAACTTTTACCAGTTAGTTCTGACTTTAACATATAATAATCTCCTTATAATAAAATAAATACCGTACAATTGGGGAATTTTTTTTTTACAGATTAAAATATTTTTCATTACTTTCAGGTTGATTTGTAAATCGACTCCCCTCCCCTCGCCTCTGCATCAAATACCTAAAATTATAAATTGCCCTTCGATTTTCGCCTTTTTATATATGTACGTAAAAAATTAGAAAGGTTTAATAAAGATTTAGTTTGCTGTCTTTTATTTATAAATGATTAATTTTATTGGGTGCTTATTTATCGACAGACTCCTATTTTTGGATATGGCCGCTATAGAATGCCTGTAATTGTTTTGTAATTATCTACTTCTTATCGGCTGTCACGGTCGGATTCATGATACTTTTCTTCCACGATGCTTGATGAGGAGAGGAAAGCTCCCTATAAATCAATTTGCCTCCGTTTCATTGGCTAGATCTTGTATGGCACCCCACCCACTCGTCAAGATATCTTACTCCCCCCCCCCTCCCTTTTATTGATAAGTGGTGTGAAACAGTTGAATGGTGTATATTGAAATTTCCCGGCAACTTTTCATATTTGTCTGCGTCCCTTTGCTTTAATCACGTCTTGATTTCGGCATGATCAATAAGAGACGGGCAATGGCCCCGAAGGCGTAATTTCTTCATTTTTCTGACTCATTCGATCTAAATCTTGAAAACTAGGGCTATTATGTAAGTAATATGTCATTCTCCCTGACATTTTCTTCCAAAAGGAGAATATTTAGTTCATTGCTAAGAAGTCGGGGGGGGGGGGAATATTTGATAATTACAGTTTGTTTAAATAAATTCAAAGTTGTCTGCTTTTTCTTAGAACAATGCATTTAAAATTTAGTATTTCAAAGCCTAAATTAATGCTACGAAAGATATTTCCGATGTAATAATTCTTGACTAAGAAAAGAATTTTTAATTCATTGCTAACAAGTTGGGGGAAAAAAAAAGAAAAAAAAAAAATTCTGAATCCTCCTTATTGGATGAGTTAATTTTGTATGTATATATGTCCTGGGGTGCTCAGAAACGGCTCTAATGAATTTGATAAAAATTTAGTGTTACTTTAAGACGAAAAAACGATCTGGTTTATCCTCTTCTTCGGGAAATTTATTTTATTGGTAATCTGCGTTCCGTCCGGAGCAAAATATGGCCTACACTTTATTTTCTTGGATACTGCACGAACGATTTATAAACACTTTAGAATTAGAGGAACTTTAAAAGACAATTCGATCTGAATTACCCTCACCTTCAGGAAAATTATCGTTCACTGATAATTCTCGCTCTGTCAAGGACAAAATATGGAAGAAATCGGGTTTTCTTGAAAACTGTTCTAATGGCTTTTGTAAAAAATCGCGGAAGAGATCATTTTTGTTATTTGAAACTGAAAACCGATGACTTATTGTCCTTCTGAAATATGCAAGTAATACATAATGATAAAAAATTCAAACATTAAAAAAAATATTTGTACGATGATGATTTTCGATAACAAATCACTCTATTTATTCTGTGAATGATTTTTAAAATGATTTCGAGTGAAACTTGGTTTTCCATATACTATTTTATAATTATATTTTGAATCACGGTAGTATGTAAATAGGCCCGGAATTACACCCATGTTCGATTCAATATATTTAAATTTAATATTTTAATGATATCCTTATGAATACTTTTTTTGGAAAGGTGCTTATGACGCAGTATATTGCAGGATACATCGCCCAACTAATGGAGCTGCTATACCGCGATTTCTTTCATTTAAGGGGGGAGGCTATGCCTCAGCTTCTATAGTGTATGAGTGTATAAAACCTGATATATCTGAAAACCATGATTAGAAAAAAAAAAAAAATGTGCATATCGACCAACAGTTGACACTATTATGTAGCAATTTAACGTTTACAGTTAGGCAGTATCCCAGCTCCTAGGATATATACATGCACCAATAGAATGAGATGTATGTATGTGAAGTCGATATTATGAAGCATTACGATGATTCAGTTTGGGTGCATATCGGACAAGAATTGGTTCTGCCATGCAACAATTTAACTTCGTTTACTGAAAGGCAATATCTTAGCATCTATGATACATAAATGCATTGAACTTGGTATGTGAGAATGGATATTATGGAAAACTAAATAAAAATAAATTACAACATAATAGTAATAAATTACAACATATTAAAGCGTGCAGAAAATGTATATATGAATTTGCCATTTTCTGAAAGGAAGAAATATCCCTCAATTATTTCTTTAAGCTAAAGAAAATGCTTGTAGTAAATTCATTTTCGAACGAAAATTGGTTGGAGCTTTAATCGTTAAACTTTGGCTGTGTTCTGTATATATTTTCAGTTGTTGCAAATTCCTTTTATTTATTTATTTATTCATTTTAAATTAGACTAGATTTTTGTAAAATTTTGAACACGTCGGAAAATTAAGTCGTTAAAAGAAATATTTAATCAGTCTCTCTCTCTCTCTCTCTCTCTCTCTCTCTCTTTTTTTTTTTTAGAAAGTTTATTGTAGGTTTTCTATATCTGCATTATGAGAAAACTGGCATAGGAAAACTTTATTACTTTAAACTTCTATTTTCCTGTGAACTTGAGTGAAACAAATATAAAATTAAGCATTTCATAATGAACGTAAAAAATGCAAGGGGTTCTCTCCTTGCTCCAGAACTTTGAAAAACTTGCGAATTCAGTTATTAAACTGTGTTAAGAATATTCAAATTAAAAAAGAAATATATATATATATCGAACAATTCTAGACAAAACGAAATGATCGATTCATTTGCTGACGTAAAGCAACTATCCAATCACAGAAGAGTTAAAAACTACTTGTCTTTATTTTTCCAGTTTCCGAACTGCTACTGCAAAACAAACACAATCAAAAAGCAGAAAAGTTGCACTTTTTTAAACAATAAAAAAAAAAAAAAATTCCAATTATTACGTTTGAAAAGTACAAAAACAATTTAATTTATGAACATAATTCGTTTTTTATTGTACTTTCATGCCTATGAAGTATTTTAAAAGTGCTTATTTCGTATTTTGTGTGTTTATCTCTCTTTGTATTCAGTTATTTATAACTTTTCTGAAGTTTGAATTTTTAATCAAAATATAAAAGACACTTGAAATTTTAATTAATTTTTTTTTTTTTTTCCGTATATTTTTTCTCCCTACTTACTGCTGCTACAGCAAAAAGAAAAAAAAAAAAAAGTTTTAACAACGTTTTTTCTATGTTGGGACCTTTCTAATGAATTTGAAAATATCCATTTCTGCAATGAAAATTTTGCCAGAATAATAATTAATGTAAAAATTTCATACCATTTAAATAATTTCAAGTGGAATGCTGTTTCTAACGGGTCCAAGCCATTATTCTCTAAATGAATGACCGGATGGATCATCGCATATTTTCGCTTCGTCGATTGGCACATGCGCAGTATTTTGCCACGACTTAATATCCGTATCCCATTCAAACAATATATAACTGCAGATTTAACTATCTTAAGCAAAGTTAAAATATTTCTGCTCTTAGTCCTCTCCCTTTACACCAAATAATTTAATGTAGATGATGTCGAAATTAATTACTCCCATTCGTTCGCTTAATGGATGTTGTTGACATCTTGTCTGACTGTCTGCTGCTTTGGTCCTATTCGAAAATTATGACGACTGTATTTTCAAACAAACTAGTTAATAAACTTCATTTTCGGGTTACGTTTGCATAATGAATTCAATCTTCTTGTATGGCTGACAACGAAGCTGTTGCTCAACAGAACCGCCATTATCGGATGCTTGGACCAACCGACCGGTTTCGGAGTCAACCCCCCTCGTCCGAACTTGAAATCACCACCCTTTTTTTAATTCAAAACTAATTTAGATCCGGTACTCACCTTGCGTTGTTGGTCCTGCCCTTATTGCTGATATTAAAGTATTTTCTTTATTTCTTTCACAGGTCTGCCGATGCTTCCTCCATCCTGGAGCTGTGGGAGTCGCTGGAGCTACCCTGTCCGCCGCGGCTGCTCGAGGTGAGTTTCGAGAGCCAGATCTTGTTCTCTCTCTTTCTCTGTGTGCGTCCACCGCCTTCTCTCTTTCCTCCACCTCTCTTTAGAGTCAAATCGATTTTTCCCTCTTTTCCCCCATTCATCGGATCGCCCGATCCATCCCGGCGGAGGGAAGATAGATGCTCTTGCCTCATCTTGCTGCTCCCTCCGTTCTCTTGTTCACGAAAAAGTACGGATTCGGACGTTGTGGGGTTTTATACGACCGTGGCGGAATTAAAACTTCTTGAGTGGATTTGTCTGTTTGTTAAAGGCGTTTTCGAAATGTTCTTCTGCTCTCTGCTCCGTAACGCAAAAATTTGATGACACAATTAAAATATTCCACTCCTATATGCGTGAAAATTAAAGGTATTCCCATATAGACTGCAGATATAAGCATTATTTTGTTTTATTTTATAAATAAGAATATATCTTGAGTTGCGACCTATTGTTAATCTATCTCTGTCTGAAATAAGGTTTCAAGCACCAACTTTCACAATATTGTTTTGAAGAATGCCTTAGTGTTTATAGTGAAAAACATTTAAAAAAAAAAAAAAAAAACTTTACTAATAAAAGTATACAAATGAGTCCTGTAGATGGAAAATCGGATTAAGGAATATACATATATACATAATATTTTTGTTTTTACTTTTATTTATTTATTCAAATGTTGTTGTTGTAGGGGTTAAGGCCGATTGACTACGCTAGGGCCCTAGGCCTGTAGGTGAAATGTGGGGGGGTCTTTCTAAGGAGTCCTAACCCGTACTAATGCAAATTACGGAGAAAACTACGGAAAACTTCGAACGGCTAGGTCGATGAGCACGACCTGGGATCGAACTCGGCACTTTCCATCTACCAGCTTTGAGCGCAGAACAACTCGGCCTCTGGTGGGCCCTCATTTATTCAAATGAAAATAATTTCGTCAATCCATCAAATTATTGTAATTTAGATTTGAGAACAATCTTATAACAGCAAACTTAACAGTTAATCTAAGTCCACGTCTTACTATTCCTGTATGTATTTTCTATAGTATGCGGATATACAAATATTTTTGTCCATTTTTAATTTTTTATTTATTTATTTATTTATTTATTTTTTTATTAAGGTATTTTAATAGACTAAACCGAAAACTATTAACCTTTTTAAAATTTTCAGATTTATTTCCTTAGTTTTTTTTTTTTTTTTTTTTTTTTTTTATGTCGATGCATAAATACGTGACTTCATGAATTTTTAAATTCGCCTTGACTGCAAAGTTCTTTTAAACTTGAAAAGAATAAAGAAAATAAATTTTGATAACAAAAACAAATTTATTTCTTAAAAGAGCCGATTTATATTTTATTTTCCTTTTTAAATTTTTAATTCTTTTCATAGGATAGCTCGCCGTTTTTCTGTAAATTTCGTATATTGGAACTAATTTTTTTTCCCTGAATTTTATAATTTGCTGTATTTTTCTCTGAACATTCCATCCCTTTCTTATTCTTTTATGTCACCGTCAGGATATGTTATTAAACATGTTTTAAAGCATGACTTTGTTAAAAGTTTTTCTAATGCATAGATAGAAACAGTTAATCGAAATGAATTTATTTTATTTTAAAGAAATTTTAAGATGAACAGGACTGTGTAAGTATGCATATTTTATTTTTCCTTTCTAAAGAAATTTCTTGTGAAATGTTTACGAAAATTCGGATATATTTTCTTTCATTTATTTATTTGAAACTTATATGCTACGTAATAAAGCTGGTTTATTTTTTAAGCGCTGTCTAGGAAATTAGAACTAATAGACGCTGTTCCAGGACCAGCCATTTATCAATCCATGTGATGTAGTCATTTTTATTTTCCGAACATACATATGTAAGGAAAGTATTGTAATCATGTCAAAAATTCGACTTTTAGATTTTGGTGTTTCTACACGTTTAAGGTCCCCAGAGTTTATTTTTGCTATTTTTACGATGATGTGTGAATATATGTGAGTAAACACGATAGCGTCTAAACGCTATAAATAAAAGTATTAAAAAAAAAAAAAAAAAGGCATCAACGAGTAAGCCGTTATGAGATGGGATTAAACAGCCTTTTTAAATAAATTGCAATGCGTTTTAGCAACCTTATGGACAATGCTGTTAATTTAATTTTTATCTCGACTGTGTGAAAGAAACGAAAAAATTCATTTAAATTAATATTACATCAAAATCTTAGTAATTTACTAGAAATCAAACGAAGTTCGCACAGTATTTACTGTTTACTTACCAGCAAGTGTGATTCCGAAGAAAAGTTTGAATCGCAAGAGGGGATTTTTTTTTTTTTTTTTTTTTTTTTTTTTTGTAAATGATTGAGTAATCTTTTCTTTCTTGGCGGGGGGGGGGGGGGGAGATAATAATAGAATACATAATCATAGCAAAAATAAATGCTATGTAAACTGAAAACATGACAAGCGTGTGTTTTTTTTTTTTTTTTTTTTTTTCTTTCTCTATAAAAAAAAAAAAAAAAAAAAATCAGTCTTTTTATGTTAATTATTTTAATCATATTGAGAAATTTAAAAATGTATCTCAACTTTATCGGTTTCTTGTTTGCTTTTTTGGCGATTTCTTGAAATTTTACGAAAAGATATGTTTTACAAAGATGCAAACGACACTGAATTATTCTTAAGTGTTTCATTTAAAAAAAAAAAAAAAAAAAAAAAAAAACTCTTGGAGATTAGTATTATTGGTAAACCACCCTCGTTAGCTGATTTAAAGGAGGGAAAAAAAAAAAAAAAAAAAAACCTTCCAAAACATTTATAGATTGAAATCTTCTTTTTTTCTTTCCTCAAATATGTCATACGATAAATAAGATAAAAAAAATAAGATACATCAAATGATAAAAGGGGAATAGATGTTGGATCACATATAATTTCACTTTATTTAGTTTAAATGTCGGCACAAGGAAAGATTGTACCGTTCTTTTAATATCTATATTTAGATCGCCAGACTGTAATTTTTAATTTAACCATTTGACGGAATTTAATGTAAGTTTATATTTTTTCGGACCTTGGTGCTGATTAGTTTCTGGCTTATATCGTCCAACAGATGACGATGCTGTGCCGCAGTGGGGAAGTTGTGTCTCGGCTTCTATAATGTATAAATGCACGAAACTTGATATATATATGAAGGCCATGATTAAAAAACAAAAAAAAGAAAAAGAAATGGTAATTCCGTTTGTGTGCATGTCGACCAGCAGGTTATAGAGCAAATCAACTCCGTTTACGGAAAGGCAACATCTCAGCTTCTAAAGTACATAAATGCACCAATGTAATGAGATAGATATGTGATGGATATCATAAAGAGCTACGATAATTCAATTTGGGTGCATATAGGACGAGAATTGGCCCTACTATGCAATAATTTAACCTAATTTACAGAAAGCAATATTTTAGAATTTATGATATTATAAATGTACTAATTTTGAATGTGATATTAATATTCTAAAAAAAAAAAAAAAAAAAAAACCTATTCAATTTGAGTGCATATCAACCGACAAGTGATGCTGCTGTTATTCACTTTCTGCGATTTAAAAGATAGCTACATCTCAGCATTTACTGGTTAAGGGCCCTCTTCACTCATCGCCACCGGAAGCCGAAACTAATGTTATTCTATGAAAAATTTTCTGTACAAATAACTTATTACCTGATACATATTTTTAAATTCTGTTTTCACATTCTGAAAATTCCCATTCAAAAAAATTATTTTTTTATTTTTTTGTATTTTATTTTGAATCTGCAAAATACGATTTTTCAATATGTGAATTTTTTTCATTTTTCAATTTCGAAATAATATATTAAAAATTAAAAAAATACATTTTTAAAAAAGGTCCGTCAATTTAACAATTGGTAATTTTCAGAATGTGAAAACAGAATTTAAAAATATGTATTAGTTAGTAAGTTATTTGTAAAGAAAATTTCCCCATAGAATAACATTGGCTCGGGCTTCCGGCGACGGTGAGTGAAGAGGGCCGTTAAGCTTACACCGAACTGCATATGTAAAATCTGTATTGTGAAAAATGAATGTTGCGAATCTGTGTTTCCAAATTTATGATTTTTCTTAACATGACAGAATATATTTAACGTAATTTTGCATTATAGGGGTTATTGAATTGGAAATACAATGGAGGCGTATAAAAACTGAAATATGAAACCGATCATAATAAAATTAACCCTTTCGCTACCAGAGCCTCAGGAGAAAAACTGCCACCACAGCCCAGACGTCTTATTATTTAAATATGATACCAATAGTCATTTATTTTTGTGTGATGTATCTATAACGTTCTAACTAAGACCAATAACATCCTGTATCTATTTTATTGTTTTATAACATAACCCGTCTGTGTGCGACACGATTTGGTGCAAACAATTATCATAAACTGATAATGAACACCCGTCACATATTTGTGACGCCGGGCTCAGGTAAGAAAATCGGATCGTCACATATATGTGACGCTGGTAGCGAAAGGGTTAAACAGCAAAATAGGATAAGGTAAATTTGTGACCTTGCCGAGTGATGGATAGACTTATTTTGTTTTAACATGAATATTATATGAGCTATACTATAGAACTTCATGAGAACAAATATATAATGGGGAACTAAGCAGAATCCACCCATTACTACTATTTTTGTTTTTACAATTTTTTTTCACAATAGAAAAATTATTTTCAAAGAGATTATTTTACGATTCGTCAAAATCTTATATGTGTTACCTCTGTGTTTTATTATTATAATTTCGTTTTGGTTTTTGGCTACAAACTAACTATTGTGCAATATAATCATATTTTAAGTGTAGAGCTCAAAATTTGTATCGCATTTTAAAGTAGATATATAGTAGCTGCAATCAATAATGTATTTCTTTCTTTCTTTTTTAATGATGGTAAAAGAAATACGTGCTTTTGTGTTCTTCGGTGAAATATTTTATAATTGACATTCGACTTACATTTAACATTTGGAGTATGTGTACTCAGTCTCAGGAGAGAGAAAAGTTATTTAGTTTTATCTTCAAACCGAATTGGTATTTTATTAGATTTATTGAATTCCTTGTGAGAGTGATTTCTTTCCACGAGCCTGTGTAACGCTACAGTCAGTTGTGATATTTGTGTAATATATTTAAATGGATCCCTTTGTTTAAATGAAATATCTTTAGTGAGATATTCGGTTTGAAATTTTTATTAAAACTTACAAGAACGTCAAGCTCATGGTACTTTTTTCATGTAGTTATTGTAAATGCATTTTTACTTTCTCTCACCCACATTATATGGTAGAGAAAATATTATTTTTATAGTCAAATTTTTATAATTGACTTTTTGCTATATTTACACGCTTTGAGGTTCCTTGAATCCGAAAATCAGGTTTTTAGACGTTGGTCCGTGTGTGTGTGTTTGTATATGCGCCTCTTTGTGTATCAGCATATCTGAAGAACAAATAGCAGCAAGAAGTCTAAACTCGGTATTCTAAATCTGTATCAAATACAGACTCTACACTAAACTTTTCATTGAGATCAAACAAATGCAGGGGTCGTACTTGTCCTGAAATTCCTGAAAAATAAAAAAATGTCCTGAAATGTCCTAAAATATCGTAATCCGTCCTGAAATTACGCAAAATTTGTCATAAATCTATATATATAAAATCGTTCTTCCTGACTGACTGAGGGGGTGATTCATCATCGCCCAGACCAAACCCCTAGACCTAGAAGCATGAAAGTTTGTGACAATGTTCGTTCTATGACGTAGGCATCCACTAAGAAGCGATTTTACAAAATTCGCCCCCCCAAGGGGGGGAGGGGGGCGCAAAGGGTGATTTCACAAAATCCTTCATATCTCAAACAAAAAAACAGATACCCGTAAAATTTTTGCTTTAAAATATAGCTAATACAAATGTCTAAAAACCAATTTCTGGAATTTTCAAAATTCGGTGCCCATTTGGGGGGGGGGGGGGCAAAACGTGATTTCACATGCGTAAAACGTGATTTCGCATTATCCTATATATCTCAAACAAAAAAATAGATATATGTGAAATTTTTGCTCTAAAATATAGCTAATGCAAATATCTAAAAACCAATTTCTGGAATTTTAGAAATTCAGCCCCCAGGTGGGGCAGCAGGGGGGGGGGGAGGGCTATGGGGCAAAAACAAATAGAAATGCAGTTAGGGCGTTCAAAATTGGTACAGATACGTTTTAGCGGCCTGCAAGTCGAATGAGGATATTTTCGATTGTGAAAAGTTATTAGGAGGGGCAGGAAGGGGGGAGGGGAGAGGGGGGTGGGAAAAAAATAAAAATAGAGTTAGATCGTTCAAAACTGGTATATAGAGGTTTTCGATACTTACAAATCGATTGCAGATATTTTCGAATTTATAAAATTATTAGGAGAGGCGGGAAGGGGGGCTATGGGCAAAAACAAATAGAAATACAGTTAGGCCGTTCAAAATTGGTACAGTTAGGTTTTAAAGGCCTGCAAGTCGAATGGGGATATTTTCAAAAGTGTAAAGTTATTAGGAGGGCCGGGAAGGTGGGGGGGGGGGCTGAGGGGCAAAAAATAAAAATAAAATAGAGTTAGATCATTCAAAATTGGTACATAGAAGTTTCCGATACCTACAAATCGATTGCGGATATTTTCGATTCTGTTTTAATAAGATAATTATGCTTTTTTTTTTTTTTTTTTTTTTTTTTGTGGGGAATTTTTCAGGATTTTTTTCAATACAGCAATTTGAGCAAATGAGCGTTTTTCCAATATTTCTAAAAATTCTTTGTTCATGTTCTAATAATGTATATAATATTAGTTTTATATTTGTATGTTTATTGTGTAAGTTAAACAAAAGTACAATTTCAAACAAGATTTTGTAAAAACCCACATGAGTTTTTTCAAGTAGGTGTTATGAAAAAAACCCACCTGGGTTTTTTCGGGTTTGTCAAAATCTAGCCAACCCTGAATAGAGGTGTTGATCCAGGTTTTAATTAATTTCTGAGGCCCGTTTATGTGAAAAATAGGCCTCAGAATTTGCCATTGCATAAAAACTTTAATTTTGCAGTCCCTAGATATCTTATCAATGTTCAATATAATAAGTATTTCATTTAAATTAAACAAGTACTGGCAATGATATGAAATAATACTTAAAAGATAGAAAAAATTTATAAAATGAAATTTTGTGAAAAAGACCGTTTTTATAACTTGATTTTGTGAAGTAGTTTATATTTCATGGGTTTATGTTATTTGATGGAAATCATTTTATAGTTTTGAATTTTGTGACGGGACAGCAGATGGGTTCCAATATTTAGCTGGATCAGCCTCTAAAATGCTATAGTTTTTTTTTTTTTTTTTTTTTTTTCTTTTAAACCCAGAAAGAAGTTTATTTATATTTTACTCTTATAAACTTTAATTCTTGATATGTGGATTTTTTATTTCAATTAGTGCGAGAGATAAAAGCAGTGTTGCAAAGAATTTACCTTGCGATATATATATATATATATTTTTTTTTTTTAACCTGGCCAAACGTAAACGTCCTGAAATTGTCCTGAAATTTTGAAAAAATTATGTCCTGAAATTTTATGTAGTATCAGTACTACCCCTGCAAATGGTGCATGTGCAGGGACATCTAAGCGAATTCAAATACAATACGACTATGGGCGAAATTTTTGGTAGGTCAGTTTAACATCTATAGGCTGCTTAACAAAATGAAATGAACATATACCAGTGGCGGATTTAAGGGGGGCTAGGGGGCTGAAGACACCCCCCCCCCCCCAAAAAAAAAAAAAAAAAAAACACTGACATTCACAATTGGATATTGCAATTGTAAATTTTTTATTGGTCTAGAATAACACTTTGAAATATCTTAGCCCCCCCCCCCCCCCAAAAAAAAAAAAAAAGTCAAGTTCTGGATCCGCCACTGACATATATATATATATATATATATATATATATATATATATATATGCACAAAAGAAAATTTCGCGTTGAATATGGTACAAAAGTCATTCACCATTTGTTTACAGGGTTACTCAAAAGAACTGGAATATAGTGGGACTATACATGAAAATTGTTTCAAATGCATTACAGATTGTGCTGTGTGTTATTAATATAGGATTATATTTAAGTATTCAGTGTAGTATGTACATAATTTAAAGGAGAATATACAGGGCTACCAATAATTAAGAGAAAACATTATTATTATTATTTTATTGAATGTAATTGGTGGAAGTGCTTTACTTTACTATATTTTAGCATGCTCAAGAAAACTACTGAATTCGGAATAAACTTTTACATTTAATAACAGCCTTGAATTCTATATGAATGTGAGTACTATATTCAAACGTGGGGTTGGGTGGGGGCAGAATTCTTTTTAACGTAGCTTTATATACAGTACTTGTTATCTTATCGCTTAATCTGTAATTGTCTTTATAGTATTGAAATGCAGGATAAGAGAAAGTTTGAGTGCTTCACCAGATTATTAAATTAGGTGAAGATATTGAATAGAATTCGATATCTTCGCCTAATTTCTTTCTTTTTATTATTATTATTATTGTTGTTTTTTAAGTAGAACTAATGATGTTAGCAACAAAAAATTACAATATAAAAAAAACTTTTTATATACCACGTTCTTAAATTTTCTGTTGAATCATATACATTTGACCATTCTATATATTAATAAATACTTAAAAAATCTTTTTATGAATTATCCTATCAACTTGAAAGAAAATGATCAAATACGTACTAAAGAGAGCAATTATAATAAATTTTGAAAAATGCTTAAAGATGGCTAAAAGTATTAAAAGAATGCATTGTCGTCGTGTTCCCAGCTATTCTAATAGTTTCAAATGTCTAGTTGGTCGGGAAATTAGTTAAAAATCGATTGCAATATTTGTACTGGATAAACAAAGAAAGCGAGAAACAAAAAAGCGAGTTAATAAAAACATGGTAATTAGAGAATTCATCACTTTAATATTTAACATAATGTAGAAAAAAATAGCTTTACCCATTGACTTTACCTGTGGCCCATGTCCTTTAAACAGATAATTGATCATAACAAACAATACTATTAATGCTATTTTTGGAAGCTTTTTGATAATTACATGATAAAAATTTTTTACAAAGAAATGATTGATTTGATAATTAAATTAATATAGCGATAAGTAGTTTTCTCATTATAATATGAGATATAAACAAAAACTGCTTGCTTGTTGTTTGTCAATAGTTTCAAGTTGAAGAATACATTAGAAAATTAAAAGATTGCGGTTTTGTTGGTGTAATAATAGATTAAAAAAAAATTACTAAATATATATCCAGAATGAAAATCTATAACATAAAAAACAATAATGGTGTTCCTCCCCCCTTTTTTTGGGGGGGGGGGAGAAATGAGGGGTGTGATTTTTTTTTTTTTACCAAATGGCATGCAGGTCGCAGCACTCTCCTGAAATTGTCTTCGGGAAACACTGTTGTAAAGTGCATCTAGAAAAGAGATCAAGGAAAAGTCAGAACATTTCATTCTCCTGTTTGAGTAGCAACCCTGTATTTGGCTATTTTTTTTTCCCAAGAAGTATTATTTTCAGGTGTGTGTAAAAAATTCCAAGGTTCATTTTGCTGTAAAGTGCATAGCGAAAATACTGGGGAAATATTGGTAAGTAATTTTTTCTCTCTTTTTCAATTATGTAGTGCTAAAATAATAAAAAGTAATTTAATTCTTTTAATGTTCAGTTTTCAAAGGGCATCAGTTCAACTACTCGAATTTTTCGTCGAAATAATTTTAGTATCTGAGAGATATTGCTCTCGAAGCTGGTAAACGAGAGGTTCCAGGGTATCTATTCTCCGATCCGACTGCCGTAGCGACCGTTCTTAAACAACGACAGTCGTCAAATCAAAAGTCAGAATGTGACGTCACGTGATCAAAAGAACGGCTGCCACAGTCGGAATTGAGGTGTAGTCTGGTCGGAGAATAGATGCCATGGTTCAATCCCAGGTCGCGCTCGTCGGGCTAGCTTTTCAGAGCTCTCTACGGTTTTCTCCGAAACTCGTAAATACGGGCTAGAGCTTTTTGGGAAGATTCTGACCTAGGCCTAGGTCGTTAGTGTAGTAGGCAAATCAGTCTTGGGTCCTACAACATCATCAATTTGAAATAATTTACATATGCACGAGAATTTTTCTAAATCTTTGCTTGTAAATAAATAATGTTTTATCGTATAAATTTATTTAAAAAAATAAACCAATTTACTTGATTCAAAATTAGCACTGTACTTATTATGCTTGGGAACATCCTTAAAATTTGGGGATATATATATATATATATATATAATTTAGTTATAAATTAATTCTTCAGTTAATGCGGATTTCAGTGACATTTAATCTTCTGTTATTCTTAATTTTACTATGTTACAATATTTTAATGTATATATTCCTTAAAGATATCTTGTTATATCCTTCTCTTACTTGTGTTTGTGAGACTGCCGGATGGTTATTAAATTTTATCGTGACGGAGCTATGTCGTGATTTTAATTTCATGCCACCTTATTAAATTTTCTTCGGTTACTCCTCATTATATTTGCTTGCTCGCACTGGAAGTAACTGACGTGAAATTCTTGCATTTCTTCGTAATTCGGAAGCTCTTTGCTTAGCAGAATTATGTTTTTAAAATTCCAAAATTTATGCTGTTTTATCTATTACGAATTAATGTTTATTTTGTAAATATATTTATTTTTCTTAATGACTTGCTTTTGCGAATAAATCATTGCACTAAAACATAGTATATGTTGTATACTGGCCTTTGAGTGTGCATTTTCCGATAATATTTGAAGCGTTCATAGTGGCGCCTCATCTGTGGCCGATATGTTGTACTATTAAAATTGGTAGACGGGTAAGTGCCGGGTACGATTGTACGCGTTCGTTGACCTAACCGTTCGTGGTTTTCTCCTAAACTCGCTTAAATACGGAATAGAACCCCTTAGAAAGATCTCCTCCCGTGGAAGGCCTTGACCCACGCAGTCAATTGGCTTTAATCCTAACACTACCACAAGAGGCATTCTTATAAACATCTATCAAAGATTTCTTCCTATGCTAGAATGGAGAAATACTAACTAAATGCTCCAAAAATCAAGTACAACAAACACACACACAGAGAGAAAGAGAGAGAGAGAATACCATGCAAATTTAAAACATTTTAACAATCTAATAATCATCAATTAAAAAAGCATTAACAAAGCTACCAAAATTATTGATTTTATTTGCGCTTGAGAAAGAAAAAAATATTTTCCGAAATATAAAATTCAGTCTGAGGAAAAAAAAAAAAAAAAAAAAAAACTGTTAAAAATCGAATATTTAACTTCACGTACTTGGTTCAGATTGTATCCTATAATTAAATTTAGTGGCTAAAATTAAATTCTACCTTATTTGTTGTTTTTACTTCCGAGTATTGAGGGTATTTGGTGGAAGGGGGGGATCTGGAGTGACTCCACTCGACCTTCCCCAACATTTAGTAATTATTGGTTATTTAAATCGATTAAAATGAAAGAATTTCTTAAATAAGCAAAAGGGAAAAATCATAATAAAGTAATTCTCACTAAGTTGTATATCGTTTAATCAATGATCGTAATGTGTATATTTATCTTTTATGTGTTTCTGTAAAAGAACTATAATTAGCGAGCTCGCAATATCAAATGTTTTTCTGTTATTATTATTATTATTATTTCTCGTGTGTTTAAACAATATAACATTACTAAAATGAATTTTAAATAATTTGAGCCCATAGACTATAATGTATTGTATCCCAGTTAATATAATATCAATGTTAATAACTTTAAGCCCTCGTGTAAATCTGTACGGTTCGTGCGATGATAATCTTCTATAACGTGCGTTCTAACTTATATATTTAATTAGAGTCTATAGTCCGTAATAATAAAGAATTTTCCTTTGTGTCCCTGTAAAAAAACTCACAATCGAATCCCTGTGCTCTCATCAAAATCTATACCGTTTATCTGACAGTGACATATAACATACCTATTAACTTATAGCTTAACTTTGGATAAGACGTTTAGATGTAATTGCACTTCAAATATTTGAGTCCATTGGCTACCATAATTATTAAAAAATAAATAAAAATAAAAAAATATTTTTAGGTGTCCCTGTAAAAAGACTGCATCCATCAAAATCTATACAATTCGTGCAATGGTGACATGTCTACCAACTTTCTGCTTAATCGTTTAGACATTATTGCATAGAACAAAGTGTTTAGATTACTATCGTGTACACTTATACACATACATCACCATAGAAATAGCAGAAATGAATTTAGGAAACTTCAAAACGTATAAATACACCAAAATCTCACAGTCGATTTCTTTCTTTCTCCTCCCCCCCCCCCTTTTTTTTTTCATCATTACAATACTTTGTTATTTACTGTATGTTCAGAAAGTAAAAACAAGTTCTTCTAACTCAGTCGGAAGAGTGGTTGATTTCTTTTTTCCTTATCAAGTGACTGTCATTTTGGAACGAAGGCGGAAAAAGCTTATTAATAAACTTGGTGGGCACATTGATGTGAGCTATATACATTCGGGGGTTTAAGCAAATCGATTCATAAATACGTTTTTTTATGGGAATGAAACATGTTTTCAAGTGGCCAACACTTGGAAACCAGATGGTGAATTAAGTTAGACAACGAACTACTGTCCAAGTTTGTTTTAAATTAATTCAGTACTTCAAAAGTTACCATAATGACAAATTTTCAAGTTGCTGCCACATTTTGAATGACCTCCATTTTGAAACGAGGTGGCGGATAATTAATTAATAAACTTGGTTGAGATGGGCTACGCATACATCTAAGCAAATCTGATCTTAAATACATTTTTTTACGATGTGAGTTTGAAAATTAAAAATGGTCGCCAATTATAAACAAAATGGCGGAGCAAGTTGCCCAGCGATCTCAGTAAGATATGTGTACTGACCAATTTTGGTTCGAATTAATTTCACATTTCAGAAGTTTTCGAGATGTCAAATTTTCAATTGGCTGCCATTTTGAAATAAGATGACAGGTCAAGTTCTTTAATAAACTTGGTGGAGATCGTATCCTTATATGGAGTATGTATACACCGAAATTTAAGCAAATCTTGTCTCAATCTTTTTAAAAAGTGGTTATGAAAACCTATGAACGTCTGTTAATCTGCGCTTTTGTTTCCGTAAATATTATTTTCTCCAATGTTCAATTGAAGAATGTATTGGATTCGCAAACATTTTGGTTTTCTGGTTTTCCATAATTTTACACGTTTTGAGCTATCCATAACACAATTTGATTATTTTTAGAAATTAACTGTGTATCTGTGTGTGTTAGTGACAATTAATTTTTTTTTTTTTTTTTTTTTTTGTCAACAGTATCGTGAGAACTAATGCACAGCATTTCTTAAAAATAATAATTGCTGGCTCCTTGACATAAATTAGTGCCTATCAATTTTTGATGCAAATAGCTCACCAGGTGGTGCTGTCTTTCCGATTTATCATAATTATCAATATGACAGTATATATTTTTTATTGAACGTGATATAAAGAGACCAATTAGTTTGTATGCAGGTCAAAAGAGTTCGGTTACATGGATTTTGAGATATTTTTTTAATGTCTGTGTAAAGCATAAAGAAATTAACATACATTATCCAGATGCACGATAGTACTTTCTATAGAATATATATAGTATGATTAGCATTAATAATTGATTTACAGGGTCACACAAAAACATTCAGATATAGAATGAGATGCGAGTAGAAATTTTTGGACATGCATTTTAGTTGTGTTATGCATTTTCAACACTTTAAGCATGCATTTTGAAGCTTAAACAATGTAACGGGAAGGGTTGGAAAGTGTTTTAGAATCTAAGCGAACCATTTGGTTTTCCTTTCTTGTTTTTATTATAATAACGTAAATTCAATCTTTTGTTTGACTCCCTACTTGGCGTGGTGCATTTTTTATGAAACGAGGCATATTATGCGCTAAATTTAAGTTGCTGAAGCTGTAACTGATTTCTGCCTCCCTATTTGCTTTTCTCCCTGGAGATGATTTGAAAAAGGCCATTTGGAATCATTTTGCTACATTTGAAATTTAAAATTTTGTGCGCCTTAGAACTCAAAATTTATTTCAAACTGCTACAGCATCCTGCCTTTCCCCGTTCACTCATACTTTTCTTTTTTTTTAACCTGTCTACTTTATTTCTTGTTTGCATAAAGAACGTATGCTGATCCAGAGAATATATTCGATTATAGATGGTCGATTACCCCAGATAATTTAAAAATAACAAACATAGCTGAGATGTATGTATTTCAAAAAATATATACATATGACAACTTTTTAACTTTTCTCTCAGTTTGGATTTTTTTTTTTTTTTTTCTCCTTACAAAAGAAATTGTTTTATTTCTTTGTACAAAAGCACTTCTTATAAAACGTTATTATTTCTTTTTTTTTTTTTTTTTAACCGTGTAATACCCTTGAATTCGAAAATTCATTTTCAATGATTTCTTTTTCTTATTTTCTTCTCTCCACTCTTTTCCCCACTTTCTCCTTGACTTTGGTGTTGTTGAATCTGGAGAATGCATGCTTGATCCAGAGAATACTTGGGTTACGTTTGACCAGTTTTTATGAATAACTTGAAAATATGAAAAATATGAATAGTAGAGATGAAATTCTTTTGCTTATTAGCGACTTTTCTTTACTTTTTCAATTACATTTTTGAGATGTTTGGTTTTTATATTAAAAAATCTTTGTGCTATTGTGTGCAAACTTGTTTAATTTCGCTCTTGTTAGATGCACATATGTTTTATTTTCCCAATTTGTGCATTTTTCTATTTAAAAAGGAAATATACGATTAGAGATTATAGTGTTATTTGAATACAAATTGTATTTAAATAACTAAATAAATTGTATTTTTAGATGGTTAATTATCTTTTTATTTTCATAATAAGTTATTATGGCTTTTAATCGTCACAAAATGTGTGATACAAGTTTTGTTAGCTCGATAATTCAAGAATCATTACGCGGCATTTTCTGGAACTTTATATGTATAGTTAGACTTTGAAATAAATTTGTATTTAAATTTTCGTGTATATCGTCCAACAAATGACTCTTTTATGCCGAACATTTCACAATATTGATGTCGCCACCTCTTAGATAGAATCGCACCAAACTTTATATTCCGAAGTTTACCACACTACAGTAAACTGTACTAATTACATTTTAGTGCCTATCATTCCTACGACATTACACTGATTCGTAAGATCATTACTATACGATGTTATACCGATTTTATTTTCCGGGATACCGCGATACAGATGTATTGGCATGTGCATTCTTTATCATTTATGTGGTATCTCACTTTCTATGGCATGGAATATCGCCATACTTCATATTTAAAATCATCATTGCAGACTTCTTAAGATGAAAAAATTCCCGAAAATAATACGTCACTGAACTATTTCCTTGTATTTGTTTATTAATTTCAATGCATCGTTTAATGAGTTCAGTGTATTGATTTTTGAAAATGTTACTTTTATTTCTAGACTTTATTATTATTATTTTTTTTTAAGGAATAACGTATATAATTTAAAGTTACTGCTGGTTGCTTTTGTATTCGTACAGATTCACATTAAACCTCTTATATCATTATAAATTATGATATATTGAATATAGGAACTGTACGGATGCAATTATCAGCGATGCGAAGAATTCTGAGTTCGATTACCATCGTGATTGAAAGATTCCTGAAGACGGTTATAAACAATAGCATTCATTTTCTCTTTTAATTAGTCCTAGTTTCATAGCTCCGGTGATGCTGCTTTGCTTTCCTTGATAAATAACTTTTGTTGTATTGCGCCAAATTCGAATCTTCATTTTTTTTTTCCTTTCCACCCTTTAAGAACTATTTGACAACGATGTCTATAATATCTGTCGAAATTCATGGTAAAGTTATGCATACACTAGAACTGGCGATTTATTTTCAATGGCTTTTTATTATTATTTTTTCCTTCCTTCCTAGACTCCCACGTACTCTCTTCGTCCGGAGAATGAACGCAAAGAGAGAAAATTCCTGAGTATTGGTGCCTGGAAGGGGATGGGGGGGGGGGGTCAAGTCGTCAATTTTGACAACGGGAATCGATATCTCGATTGGCTGCAGAAGGGAAAAGACGGATGTGTGAACGCGCGTTCGACACGTACGCACACACATTGGTGGAGGGTCGTTAACTCGGATTTAAAAGGAAGAAATCGAAGGAGCAGGGGGCAGACCGTGTTTGAAAATGAGAGATGGCAGTCGTTCATCCTCGTTGAAAATGTCGATTCTGTATGGATTTTTTTTTCTCTCTTTTTTTTCCCGAACGTAGTTGAATGTGTTAATGATTTCGAGTTATCTATCTATACTCTCAACTTTCTCTTATAAAAATACTCGAAATGTCACCAAGCTATAATAAGTCATCGAGTTTGTACTCCCACGTTGAAAACGAAAGCTGGGAAGTTTTCCCGTCTCCTTCTCATTTTTAGAACTCATCTCGATTTTATTAGTCGAGTTCATTACCATTTAAAAGCGATTTATTTCGTTAAAAGTTCGTTTGCCAAAATGAACGATGTTTACGTTTGTAATAGTCTTTTGTGTAGAGCAGGACCACGATTTTTTTCTTTTTGAGCATATCTCACGCGATTTTAACATTTTCCGATGTAGTTGAGGTGTTCACGAATTCTGTTTGCCCATTTGTTTGGTCCTACTAAGCACTAAGGTAATTACTAAATAACTAAGGTAATCATGTTCAGATAGAAATTAAAATGTGTCGAAACACGAAAATCTTTTAAAAGTAGTCAACCACGAATAACATAAAAATATTACCTTACACAACCTTAAAATATTAAATTATCACGGTTTATAAATTTATTTTTCTTTTTGTATTTCATTTTAATGAAATTGGTTTTCTATCATTTTAATATATGTTTAAGAAAAAAGTAGTATTTATGAAATTGTTCGACGACCAGTTGCAGTATAGAATGCCATCTATTGCCAGGGCCCTATCAAGCCATATTGGGGGCTCTGGGCCTAGAGTTCATACAGGGCCTCCTTCCCTTCAAGTAAAGGATCTAGAACTCGACTTTGAGTGGTAGGGGGGGGGGCTAAATATCATTTATATATATACATATGTTCATTTAATCTATTTTTTTTGGGAAAATGTCTTTTTTTTTTTTTTTTTTTTTTTTTTTTTAGGGAGTGGGGGGGGGGGGGGGGGGCTTCATCCCTAGCCCCTACTTTCTACACACCATACCACCATGGCTATAATACACCCTCACATTGTTTTAAGCATTGAATTATCATTTAAAAATTAATCAAAAATAGAAAATATTTTTATTGCTTAAAATTAAAATAAATAAATAAATAAAATAAATTTGGAGGCTTCAAAAATTTGGATATAAAATGAATCATTAGTTTGAAGACGGGTAAAAGTCCCAAATCAGGATTTTCGGAAAAACATAAACATAATTTAGTAAAATCAGAAGAGGAAATTTGCTGCATGTAGAATCTGGCCTTTTTAGTTCCCCATCATACTATAGGTATGGGGAACTTAGGTAATCGTGAAAATTTTCGACCTCGGTTTTTTGACTTTTCTACACGTTTTCAGGTGTAAGGAATCCGAAAATGACAAAATTTCTATGGTGTCTGTCTGTAGCGTGTCTGTTAGTGTGTTAGTCTGTGTACACGATATCTCAAGAAAAAATTGTCGCAGAGAGGTCAGATCAGTTTTAAAATATTATTTTCGACACTGACAAGAACCCTATTCATTTGCAACATTCGATTTTAAAAACTTCGTAAGTTATTAGAAATTTACGATTTTCTTAACATGGGAGAATAGGACAAAAATTCACTTAAACGTGCATTAAATGAAAACTTTTTACTGTAAAAATGTCAGACCAGTTTTAAAATATCAGTTTTGATTCCAGAATGAACATCAGTAACTATAAATATGCTACTTTGAAAATTTCACAAGTTACTGGAAATTTACGAATTTCTTAACATGGCAGTATAGGGCAAAATTTCACATAAACGTAAATTTTTAGAGATATTTTCATCGTAAAGATGTCTGACTACTTTTGAAATATTATTTAGGACACTGGCATGAATATTAATGACTATGAATTTTCCAATATAAAGATTTCGTAAGTTATTTGAAATTTTCGAATTTCTTAACATGTCAGAATAGAGCAAAATTTCACATAAACGTCAATCTTGAGGGATATTTTCATCGTAAAGATGTCAAACCACTTTCGAAATATTATTTAAGATACTGGCATGAATATCACAGACTATGATTTTTCCAATTTAAAAAATTCGTAAGTTATTTGGAATTTACGATTTACTTAACATGTCATAGTAAGGCAAAATTGCGCATAAACTTCCATTTTGAGGATCCTAAATACATTAGACAACTTCAAAATTAAGTTTATGATATTTATTTGAACATGATTGAATACAAATATTCTACTAGGAAAATTTCGTAAATTATTCGTAATTTACGATTTTATCAACATAGCGAAATTGTAAATTTCTCATATAAATATGAATTTTGAGGTTTATTGCATTGGAAATAGTAGCATGAAAACTAAACAACGGAATTGACCCTGATAAAATAAATTAATAGATTAGAATAAGATAAATATATCGAAGTGAACGGTGGATAGCCTATTAGGCGGGGATTTCATTCTGTCACTGTATCAAACTTTGGTCAAATTCATTTCTTTTAACATGATTATAATATGTCTCGCACTAGAAATTTCTGAGAACATAAATATGATGGGGAACTGAGCAGAGTCCACCTATGCCAACTAGTTTTTTTTTTTCTTTTGGTAGTTTTAATCATTTCTGTGTATTGTTGGGATGCATAAATTCGGTCGCATTTTCTTATTGTACGTTTTGCGACTCCAAAATTGCGATCGCACTGGAAAAAATCTAACTCATGAATATCTCCTGTGCCTGTTTTTATGTTAAATAAGTGGTTTTCGTGCCGTTCTTTTGCCTGCATGAGTTGTTGACGCAAAGCGAATTAAAGAAAAAAAAAGTAAAGGAACTTGTTCCTTTTTTACTTTCCGAACACTATAGTGAGGAAAGTATTGTAATCATGTCAAAAATCCGAATTCGAGATTTTGATGTTTCTATACGTTTTGAGGTCCCCTGAGTCCGTTTTCACTATTTTTACGATGATGTATGTATGTGTGTGTGTATGTGTGTATGTCTGTGAACACGCTAGCGTCTAAAGGCTTTGTTCGATTAACCTGAAAGTTGGTACGTATATTGTAAGTCACCATAGTACGAACCCTATAGATTTTGGTGAATCTAGCACTTATAGTTTTTTTACAGGGACACAAAGAAAAATTCTTTATCATTATGGCCTATGGGACCAAAATCTTAAAAGTGCGATAGCATCTAAACGCCTTATTCAATTGAGAAAAAATTTTATACCCATATTATAGGTCACAGATACTCAATCTGTATAGATTTTGGAGAATCTAGCACTTATAGTTTTTTTACAGGGACACAAAGAAAAATTCTTTATCATTAAGGCCAATGGGGCCAAATTTTTAAAAGTGTGATAGCGTCTAAACGCCTTATTAATCTGAGCAAAAAAATTGTACACATGTTATAGGTCGCATTTGCACCAACTGTATAGATTTTGGTGAATCTAGCACTACAGTTTTTTTACAGGGACACAAAGAAAAATTCTTTATCATTATGGCCTATGAGACCAAATTTTTAAAAGTGCGATAGCATCTAAACGCCTTATTCAATTGAGCTGAAAATTTGTATGAATATTATAAATCACTGTTGCACTAACTATAAGCATTTTGGTGAATCTAGCATCTATAGATTTTTACAGGGACAAAACGAAAAATTCTTTATCATTATGATCTAAGGGCTCAATGTTCAGTAGCGTTAAATAAAACCTCGTGTGATATATGGAGAAAAAAACACTCTATTATGGTTTTCTCTCTTTTGTTTGTTTAGCAATTCCTCTTTCTTTATTTTATCTACAAAACTGTTAGTTACTCAATGTTCGGAAAGTCGAGTGGAGTCACTCCAGATTTTTCAAACTGGTCATTTACGGGGACTGTCTTTGAAGTGGAGAGGAGTCATTTGAGAAGACTAATAATCTTTTTATTATTATTATTATTATTATTATTATTTTAATGGTTACGTCGAAAGATGCGATGCATAAGTAATTTGAGCGAGGAGTTCGCCCTCGGAAAATAGCACGAAGCACAACGGTTCGCCACGGACCCCAGGGGTCATGAGTTTATTCAGGAACAGTTACATAACGAAAACGCCCTCTGGTTGTTTGTGTTCTCGCTTTTTTTTTCTAGAAATTCGAAGTTTCTAATTTTTTAGTATTAATCTGGTCGTGCATAACGTTTATTAAGGGGACTCTCTATCGTCTCCAGAGCCGAAGGCAATGTTATTCTAATGGAAATTTTGCCCCATTATAATTCATTAACTAATACATATTTTTAAATTCTGTTTTCACTTTTCGAAAATTCACAACTATTAAACAATTTATCGCTTTCTAAAAATTGATTTATTATTATTTATTTATTTATTTATTTTTTTAAGATTTCATTTTTAAGCTCAAAAATAAAAAAATTCGCATTGTGAAAATTACAACCTCAAAATAAAATATTAAAAAATAATTGTTAGAAAGCGATAAATTGTTTAATAGTTGTGAAGTTTCTGAATGTGTAAACGGAATTTTTAAATATATATTAGTTAATAAGTTATAATGGAGCGAAACTCTCCATAGAATAACATTGGCTCTGGCTTCTGGAGACGGTAAGTGGAGAGGCCTCTTAACATTTAAAATTTTTATTATTTCATTTATTATTTATCCGAATTTCCTTGCAAAAAATTTTTAGTTTACTCTAAAAACGACTCATTATTGTACACATATTGCTTCCCGACAAGAAAAGCGACACTATTCAAAAGGTGGCAACTTTGAGTTTATGCCAGTAAAAAATGTGCATGAAATACCTCAACGTACACAAAAAAAGTCGCATCTTTATGTCTAAAATCATCCCCCTGAGAGACAGTTGTGTCAGTTTTATATCAAAGTTAGTCAATGCTTCATCGTTAATTTTTTTTTTTTTTTTTAATACTGCGTTTTTGAGTTGGGTCCTTTTTCTTACCGGAGTGCGATATGTAAAGTATATTTATGTAATTTTAGTAGACCGTCCTTGTTAGTGTTAGTTCCACTCATGAAGTGGTTGAAGGGCATGTAAAAGGGTTCTTCAAAATGCTTGTTTTTCCTATGCTTCTCTGGTGTTTCATAAGTTTGTATATCCTGTGCTTAAAATTTTTCAGCAGTTTATTTTCTTATTTTCATTAATCAATAAAAAGAAAAAGCATTCTCACATGTATGTAATCGTTATTATTATTATTATTATTATTTTTTTTTTTTTTTTTTTTTTTTTTTTTCACATTTATATAATACACTTTACATAATATGCGTTAAGCATAAGACTTTCGCTGAATAAGGAATATAATTCTTTTTTTTTTTTTCCTCTCTTCTAAAAAAACATTTTTAAAAGTAACTCATTACATATTTCTGCTTTTGTAGAAAGGATTTTAAAAACTCTTATTCTCTTTAGCGAGAGATTTTTTACTCATTTAATGACGCATTTATTTAAATGAAGAAAAATGCTAACTAACCATTTAGTTAAAAAAATTTTTTTGCTCCTCATTTTCTGCCATTGTACGAAAAGTATTAAATTTGACATTTTTATCATGTACACTAGAACAATTTGCATGGATAAAAAATGTGAGTTACTAAGTTGATTGTTTTAATAAAAGGTCATTGTTCAAAAATTGTGTGAAGTACGTGTTTCTAGTATTAATTATATAGTCCAGAGCAAATAAACAGTTGGTCAGTAGATTAATATATGCATTTTTAAAATTCTTAAATATAAATTTAATTTTTTTTTAAATTACTGTAAATTAATAATTATTTTAAAAATTGTATTTCCTCTCGCCTGTTAATTCTCTGTTGTTGAATTGAATTTTGCAATTTATTTTTACCATTTTTAGCATATTCCAACAAAGTTGAAAAGTGTTTGACATCGGTTTCTCTGTCTCTCCGCGATCGTTTCTAGTTTGCGTTTCGAATTTCTTAAAACTGAAATATGTTAAACAGGTTCACTGTAGATGTTTCCATTTTAAAATGGTATAAATAGCACGGTTTGTTTTTGTAGAGGAACCCTAAAAGATTTCAATTACATAGTGATGTAAGAGTGGTATTCATTTAAAACTTATTTGAATATATTTATACTGCACAAAACTTAACGAAATTAGCAAATTTCAGATGCTCCTCAAGCATGTTTCCTGTAGGATGGAGTATGATTAGCTTACAGGAATCGTGCAAAGTTGTTCAGATACATTATCGGATATAAATGAAAATTGCTGGAAGCATATTTAATGCTTTTAAATTGCACAGGAAAAAAAAAAAAAAAAAAAAAAAAAGAAAGAAATTACATAATCCATATGCCTGTAAACTGTAAACATGTTTCCCATAAAACAGGGTCTGATTAGCCATTATGATTATTTCACAGGTTTACATAAAAATGCCCGTATATAATTTTAATATGTAAACTGCTCAAAGGGCATCTTCAGTTTTGTTATTGGATTTTTTTTTTTTTTTTTTTTTTTTTCCCTGCAGTTTACGCGAAATGTCCTGTGGCGACAGTAGTTTTGTACTTCTGTCGCCACAGGACATTTCGAAATTATTTTAATGGCATTTATATATTTATGAAGCTCTAAATAGCTCGATTTCGTCATTAAATATGAAAATAATAATAACCCTTAATCATTTGGAGTGTGCAGTTGTAATACTTTAATTGTTTTTTTCACCAAACTTGCCTATCACGATCTGCAACAAAAAAGTAAATGGTATGGAGGTACGGGGCAAATCGTTCTATTGCTGGTGAACGTATGTGACTAACTGATGAAATGTATGTAACTCTTAAAAATCATACTGTACAGAAAGTTATATTCTTGATGTTACATTTGGCAATGGAATTATCCACGCCTGAAAAACTATCTACTATTGTACCAGTAAACATTGGCGGAAGAGTGTTTAAAACTGAATTTATTTTTACTAAATGCAAGGCTGATAAAACTCTTTTGGATATGAACTTACTTTGCAAGGTTAATATATAGCGAAATACTGACGAGAAAAGGCGGTTCTTCAGTAGTAATCCTCGGAAAAGGTATTTTTTCATCGATGATTGTGATGCAAGTGATAACACCATAGTTTCACAAGCAGAAGTCAACCCGCATATTTTATGTAAAGATGAAGGAAAAAACAAAAAGTGCTTCCTGCTAGGAGGAGAAACATCCCCATCTGCAGTTCCATCTAGAGGTCTGCACGTTCGGCCCGAGCCCGGCCCGGCCCCCGGGCCGAAATTTTCAATTTGCTCTCGGGCCGGGCCGGGCTCGGGCTTAAAATTTTTTTGTAGGCTCGGGCTCAGTATTTTTGTGTGTACTGGGGCCGGGCCTGGAGGAAGTTTTAAGCCCGAGCCTGGCCCGGCCCGAATCTTTTTCTAGATTCCTCGTTAATCAACGAAAAAGGAAAATGATAACGTACTGTTTCAGTCATTTATTTTACATAATTTTACAGTCTGGTATGTCACATAAAATTTTATTTTGTTAAAAGATGTCTGTAACTTCAATTTAATTGTCTATCAGCTTGTCTGTTCGTGATCTGATTTTCCGCAAATATTTTAAACATGCCTCGAAATTAATATATTTTATTTAAAGTAATATTAGATGGTTTCCATTTCAAAATAATATGCATGTTACTACCAGTTTACGTACATGTAACAAACAAAAGAAATTAGATAAGTTACTGTATATAAGGCTTTGTTTTCTATGGTCTGTAGTGTTTAGGTGGTATGAAGGCTATAAAAATCCATCCGCTGTAACTTTTCCTCTAAGGCTTCTTTTTCTTTTCTCCGGGGCACTGGATGAAAGTAGTATCATTTCTAGCATGTGCAAAAGCATCTTTTCTATTGAATATGGTTGGATTAGCATTAAAGTTTTTTTGCCGGATCACATTAAAGATTTGGATACATTACGGTATATAACAGAAAGGGGTTAAAAGTGTATTTTTATTACTATTAACCATTTTAGATATCTTCCTGTATTGTTTGAGAATGCTAATATTTTCGATTTGACTTTCTGTCTGTCTTTGTGCTCTGTACGTCTGTAATAATGAAATACTGTTTATATATAAATATCTTGTAAACATTCAGCAGTTTTGTTAAAGGACATTTTATTGATTAGCTATATAAAACGCCTGCAAAACGCATACTAAAAATCTTTTTCGTAGAAAGGTTTTTTTTTTTTTTTTTTGTAATTTTACATATTTTTGAATCGGGCCGGGCCTGATTTTATCGCTTTTCGTCCGGGCCGGGCCGTACACTAGTAAACAAGAAACGGGCCGGGTATGGGCCGAATTTTTCGATTTCATACCGGGCCGGGCCGGGCCGGGTAAGCAAACCTTTCCAACGGGGGGGGGGGGGGGGGGATTTTTTTTTTTTTTTTTTTTTTTTTTTTTTTTTTCTTTTTTTTGTTAAAAGTAAAAAAATCGATAACTTCGTTTTAAATTATCACAGATTTATAGTTCAACCATTCGTTTTAAAGGTATTGACGAGATCTTTCGAAAGATACCCATCTTGAAAATTCCCCCCCCCCCCCGGTGGGGTACTTCCCTCCCAGGGGGGGAACCGGTGCCCCCACATGCACAAAATTTTTTACCTAATTAACTACTACTATTATCAATAATTCATATTATTTTTACAATCACAAGTTAAATATAACGCTCATTATGTACATTTAAACGAAAATTTGTCCTATACTGCCATGTTAAAAGTTTATATAAAATGCGATCACAGCGCCATCTGCTGGGCGATTGATCCCAAAATCTAATCAGCACCATATTCCATGTCAGGGTCCAACTATATACCAAGTTTGGTTCAATTTCATTCATTGGTTCGTGAGATACGGTGAAAAATAAGAAATTTTGCGATCACAGCGCCACCTGCTGGGAGATTGATCCCCAAATCTAATCAGCACCATTCCCCGTCAGGTTCCAACTATATACCAAGTTTGGTTGAATTTCATTGATTGGTGCGTGAGATACGGTGAAAAATACGAAAATTTGTCCTATACTGCCATGTTAAAAATTTACATAAAATGCGATCACAGCGCCACCTGCTGGTCTATTGATCCCCAAATCTAATCAGCACAATGCCCTGCCAGGGTCCAACTATATACCAAGTTTGGTTGAATTTCATTCATTGGTTCGTGAGATACGGTGAAAACAAGAAACCACAGACAGATAGACATTTTTTAAAAACTATCAGTTCGTGTTCAGGACATCCCAAAACGTGTAGATCCGTCAAAAATCTGAGGTCGAAAATTTTCGCGAATCGAGTACTTTCTCTATATTACATATAGAAGAAAGTAAAAAACTTCAAATCTCATCTACAAAAGTGACTTACTTTCGATATTTAATGTTATACTTCTCAGTGATGAAAATCGCCTGCGCTCATCATTGAAAATAAAAATAATTTTAATAAGTAATGATTCTAAAATAAATAATTTGTACTTTGTGAATTTTTATAGTTAAGTATAAAAGTTTCATGTTGGCCACAATATACAAATTTTAATTGTTATCAGCAGAAATATTGTTTTTTAATCAGTGTGGGGAAGAAATGAATTTTTAATTGCAAAAAAGTTGACAAAAGAGTGCATTTTTACTTTCCGAACACTATAGTGAGGAAAGTATTGTAATCATGTCAAAAATCCGAATTCGAGATTTTGATGTTTCTATACGTCACCATAGTACGAACCCTATAGATTTTGGTGAATCTAGCACTTATAGTTTTTTTACAGGGACACAAAGAAAAATTCTTTATCATTATGGCCAAGGGACCAAAATCTTAAAAGTGCGATAGCATCTAAACGCCTTATTCAATTGAGCAAAAACTTTATACACATATTATAGGTCACAGATACTCAATCTGTATAGATTTTGGAGAATCTAGCACTTATAGTTTTTTTTACAGGGACACAAAGAAAAATTCTTTGCCAAATTTTTAAAAGTGTGATAGCGTCTAAACGCCTTATTAATCTCAGCAAAGAATTTGTACACATGTTATAGGTCACATTTGAACCAACTGTATAGATTTTGGTGAATCTAGCACTTACAGTTTTTTTACAGGGACACAAAGAAAAATTCTTTATCTTTATGGCCTATGAGACCAGCGATAGCATCTAAACGCCTTATTCAATTGAGCTGAAAATTTGTATGAATATTATAAATCACTGTTGCACTAACTATAAGCATCTTGGTGAATCTAGCATTTATAGATTTTTACAGGGACACAACGAAAAATTCTTTATCATTATGATCTAAGAGTTCAAAGTTCAGTAGCGTTAAATAAAACCTCGTGTAATATATGGAGAAAAATACTCAAACACTCTGTTATGGTTTTCTCTTTTTTGTTTGTTTAGCAACTCCTCTTTCTTTATTTTATCTACAAAACTGTTAGTTACTCAATGTTTGGAAAGTCGAGTGGAGTCACTCCAGATTTTTTTTTTTTTAGTTCCCCATCATACTATAGGTATGGGGAACTTAGGTAATCGTGAAAATTTTCGACCTCGGTTTTTTGACTTTTCTACACGTTTTCAGATGTGAGGAATCCGAAAATGACAAAATTTGTATGGTGTCTGTCTGTAGGGTGTCTGTTAGTCTGTGTACACGATATCTCAAGAACAAATTGTCGCAGAGAGGTCAGATCAGTTTTAAAATATTACTTTCGACACTGGCAAGAACCCTATTCATTTGCAACATTCGATTTTAAAAACTTCGTAAGTTATTAGAAATTTACGATTTTCTTAACATGGGAGAATAGGACAAAAATTCACTTAAACGTGCATTAAATGTAAACTTTTTACTCTAAAAATGTCAGACCAGTTTTTAAATATCCGTTTTGATGCCGGAATGAACATCAGTAACTATAAATAGGCTACTTTGAAATTTTCGCAAGTTATTGGAAATTTACGAATTTCTTAACATGGCAGTATAGGGGAAAATTTCACATAAACGTCAATTTTGAGCGATATTTTTATCGTAAAGATGTCAGACTACTTTTGAAATATTATTTAGGACACTGGCATGAATATTAATAACTATGAATTTTCAAATCTAAAAATTTCGTAAGTTCTTGGAAATTTACGAATTTCTTAACATGGGAGAATAGGACAAAAATTCATTTAAACGTACATTAAATGGAAACTTTTTACTGTAAAAATGTCAGACCAGTTTTAAAATATCAGTTTTGATGCTGGAATGAGCATCAGTAACTATAAATAGGCTACTTTGAAAATTTCGCAAGTTATTGGAAATTTACGAATTTCTTAACATGGCAGTATAGGGAAAAATTTCATATAAACGTCAATTTTGAGAGATATTTTCATCGTAAAGATGTCAGACTACTTTTGAAATATTATTTAGGACACTGGAATGAATATTAATGACTAAGAATTTTCCAATATAAAAATTTCGTAAGTTATTGGAAATTTACGAATTTCTTAACATGGCAGAACAGAGCAAAATTTCACATAAACGTCAATCTTGAGGGATATTTTCACCGTAAAGACGTGAAACCAATTTCGAAATATTATTTAGGATACTTGCATGAATATCATAGACTATGATTTTTCCAGTGTAAAAAATTCGTAAGTTATTTGGAATTTACGATTTACTTAACATGTCAGAATAAGGCAAAATTGAGCATACACTTCCATTTTGAGGATCGTAAATTTTGAGGATTGTAAAATTAATATGAATTATTGATAATAGTAGTACGTAACTAGGAAAAAAAATTTGTGCATGGGGGGGCATCGCTTCCCCCCCTGGGGGGACAAATTTTGAAGATGGGTATCATTCGAAAGATCTCGTCAATACCTTTAAAACAAATGGTTGAACTATAAATCTGTGATAATTTAAAACAAAGTTATCGATTTTTTTTACTTTTAACAAAAAAAGAAAAAAAAAAAATCGTATATATATATATTTTTTTTTAAATATTGTTACTGATTGAATATGTATAGGAAAATATAGAAGAAAGTCTTGTTGTGGCCACAACATACTAGTTTTTTTTTTAAGAATGGGTATTGCTGCTGTTGGTGTAAATATATTGCACTATATCTGGTATTAATGGTTTGTTTTTACGTTTTCTTTTTTTTTTTTTTTTTTTAAAAAAAGATAAAAATATGCCTATTTTTGGATGCTGTTTTTGCATTGCGTTTGATAGATTTTATTTCATTGCTATGCAAATATCTGGCATTTCTAATATTTCAAGTATCTCCTTGAAATTAAAATTGAATAGAGTTCCTAGCATTATTGGGTAGTTTTAAATGAGCATCAATAATATTAGTTTTGAAAACTGTAATACCTATTGCCATTTTTCTGCAATTCTTAAATTAAGTGTTCCAGTGACTATTATGGCATGTTTCACATGTAAGTGTCATGGTGGTAGTGTTTTAAATTGTCACTTAACTATTCTTTTTACTTTCTTCTATCTTCAATAGAAGAAAGTATTGGATTCGTAAAAATTTTCGATTTCGGGTTTTTGATGGATTTACACGTTTTGAGAGCTGTAGAACACGATTTGACCATTTTTACAAAATGTCTGTCTGTCTGTCTGTGTGTGACAAGATTTTGTGGCAACTGTACCTCAGGAACTACTGGACAGAATTTCATACAAATTGGTATGTAGTTGCACTTTGACATAAATAAGTGCCTATCAACTTTTGGTAAAAATCGTCTTACAGGTTGCGGTGCCATCCCGCTTTTTCTAAATTTTTAACATGGTGATATAGGGCAAAAATTTTCAAGATGGGTATCTTTCGAAAGGTCTCGTCAGTACCTTTTAAAACGAATGGTTGAACTATAAATCTGTGATAATTTAAAACGAAGTTATCGATTTTACTTTCTTCTATATGTAATATAGAGAAAGTATTGGATTCGCGAAAATTTTCGAAGTCCACTTTTTGATGGATTTACATGTTTTGGGATATGGAGAACACGAATTAATAGTTTTTAGAAAATGTCTGTCTGTCTGTCTGTATCATTTTTTTTGTGGACGCTGTATCTCACGAACCAATGAATGAAATTTAACCAAACTTGGTATTTAGTTGCACCCTGACATAAACTGGTGCTGATTAGATTTTGGGATAAATCGCTCAATAGGTGGCGTTGTGATCGCATTTTATGCAAATTTTTAACATGGCAGCATAGGACAAAATTCCGTATAAATGGGCATAAAGAGAGTTATTTTACACTTATGATTGTAAAATTAATATGAATTATTGATAATAGTAGTAGTTAGCTAGGAAAAAAATTTTGTGCATGGGGGGGCATCGGTTCCCCCCCCCGGGGAAGTAAATTTTCAAGATGGGTATCTTTCGAAAGGTCTCGTTGATAATAGTAATAGTTAACTTGGAAAAAATTTTTGTGCATGTGGGGGCATCGGTTGCCCCCCCACCGGGGGGGGGGAAGTTCCCACCCGGGGGGGGGCAAAGTTTCAAGATGGGTATCTTTTGAAAGATCTCGTCAATACCTTTAAAACGAATGGTTGAACGATAAATCTGTGATAATTTAAACCAAAGTTATCGATTTTTTTTACTTTTAACAAAAAAAAATTAGAAAAATATCGCAATTTTTTTTTTTTTTAACGAAATTTAACCAAACTTGGTATTTAGTTGGTCCCCGACATAAAGTGGTGCTGATTATGTTTGGGGATCAATAGCTCAACAGGTGGCGCTGTGATAGCATTTTATCTAAATTTTTAACATGGCAGCATAGGACAAAAATTCGTATAAATGTACATAATTAGAGTTGTTTTAAACTTGTGATTGTAAAATTAATATGAATTATTGATAATAGTAGTATGTAACTAGGAAAAAAATTTTCTGTATGGGGGGGCATCGCTCCCCCCCCCCTGGGGGGGAAGTACCCCCCGGGGGGGATAAATTTTCAAGATGGGTATCTTTCGAAAGGTCTCGTCAATACCTTTAAAACGAATGGTTGAACTATAAATCTGTGATAATTTAAAACAAAGTTATCGATTTTTTTCACTTTTAACAAAAAAAAACTTAGAAAAAAAAAATCGTACTTTTTTTTTTTTTTTTTTTTTTTTTAATATTGTTACTGATTGAATATGTATAGGTAAATATAGAAGAAAGTCTTGTGGTGGCCACAACATACTAGTTTTTTTACTTTTTACGAAAAAAAACTTAGAAAAAAAAAATCTTTTTTTTTTTTTTTTTTTTTTTAACGAAATTATGAAAACTTGGTATTTAGTTGGCTCCTGACATAAACTGGTGCTGACTAGATTTGGGGATCAATCGCACAACAGGAGGCGCTGTGATCGTATTTCTTCTAAATTTTTAACATGGTAGTATAGGACAAAATTTCGTATAAATGTACATAATGAGAGTTATTCTTAACCTGTGATTGTAAAATTAATATGAATTATTGCTAATAGCAGTAGTTAATTAGGAAAAAAAAATTGTGCATGTGGGGGCATCGCTTCCCCCCCCCTGGGGGAAAGTACCCTCTGGGGTGGGGTAAATTTTCAAGATGGGTATCTTTCGAAAGGTCTCGTCAATACCTTTAAAACGAATGGTTGAACTATAAATATGTGGTAATTTAAAACAAAGATCGATTTTTTTTAATACTTTTAACGGGAAAAAAAAAAAAAAACCTTGGATTTTTTTTTTTTTTTTTTAAATATTGTTACTGAGTGAATTTGTATAGGAAAATATAGAAGAAAGTCTCGTGGTGGCCACAACATACTAGTTTATCATTGCTATAACTTTATTCAATATGTACACTACTGCAGTTACTTTTTTATATCATTGCAGCTACTTTTTATATAATTTTTATAGGATTGCTTTTATAGTTAATTTTTTTTTTCATCTTCAACATGGAGTTACATCATATTTTATAGTTAATGTATTATGTACTTTTGTGTTAGATTTTTCATTTTCTCGAGGTTTTTCATTATAAAATTTATCAGCTGTATTTTTTAATCACTTGATCCTGTACTAATATTTATCAATATTTTCATCTTGAAATTGTGAGATAAAAACAAAAATTTAATTATGCATTTAGTATAGATTCACATTGTGTATTATTCTAATGTATCAACATTGTTTAAAATATTGTAGTGGGTGCAGACCCTTGAACTAGCCTAGAATAGCTCTTGGAATTTTCCAGTCATATTTGTTAAGTATTTTCATCAACTGTAGCTTGCATATTTATTACTTCTTTACCATACAAATGAAAATGTCAATGTTTTTGTAATTATTATGTATAATTAAATGGATGTATACAAGAAAGTCATGTGGTGTCCACATCAGATTTTTTTCAATTGAAACTCCAACTGTAATATTTTGTACTGCATGCAAAAAAATATGCACTGACTAATCTTTACAAACATTATTATCATAATGGAAGGTCAAAATAATATTTCTTTCAATTGTAACCTTAAGCAATTGACATACTTTCAGCATTCATTGGGTTAGCCGAGAGCTTTTTTTTGTACTATTCTTTTATGTGTACTCACATTTGTAATCGCATTGTTGCTGGCATAGCTAATGTTCTGAGGGCACATTGATTGAGACAAACGATGAATGAGAGCTGTAGAAATTTAAATAAAAACAGTATTACTTAAAGTAATCATTGAGATATTTGCATTAATGAATGGAAATGATTTTTAATTATAGTAATGGTTATTCTGAAATAATTTCAATTTCAGTGTGACATTGGTGGCAAGTCTTTTATACTGAAATGTTTACAAAGACATATTTAGTTATCTGATTTTGTCTATCCCCTCTTCAAAAAGTAAATATGAATAAATATATTGAATGTTAAAATTTTATAATGAAAAAATTTTTATCGTCTAAGCAGTCCACTCCTGCTTATTTTTTATTAATAATAAAATATAGGTGAAAAATATATTTTAATAACAAATAGAAGATATTTATAGTCATCTCTTTTGTCCATTCTCATTCAATAAGAAACAAGTATGAGTAGCAAAAAAAAATTTTTTTTTCAATAATTGTAACCCTGCATTTGAAGCACAAAGATGTATATTACATTTTATCAGCCAGTTTACATATTTCTTAAAGAACTCAATACATTTTATTTATTTACTTTAATATTATTTGTAATGTATTTAAAATAAATATTTCTGTACTCATATTCAATCATATTCAACTTCTAGGATCTAGGCTATAACACAAATGCAAAAATTAATCTTTCTGATTTGACTACTTCCTTTGAAGAAATCCTTAGCAGTGCTTTGAAAAGGCCAATATTACAGCTTGCATTTGCCACATTCCAAAATGAACTTCAGTATCTTAGGTAAGTAATTAATCTTATCAGTTATGATTTTCCTACTATTAAGATATTATCCTTGAAACTAATATGTAAAATTTCACTAGCAAAATCACTAAATAAATCTAATTTATTGCTCTCTCTCTCTCTCTCTCTCTCCTTTTTTTTTTTTTTTTTTTTTTTGGGGGGGGGGGGGGTGAGAGGGGGGGGCATATCTATTGTAGCAAGATACTTTTGTCAGGAAACTAGTAAAAGTGGTCAATGAATATTTAAGTAGCATGTCTTTGACCATAGTTAATGCATGAACATTCTTTGATGCACTGTAAATCTTTCTGAGCAAATAAATATCCCATGGTACTATTCATTGTCCATTTTAATGGAGTTGTGTAATAATATATACTTGTGTTTAAATGACTTGTGTAATTTATACTTAAATAATGTGAAGACTTTATTAAGTATAAATTTCATGGTAAGTTTCAAATTTTCTCTCTTCCGTTATTCATCTAAATATTAATTTGTTGCCTTCTATTTTGTTTTAAAAGCCTCTCTTTTTATTTGAACATTTATTATTATTATTGGTCTTATCTTGGTTAATTTTTATTTAATTCACACAACTTATTTATTTATTTGTAAAGAAATGTTTGGCTTGCTTTTCTCATGCTCAAGTTGTAAATATACAATGGTTGCATTTAATAAAATTTCTCAAATTACCAAAAATTATTCCTTTCTGAAGGTAAACTTTGGAACTAAATATTTCTTCCTTTTTTTATTTTGCTGACTTTCATGCCTGATTGTAGCACGAAGAAACTTTTGAACATATTTTATTATGGTCTTCTTTTCTCGTTGTAGACAAACTATCGATCAGATGCAAGATGAAAGGAGAAAACTAAGAATAAGTATTGAGGAAGCCAATGCTAGAGCTGCTCTTCTTGCTCAAGAAGTAGATGACAACCATGCTAAATTAGAAAATTCCTTACAAAAGAAATTATTGTAAGTAAAATTTCTCTATTAATAAGGATAAAAAATAAGAAAATTAGGGAAATTTCTGAAATTATTGCTAAAATTTTCTCACAAAGAAACGATGAAAAAAGAATCAAATCAATGGTTTACTATACGTTTTTGATATTCAAACTGCATTCTTATGATAAAATTAGTATTTCTATTAATTCATTCATGAATGTTTTAATGATTTACTGTGACCATTCAAAAATTATGCATTACACTTCATTTGTTACATTCTTGAGTTAAAAAAAAAAAAAAAAAAAAAAAAAAGCTATCAAGTTAGATGCTATGTGTATTACAGTTAATAAATATACATTTTACATTAAATATATTTATTTACATAATCGTTTAATAGGTTAAAAACTTGAGTATTACTTAAACAATCCAACTGCCAAGCAGGTTGGCTTACAATATGTAATAAGCAAGTGATGGTATTATCTACAAATACTTCTTGTTTCCTGGTATGTATTGCACTCTATATTCATACTTTAAAAGTTTCCATAGAATTCATTGTAACAGGGTACGCCGATTTAAATCAGCTTGATTAAAATCACTTCGATTTTTAAAAAAAAATCATTGATTTAAATCAAAAATAAAATTTTATAACTTGGGGCTATATGTAGTTTTATATAGTCTTAGAATATAAGAAAACTTGAACTTACTTGTTATTTACATCAAATACCCCCCCCCCCCAAAAAAAAAAAAAAATAAATAAATAAATAAAATAAAATAAAATAAAATAAAAAATCTGTGTTTATTAATTTTAAAAATGATACTTTTAATTTTCCACAACTCTATTTTTATGTTCTATTCTTATTTTGAAGCTAACTACTTTCATTTGCAGCCTAATTTTTTTTTTAAATACAAAACCATAAATTCTCTGCCCTAAGTGTTTTTTTTTTTTTTTTTTTTAAGGATAATAAATATTGTATTATCTGAACTGAAGCATTTGATTTGTCTGTCCTTCATTTTTAACTTTTCTTATTTCTAATTCTGATCACTATGTTTTTTAACTGGTCAAGGCATTTCTAAGCAATTTTTCTTTTTTTACTTAGGCTTTTATAAAATTAGAAATGAAATGGTAATGGCCTAGCTAATTGTTTCAGTTTTCTTAATTTTTTAAAACTTTAATCTTTTGAAAAAGTCTTAGAATTTATATGTATTTTATTGGTAATAAACTGCACAAACTAATGTGTGAATTATATATATATATATATATATATATATATATATATTATATACACATTGGATTTCCTTTAATTGAATAATTCTTCTCCAAAAAGTTTCTCTTCAAAAAATTTCATAATGTGATATTCAAGATGTTTTAATATGCACATTTTAATGACAATAATAATAAAAACATTAAAAAATATATTGATCTTATATGCTTTTAAGCTATTTACACTTAATCATTTATTTATTTTTATTTATTATTATTATTATTATTATTATTTTCCTTTAAGGGGGGGTGGGGGTAGAATGTACTTATGTTGGCTAATATTACATTTTTTTTTTTTTTTTTTTTTTTACTTTTATTATTATTTTTTTTAATATCATATATATATATATATATATATATATATATATATATATATATATTTAGTTTATTGCTTCTTATATGTATTCACATTTAAATTAAAAAAAAAAAGAGTTTTCATGCTTAACTTCTTAACATTTACTTTTAGTCAAATAATGTTAATAAAACAAAAAAAATCTGATTTAAATAAAAAAAATCTGATTTTTTTTTTAAATTATGATTTTTTCACACCCTGCATTGTAATCTAGATGAAAGATGATATTTTGGGTTAGGGCTTATTAACAATTGATGTAAGGGGTTTGTGATCACTTTGTATAATTACATGTCCACCATGCACTTGATTGTGATATTTTTTAAATGAGAAAACTATCGCCAAAAGTTTCTTCTCTATCTGAACACAATTTTTTTTCACGTTCAGTTAATCTCCTAGATAGAATTACAAAAAAGAATGGCCATTTTTTATGAGAGAAATGTCTAAACCATATTTTGTGTTATCACCCTGCATAATAATTGTTTTTGAATCATTAAATACATTTAATATTGAGACATTGCTAAGTAGATTCTTAATTAGTTTAAATACTGCAGTGTATTTATTTTCCCATCTAAACTCACAGAATCAGTAAAATTCCTATTGAAACCAAGCTTAAATTAAAGAGCAGGTTTAAAAACATAGGGTACAGTGCAAAAAATTGTGCAAGAACCTCTGTATCGAAATATGACTGCTAATAGTTTTAGCTATTTTTACAAGTACTTAACAAATACTATGGAATAAAACACAAATCTTACTAAGATAATGCAGTGCAGTGGTAGTTCATGAATAAGAGGTCCAGAAATTTAGTCCCAGCAAGAGCGTATTGTATATTAGTTTTTTATTTCAACTTTTTTTTTTTTTTTTCACATTTTTAATTAAATTAAAGTATTTTAAGAGAAAATATTTATTATATCTATATCTATGTGTGTGTGTATATGTGTTTCTTGGTTTTTTTTTCATTAAATTTGATAAGTTTATGGTTTTAAGTTGGGATTTGTTGTGTTGCTTTGTTGATTCGTTTGTTTTGCGGGCTGTTGATT
The DNA here is from genome assembly GCA_963930645.1 of Salticus scenicus. Taxonomy (NCBI): domain Eukaryota; kingdom Metazoa; phylum Arthropoda; class Arachnida; order Araneae; family Salticidae; genus Salticus; species Salticus scenicus. The sequence goes on along the minus strand of OZ005652.1, from coordinate 57,176,846 downwards.
GGTAGATCTGGTTTCTTCGCATTAGTGTATTTCATCCACTGATATATTTTTTTTTTTTTAAATCTTGTTGGTCATTGGTGTTTCAGTGGTCTTGTGTCTGTTGCTTGGCTTCTGCTATGCTTGATGGATCATCTTTATTATATATATATATATATATATATATATAATGATGATCTATTAAGCATAGTAGAAGCCAAGCAACAGATACAAGATCACTGAAACACCAATGACCAATAAGATTAAAAATTTCTTTGAGAAATTCAGAAAAATGGAAAAAAAAAAATTTTTTTTACAGGGGATGAAATACACAATTTTAAAGAATCCAGATTTATTAATTAAAAGCCTGCAAAACAAACGAACCAATAAACTAACACAACAAATCTTAACTTAAATCCATAAACTATATTGAAATTTATGAAAAAATAATTTAATAACTTAAGAAAGGAAGGAAGGAGACAGGCGGTAAGACTTGTGACTTGCCTGTTTATATATATATATATATATTTAGCGTGGACAATTTAATAATTTTTTTATTTTTAACCTTTTTTTTTTTGATCAAAAGAAATTAATAATTTGAAAGGAAATACTTTTGTATTACATTTAGATAAAATTCCATTAATGATTTGTTCTAGTGTTTTATATAAATTTTTAATTACTGTTCTTTGTCAATGTCACTAATAGCAAGTGTTGATAGTCTGCTCTTAATTCCGGTGTTATGCATGTAATTTTTTGCAGGAAAAATCCTGAATGAACAACAGTTGTTGCTGCTTAACTATTCGATGTAGCATTTAACTTTTATCTGAAATATTTTATTAAATAACTGTCAAATTTGGTGATGTCTGAGGAACTGACTTTAAAGTTGAGCACAATGCTCAAAATGATTTTACTAATTTATAATTAGTTTACATCTCACAAATTTCAAAATCTAGGTAAATATCAATTTTGCAAATCTAGGAATCTTCACGAAAAACCAAATATTTAACAAAATGTTCATAATGAACAATATTTGACTGTGAACAAAATTGTACTGCAATTAATTACGGCTGAAGCAATCCTGAAAGGCATAACATTAAATCTTTAATCCCCGTATAATACATTAAAAGTACACAAATATGAGCGCTCATTATCTAAAACAATGTTTGCCAACCTTTTCACTTTTATTCTCACTCAACTTTTTCACTTTAAATTAATTCTCTGGAGTTATTCCCCCCACCTTTTTTTTTTTTTTTTTTTTCTCTCTATCTTTCTTTAAACACGATGTTTTAACCATATTTATACTGGTTCTGTTAACAAATCATTTCATTGACTGGAATTGTTCATTGCTTGCTTCTGCTGCTTTCCGTAATGTAGAAAATGGTTCCCGAATCATTCTTTCCTGCAGGCTTTAGAATCATGGATATTCAATATAATCCAGTTGTGAATTAGGCTTTTTTTCTAATTGCTGAAGTCTCATAATGATATTCCTTTTTGACCAGAAATCTGCAAAATCCTGAAGTCCTGTACTATATTTTTAAAACAAATATAAGAATAAACCTGTGTTGATGCAAATAAATAAAATAAACAGAAGTTATAACTCGGGTTATTAATAAATTATTTAACCTTTTTAATATTATCTAATTACTGTTTCTCCATGGATGATTAGACCTTTATGCAAAGTGGTTGTATGGTGCTATTATCCTTTTTAGAATGGCACTCTGGTTTATAAAACTTGGGGGGTGCCTTTGTACAATGCCCAAAATGCATAACCATAGGTATGGCCCTGTATCTGATTCTATTTGAGGTACAAATGTGTGATGTTTTGCAATTTACTTATTTTTTAGGTAACAATTTGTACTCATACTTGTAATTTCAATTATGATAAAAAGACTTATTTTTTTTATAAAGGCTCATAGAGAAAAAATATCAAGACCAAACTAGGGGATTAATTGAGGAATTGCAGCAAGAGAGGGACATAATTCATTCCCAAACTGGGAAACTAAAACAGTTTCAAGAAGAAATAGCATCTGCTCAAGAAGAGGAAACTAAAATGAAATCAAGATTTAGCTTGCTTCAACAAGTGAGCTACTTTCTCTTTTATGTTGTTATCTTAAAAAAAAGTTAAAAGTTAGAGCCTAAATGAACTGGAATATGACTTTCAAATATAGTAGTGTTAAATTCATTTTTGTATTGCAGATTCTTCTAAGATATGTATTACAGTATCAGGAATTATAGTTATTAAAGATGTATAATATCAGAATATCAATATATATATATATTGCTTTTGTAAGTTCTATTAATATATATATATATATATATAGAGAGAGAGAGAGGGGGGGGGGGGATATTTCTTATACAGTTTAAAAAATGTTAGCCAGGCTGTGCTTATATTAAAAGGTATTCAGGTAGTCAATGACCTTGCTGTCTTCAGCAATGTTGGTATGTGACTACAGCAAAAAATACTGAAGTATGGCTGTGACAAAAATACTTAAGTTTTCTTAAAAAAAAAAAAAAGTCTACTACAAGATTTATATTTGTTTACAATCAGTACCACTCTGATGTAAAAAATATTTCACATTGAAAATTTGAAAAAGTTAATACCTTTTTCTTATTAAAACTCGAATAAACAACTACGCCAGAAACGCCAAAGAAAAATATTGGAAATGCATACAGTTGTTTCGGTAGCCTAAAGCGTACCGTCTTCAGTGCAAAAAGGATTCTGATTCAGGAGAAGTGCTCGTATATATAGGAGAGGGGCCGGATTTAGTTCAACCAATAGGATTACGGGAAAGGTGGGGAGAGTGGCCAATAGGAATTTAGGAAAGTTAGCTGTGTAAACAGTAGAAAAATTAGGAAAATGTGGACTGAATATAAAATTTCCAACAGTCAGACAAATAGGGAATAGCAAAAAAATCACAATTTACAAGGTTTTTAAAATTTTTATAAATATGAAAAGCTTCAAAGAAATCGAGTTCATGAATGGATTTAGGTCTGCAAATTATTTTAGTTGAATTAAATTTAAAATTATGATTTTCCCCCCAGTAATGTTTAGAAATAGCCAATTTATTGGTTTCTTGTTTGCAGACATAATTCATATGTTCTTTTAGATGAAATTTAAGACTGCGTTTAGTTCGGCCAATATATGATAAACCACACTGACAGGAAATACTATAAATACCCCAAGAATTATGCATATCAATGGGACCTTTTAACTGAGAAAAGGTGAGTTTATTGGAAGGCGAAAATATTATTTTAAAATCATATTGTTCGAGAATTTTAGCTATGGTTTGACTGGATTTAGGAAAATAGGGTAAGACAATATTGATATTAGAAGAGACTGATTTAGTAGACGAAATACGAGGGAGTTGTAATTTTTGGATAGCTTTGTCTATAATGGAAGGGTCATAACCTCTGTCAATTGCAATGGCTTTCAGGTATTTAATTTCAGATTTTAATAAAATAGGATTTGAACAAATATTAAGTGCACGGTTTACAAAAGTATAGAAAGCACCCATTTCCGTTAGGTGGGTGACATGAATGCGCATGGGGAGGAAGGGAGACAGCAAAATTTTTTCGGTAGACGGTGGTTGAAAATCCATTTACAGTGCGAGAGACGAGGGTATCAAGAAATGGAAGGGAGCCATTATTTTCTATTTCATATGTAAATTGGATATTACTGTCAATTGAATTTAAAGTTTCTAAGACATGGTCAATATTGTGATGAGATATGTCGATAAGTGTGAAGGTGTCGTCAATGTAACAGGTCCAAAAAGGAAAAGATATTTTCTTAAAAAGCTTGCTTTCGAAATAATGCATTTAAATATCTGCGAGAATTGGGGAGAGAGGGGAACCCATGGCTAAACCTTCAGACTGACGATAGAATTTATTTTGAAAAGAAAAAGTGGTTTGTGATAAACAAATGCGGGTAAGAAAGATTAATTCTTGTATTTCAAAAGATGTGAAATGAAACTCTTTTAATCTATTTTCGAGACAGCAGAGGGTGCCACTTATTGGAACATTAGTGAAAAGAGATTTTACATCAAAAGAAACCATAGTGAGATTAGTGTGAGGGCAGTTTTGAATATTTTTTGGAAATTTTATGGAATTCTTAACAGTATAACTATTAGCAGCAAGAAGGGGAGCAAAAATTGTGTAAATTTCCTAAATTCCTATTGGCCACTCTCCCCACCTTTCCCGTAATCCTATTGGTTGAACTAAATCCAGCCCCTCTCCTATATATACGAGCACTTCACCTGATTCAGAATCCTTTTTGCACTGAAGATGGTACGCTTTAGGCTACCGAAACAGCTGTATGCATTTCCAATATTTTTATTTGGCGTTTCTGACGTAGTTGTTTATTCGAGTTTTAATATTCCAACGCCAAGTCTCCTGTTATTACCTTTTTCCTATCTTTTTATGCATTCTCCGAGGGGGAAAATAATAAATAAATAAACAAATTCTACAACCCCTAACTTGTTAAGTCAAAAAAGGACTAAAATATCTTAGCCAGGTCCTGACCGTCATCATTTTAATATATGGAAAGGTGGAACGTGGAGCATATTAAGACAACAATTTTATCTGAAAAATTCAGGATACAAAATACATTTGTAGTATACCCAAAAATTATTATCAATAAATATTTTTTTATTCATATGATGAAGGGCTGCACTTAATTATTTCAGCTTGTAGCAATTTTTTGATTGTTTTTGCAATTTATAGTGTTTTCTTGTGAAGTACTCATTCTTTATTAGCTAATATATTTATTAAATCAAAAATTAAAAGCATCACATTCTATGCTAAACCTGAACTTTCATTAATATAAAATGAGATATTGTAACAAACTTTAATACAAATCTGTCTGTCACTGTATAAAATATGAAGCAATATTTCAATGAGTGCTGGAAGTAGCTGCCAGTAGTTAAATTGTGAATGATCAAGTTATTCCAAATTCCAATACTTGTATATTGTACTCAGTAATTCATTAAAAATTTGACTGCTGTATAATTTCTGATAAAATTTAAACAAAAAATATGGTTCAACTTTAAACATGAAAATTTGTATTTTTGATTTAGTAAATGGACTATATATTTTGTTCACTAACACAATCTTTTATATTATGTTTATTACCCTGTTATTTCATAAGTACAAATTTAGGATAAACTCTTATATATTAAAATATGAATAACAAATGATTTCTCTTTTACTCATTTTAGCTTGTGAGGCATTTGAGTTTCAATGTTAAAAATTGCAGAAAATAACCTAAAAGTTATTTTACTTTATTTATTTATTTTTATTTTTTTCAGAATTATGCCTTTACCATTGATATGTATTTTTAAACATTTTAAATATTTGCTTTTTAGAAAATTTCAAAGGCATTGTTATGAACTTAAATATTTGTTTAAAATCTACATTTTTATTTATTGTATATATAGTTATGTAAAAATGAAAGTTCATTTTTCTACAAAAAAAAAAAAAAAAAAGTTTAAGCATAATTTTCTACTGTATGCTTATTAATTAGGAAAATAATCGCTTGGAGCAGGAGCTTCGTGAAACAGTAGAAAAATGCTCTACAGCTGAAAAACTGAATGAATCACTTCAAAAGGAATTAGCCACTGTTCCTGACTTAAAGAAAAGGGTATTTAATTTTACTTTTTTTTTTTTTTTCTTTTAACTATTTGGTTGGGTATTCCCCTTTTATGTTTGTGTGTTCTTATTTTGGTATAATCCACAAAAGTATGATCAAAATTAATAAATGTGTACTTGGATATTTCAGGAAATTTTCTTATATATATATATCATTTATAATATAGTTGATAGTTCATTCAATTGATAAGAATATTCTTGTGTTTTATATATGAAAACAATATCTAAAAATTATTTGAATCTTCAACAGTTTGCTTTACTTAAATGTGATTGGTATGTGCCAAAAAATATTTGAAACAAAGCCAAAAGGAAAGATTAATCAAGTTTTTCATTTATGCTTGATTTAACTTCATGAAATTTTCAATGGGATTTTTATCTTATTTTTTAAAGATGAATTCATTTATGGATATTTGGAATTAGCTTTGTTGTATGTATGTGAATAAAGAAATAGATGAAAGATGTTTCTTTCTTTGTGGGACATTTATTTATTAAAGCTGTTAAATATGAGGAAAAAATATTTTAAATTGCAACTTTAGAATTTGTTGTCATAACAAAAATTTATTATTAACACTTCAATAAGATCAAGGGAATTTTTAATAGCAATTTGATCATAAAAGTGTATAAAAATTTTTGAAACAGTTATTGGTGCAATTTGATACTCTCAGAATTTAATAAATTTTTATCTGTAGTATAGAGGGTATTAAAATATATTTTTAAATATGATTCATTCTGATGCTGTGTTTACTCTTTTTTCATATTCTGTATGTATAATAATAATGACAACTATAAAGCATGTGTATATAATAGTGTCACATATTGTTGACAATTACACTTCTGGGGGTCACCAAAGCAGGAGCCATCCCTTCTGTGGGGATCAAAATTGTGATGGCATGTCTCCAGACCATGCTTGTCCATAGTGTGATGTAAACCCAGAAATTACTGACAACTTATAAATGTTTTTTTTTTTTTCTGTCCCCTCATAAATAGCAGCATTAGCTTGTGGCATATCTTCTAACGTGTAGCTCAGTTCATTATGATTAATCATAATAAATCAATAGAAATATATTTTAATAATACTAAAAGACTCTCAAATTTTATTAATAAGCAATATACATTGCAGCATGAAATGATTAAGGTATTAGTAGACAATAACATCTGTAACCAATTACATCCTATATGTATCGACACTAGATGCCACGATCTTTTAAATCTATAATTGGAAAGGAAATGTCAGCAGAAATCCTCCAATACATACTACAACTGAGGAAGCCCCGGGGCAATGATGGTGAAAGTCTTTTGAAATAAACTTAGTAGGTTTCTCTTTATTTATTTAGTAAAAAAATTGCTCTTTGAGGAAAAAATCATATATCTTTTATTGAAGTGTCTTTTTAAGCACCATATTGTCCACAAATTGTTTGAGATCATCCATTGTTTTGTTCATCTCTCCATTCGAATGCACATCTAAATAATTGCACATACTTTTAATTATTTTCTACATTTCTGAAGTAGAGAAGACAGGAACTGCATCGTTGATTTTGTTGTCTGATTCATCGTTGGGATCTACATTGGTGGAATCATTTAAATTATGAATGATCTCCAAAATCACTTTATCTGTCACAATAAGCGCTGTACACACATTGATTGCAATATATTGTAGCAAACATGCCACTGAAGATCAAAAGCGAATTTTTTTCATGTTAAATGATTTTTATTTTGTGTTAAACAATTCTTGTTTCATGTTAAAAGAAAAAATAATGTATTAAATTGCATAGTATACTGTTTGGACCACTACATCTTTTGTGTTAACCGATTTTTCATGTTAAACGTTTTCGTGTCAGATGTATTTCACTGTATATATATATATGTACCGTAAAATACCACAAAAGCACCTCTCTCATTTAAACACCTCCTCTGCTTTTCACCTCAAATTTTGTTTGTTTTGAAAATAACAAATAAGAACTCCCTTACGCTCAGCGAAAGACTATCCGAATAGGAGACAGTGTTTTACGTTATTTATTTCTTTTATGAGATTCACCTTTAGAAGTATGAACATTGATTTGTTTTATAATAAACTGGACACTGTGATTATTTGAAAATGAAAACTGTAAGCTTTTTAAAATAGTGACAAACTTTTTAGAACAATTTATTGGAAGTGGGGGGAAAAAAAGATTTCCCGAATTTTTCTGGTTAGTTGAATGCCAGTTAACCAAGAGTTAATTAAATTTATTTATTTTATTTACTTATTTATTTTTTTTAATCATTGCAATTTAAAATATATATGTGTTTTGTTCTAAAGTAATTTTTTCTATTACTTAATTTTAGCGGAAAAATACATATGAATTTGTATATTTTTATCGATTTTCACCATTTATTCGTTCCCTCCCCAAATATATCTCGATTTTCCTTGAAGATTGAGGGGTGCTTGAATGGTATTCTATGGTATATGTGTTCTAGCCTTCTAGGTTAAAAACTTCTTGAAATTTTATACCATAAGAAAACTTTATGCAAAGCTTTTTTTTTTTTTTTTTTTTTTGTGCATGTGTGTGTAAGTGTATGATGTTTTTTTTTTTTTTTTTTTTTTGATAAATTACTTTTTTTTTTTTTTTTTTTATGTAGGTATCAGAACTTGAATCTCAATTGTTACAAGAACAACAGCAACAATCTTTAATTCTTGAGCTTGAAAGATGTAAAAAAACAAATCAAGTAAGTTTTTCTTTACATAAAACATTTAACTCTTATAATTTGTTCTTGTTTAAGTGTTTATTATTGTACCAACGAGATATATAAAGTAGAGTGATAAATGGTAACCCTTGAGAAGGTCCAAGATGAGTCATGTGACATCTCTCCTTGCACCTGCGTATTCGGTGGTTCCCTTGGTAACAGCTTATTTTCAGTAAATTTCTATGGCAGCAGTTTGGAGATTGTTCTTCGTATAAGTCATAACCGCCAATGTTTTTGTTTACTTACGTAGTTTAATATTCTTTTGTTGTAAATCATTTTAATTTTGATTTTACTTCTTTTTTGTTTCATGTAGTTGAACTTTAACCAACAAAATGCTTAAAAATAGCTGAAAAATTATTATTTGTTGTTAAATTTAGCTCTTTAAAAGATTAAATTTTCTTTTATAAACACTTTTAAACATTGTTAGGAAACGATGAAAAAAAAAAGGTATTTTATTATTTTTTAAAATGCGAAATATGTGTAAAATTATTGTAAAAACAATTTATTTTGGTTATAGGACTGTCATGTTACCTAATAATAATTTGTCGAACTGATATTTTAAATGTCAAAATAGTGATAAAGGGCCAAACACAGCAACCTATTGGAGCATGTCACATGATTCATCTTGAACCACGGAAAGCTAATCCTTCATCCATTGAATCAGCACTCTAATTTATATATCTCGTTGTATTGTACATATTTTGTTATTTTGTGTTGCCAAAATCCCTATAGGAAATGGTCTGTAAGAGAATAAGTGTTACCTAATGGGAAAAAGACTACTATATTTTGAACTGAGTAATGTATACTTCATATAGTAGTTTTATAGGATGATGGGAACATAGGTGAAATTGGGACCAGAATTCAACAACAAAATATGTACTGATAAGTTTTTTAATCAAAATGGGTTGAAGATAACAAACTTACAATGTTTAAAAACTATTGATGGTTTTCGATAGATTGTTACATAGGGTTTCAGGCAGCATAAAACAATTTGCAAGAGAATGTTCAGTTGTAATGTAAATGGAATGTAAAATATATGTAAGATGCATTTACCTCCATACGTTATAAAGATGAAAGATGAATTATAATGATAAACCACTAATGATTTTAAATAGATTGTCCTGTAAGCTTTCAAATGGCATAAAGCAGTGTATGAAGAAATGCTTAATTGCAACCCAAATGGGATGTAAAAGACTGAACACTGGTAAGTTGCATGCTACCATTTCATAGCAGTGTAGCACGTCTTTAGTATTTGCAGGAGAGTCAGTTTGTTATTCCTGCTCACAATCATTGTCATCCATCACACAACTCACCAAGCTACTTACCAGGGGGTGATTTCGTTGAGATATTTCAGAAAATTTTAAGTCTATTTGTTCAGAGAAAAGAAAAAGGGATCTTTTATGTTTTTGATGCATTATTGAAAATGACTTGCTTCTAATATCGAATAAAACATTTTAATTTATAGCAGTTGGCTCATATTCAAAATCAAAATAAAATAAATATGCATTATCTATATCTGTATGTACATACATACGTATATAATGTGTAGGAAAAATAGATGTATGGAATTGTGTTTCAGAAAATTAGATGTTTTTTTCAGAAAATTTTGATTTACTCAGAATCACCCATGCTGTAGACTGTCTGAAAAGTGGTGGTTCTGAAATTTAGATGGCACTAATATGTGATTTAGTGTTTAAGTGTATCAAGATACCATATCACTGAATAGATATGAGCACATAAAGTACTGTTTATGCACCTTGAACATGCTAGTATTATAATTCTTTGTTGTTGTCATTTGTGAATTTTCTCCCTCATTTTTATATTACAAGCTAATCTGGGTAGTCTCTTTTATAGTGCATAATAAATACAGTGTATATACTATCATTTTATTTAATTGTAAAAGGAAAAAACTAATTAATTTGTTAAGTTTTTAGTTAGCTGTATATTAAACATATTCAAAACAAAAGGATTTAGTATACAAGCTACAAAGTATGTTCTTTTATTTTTTTAAGGAATTACAAGATAAAATAGATGAGCTTACTCTTGAAATGGAAAATTTTCAACGAAATTCTGTTGTTGAGACCAATTCTACTAAGGGTTTAACTCGTAACCATTCTTGGCTGTCAGATTATAAAAATGCTTCTCTTTCAAGCTTTAAAAGACGTGGAAGTGAATCATCATCTGGTATGTATTTAATGTTTTTTTTTTTTTCTTAAAAATTTACATAAAATTCTAAATATTTAATTGATTTATGAACAAAACCTATAGTTATATTTTATTCAGGTTTGTATTCTTTTTATTCTTTATTATTATTATATGTGTGTGTGTGTGTGTAGACAGATGTGTTAAAATTGTTAGAATAATTGTAAATTGTGGTTTTTTTTTTTTTTTTAATACATACGTTAATTCAAGAAAAGTAATTTCACTGTATAATTTATCTTTTATTCTTTAAGACTAATTTGTAGAATATTTTTAACTTTTGAAAAGTAGTTTAACCCTTTGTGTACCACATTATGAAACAGACAAAAAATGTATTTAAAATTTTTTTTAGTTACTTAACACTTTGCTGACTGAACAAATTGCACCTGAGTATAAGCTAGCTACCATGCATTTTTTAACAGCTACAACTAATAGAATTCCCAAATGTAGGCAGCAATAAAGCTTTTCTAAACATTTGAAAAAACAAAATAATGTTTCTGTAATTAGAATTCATTTATTTTAATTCAAATGACATAGATCTGATTCAATACTGTTTAGTAATTCTTTGAAGTGGATATCAATGGAAACACGTAAGCTTGTGCAATGGTACTCCAAATCTTTCACATATATGGGCCGTTCATTGTAAAAGTGAATTATCTCCTTGGTGATTGATTTTGAAATAACGAGTTTTTTCTTATTTATGCATAGGGGGGGGGGGGAAAGGTCAAAATTCAGTAAGTGTTATCAATTTTTGTGTTAAATACAAATCATAGTTATAAGAATTTATAAATTGTATTAAAAATAATTTGAAGTAACTTAGAAATTTCATTTTTATAATGAGTATTTAGAAATTTTGGTTTTCTGAGAAAAACATGTAATGCCATTTATGGGATTTTAGTGCAATTATTGGAGTTTTTTTCTTATTTATAATGAAAAATGTGATAGAATTAAGCAAAAAGTGGAGTTACACCACTTTTACAATGATATATCTGTACTGATAAGTATAAAGGATTTAAGTCCATATTCTTGATTTTTCAAGAGACGAAAAATAAAGTTAAACTTACTAAAAACTAATCAGAAGAATTGATTAGGAAAAAGGGATTATGTTGATTTATACCCTTTATACCATTCAGTAATTGTCAACCTTCATTTAATAAAGGGAAAAAATTGAATTAAATATTTTATACCAATGATTAATGCTAAATTTCTGACTTGAATCTTTTTTTACCAATGGATTTTCTCAAAGACTAAATGACATGGATTTAAATCATTTATACCAATCGATAGAGAATTTTTTCCTGAGTCTGACTATATACTTAACTCAAAATCGATATTTTTGGACTTAAATCCTTTAAACTTATCAGTACAGATATATTACAATGATTTTCTATATATCACTTATACATATAATAACTTTCTATTATGTAGTGTTTTTACTCACTTTGTTATTTTTAAATAATTGTGGCAATAATTTAGTGTGAGCAAGGGAGCGAAGTGGGCAAGACCATCAAAATATATTGGAAATATTCTGAGAACGATGCATACAGTATTGCGTTATATTACATTAGCTGCAATCTTTTGGGAGAAGTTTAAAGGAGTTCCCAAATATAAAGCATTTTAACTCTTTCTCAAAAGAACACAGGCTATTGCCAAACAAGGAGATTTCCCCGATCGATCGTGTACTGATAGTTTACAAAATGAGATCTCCCTGATCGGTCAGCAAAGTGTTAATAGTATTTTAAATATATATATGCATATCACCTTATCATAGGAATTAATAAGGATTTTATGAAATGCTACTTTAGCATACTAGTAGTACATAGAAATTGAAAAAGGTATTTAAACCTGTTACTTTTCATGTTCTATATATTTTTCTAAGATTGGTAGGAGATTCTTGAAGTAATATAGGAATTAATTATAACACATGTGAAGATCATGAAAAATTCCAAGCAAAAACAGTGAGAGCATTCTATAAAATCTTTTCTGGAACAAAAACGGCTGCATGTAGCATCTACTACCTTGTAATGAGATTAAGTTGACGTACATACATTTTATTCTTATAAATATCTTTGACATATCTTCCATAAAATCGATTTCAGCTTTTTTTAACTAATGGTACTTCAAAGTACTGTCGAAAGATATAAGTTAAAGTATAATTTCTTTTTTCGATAATTCGAGATGTGTTTTCATACAGAAGCAAGAATTTGTTAATACATATATTTTTTGTAATATATTTATGATTAAATTTTAAATTCCCTTCATAGCAAATTTTTTGGCAATATTAGTATATTTTGTAATTGTTTTTAATATGCATTGAAATGTTGTTAACCAAAATAATGGTACAGTGATAATTTTCATTATTGAGAAAAAAAATTCATAAAGAAATTTTGGGATTCTTATTTGATACTGAACTTCATTTGACTAATTTCCATAAACTTATTACATTGCAATTTCTGTGATAAAAGTTTGTATGAACTTGTGATACAAATGCAAGAGGATTGTTACTGCCATAGCTTCCTTAACTAGATGCCTGTCACGTAGCTCAAAAACTAGGCAACAGTTGAAGCGGTAGACAGCGCCACCTAGTACAGATTGCGCAACTTTTTTATTCAACAGCTACTAAAAATTTTTTTAAGTGGGATATGATATACATAAAAGGCGAATAGAATCGAAGAAATGTCGATTTTATATATCATGTATCACTTTAAATTATTGGTGACAGTTGAATAAAAAAGTGCCATAATCTGTACTAGGTGGCGCTGTCTACCACTTCAACTGTTGCCTAGTTTCCGAACTATGCAACAGGCATCTAGTTAAGGAGGCTATGTTACTGCTGTGTCCCAAACAGCCAGTTACTCATCGCTAGCAAATAAATATTATTTGTCTAAGATATTATAAACACAATCCATTTTTGCATTTTTACCTTCTCTTGGCAAACCGTTTGACATATGCATCACACAACTTTGTTACTCAAAATTGCTGGATGTAAGTTAAAATGACTATGATAACTAAATTAAGTGAGTTCAATCTAATCATAGCAAGCTGTATGAGCTTTTTCATATATCAAAATCCGCCTACTTGCTGTAATTCCTTCAATAGTGGAGGAATTTAAAACACTATGTTTTTATTATGTCTTGTTAAAAATATCTGTGTCCCTTTAGCAATACATCTCTTTTGTTTTTACTGTCTTTTTTTCTTTAAAAAAAAAAAAAAAAAAAAAAATGCTGCTTGACATTAATTTAAGAATCTGTGTATGTATATCCTGATAATTATTATAACTTCCAGATGCATCAATTTGGACGAATAAGGGGCAAATTTACATAAATTCTCTGAAAGAAAAGCTAAATCATTTTAATCATTGAGCTATACAATTTAAAAAATAAATCAAATAAAGAGACTCCAACTTTAAAACATCAAAAATAAAAACTTCAATTTGCGTGCTACAATTTTGATAACTTTAAGCATAACATCATTAGTGCAGAATAATATTCTATTTTGCACTGACAGTATGCTTATAAAGCTACCGAAATTGCAGTATGCAAACTGAAATTTTATTTTTGGTACTTTAATTTTGTTGTCCCTTTATTTTTCATTATCTACTGTCAAGTCTCTGATTCTTATTCAATGGAACTTTGTTTTTTATTGCCAAAATGTATAACTATTTTAAGCATTTGTAAATGTCATTTGTTTCCTTATTTTTGTATTGTGCATTTGATTATTTTGAGGATATCTTATTTAATTGAACTTTAACTAATCTAAAAACTGTTTATTAAATATGTAACTTCATTAGCAGATCCCTTTTTAAATATTGTAGATGAATATCAAGAAAATTCTGGCATGGTTGATACCAGATATCAAAATATTAGCCCAAAAGAGGAAGTAGTGTGTGTGTTGGGGAAGGGGGGGGGGAGCAACCGTCAAGTATCTCTTAAGTATAATTAAATACTTTTTTAGGACGATAGTTACATTTTTAAAAACGATTAATTTAACTTAAATACTGTCCGTTCATTCTCACAATACGCATTTCAGGTGCTCCCGCACCCATCCTCAGGTGATATGTGACACTCATCTGTTGCCTTGTTGTCATTTGGGAACTCCGGCTTCTTCTTTTCACTTCGCTTCATTGTCTTTACATTTATTGATTAATCGGTTCCATGTCTTGGGAATGTTAGCGTGTTCGCGTTTGTTGACTGCCGTAGGGTTAGTAAGAATTTCTATTGCTTCGCGTGTTAGAGCATAACTATGATTATTATAGGGGGCGATTTTTTTAGTATGGATAGTGTTAATATTAATGGGGTTAGCAAGGGGGGTGGAGGCGAGCGCAGTGGATTGATGGTGCTTTAAGTCTGCTTTGTGTTCTTTTTTGCGGTCTTGAATTTTTCGTTTAGTTACACCGATATAGCAGGCGCTAGACTCATTAGTGTAGTTAAAATTGATTTTGTAAATTCCGGATGTGGATTGGTTGTCGATTTTGTCTTTTTCATTTCTGATATGCTGAAAAATGTTACGGTTTGGTTTAATCGGGATATTAATATTGTGTTTTTTGGCTTCATTTTGTATTTTTATACCTGCGCCGTTACAGAAGGGGATGGATGTTGTGAATTTTGGTTTATCTTTTTGGGCGTTATTAATTTTATTTAGGGTTTTAATGCGTTTTTTATATAGTTTATTTATAAGATTTTTTGGGTAGTTTGCTTTGTATGCGATGTTTTTAATATATTTGAGTTCTTCATTTAGGAGGGTTTTAGTGGAACAGATGAGGATTGCGCAATTTATATATGAACGAATAGCGGCGTATTTATATGGAAGTGGGGTATTGCAGTGTTTATTAATAATTTCAGTATTAGCCGTTGGTTTCCTATAAATGGTAGTATCGATGGTATTGTTAGGATTTTTTATTGCTTGCTAAAAAAGCATATCAGAATTTTTTCAGCATATCAGAAATGAAAAAGACAAAATCAACAACCAATCCACATCCGGAATTTACAACATCAATTTTGCCTACACTAATGAGTCTAGCGCAGTGGTGGCGTCAGAAATTCCCCGACGGGGGGGCACCGGTTCCCCGACAGGGGGGCACTATATGTAGAAGCATTTTTACAGGCATATTTAACACCATGCACCTTCCTGTCAGTGTCTATCCGCGATATCAAATATACAATGGTATTTTGTTTGTTTTGTTGTCTGTTTTTTACTTTCTCTTACCCATTAGGTAGAGAAAGTATTGTTTTTGGGTCAAATTTTCGAATGCGAGATTTTGTTATATTTACACGTTTTGAGGTCCCCTGAATACGAAAATCATGTTTTTAGCAAATGGACTGTGTGTCTGTCTGTTATCAGCATATCTGAAAAACAAATTATGGCAGAAAGTTCAAACTTGGTATTCTAAATGTGTATCATATAGGGATGCTACAATAAGCTTTTCGTTAAGTTCAAGCTAATGGTTTGTGTACAGGAACAATCAAGAGAATTCTAATACATTACGTCTATGGGGGAAATTGCAGGAAAGTAGAGTTTAACGTCTATAGAATGCACTAAACCAAATGAAACGAATATATATATTTTGTAATTGAGATAGTTAACTGGGAAAAAAATTTTGGGTATGTAGGAGCCTCGCCTCCCCCCCTGGGGGGGAAGTCCCCCCTCAAGGGGAGTAAATTTTCACGATGGGTATCTTTCAAAAGAGCTCGACAATACCTTTAAAACGAATGGTTGAACCATCGATCTGCGATAATTTAAAACAAAGTTATCGATTTTTTTTACTTTTAACGAAAAAAAAACTTTTAAAAAATCTTACTTTTTTTTTTTTTTTTTTTTTTTTTTAATTTTGAGAGGACTTTTTTTGGATATTTGGTGTTATACTACTTCTCTAATATGGAAATCGTCTGCATTATCATGAAAGATATTCTTTTTAAATAATAATTTTAATAAATTATTTTTTAAAAACAGACTTATTTTTTACTAACCGAATGAAATTCTATATAAATGTAGGTACATTAATGAAACGGGGGGTTGAGGGGGGCGATAGCCCCCCTCACACAGAACTAATTATCATATAAAACTCTCCTGAAGCCTAATTTGAATTGTTTAACACAGGTTTACATAACAGTACTCGTTATCTTACCTATTAATCTGCAATCTGTATTTATTGTATTAAATTTCAGGGTAAGAGAAAGTCGTGTGAGTGACACACCAGATTATTTTAAAGTGCTTTCGTATTATTTTTAACACCGACTAAGATAAGAAAAAGGAGGGGGTTATGAAAAGTTTGAAGCCTTTGTGTGTTTGAGGCACTGTAACGTCCAAACGAATAGACCGTCTTTAATGCAATTTTCCCTTATTAAAAATAATAAAATAAATAAAGGCTGATTTAATCGGGATGGTTCTTAGTAAAATTCTGTTTGATAGATTTTTTTTTAATTAATAAATTAAAATGTAATTTTTCAGGTCACTTTGCATTAAGATTTTAATATTTGCGTGCTAGCAGTATTCCTTTTTTCATATTATTCGGCTAAGATATGCGAGCTTGCAATCTTCCGAATTTAAATCATGTTAGATTATAAATCCCGTATTTTTTTTCTTTTTTTTTTTTTGCATTGGAGCTGAAAAACAAGTATTTTAAAAATCTTGAATTGTAAACCGATTTTGGCAAAAGTTAAAAATTTGTTAAAAATAATGAGTTCACAGTCAAACTTTTTTCAATTCATTTAAAAATTATTGAGTTTTAAGATATTTTTAAAATAATTTAAAATGTGATTTTTTTCCCCCTTTTCAGGCCACTTTGCATTGACATTTTAAATTAATTTACAAGCTGCCAACCTTTTAACTTCCAATTCATGTTAGATGATAAATCACGTTATATTATTATCATATTATAGAAATGTACTGTTTTTAATAAAAAAGAAATTTTTAATTGGTTTTGTCAAAAATAAAAAATAATGATTATGATTTCACAGTAAAAAACTCCTAATTCAGTTGAAAATTGGAGTTTTTAAAGAAAAATTATATTTAATTAAATTCATCATCAGTGCCACATTCATATTTCATAATTTATAAGCTAGTGTTCTTCCAGCTGAAAATTAGAGATTTTGTGGAAAAATTAGAGTATTAAATTCAAGGTAGATTGTTTTTATAAAGTTAGCTTTTCACTTAATAGCCGTGTCATCTCGTCGATGTATCGAGCTATTCTCTACCCTCCTAAAATAATATATATGTAATATGTATATTAAAAAAAAAAGTAAATCATGCATATTAGAGCATGAGCATGGTTGTGAAAAAATAGAGTCAAAGACATCCAACAAATGTCAGATAAAACTTCCTTCTTAACATGGTATACATTTCATTTGTAACCAAGTATATACATATTACATTTTTCTTAAATGTTCAAATTTTACAATATGCTGATTTAAATATGCACTTAATGTATCATTTTCTCATAATCATACAACATCAATATTAAAATTACGTAATTTAATCTTCATAATGTTAAATACTTCATGAACAAATGCAGTAGACTTCCAGAAATCCGCATGTTTTACCCAGTGTAACTATCAAACCGACATTAAAATTTTTAACATGAAAAGTTCAAGATAGCACTGATATTAATTAACATTGATTCATCAAAAATTGAATCTCACGAAACACAGAAAGTCAATTTTATGCAGATTACTTTCTGTTGATGATAAATTTTAAATGCATTAATGCTATAAACAAGAAATAATAATTGTTCATAAATAACAATAAATAAATAAAATAAAAAACTATTTTGCCTATATTTTAAAAAAGGTAATATACTTGTAATAGAAGCTTATATTGTATCACATGTTGTGTAAAATTTTGTATCTTACTTTATTAGATAAATTTTAATTTCTTAATTCAAGAAAAAATTAAATTAAACTTCATTATATGCATATTTTTTACTAAGTTGCTTATTCTCTTTATTTTTTTCTTTTATTTTTTAATTATGTTAATTATTTTCCAAGCATACTTTTTTGTATTTTTCCTCACTTTTTATGCATTACAGTATCAAAATCTCGTTTCATAAATGCTAATTTTCACAAAATTTCAAAATACACATAATTTTTTTCCAATTTTTTTTTAAATTTTTGGGAATCTCCTGCATACACATATTTAAATTTAAATTAAAATAAATAAATAAAATCCATTTTCGTATTATTGTAACTGAATTCGGCTTTTGGGATAGGTTTTATCAAATATTGTTACTATTCTTTCTAAATCTAATTTCTTTGATCTTGCACTGTGAAGCCCTAAAATCATCAAATTTTGCAACCTGCTTTCTGCACTGCAAGTTCTGAGGTAGTTTTTCACTATTCTAACATTTATAAACTGAACCGACAGATGTTTCAGTCGTTGGCTGAATTATTTCATAATTATTAATATATTATACAGTTGGTTGTTTGGTTGGGTTTTAACGTTGCACTAGTGCTGCTCAATAGACAATTGGCGACGGTCTTGGACACACCCTATCCCTAAGGATGGCCCGGAAACATGCCGTCAGAATTTTGATCTTCCACGGAGGGGATAATATTTTTTTATGGCAAAAAAAAAAAATGCGGAATGAAAATTTGCAATATGACTTTTGAAGATAATAATAAAATATAAACATTCATGAGCGGCTGAATTGATAAAATAGAGCAAGAACATTCTTTACTGTTTCCGAAATTTTTGATTTTCATACAAACAAGCATTAAAAATCGGTAAAATAAGCATTAAAAATCGGTATTATTCCCCGATTGCTTTTTTATTCCCTTCCCTTTTGTTCCCTGACTCTCTAGCAAAAAGTAATTAAAAGTAAATTTTAAAAAGAGAAATACATTTTTAATTTGTTGGTGATGCAGAGTGCAGCAATGTAAAATAAATATAACAATTTTAATTTCATATAATTACTAAAACGACTCTTAATTACACGGAAATATTTTAATGCTTTGAATTTGATAGATATTAAACAAATTATCGTTAAAAAATTCCACAAATAGTTAAAAGAATTTTCTCTTTAGAAATAGAATTCAAAAAACAAATCTTATTAAAAGGTCTCAATTATATTACTTATTTCATTTCTCATTGTTAAAGCTGTCTTTAAGTTCTAAAGCAAAAGCGACACATTTTCATCTTATTTTTTAGATATTTTCTTTGGATGTATGATCCTCCCTACATCTACAGCCGACATAGACACACAATTATTACTTACAAACTTTGAATAAACACCATAAAATGCGTGCGTTGCCGCTTTGACTGCAGCACTCGTGCTTACTTTCTTCGCTTGATGAAGGGGCGTGTGTTTTTTCGACCCGAAACAATTGTTGCGAGTTTATTGCATTTTATGGTGTTAATTCAAAGTTTGTAAGTAATAATTTTTACAACACCAGTTTTGTGATGCTTCTTTATTAAATAGACACACATTATTTGAAAATAGTATTCTGAATGAGAATTAGTAGAATTAAAGGAAATGTGACTTAAATCAATATGCAATTTATATTTTCGTGATCCATTTAAATGAAATTTCTTTCTTTTTTGTTCTTATTAAGGGGGGGGGGGGGATTAAGATTGTTTTTTCCGATGTACTTTTTAAAGAGATATCTTATTCTTAAAAATTTCCAGAGAAGAAAAAAAAAAACTTATGTGTGTGTGTGGTCTATAATCACAGACAAAAAGGGGTCCATTTCAAAGAGAGCTGGATAATAGGCAATAAAAAAGCGACTTCTTCACAGAAGCATCGCAAGTGTGATTTTAGAAGATAAGGAATAGATAAGGAAGGGGTCAATCCTTGTAATAATGCTCGCCGCTTTCTCCTGTTGTCGTTCCCACCAACTGACATAGAAGAGAAATACCTAGTATATCAATGCTAGCAAAGCCATCACAGTTGCATGCCATTAGTTTTTCTGGAAAAAAAAAAAAAAAAAAAAAAAAAAAAACTTCTCTAGAAAGACAAACTCCGAATGATGAAAAGGAAAAAATATTTTGTTGCTGAACAAATGGGAAAAAAGGGTATTTTTCCCCGACAGATTTTGAGAATCTGCCCCGATGGGGGGGCACGAACTCCCCGACGGGGGGGCTGTGCCCCCCCGGCCCCCCTTATGACGCCACCCCTGGTCTAGCGCCTGCTATATCGGTGTAACTAAACGAAAAATTCAAGACCGCGAAAAAGAATACAAAGCAGACTTAAAGCACCACCATCAATCCACCGCGCTTGCCTCCACCCATCTTGCTAACCCCATTAATATTAACACTATCCATATTAAAAAAATCGCCCCCTATAATAATCATAGTTATGCTCTAAAACGCTAAGCAATAGAAATTCTTACTAACCCCACGGCAGTCAACGAACACGAACACGCCAACATTCCCAAGACATGGAACTGATTAATCAATAAATGTAAAGACAATGAAGCGAAGTGAAAAGAAGAAGCCGGAGTTCCCAAATGACAACAAGGCAACAGATGAGTGTCACATATCACCTGAGGATGGGTGCGGGAGCACCTGAAATGCGTATTGTGAGAATGAACGGACGGTAAATTAATTGTTTTTAAAAATATATCTCTTAAGTAGTTATTTGAAAACAAAAAATTGTTTCTAAATAATTGCAAATATTTTTCAAATTAAATTAAATCTTTCTTTTTTTTTTAAAGCCAGGTGGCATTTTAGAAATAATTATATTATTTATTTATTTATTAATGTATTCAAATGTAAATTGTTTTTTAAAAAGTGGAGGCAATATTTTTTTACAAATTTCTTATAACTTATAATTAAGCTTGTTCAGCATTTGTTTGTTTCCTTTTAAAATTTCTTTTTTTTTTTTTTTTTTTAGAAGAAAATTCTGATGAAGATAATCCTTCGTTACTTGGAATGAAAAGATCATTCAGCAATGGTAAAAATTATTTATATATATATTATGTCAATAGTTATTCTCAAAAATTGTTTTTTAGTTTCAATGTCATTGTTGATTTAAAACATTATTATTTTTGTTCTCAAATTATTTTATGATAAAATGTGTACATGGATTGTAAATTATATTATCAATCAAACCACTCTCTAGACGTCTGGTATTTTATAATCATCAAATTAAGTTTTTAATTGAGAAATGGCAAAAAGTTATCTCGAGGGTCTGTACATGTATCGCCATCTTGTGGTAACTGATCAGAATAAAACATTTGTGGGTTGCTTTACAATTTGATGTTGAGCAACAATAACAATGCTAAATAAATCATTTAGAGTTGTAGATATTCCAATAGAGCAAATGAAACACAAGTTCCTTCTGAACAACGGTGCCAAATAAAGGTCAAATATGCTAGACTTAAAAGAAATAATGAACTGTATTCATAAATTGAAATAAAGGATTTTGGTTTATCTGCCATTTTATAGTCTCTTTTTTTTAAAGGTTGATTTTTTTAGAAATCGACCTATTGCAATCACTTCGTTTATATATATATATGTAATGAAAATTTTGTCATCACAATAACTCCCAAAATATTACTCTAAATCGAACCAAATTTGGACAGCGAACTTATCTTATAAATATCTTGGACGAGTTCATTAACCAAATTGCTCTGCCTTTTTATTTTCAAGTGACAACCACAAGCATATTTAAGGCCGGATTTGCTTGAATTTTTATGTAAATATAGACCATACAAGCGTCTCAACCAAGTCTATTAATGAACTTTATCCACCATTTTTAACAAAGTGGCAGATATTTTAAATTAAACAGAGCTACTTGAAATCAGGCTACCACTGAAATAAGTTTGCTGGGCCATTTGCTCTGCCATTTTATTTCCAAATTGCGACTACTTGAAATTAGGCTGTCATTTTAAAAGTTGTTGTAACAATAACTTGAAATAATGCACTGATTCAAACCAAAGTTGGACAGGGAGCTTATGCTTCAAATATCTTGGATGAGTTTGCTGGGCAACTTGCTCCATCATATTGTTTCCAAGTGGTGTCCACTTGAAAATCATAGTTGAAAAATGGATTTATCATTCAAATATCTATGATTTTGGTGGGCAAGTTTTTCTGCAATTTTGTTTCCAAGTTGTGGCTACTTGAAAGCTGCCACTTGAAAATTTGTTATTGCCATAACTTTCAAAATACTGAATTTATTCAAACCAAAATTGGACAGTGGACTTATCTTACAAATATCTTAGATTAGATCGCTGAGAAACTTGCTCCAGCATTTTAATCCAAGTGGCAGGCACTTTGTCAACGCGATAACTTTTGAAATTCTGAGTTAATTCGCACTAAATTTGTGCTTATCTCAAAAATGCATTTGATATAGTATTTGTTTGCCAGTTGAGCCCGCCATCTTGTTTCCAAGTGCCAGCCACTTGAAAATTTCAAATTCACATAAAAAGCTATTTATAAACCGATTTGCTTAAAACTCCATATCTATACATCCCACATTTATATTTCTACCAAGTCCATTAATAATTTGTAATCGCCATTTTGAAACAAATTAGCAGCTACTTGGTAAGAAAATAGAAATCAACCTATCCTTCTGAATGAGCTGGAAGGACTTGTGTTTTGTTTTTGTTTTCTCACTAATTAGACCCAAGACCTGTGAAAAATATGGTGAGGAAGGGAGAGGGAATCTTGTGTCAGGGGTAAAACTTTTCATTGACTATTAGTGAAAAATCACTAATTTAAAATCATTTATGGATATTTAAGAACAACAAGTTTTGATTAATGTAGAATTTGAAAGTCTGACTGCAATTGTGAACATGCTTGAAGCCAAAAAATATTGACTTGGAAAAAACTATGCAAACATGACTTTGATAATTGCTGAAGGCATATTTGCTTTCATTATTGAAGCGTTAAACTTACAAAATTCAGAATTTGTTTATATATAATAAAAGCTTCCTGGTCCAAAGAATCTGTGAGAGATTATTCATGCAATCTTGGTAATTTTGTCAAATAACTATTATGTTCTTTTCAAAAATTCCCAAGAAGAAAAAAACGGCAAGAACCTTTATCATACTTCATGCGCTGTGCTAGTTTTTAAAATTGTGTATTCTAGAATAGATTTTATTTCTTTCATGTGGTTATAAGTTTAAATATACATACATACATTGAAACTTGCCCCTGATTAAACCATCAAGCAGCTGATATGGATTTTCCTTTCAGTGTGCGGTTGTTTTTTTACTAGTAGGTTTATTATTCAAAAATGTACAATTATAGATTTTTAGTTTGTTTTTCGAATTTGGAAGTCGTATCTAATAATCAGGAGGTTTATCTTTAAATGCAGAGTCATATTTTTAATTTAAAGCTGAAATAACTAATGTTTTAGTACATTTTAAAATCCATGCAGTGTAAACAGCATTAAAATTTAGTTCTTTTTCAAGATACTCAGTGGGTTAATAAATGTAACATTTTTCTAGCTTTGAGTGTTGTGTAAAAGTATCCAGTATTTTCATTGAACTAACTTTATTTGATAAATAGATTATAAGACTTATTCACACAGTATAAATTTTAAGCCAGCACAACCGGTTTTGAAAGGGCATAGCCTTTCTTCATCAGGTGCAAAAAAACATGTGCTACTGCCTTGGAGGCAAAAGCAAGACATGTCTTGCTTTTGCCTCCAAGGCAGTAGCACATGTTTTTTTGCACCTGATGAAGAAAGGCTACATCCTTTCGAAACCGGTTGTGCTGGCTTAAAATTTATGGTGTGTGAATAAGTCTTATAATCTATTTATCGATTGTACACCAGTTTTGAATTTAGTTTTGGTAACTTTATTTGTTTTTAACCTTAGAATGTAGTTGCATGGAAGCATCTGTTTCCTTAATGGTCGTTTAGACTAAGGAGCTTTTACGTTTAATTTTTAACAACTGTATGTTTCCAACTTTTCTCTCTCTTTCAACGATGTCTTAGATTTTTATTTGATATTTTATTTCATAGTCCTATTTTCAATCACAGAATCATCGTTGCATAAAATATTGACTGAAAGCAATCATTTTTTTTTTTTTTTTTCAAAGAATCTCTTTTTAAAAAATATGTTCAGTTAAACTATATTAAAATAATGAATGTTATATTTTGAATGATATATTTTTCATTGCAATGTTAAAATTGAAGAAATATATGTTGCATTCAAAAAGGTGTGAAAAACAGGATTGATTGAATTTATAAAAGGTTGGGTTTGTTTAAAAATTTCAATATATGTATTCTGTATTTTAAAATAATAATAATAAACTTTTAAAAATGATTGTTGTTTAAATACATAAGAGAATAATTTTATTCAGCTATCACAGTACTTATTAAACAATAAGTATTTAAATGTTTTAATTAGGTTATTTATTTATTTTTAAGAAATAGCATTGGGAAATTCATCTGTTTGCTTAGTTGATGTTAGTATACATATATTTGTGATTATAATATTTTGAAGTATTGTTAAAAAATTATGGAGTGAATTTAAAAAATTAGTTTCAGATTTAAAATTTCCTTCCGTTTAATCAGTCAATGCCATAAGTACGAATTCTTTATCTACTAACACAAGAAATCATAAGCATTATTTTTTTATTCTTTATTGAAACTTTCTCCATAATATTTTTTAAATGTGTCAAGTTAAATGTGCTAGTTGACAAAATTATTTATTTATTTATAATAATTATTTAAATCTTTTTTAAACTACATTCCTATAGTTTATTTTAAATTTCAACACATGTTAGAATTGAAATCTTTATCAATGTAGTTGCATTAGGCTTCTATGTAATCTTGTACAATTAATTATGTAATTTATAAAACAGAAATTGTCCATATCGGTTAAATATTAATGAAGCTCATGGCCTTGTTAAACTAGGAAATACCAACATATAAAAAATTGTATACCATACCATCTGATATCTTTAAAAGCCACTAATAGTTTTCTACAATTTTTTTTATGCCTAGCATTTACATTTAATTGAATTATTTGATATTTTAATTGCTTTTTTAGAGATGTAAAATTACTAGTAATCTATCACAAAGAGTATTATACACTTCAGTTTTGAATTAATATCATTTTTTTTTTTTTTTTTACATTTTCAATAGTGTCATTAAGAAAACTGTTAATATTTACATTAAATGATTTTATTATTGTATTCAGAACTAAAGGTTTGTGTTTTGTTAGAGTTGATCTTATCTATTAATTGTAAATGCAATTGTAATTTCACTAAAAAAAATGTCATTAGACTCAGGATATCTTCTTATTATAGATATCTTCTTCTTATAGATATTTTAGCACAAGAAATCATCCACATATTTAAAAAAAAATTCAACTTTCTTTATACATATAACTGTTTTTAAATACACTTTTGTGCAACTGATCAAAAAATTAATTGTACCTTGCTTTTTAAAACAGTCTATTTTATATATAAAATTTTCTTCTTCACATTTAAAATGATCAGAAGTGTAGTCATTTCTTTTACATTGATTCAAGTAAGAAAAAAATCATTAATATTCTTTTCTAAATTATTTATTATACAAACATGTTACTTTTCAGCCTTTTTAAGCTTGAAAAGTATTATTATTGGGATCAATGCAAATCTGCATTAAAACTTTTTGGACATGTGAGAAGGGGGGAGGGGGTCAGCCTGAATTTGTTCAATATAATTATTATCAATTTCTATGTGATTGGCTTTCAAGAAATGTGAAATTCAAACTTGGAGAAAATGAAAAAGAAAAAGCACTTCAACTGCATTTTCCTAATGAACTTGAACTACATTATTTTGCTAATCAATTGCCCCAGCAAACAATGCTTCTATAGAATAAACTTATTTTCAAGTAGTAATAAGTTTGTCACTTATAACTATTTTAATTATAATTAATATGATATTCAATATGAGATTTATTGTTCCGATTTTGTTTATTGTGTGTACATGTATGCAATCAGATTTAACATTATTTTTATTATTGAAAAATTTATATTGTGTGAGTTGCCTGATACCACTTTTGAGGGGGGGGGGTCGTGAAAAGTTCAGCCTTTTTTTCTATAAGCTTGTACCATGTCTGATTATATTATATAATAAATGCTTCTTAGACTAAAAACTTCAGCAAAATGTATTGAATTACTATATGTGACAATTTTTCTCTCTTACATTTTATTGGATTGACTTTTTCTCAATTACTTTGATTTACATCAAATATTCGTTTGATTTTCAGATAAGCCATATGATGAAATGAATTTTTCTGAAGGTTTAGAAGCTCCTAAAAATTTCAAAACTACTGTAAGTATAACTTTTCTTATCAATAAAAATTAAAAATCAATTTGAATTTTACTTAATAAGGTTTCTTTTTCTTTTTTTCGTTTGTTTTTTTCTTATGCATGTTATAAGACAACTGAACATAAAAAGAAATAATAGTAACATGAACAAATTGACATCAGTTTATCTATAAACACAGGGCATTTCCAGCCTGACAGTAACTCTCTCACGTCGAATTAAAGGGACAGCAGAGCATACATAGAGATTAATCATGTTCATTTCTTCCTTAAGATTAAATCTGTATGGATAAATATAACGGATTTAAGTCCAAAAATGTCGATTTTGAGTTAAGTACATAGTCAGACTCAGAAAAAAATTCTCTATCGAAGGGTATAAAGGATTTAAATCCATGTCATTTAGTCTTTGAGAAAATCCATTGGTAAAAAAAGATTCAAGTTAGAAATTTAGCATTAATCTTTGGTATAAAATATTTAATTCAATTTTTCCCTTTATTAAATGAAGATTGACAATCACTGAATGGTATAAAGCGAATAAACCAACATAATCCCTTTTTCCTAATCGATTCTTCTGATTAGTTTTTAGTTAGTTTAACTTTATTTTTCATCTCCTGAAAAATCAAGAATATGGACTTAAATCCTTTATACTTATCAGTACAGAAATATGGGGCAAAGAGAGTCAGGAGCAACTTTAATACAGTAGTAGAGGTGTAGTCATGGCCAGATAAAAGATGGAACATTGTGTCAGGTAGGCTTTATAGGCTTTTTGGGTGCTCCAAAAATCTGTCTAACCCATGATTTCTTACTATTTCTGACAGCCTTATAAGTGAAAGCAGCTTGAAAGAGTCTCTATGGTCTTTCTTAAAAATGGATTTGTAGGGAAGTGGAATCTAGGTTGTGATGGTTGGAGGACAAAAGCTCTCCTCTTAGCCAATAAGTTGGCAGTCTCATTATGCTGAACTCCTCAATGGGCATGGATCCCTTAAAGTATTACCTCTTTGTCTTTACCTGAGAGCCAGTTAAGGAGATAAATACAGCAATCGATAATCAAAGTCAATAGCTTGAAGAGTGACTCTAGAATCTGTTAGGAACATCACTTTTGAAAAGTTCTCCAAACAGATCTGTACTTATAAAAGGGCCAGGTGATTGGCTGCAATTTCACAGTCAAAAACAGTTGCATATATGCCAATGGGTGCATTATAATGAAAATAACTCACAATGAATACCAGTATCTGCATTGTTGCAGTCGCCCATCTTGGAACCATCAGTATACATTTGGGACTATTCTTTTTCTAGGTAGTGAATATTTACAGTTTTGTATGCTGAGGCTTTGAGCACATTATCATGAGTGTCAGTTTTAAACACTTCTTGATCAAGATCAAGATGGATGGGGAAAAACTCTTGTGTTTAATACAATAAAAATATATAAAAGGTAACAAATCACTTTAAAACACGTAGATACAATATTTTTATTAATAAACTACACAAAGCTTTTCGCCATCATAATAATAGCATCATCAGGTGTAATTGCGTTACATAGAACCAGCAATCTATATTAATAAAATCAGAGTTTTGTCTGTAAATTTGTCGGAATCGAAAAATTTTGCGATATCTTCACGTTTCACACCCCATGAAAGCCGAAAATGACTTCAGAAAATTTTGCCTGTGTGTGTGTGTGTGTGTGTGTGTGTGTGTGTCTGTGTGTTTGTCATCGTGTCCGAATGTCGCTTTTTTTGTCCGGGCATCACTCGGAAACGGCTGGACGGAATTCAACGACGCTTGGCAGGAATTTAGGTCTTCACCCAACTTAAAATTATATCTATCAACTTTTCGGAAATTCCCCCCCGTTCTCCCCCTAGGGGGTAAAAGACTAAAACACGTTTGTCCGGGCATCACTCGAGAACGGCTGAACGGAATTCAACGGCGCTTGGCAGGGATTTAGGTATTCACCCAACTTAAAATTATATCCATCAACTTTTCAGAAATTCTCCCCCGTTCCCCCCTGGGGGGTAAAAGACTAAAACACGTTTGTCCGGGCATCACTCGAGAACGGCTGGACGGAATTCAACGGCGCTTGGCAGAAACTTAGGTCTTCACCCAACTTAAAATTATATCTATAGAAATTTTCAAAATTCTGATTAGTGTTTAAATTGTGGGTAAAAAACGCCTGCGCATGCGCCATAAATATTTTTTCACTAAAACGCTTTGAATGGAAAAATAAAATGCAAAAATAAATTTTTAAGATAAAGACTTTTTTCATTCGCGTGAATCGCACTACAAATTATGAAAAGATTTAAATGAAGTTTTGCCATCTGAGTTTCATACTTTAGTTAATTTTAAAACGTCTAATTGTCGTATCGAAAAACTGTTTGCACCCCAGGATTCAGAAAAATCATCTCTTTAATTTGGTACTGAATTTGTAACGATAGGTCTGATACTTCTAATTTATTTTCCCCTTTTTCCGTTTTTCCGTTGCCACTTAAATTTCATACTTTAGTTATTTTTTTAATATCTAATTGTCGCATCGAAAAACTGTTTGCACCCCTGGATTCAGAAAAATCGCCTCTTTCATTTGGTACCAAATTTATAAATATAGGTCTGATATTTCTAATTTATTTTACCCTTTTTCCGTTTTCAACCTAGATTCGATATGGAACAGCTTTAGTATTGGATCCCTTTGGCAAAATTTGAAATTCGGAACCGCAGTAGCTCGGACGTTTCTCGCCAAGATCTTTGATTGCACAATTGAGATAGCCAATTCAGTTCATCGCAAAAAAGGCTTAAAATATTTAAAGTCACCAAAGGGTTCCCATACTAAAGCTGTGCATTTTGTACTTATTTATTTATATTTTCTATTAAAGACTTCTGTGGTCACGAAATTTGGTGCGTAAATTGTTTGTTTGCATCCGGCACTTATTGTAACTGGATTTCACGAAATTCGAAATCTCCCCCCCCCCTTCTCGGAGTCGGTGGGCAATAAACGGTATAACTTCTGTATAACCCCACAGCTGAATTTGGCGATTTTTCTTTGGCGTTGTTTTGAAGGATAACGATGTCGTTCTGGACTGTTTGCGATATAATATGGCAGCCTAATATTTTGTTTATTTTGGATTTATGATTTAGATTATGATTTTATCATTTATCATATATGATTTATGATTTTTAGATTTATGATTTAGCCATAATCGCCAACAAAAAAAATCGCCAAATATCGTTGTGGGTTTATACTGAAGTCGTTCCCAATAAACATGTGTAAAAACATGTTTTTCCGTTTGAATTCGCTTTGAATTATCTTAGAATGGCGAATTTTGGTGTGCGGATATTGATTTAGTGT
This sequence comes from Salticus scenicus, assembly GCA_963930645.1. Classification (NCBI taxonomy): domain Eukaryota; kingdom Metazoa; phylum Arthropoda; class Arachnida; order Araneae; family Salticidae; genus Salticus; species Salticus scenicus. The sequence goes on along the minus strand of OZ005652.1, from coordinate 57,146,774 downwards.
ACGCATTATGTACGTTAGTGGGATTTTGCAAAACGTCGAACTCACCCACTGAGGAAGGGGAAGTAACAAGTGGGTAAGTTGTGCCTAAGGCAGTGGGGACCCAGACTGTATATTGATTAAGTGTACGCATTATGTACATTAGTGTGATTTTGCAAAACTTCGAACTCACCCGCTGAGGAAGGGGAAGGGAGCAGTGGGTAAGTTGTGCCGATGACAGTGGAGACCTAGACTCCTCACTTTGCAAGCGAGAAAACCTCTACCAATCACAGCGAGAACTTGGGTTATTAATAAAGATATGGGATTTTGACAACTCATTTAAGTTTAATGTCCAGCGAAGCGGGCAAAGCCTGCTAGTATATAAATAAAGAAATTCAAATGGTTTAAAGTTACGGTTACAATAAAAAATATTTTGAAAGTTACAGTTACCATAAAAATTTTTCATTTCAATATCATTTTCAGTATTTTTTTTTTTTTTTTCTCTCTATTAGCACAACGCGTGCCATATTTTATGAAGTGATGCAGCATCCTTGGAGTTGATATTGAAATGAAAAATTTTTATGGTAACTGTAACTTTCAAAATATTTTTTATTGTAACTGTAACTTTAAACCATTTGAATTTCTTTATTTATATATTGCTGGTTCTATGTAACGCAATTACACCTGATGATGCTATTATTATGATGGCGAAAAGCTTTGTGTAGTTTATTAATAAAAATATTGTATCTACGTGTTTTAAAGTGATTTGTTACCTTTTATATATTATTTATACACGTGAAATGTTTTATAATTTTAAACTTTTAATAGTTTTTAATCTTAACAATAAAAATAGTTTTATTTTGTCTAATTAAAAAAAGAAAAATATATCAATTTTTAGATTTGCAAAATTTTAAGTATTTAAAGTGGTTTTTAATTATTTTTTTTTAACATAATTAAACTATCACTTTTCTTATGTTATAACTACTGATAATATTTTATTTATATTCAACTTTAGAAGTCTTGATTGAGTTGAAATCAAAACTTATCCATTTGTTCTGTGGGCTTTTTTTTTTTTTTTTTTACTGTATATTCTAGCATACAATGTCTATTTTCACTGCTAAAAATAAAATCGAAATGTATGGTTGTGCGTTATTTGCCAGATATTAAAATGATAGATTTAGAAATGAGGACAAGATAAGCATAAAAAATTATATTTTTACATATTAAAAGGAGACTTGGCATTGGATTATTAAAACCAGTAAAAACGCCAAAGAAAAATATTTGGGAAGCATACAGCTGTTTTGGTAGCATTAAGCATACCGTCTTTAGTGCATAAAGAATTAATCTGCTAATCAGAACGATGTCCTCCAGTGGCTCTGACAACAACCAAGTTCTTTCTATGCTAAAGGAATCAGAGAGCTGCCAAAACGATGACAACGGTGCCTCGACACACACAGAGAATACTTTGAAAAGCTGACATAGTTTGGTGCTTCTTCTGCTATCTGTTTCCTCTGAAGAAATAAAAGTCCCGGTCAACCTTGAACAAGCCTTGTATATACAAGGTATGTAAGCTATTTGAGGACAGATTAAAGTCAAAAAAGAAAACAAAAATATATGATGAGATAATAACCTTATTATTAAAACATAACATTAACATACACAAAGAACCCTCTTGTTACATGGTTATTGAATGCGACATGCATAGATCAAATGATCCTGGTTCATATTGGTCATTACCTGTACAATAGCAGGTTACAGCACATCTTTGGCGTTATGGGTGTGTGCATTGACCTCTGTCTCTACAACGCTTCATATGTGGTAGTCCAATGGATTCAAGTATGGGGAGTTGGGGATTACATGATCATGAAAGTTGTCAGCCATCAATTCCTGTGTCAATGAGGATGAATGTATTCTCATGACAATTATATTATCAAATTTATCCTACAGATTGCTTATTTAATGCTTGTTTTATTACATATATCATATTTTTCTTAGGTTTACAACAACTCTGTCGATGTCTTGCTGAAGGATATGTTTGTGGATCAGTCCATCATGATGCAGAAGCTTCAAGTTGCTGAAGAAAAATGCTTGAAAAGTGAACGTGCCTATAAGAATGCTGAGCACAAAATTAAACTGCTTAATCAAATCATAAGAAATATGTCAGGACCTGTCATGGCATAAATAGGATCCGATACCTATACTACTGTGCTAAACTTGGGAATTGAAATTTGGTGTTGGTATAGTTGATAGCGTTTAGCTATAGGCTATAAAATAAAAGTGATATCATTCACTTATTGAACACCAGGTGTTCTAACTATAGGGCATGCCTATTAAATAAAATGTATAAACTGTTTTTTCGTAGAATTCAAAGATTGTAAATTCATGGGAATTTAATTTCAAATCGATATGGAAGTATCTAATGTATCTAAAAATATAATTCTGGTAGATATATGTACTCTATGAATGTAAAACATTTAAAAAAAAAAACTACATGTGATAATTACTTATGAAGACTTGTTCTTAAATTTTAAATACTCTCTTAAATTTTATGTTAATTGTTTTTGTATAAGATTTATTGTTTCTTGGAATTAAAATTTGCTGTGATTATATTTTTCCTTGGTTGTAAATAACTGTTCTTTATGTTTATTATGAAAAATTTTTAAGCTAATTGTAGTTTATGATGAATAATTTTATTTTGTGTAGCACATTTATTTTTCAGATTTTCTTTTGGGAAATTATTTAATTTATAATTCATCTATATCTGATAGTTATAAAAATAATTTAATTGGGATAGTTTTTATTTCTCATTATCAGAGGAGGACTTTTTACTTCACCCTACCCTTTCTAAGTTTTGTTTTAAAGGCCTTTTATTTCTTGTATGCTTTTCTGCCGAAATATAAAATCATTCTAGTTAATAATAATAATATATTTTTTTAAGATAAAGGCTTTTTTTTTTTTTTTTGGTATGTACTCTCTCACTATTTATGGTTAACTTCCTATAGATAGTTTACATATGTATGGGGAAAAAATATTAACTACTTTCAATATTTTTTGATAAACTGAGATCTTAGTTCTGCTGATCTTTTCACTCCTTCATTTATTTATTTATTTATTTTTTCTTTTTGTAAAATGGGAATAAAAATACAAAATATAGGACTAGAGAATCAAACAAACAAACAAAAAAAGTATTTATATTTAAAAAGAAACAAGCTATAATTTATGTTTTCATTAATTAATGCTTATTATACTTCATCACAATGTCAAAATCTTTATGATCTTCATTCTTATTACCTTTGAAGCTGCAATTAGAAATTTTAACTTTAAGCCACAATTACTCTTACATGTATATTTTAAAAGCGTAAAATAACTGGACATTTACATTATTTTAATCTTTTATATTGTAGGATTTCCTTGTGTAATTGGTGTTATTTCAAATGTGTAGAAAATTCAGTTACCATGGCAATACAAATTTTATTTCGATTTAGTATCACTGGTTGAATCATTATCTATATATAAATGGGAAAAAAAAAATTCTTTCTTTTTCTTTGCTATATAAATCCTGCTCTTTGAAGGATTCAAAAGAAAATTGGCATACATGTTCTTTTCCTGGATGGATGAATCACTATGCTATTAAAAAGTTTCCCCCTCCCACCTCTAAGCAAAAAAGCAGTGATCAGAGAGGGTATATGCAACATAGTTTCAGAGCTGTTTGAGCTGGAAACTTGATATTTTATATAAAAATTCATCATTCAAGCTCACATTCATTATTCTATTAAACAGTTTCTATTTTCGGTAAAAGAAATTGAAATATGGTTTAAAAAAAGGGGGAGGGGCATGCTTCGAAATGATGTGAAAATTCTTCATTCGTGTTCGTATTCACTACACTATTAAAAATTTGCTCAACTCCACTAAATAAAGGAGCAGAGAAATTGGAGTTAAAAAAAAAAAAAAAAAGAGGAGAAGATGCTCTGCAATTTGGAAATCATTTGAGCCAGAAACATGATATTTAGTTTGAAAGTTCTTCATTCATGTTCATATTCTTTGTGATATTAAAAAGTGGCTCAGACTCCTAAAAGGGTTGAAATGGGGGTAAAAAAGAGGGTTATGCTGCATGCTAAAAGGTATGCTAGAGCATGCTGTGCATGTTGGAAAACATCTGAGCTAGGAATGGTATGAAGATTTTTCATTCATATTCACTATGCTATTAAAAATTTGCATGATCCACCTTAAGGGGGATAAAAAGCAGAGTTAGCAGACCTGAAATAATATCATGAAAACTGATTAAAATAACTATTGGTGTAATTCTTTTATTGTTAACTGTCTGACTCCCTTGAATAAAGGCAAAATTATAATGTTCTTGTTTTCACTGTAAAAGTTTACTAAAATGATGATTATAATATATTAAGATTAAACTACAGATAAGGGAACATATATATCCAATGGAGGCTAAAATGTAACCAAATAAGGGTTTCCCTCTCCCTCCCCCCCCCCTCTATTAGTTAATGTAGATTGTCTGTGAAAGCAGCAATAAAAAATAAATACACTTACTACTTTTATTACAACTGTAAAGTTGCTTTAAAATAGCAAAACTATAATTTTGAACTTTTTTCTTTTTTGGCTTCTAGTGCTACAGTTATAAAGTTGGATATCTATGAAAATTTTCATAGATAATTTTAACTAAAATGAGATATTCTTATAGTGAAGAATAATTATAGTTAAATTTATACGAACATTCATAACAAAAATATCTTTATATGATGTGTATGTATGGCTAGAGTACCAAAATTAGTACACAAAAGTCTTTGTGTACTTACAAAAATATACATAGGTAATATTATTCAAATATTTATTTTAGTTCTAAATTTTTTGTAATTTAATGATTTGACATTAAAAAAAAAAAAAAAAAAAAACTACCATTATAAGAATGTAAAAAAAATCCTTAGGTTTAAGTTTTTGGTCCCCATGTAAGAAAGTATGAGTAGTCAAATGTTCAGTTAAATGGACCCTACTTTAAGAATTTCAATCCTGAAGAGTCAGTAGATAAATGGTATTTTAAAGCCAAAACTCAAAGACACTGTTAACATATTTGATGTTTACATTAAAGGTAAAAATAACATCCATTAGTATAGGATATAATATAGTCTACAATTGATTCTATATCAATCAGAACAATAGGATATTATATTTTTGATTAGAAACTCTCTCTCTCTCTCTTTATTTTTTATTTATTTATTTATTTATTTTCATTCTAGTGATTTAAACATTTATTTTGTTTATTAAAGTAATCTTGTATTGGAACTGGATGTTTGTTTATCGGAAATTTAAATTAAAGTAGATGTCACTTCCAACAAGTTAATCTCAATATCCTTTCTGTAGTATTTTTTGCTAGCTGAGCTATATATAGTAATTTATGTCCTCTTTTTCTGCCTTGTAATGATAGTACATTAATCTATACTGAAAAATCATCTTTTTCAAAATATATTTGTTATTTAAAAAATATAAAATTTGTAAAAGAATTGCTTTTATTCTGAAATTTAAAATTTTATAAAATATTTAGAGATTTTAAAATTTAAAATCTATTTTAGTCTATTTTAATTATTATTAATTTTGCAATATGCATTATCCTTTTTCAATTTTCTTTATGTTCATATGCAGGGACTGACAAAAGCTCCAATATCTTACGAGCCAAGAAAAATTATTTCTAAGAGCCTATTTCTATGATGGCATTTACAGCAAAATGTAGAGAGACCAGGAGTTTATTTTTTATTCTATAATTGATTTAGGTCATTCATGTACTATTTTATATTGAAACAAATGAACACTATATATTTAAAAATTTATACTAAGGAAGATTTTAAGAAAAAAGCTGATTTTTAATTCTGAATATAAAGATTTAAAAAAAAAAAAAAGTAGAAACTGGATTGGATGTTATTTTTGCCCTTAATGTAAACATTAAATATGTTAACAGTGTCTTTGAGTTTTGGCTTTAAAATACTATACTCTTCATGATTGAAATTCTTAAAGGAGGATCCATTTAAATTGCTGAACATTTCACTACTCATACTTCTTACGTGGGATTTTTCATAGTCTTTAAGTGTTTTTAATTATACTCCAACCAGTTCAAATCTTTTAATCATGGTAATTAAAATTTTCTTCCTCTCTTTTCCAAATTTTTTATCATCGGGTTCCATGCAATTTTCATTATCCAAATGAAAGTTTTTTCAAGAACCTGATATTTGTAGACAGACCTTTGATATACTGTTGTTTCTTATAACTGAATCTCCTGGTACACTTTTCTTCATTATAAAACAGAAGTTTTTTAGTCAAAAGGAATAAATATTAAAAATGCATGAAATTTCTTCATCAGCCTGCAATAACTGGTCAACAACAAAACATTTGTAGTTGTCCAGCTGACCTGGTGCCCAGGATTTGTTAGACTCTGTTCATATATTTGTGATTGTTTGTGATGAACTGAAATTTTCTTATTTATTTGCTCCTAGGTATTGTGTGTGTATATATATATAAACTGTTAAAAATTATTAATTATTGCATGTAATCAGAAATTTATATATGTTAATCAAAACTGGATGGACTTCTAATGTTGATCATAACTAAGACTTCAAATTCCATATACTTCATTATGATAGATATATTATCATCATCATCATCAATTTCAGCCCTTATCAATCCACTGCAGAATAAAGGCCTCTCCTAGGTGATTCCAAACTGCCCTGTTTTTCGCAATTCTTCTCCATTCTGCTCATCCAAACTTCACAACTTCATCTTTCCAACGACACAGTGTTATCTTCCTCGAACATTTCTTATCTCTTGGTATCCAAAATAAAACTTTCGTGGTCCATCTGTTATGTTTTCTTCTCGCAAGGTGCCCAGCCCAGCTCCATTTTAACTTCTTGACTCTAGAAATAACATTAGTAATTTTGATTTGCTTCCTAATCCAAGTGTTTCGCTTTCTCTCTCCTCGGGTAAATCCTAACATGTATCTCTCAGTTTTTCTGTGGGTTGTTTGAAGTTATATGTATATGTATTATTATTACATTCTAAATTATTTCTGATATTAAAATAAAAACAAAATAATATTTCTAAAATTTCTTTTTTTAAATTATTATAAAAAATATGGATCCATATGCTATCTCTTTATAATTGAAGTAATTATCCCTTTTGAAAGTTCATCCATCATATTTATAGTGGTGCAAACAATTATGAAATTGTCAAAATCTAAACCTGTTGCAAATTATTAATATTCTTTACCTGATCAATTTCCCCCTCATATGATGGTTCTTTTTTCTTTTAAATAATGATTAAGTACTAATATTCTTCTGCTGTCAAATATTTCTATATTGTGGATTTCTAAATTCTCAACGCTTTTTAAAATCTACTGGCCGATAGCACAAAGTTCATCATTTTGCAGTGGTTATGATGTTGAATGCTAGTTGGCAGGAGAATATTTTGTTGAATAGCAAAAGAAATGCTTGATGCATTCCCTTGGAACTTCATGGGTGTTAAGAACATGTTACACCTCATATATTTCAGAGAAAATTTTTATCCTGCAGGGAGAAAAAGGACCAGTAACAAATTGAAGAAAAAAAAATTTGAGTAACAAAAGGCTTGAAAACTGTCATACTTGAAGTATATGATTATAATTTTCTTTTAATTACCTGTATTCTTTTGAAAATATCAAAATACTTTTGTCCACACAGTTATTTATATACAGTAGCTGCCGCTTTATAAAATCACATTTGTTTTCATCAAAATGATTTTATTAAGCAGCTGATTTTTATATCCAGCGAACATGCCCGAACTCAATAAAAGAGTATTCATTACCTAAATATGGAAAGAAATTCTTCTTCGCCCTTCCATCTATCAACTAGCCATCCGTAGGAATGGAATTTTTGTTACTTATCATTCATGTAAAATTTTCAGCTTTTAAGGACAAAGTTATGTAAAAGATGGAAATTTTCTTTGACCTGGTATTCTTGTACCTATCTAGAAGTTCTGCATTGATGACTTTTGCTTTTCCTATTCATTTTCGGTTAACTCTTCTGTTTGGTACAATTTATACACTAATATTTTTATTCTTATGTTTACATGAAGCAAATTGAGAAATTTCAAGCTTCGATGTCGCCTTCCTTTGACTATACATTTGAAGAAAACGATCCATACTTTACCAAAATTTTACGCTTTACCTTCAAAATAAAAAGTTTCCGCTTGGATATGTTGCAGCTAAGTTGCTTCAAAATAAGAACTAGAAACTCTGTTTGAATATTTAAAGACAGAAAAAAATACCCATTGGCCAATCATTTGTTGAATTCATAACTACAACACATGGTGGAGCGTGTTTTTTTTTTTTTTTTTTTTTTTGTGCATAAAATTTTTGACAAAGAGTAATAATGTGATGGCTTGCTATGTTTTGTTTCTTTTTTTTGTTTTCAAAAATCTGGTGAGAAAATATAATTCGTTGTTTAGCTTACATACATGATCATTTTTACTGTTGAAAAGATTTTCTTTTGAGTTTATTAAACCGGCGATGCTGATTTTATTAAGCGGCAGTTTGTATTGGTTTGATTCTGGACCCTACAGTTTGATCAGATTAAGCGGCTGATTTTATTAACCAGTGATTTTATAAAGCGGCGGGTACTGTATACATATAGTTGCTGGATATCACAACTAGATAACTTCAATTGAAAATACTTTTACTGAAATGTATTCTGAAGGTGATTAATAATTTTACACCTGAATTATTCTTAAAAATATGTATACTTTTACTGTTGGACAATCAATTGAAAAAAGTTTTTTGAGTGTATTTAAGTACTTGTTGATAACTGTGATAAATGTAAATAAGTAGGAATAAAATACTGTTTTAATATACGAAGATCTCTCTGGCATGTATTTTTTTTCTTTCTTTAAATCCTAAAATATGGTTATATCAGAATTATGTTAGGGAAGATTAGATAGGAGGTTAAATCTAAAACAATTAACTTACAGAAAATATTTCAATTATAGCAATTAATAACAATTTATGAATTTAATAATGAAAAAAAAATGGGAGGATTGTCATTAAATTATTGTTGTTTATTTTATAGTATGTGCTATTTATAATTTTATTTTGATTAATAAATTTTAAATAATTCTGCAGATTTTATGTTAACAGAATAATATCTTTGTTTTATCTAATGAATGGCAAATTTTAAATTTATAAAAATTGGAGGAAAATATTTGATTTTCCTTTATACCAACAAAAAACTTAAATGTTACTAAGAAAAAGGAGAGAGTTGGGGTCAAGCTAAATATTTTATTTATTATTATTTTCAAATTTATAAGAATTCATTTCAAAAATAAGTTTTTTTGCAGTTGATGATTTCTTTTTCTTTCTGGATTAAATATATTTTTCTACAAAATTAATGCATTGAAGAATAGTGCTGCAAACTATTTAATAATGTCTAATTATGTATAATTTTAAATGTAATTAGAAAACAGTGATTGTATTGAAATATCGATGTTTCTCCGTATTTATAAATTTTCTGTTATAATATTCATCACAATTATATATCTGTCTAATGATTTGATGGCAATAAAGAGATTATTCCTTGACTTTTGACAACATTTAATCTTGTAAGTAGACATATTATATAACTTACCTAATAAAGATATATTTCTTAAGTTTAAAAAAAAATTCTATTATATTTTTTAATAAATGAAATAGATTTAAATGTGATTTCTTTAATAATTTATTTATTGTTAAATATACCGTGATCATGTTAAAATGTTTCTTATATAAAAACATTAATAGTGTGAACTTATTATAATGATTATAGTCATGTTAAGTAAAATAAGTTATTTGGAAAACTTATGTTTTGTATATTCATATATGGTGATAAAATTTGTTTTGAAAGATATTATAATTTTTTTTTTTTTTTTTTTTTTATACTAATGTTATTCTGAAATAAAATGTAAGCAATGGGTATTACAGTGTGTAATCAAACATGATTTTTCTAAAAACTAAATATATAATGTAAAAATTTTAAATACTTAAAAGGAATAAATTCTCTAGAATCACTACAAAAATCATAATTTAATCAAGTAAATATTTTGCCACAATAAAATTTATTCTCATTATTTTTTAATTGCATTTTTGTTAAAATACTTATATTAGAAGTGTTACTGTGATACTCTTTTAGGATTTTAATGATTATAACATAAAAGACCATTAATCATGACCTTAATGTCAATATTGAGTATCACTGTTTTATATAGCTCTCTTTAAGTAATTGTTGCATTCTTTTATATAAATTGTTGTAAAGTTATAATGTTATTTAAATTTATATTTTTGTTGTTAATTGTAATAAAATTGTGCAACAGTTTTTTTTTTTTTTTTTTTTTTTTTTGGATTAATTTAATTTCTGGTTTACAAATTTTGTCATTAGACATTTTGAATTCTGTTTTCAGATGCTTTAAATAATTCATGGGTTGAGAAAATATATTTAACTTGTTTTGTAAAGTGATATTTTTTGTGAAATGAAACATTTAGAAAAATTGTAAATGCTTGTATCTCGAAGAAATAGTGTCTGGTACTTAACATTAATGGCTTTTTAAACCTAATAATTTTTTTTTTTTTTTTTTTTTTTTGAGAAATTTCAGATTACTGTTCTCAGTAAAATTCTTTCATAGTAAATAATAATACTTTATAGGATCAATCTCACGCAGTGTATATTATTTGAGAATATTTGGAACTTGTCCATTTTAGCATATATATATTTTTCTATGATTTTAGCTAATTGTATGGATTAAAATATCTGTAAAGCATATGCTTAAATAGTTTATCTACTTTAAGTTTAGGATAAGTTTCTATAGATTTTGTTATAAATATATGAGCTTTTTGCTTAAATTAAGTATATGTAGATAAGTTCTGTGTTGTCTGCTTCTTTTTTATGAGCATTTTGTAATTTAGAACAATTAATGTTGCCATAAATGGAAGGCTAAGCTTTATAAAATAAATGTTATTTAGGCATTATATGAATGTATTCAGAAATGTTTTCTGGATTCTATTTTGCTCAAGTTTAAATATGCACAGATGAAACCAATTCACTTTAAACTATTTATTTATTTAATTCTAGCTCTTTGAAATTACATAATGTTTTGTGGAAATATTTAAAATTATTTATGTAAAAGTTTTTTTTTTTTTTTTTTTTTAGTTTAATATTTTAATTATGACTATTATTTAAATTAAAAGTAAAGAAGGTTTGTAAATTATAAGCTTTTTAATGTGACAGAAAATTTTTAATTCATGTTAATCTCTTTTTGTTTTATTAAAACTGATTTTATTTTTTCCTCCTGGAATAATTAATGAAGTTTTATTCTGTTCCTAATACAGTTTTTAAACTATTTTTCTGCCTTATTATTTTGCATGCTTTTACTGTGTTAGTCTATTAAATAGGTTTCAATTTTTAGTTTATAGGCACAAGGTATTATATGTCTAATGACAATGTTAAAATGTGTGCTCAAATTTTTAATGTATTTATATATGTGTTAATCACTGGTTATTTTGTACAAGTTCAAATTTATAAATGCTTGTATTACCAGGAAAATAGCTGTATATAAATTGGTTTTTTTTATTCGTGTTATCCAAAAACACCATTAAATTAGTGACTAACGATTATTAGTTCACGATTATTACATAAATTATTGGATGTTACATTTCCTGGAATCAAGCTTAAATATTACTTCAAATTGCTAAATTTTGAAATCACCCTGACAGTGGTATCTTCGTTAAAAAAAAAAAAAAAATTCAGAAAAAAATGAATAAATAAATAAATGAGTTAAATGAAACAAAATTATTTTTTATCACCAAAAAATTTTTTGTATTTGTCGTAAGTCTTGTTAAACAAAAATTTTAAATTCCTTTAATCAAGAACTAAGCTGTGAATATATATTTAGATATTACAGAATTAAAAATCTTGTTTAAAATTACACACAGACAAATCCGTAGGCAGAAAAAACTTGGGAGGGATTCAAACTTAAGTACATAATGTTGTGTGTTAAAAATTGAAATATAATTCAAAAAATTTCAAAATATCTGCAAATTTTGGGGGAGGTGGGGGCTGAACCTTAGAAACCTCCCTTGGCTATGGCCTTGTACATATATCTATATTCTTTTCTTTTTATTTTGATTATTTCATACCACAGATAAAATTTTATTTTTCTCCATTGATAGTTTCAGGCGTCGCTTTTTTTTTTTCTGATTAGTTATCTTTATTTAGTTTTAAACCTTGAATAAAATTTTCTTTTTTTTTTTTTTTTTTTTTTTAATTCAATACATTGTTGTAACTATGATGTCACTGTCTCAAACAAAGTGGTTATAACAAAATTGTATTTGTGTTGACATTAAGTCTATTATGAAAATAGCTCTCATTAATTTTTAAATTATTCATACTCATTCAAACTACTGAAATTTTAGGGAAATTAACTTATGAAGCAAATCTACATTTAAAGCAAAATATGTTAATTAATATCTATAATGTGTCTTATACGTAATATAATATGTCTAAAACTTACTTCATTGCATTTTATGTATCAATGTGTTTTGAACATCTTGAAATTTACTATTATATCTAAGTGTATCACAATTTTACATCAACTTTAGTGTTTTGCGTAAAATAGTCAATTTTAATCAAACAATATTGATGTATAAAAGGAATTAGTAATTGTATCCAAAATTGGTGATTGTGAATCAAGCCAAGTGGAATTAAAAAAAAAAAAAAAAAAATCACAGTATTAAATGTAAGATGTCTCCATTTCTGTTAAGTTTATTTGTATAATACGGCCTTAAAAGGAGACAATACCTAAACTTGTTAACAGCCAAGGCTTATGTTAATCTATGGGAAAATTTGTTTTCACAATTACACATAACCTAGTGTATTTTTTTAAATTCCGTTTTCACATTCAGAAAATTCATAACCGTTAAATTAATACTCATTTTCGAAAAAAGGATTATTTTCAAATTTTTATATTTTGAGTTTGAAAATGCAAATTTTCACAAATTTTTCTCATATTTTGGCCGCAAAATAAAACACTTAAAAATTTAAAAAATCAATTTTTCAAAAACAAGTACGGAGTACTGATTTAAGGATTGTGAATTTTTTGAATGTGAAAACAGAATAAATAAAAATAAAAATAAATACATTAGGTAATGAGTAATTGTGGAAAAAAATTTTCCTATAGAATAACATGTGTCATGGCAGTCATTGAGATTAGGTATTATTAGAGCTCTTTCAATACAGGCTGGCTCATCAGGCATTTTGTTTCCCACTCAGTGATTGTTGCCCATGCGCTCCAAATTTCAAGTGTTATCAAATCACATAAAATGGAGGTTTTGCAGCCGAAAATTGCTCAAAGCATACCAGAACTGCTTTTAGAATGTTTAGATTTCCAACAGATGAAGAAAGGCGAAAGAAATGGGCTATTAATTTTCCAAAAGAAAATTATACATTTAGCTTTCAATCACAAATAAGAAGTGTAATTATTATATGTTTTCTTGCATTTTTTGTATTAATTTTTTGTTTTTATTGCTGCTTGATTATCTAAATTTTGTATTTTACAACCTACACTACTTTTCAACATGTATAATATTAAAAATTAACTAATTTAACAGCAACACTGATGGCTACTTTTTACAAGGGTTATAAGAAAATTTCGCCAAATATTACCGCTAAACTTATCAAGTACAAACAATAATTCGCTCTTCTGTTTAGGCAAACTCGCCATTTTAGGCGATAAAGACGCTGAGAAATGCGTCTGCAACTAAACGTCGCCACGCTATATTTCTGCTGGGCAATAATGATCAGCTGTGAGTCAGCTCGTATTATAGATGTCTTAGGTATTGTGGACTCTTAAAAAGAATAAAGTTCATTTTACTCTTAATTAAATATGATAATATTTGTTGAAATTTAGCAGTTTATTTTGTTTTTATGAAAACCATTGTTTGATATTTCTAAATAAAAATTTTACCTTTTCATTGTAACTTGGACTTTGTAACCAGTGATTTTATTCAATATAATCATGTATTAAATGCTATCAGAAAATGCAAATTTCTGAAAACACCATTTTAAAGTGTCATTTTATTCATGTTTATAATGTTTTTATTTCTTTTTTTGTGATAGTATTGTATGTTTTGATCTCCTCATATTAGTCAAAAGCTTGTACAAATTTATTTTAGTTTCATGACATTTTTGAAACAAATGTTGAATTGGTCAATTTTGTGCACAATACTGCGGTTTACAGTATTTGTTGTACTTGACTTTGCTTGTTGCATTATTGGGGTTTTGGGGGCATATTGTTGCCATGTGTAAATAGTATTTTAATAAAGGATTTATGAAAGCATCTAATTCTTTTATTGATTCTTGAAAATTAATGTTGCCTATACTTTTTAACCTTCTCCCCTACCTTTTTTTTTTTTTTTTTTTTAATTGTGGGATGTTGTGTTTTCGTTAGTTTGTAGTCAGTAGGTTTAAAAATTATAAACTGGATGAAATGTAACTGAAAAATACACACACTAAATAATTTGTAAGCTTAAAGATATTTCTGATTGAAGTATTTGTAATTTTTCTTAAATCTTTAAATGCAGCTGTTAGACTACAATCTTTTTTTTTTTTTTTTTTTTGTAGTGTGTATACTTAATCTGCTGAAAAGAGCTTTTAATATAATTTAGGGGAAGCCGGGGTAATAAGAGACAAAAGGGGTAATAAGAGACAAAAAATATTAATAAAATCTATACTATTAATCTAAATAACTTGAAATAAATGTCTCGTATTAATTTCATTAAATGAACTCCTCTTGATTTTTTAGGTGATTTTTGAACTTAAATTTTTTGTTAATATTTTTTTTTAAATTTTCATTAAATCCTTGTCTCTAATAACCCCATGCGGGGTAATAAGAGACCAGGCTTGTAACTGTCCATATATAGCAATGTAAAATCATGTGGGGGTAATAAAAAACATCTGGAAACAATTCTGAATCAGCCAATAGTTTTTAATTTTTATTATTTACATCCATTCAAAAAATATGTTTTCTCGAAAATTAACTGTCATAAATGTGTCTGTGAAATTCATTTCTTTTAATATTAAGTCCTAAATAATATAATATTGTACTTAATGATAGTTCTACATAATCAACATAACCTAGGGATTAACCAAAAACTTCAATATAATTTTTAAAATGGGCAGAAAATATTTTACACATTTTCTAAAGTGTAGTCGAAAATAGGCAAAAAAAAAAAAACAGTATCTTTGAAGTGTATACAAGCGAACAAAATATTATAAAGAAAAAAAAAAAATTCTAGTAATTATAAATGAACTTATTTATTATGTAATGAAGTATTACTGACTAAATACTAATTTATAGACATTCTAAACATAAATTTATATAATCATAACAACTAAATATAGTCTAGCCTAATGAGTAAAACTGCTTTTTGATTTAAAGTGGAAAAAAAAAGTTCTCTTGGTAAACTTAGACTAGGCCTAACACTAGATAAACTTTTCGTAAACTAGTCAGGCAGAATTAACAGGAACTACAATGGGGGGGATACAGGAATTAACAGTGGGGGTAAATAAAAGATGCATGTCTCTTATTACCCCCACAAAAAATAAAAATGGGGTAATAAGAAACATGCCTAGAACAAGTAAATAAAGAATGCTTTCAAGGTTTTAAAATTTGTAAATGAAATGTCATAGTCTTGGTCAAAAGGTTACACATTAATAAATCCTTAACATCTTACCTACAATTTTTTTTTTTTTTTTTTTTTTTTTTTTTTTTTAATTTAGAAAAAGTTATGAACTTTTAGGGTAAGTTCAAAGTGAAGGTTTTTTTTTCATCGTATAAAAGAAATCAAAATGTATTATAAACTTCTCAATAAGTATATTGTAGTAAAGAATACACATTATACTTAGTATTACATATTTTTAAAGTTGTCTAAGTATATTTTTTGGTGGTTTTTTTTACTGCGTCTCTTATAACCCCTGTCTCTTATTACCCCGGCTTCCCCTATTTTAAAATTATTTGCTTTTTAAAGAAAAAGTGATAAGGATAAACATATATATAAATCTTGTGTACAATTAGTGTAAATAAATATAAAATAAAGCCACAGTTACATTGATGTTTAAATTATATTTATTAACAATAAACCAAAAAGAAAGAAATCTGTGAATAGAATATATTTAAATTATTTTTTGGAAAGAAAAGAATGGTGAAAGGAACTTCTTAATAATAAATAAATAAATGAAAAGGCTAAAAATTTATGTTTCTGTTATCCCTTAAAAAAAAAAAAAAAAAAAACTTCCAAATATGTTCTGTGTCCCAAATCCAGTGGGACCCATTTAGCTTATAATGAGCCCACATTTAGCAAGATTTCAGATTTAAGGAGGGGAATGAAATGTTTTGTATAATGTTACAAATGCTTTGAAATATACTTTTTTTTTTTTTTTTTTTTTTTTAGCAAGCAAATTTGTTTACTTTGCACGGATTTAATGAGAGAAATAAATATAGAAGCATTGAATAATTACAGAAATAGTGAATAAAAATATTTTAATGAAAAATATATTTTGAAAAAATTGTAGACAGATTTTCTCCATTAACTCTTGTGAAGAAAAAATAATTATTATTTAGATTTGAATTCAATAATGAGTACAATCTATAAATGCAATAATGTTGGTGATATTGTGATATTATCTTAATGTGAGACATACTATGCACTGAGGATATTGTAGTAAAAACCCAGAAACAGAAAAAAGTGTTTATAATGATTCAGAATGAGAAATTATACTTAAAATACTAACATGTGTTTGCAGAATCATTACAAATTCATGAACAAATTTATCAAACCAATCAAAAATACAGATGATGAAACTTTTCATACAATAAGTGTTGAAAGTTAAATGAAGAAATTTTTTGTAAAATTAAACAATCAACTTCAGTTAAATATTTTTTTCACTTTTAAATAAAGACCATTAGACACAGTATGCAAGTGTTTTTTATGTATAAATTTTTGTGCAATCTTAAATTCAAAATTAACAAGCAATCAGATTAACAAATGTTTTTCTGTGTTCCTTGCTCTTTATTATATCTGGTCCTTCTGTATAAGTTAAAATGTATGAAAAGATGAGTTTTAATGTTTTTTATCTTATTAGCATGCATATGAATATTATAGTATTCAACTTTTAATGAACTTACCTGATTTAGGAAAAAGATATAGAAAATAATATAGAAAAGATGTTATAATTCATAAGGCACAAGTAAACTATAATATTCAATTGCTTTCAGGATTCTAAAAGGTTAACAAGGATATCTCTGAGGGTTGAAGATTAAAATAATATGTTGTATGGGCATTAGGTAACAAAGACATTTCTTTTACTATAATTATAACAAATAATTTTAATAACTAGAAACATATGTTATTTTCATTGGTAATACACTCATGTACTATTAATAATAGTCATGTACATTAAAAAAAAAAAAAAAAAAAAGAGTACATTGCAATAATCACAAAATATTCTTATATAATTTTATATAATAGTGTCACCTGTTGGTTAGCATACAAAAAACATTTAATCATAACTTCTGACAATTAAAATTTTGCATATGTACTTTATTATATTTTAGTCAATAGATGCTGAGATGTAGCCATATGGAAAATCACAGAAGATGAGTAATAAAAGTGCCAAGTCAGTATCCACCCAAATTGAATCAGCATAGCTTTTCATAATGACCATCACACACATCAAGTTTTGTACAATTATATTATTCATTATAGAAACTGAGATATAGCTTTACCATAAATGGGGAAAATAGCTGTATGGTTGCATCCAAGGGTGTAGCAATTCAAAAATCACGGGAGGGGCTTAAAATTTTTTTATTTTTAAAATGATTCAAATTTATTCTCAAGAAAATTAATAATTAAATGATAATTAATATTCACTAATTAGTAGTATTAAATATAAAATATTACTAATCAGGAACATTTATAAGATTTAAATTTTGGTTTTAAATGGGTGATTCTTTCATTTGGCATAAAAACGAAATTTTGTAATAACCAAACCAATAGGGGGAACTTAAGCTCGCTGAGCCCCTTCCCTTTCCTACACCCTGGTAACACCATCTATTTCGAAATATGCACCAAAAGTTGATAGGCACCAGTTTAACTCAAAGTCCAACTAAGTATAAATTTTTATGAAATTCTATGTATTAGTTCATGATCTAGAGCTGCCATACAATTTTTGTAATATATACACACAGACTGACTGATGAAGTTTTTTTTTAAATCATGTTTAGGACATCTCAAAACAAATATATCTATCCAAAACTGGAAATTTTTACATGTCCAATATTTTCTAAGAATATAGAAGAAAGCAAAAAGTTTATTTGTCATTAATGAATCGTTTGAATTAGAATTACAAGAAAAATACCATTCTGCACTGAAGAGCCTGAAAAACTGTTATGCTTGCTTAACACCATGTAGGATCTTTACAAGCACACTGAATTGCCACAACTTGACATAACATAAACTCGACTAATGTCTGAAGGCAATTCACATAATGAATCTTACAGGGCAGTCAACAAATCCATAGGAGTATAAGGGGTTTGAGATTTCTTCTAAACAGCATATTACTAGGCATCTAAGATACGCTCAATAATGTTCATGTTTGAGGATTAAAATAGTGAATGAAAGTGTCTAAAATCAGGAGAGAATTTATTCAGTAGCAACTTTTGACGTGTAGAGTGTTGCATTGTCCTGCTGAAATTATCTAAATCTGTCAGAAAATGGATAAGAATGTGTGTAGGTGATTGGACAGAATACTTACGTACCTGTCACCTTTCAAGTGTTATCCTTAGACATATCAGGGACTCCATATCATGCCAACTGCACATGCACCGAGGTGAAACCCAGTTGGAAAATCCCTTGTTGACATATGTCCATGAATTCGTGATGTTGTCCATTTGCATGATACAATTAGAAATGAGAATCATCAAACCGAGCATTGTGTTTCTAGTTATCAACAGTGCAATAGGGGCATTGGTAGTTTCAGGAGAGAGATAAAGCTTTGGGCCATGCATTTAACAATGTTACACGAGTGGGCCTTAGCTGTGAAAGATGATATCAATGATGGTTTATTATTGAACAATTCACATGCTGATACTTGTTGATGCATCAGCAAAATTGGAGGTAGTTTGAGTAAATGTTGCAAATATGTACCATTTAAGAATTCTTGTCAGTTGTTGATTTCCTGTCATTTTAAAGTCTGTTTATAATTACACCAATGTCAGTGATTTGATGTTTTACCCAATTTGCGATTTTTACATTACATTCGTGAAATGGTCTTATGTGAAAATCCAAATTTGATCACTACTTCAGTGATGCTATATTTCCTTTCTCATGTGCTCATCATAATGCATGTTCAAAAGATATTAAGTCTCAATAGCCTTCCATTGTAGCAGCAGAAATTGATCTAACAGATTTTATAGGTATCTGTTGTCTTATACAGATTCTAAAGAGAGAAGACTGCATTGCATTACACTGATTGGTTGTATACCTGAGTTATTTGTACCCGCATGTCTGTACCATTTTTTTCTGACTTTTCAGTATATTTATATTTTTTCCTTGAGAATATTAATAAGGTGTATACGTAAAAGCTATTTGCATAGTAGGTGGATTTCTTCAGAAATCGACTTATTGCAACCACTTAGTTTATCCATAGCTGCTAATAAATATTTCTAATTTATTCCATAGCATTGTTAATATCCCTTTCCTTTTCACAGTACTTTTTTTTTTCTGTAATTTTCTCCAGTATGTAATTACAATTACATAAAAAGAAGTGCTCTTATGAAAAGTAATATATATATATATAAAGGCGGCTACTAACACTGCTGTAGAATAAATTTAAAATCTGGGCAGCTATGGTTATGTATCTATTTATCTAATCTATACCTATTCATATACAATGGAAAATTTGTCATCATGATAACTTTTGAAATGTTGAATCAGTTTGAACTAAAATTGGATGCTTATAGAAAGTTGGAGACATTACTGAATTTATCATGGAAATATCTTGTAGACGTTAGTTAACCAACTTGATCTGCCTCTTTGTTTCCAAGTGGCACTACTTGAAATTTTGAAACTCACATAAATAAGTATTGATTATTGCAAATGAAATTTTACTTTTGTGTTTATGAATCTATTTACTTAAAACTTGATATATACGTGGTTGATATGAAAGTCACAACCAAGTTTGTTAATCAACTTCATCTGTTGTCTTGTTTCAAAATGGTGAACACTTGAAAATTTGTCATTGGAATAACTTCCAAAATATTGAGTCAATTCAAACAAAAGTTTTGCACTGAACTTACCGGAGAAATATTTTTGATAAGCCCATTAGACAAATTGATCCATCATCTTTTTTCCATGTGGCGGCTAACTGAAAAATCCAAGCTCACAAAAAAATTTGATTTAGAAACAAATTTTCTTAAAACTTGGTACATACCTACCTCATACAAAGATCTCAACCAAGTTTATTAATGAATTTGATTCACCATCTTGTTTCAAAGTAGCAGCATTTTAAAACCAACAGCCACTTGGAAATTTCTCAATGCAATGAATTCTGAAATGCTGAATCAATTTGAACCAAAGTTATACAGTGCACTTTCTTTAGAAATATCTTCTAGTAGTTTGCTGGCCAACCTGTTTAGAAGTGGTAGCCATTCGAAATTTTTAAGCTTGCATAAAAAAATGTTTGAATCGATTTTCTTAAATTTATAAATAGCCCATATCAAGGCCTCAAACATGTTTATTAGTCAACTTGATTTGCCATCTAATTTCAAATAGTGGTCATTTGAAATCACATGACCTCTTAAAATTTTGACTCTACAATAACTTCTGAAATACTCAATTCAAATCAAAGTTGGGCAGTGGACCTATTTTAAAAATATCCTAAATGAATTTGTTGGCTAATTTGATCCTCCATTTGTGTACAGCATAAAAAATTTAGAATTGGGCTTAAAAGAAATAACTTTTTTAGACTAATGTATTTGAATTATTTTGTTTGTGTCCGTACATTAAACAGTTTTGCAATATCTACAATTTTCAATGATCTAAAATTCTTAAATAACATAGATCAGTTTCAAAGAATTCTTAAATTTAAATTGTTTATGGAAATGAAGATGCACAGACTCATGTACACAAACCAAAGTCAGAAATACTTTTTGCCTTTGTTGAAATATATTTAAAACCCATAATACTACTGAAAATCCTTTTTAATAATTTCTTCTTATATCTCAAAATGCATTTTAATATTTTTGAATGGCTCTGTAAACCAATCAGTGATGGTAACCATACCATATTTTATTGAAAATATGCTACTGTGCATCAATATATTTTTATTGTGTTATGTGCAGCATAAAGTTATTAAAATATGTTTTTAAAAAAATTTGCATCATTCTACGATCATTCGTTCGTGAGATACAAAATTGATTTCGCAAATTGGGATTACCATACTTCCGTATACTTTTACATGAGGAAGTAAAGAAGACCTCTCATGGGCCATAATGTATCCGCAGTCTTTTGTGAACTTCATACACAAACAAGTAATGTTATTTATACCTTTTAAACTTAAAAATTTCTTTACACACCATAGAATTATGTAAGCACTACCAGTTTTGAAAGGACATGGCCTTTCTTCTTCAGGTGCAAGAAACATGAGCTACTACCTTGGAGGTAAAAGCAAGACACATGTTTTTTGCACCTGAAGAAGAATGACCAAGTTTTTCAAAACTGGTAATGCTTATTTAATTCTATGGTGTGGGAAGTTTTTAAGTTTAAATATTTATTGTACACCAGTTGACTCATCCGTACTAGCACTTATTGGACTCTAATCAGAATACAAACAGTACATGCTTTTTCCAAATAACTTTATACGTCAATGAATCATTTACGTATAACTCTCTATAATAAATTGTATTGCAAAAGTTACAAAAATTGTTTTAAATTTTTAATGAAGCAACATAATACATTTATTTGAAGTTTCAGTTTTAAGTTTTTAATGAGCACAATTATATCATGCATACAAATATACCTTACTCTTTGCTTATTTTCTGATGAGAATGATGGTAACAAAGAACAACTGTAGACGGTTCACAAATAAAGTCTAGCATTTTAAAGGATGCTATTCTTATTTTTCCAACTGTGTTAAGTTACAAATTAGACTGCTGAGTTCTTCGCACCAAGTAAAAATTGTGCAGGACAGCCATATTTGCTATTCCGAGTAAATTTGTAAAGCCACTTTTGTCTTTATCTGCCACTATTTGGTATCTTTTGATTAAAGACACACAATATAAATATGTCTCAACCCATGCAAGGTCTTCTCCTGGACAATTGCGTTTACCTAAAATAAATTAATTGTACTTTATTTCTATTCATAAAATTATAACAGATAACAAGCAATTTAATTGCACATTCTTTTCAGGTTTAAATTATTTTATGCTTAGTATTTAATTTTTATCCAAATTCTAAAATTTAATGCTTGTTATTTGCAAAAATTTAATGCTAAAATTTAATGCTGAATATTATAGGCTTTAAAGAAAAGAAATATGTAAGTTAGGTCCGATTTGCAGTTGATACAACTAAATTTGCATCACCTTATACATATATAGTCATCAGAGACAGATTCTCATGTAATTTCAGGGGTAAAAAGAACATAGATTTCGAATATTTCAGCAAAAGTTTTGTTCCAAAGGAATAAAATGGGGTTAGTTGCAAATTAACCACAAAATTATAATGTTTGGGATCACTCTGTAAAAAATAAAATGCTAGTAATGATTTTCAAGTAGTTTTAAAAAAGATCAAAACTCTCTCTAGGGAGTTTTACCATATTTAGATGGAGTGTTAAATTCTTTTCGGAAGTACTTAAAATTCAACCCTTCTATCATCGATATCTGTCTGAATTTTTATCGTATTTGCTGGCAGGTTATTTTAAAGTAGATGTGTAAATTTAATTAATGAATTATGCAAAAGAAATTTTGCTAACGCTTGCACGTGTGCAGTTAAAAATTTAGTACAAATGCTAAAATTTCATTAGACAGTTAATATTAGTTCCCCATCATACTATAGGTATGGGGAACTTAGGTAATCGTGAAAAATTTCGACCTTGGTTTTTTGACTTTTTTATACGTTTTCAGGAGTGAGGAATCCGAAAATGACAAAATTTGTATGGTGTCTGTCTGTAGGGTGTCTGTTAGTGTGTCAGCCCGTTAGTTTGTTAGTCCGGTAGTTTGTTAGTCTGTTAACACGATATCTCTCGAGCAAATGATCGCAGAGAGGTCAGGTCAGTTTTAAAATATTACTTTCGATACTGGCAAGAACTCTATTCATTTGCAACATTCGAATTAAAAAACTTCGTAAGTTATGAGAAATTTACGATTTTCTTAACATGGGAGAATAGGAGAAAAAATCACTTAAACGTGCATTAAATGGAAACTTTTTACTGTAAAAATGTCAGACTAGTTTTAAAATATCAGTTTTGATGCCGAAATGAACATCAGTAACTATAAATATGCTACTTTGAAAATTTCGCAAGTTATTAGAAATTTACGAATTTCTTAACATGGCAGTATAGGGCAAAATTTCACATAAACTCAATTTTGAGTGATATTTTCATCGTAAAGATGTCAGACTACTTTTGAAATATTATTTAGAACACTGGCATGAATATTAATGCCTATGAATTTTTCAATATAAAAATTTTGTAAGTTATTGGAAAATTACGAATTTCTTAACATGGCAGAATAGAGTAAAATTTCACATAAACGTCAATCATGAGGGATATTTTCATCGTAAAGATGTCAAACCACTTTTTAAATATTATTTTGGATATTGGTATGAATATCATAGACTAGGATTTTTCCAATTTAAAAAATTCGTAAGTTATTTGGAATTTATGATTTCCTTAACATGTCAGAAAAGGCAAAATTGAGCATAAACATCCATTTTGAGGATCATAAATACATTAGACAACTTCAAAATTACATTTATGATATTTGTTTGAACATGATTGAATACAAATATTCTAATAGGAAAATTTCGTAAATTATTCGTAATTTACGATTTTATCAACATAGCGAAATTGTAAATTTTTCATATAAATATGAATTTTGATGATTATTGCTTTGGAAATAGTAGCATGAAAACTAAACAACGGAATTGACCCTGATAAAATAAATTAATAGATTAGAATAAGATAAATATATCATATCGAAGTGAACGGTGGATATTTTATTGAAATTTTATTTTTCCGACTGAGTGAAAATAATGCCTGGACCGGGAATCGAACCCCGGATCTTTGACTTACAAGGTCAATGCTCTACCACTGAGCTATCCAGGCCGACATCCCGGTCTGCATTACTCACTCAGACTCACTCGGCTTATTTTCTGTTGAGCTATCTAAATGATAGACCAGAGATGTTTCTACCTATATGGTTGTCTGAGTGAGTAATGCAGACCGGGATGTCGGCCTGGATAGCTCAGTGGTAGAGCATTGACCTTGTAAGTCAAAGATCCGGGGTTCGATTCCCGGTCCAGGCATTATTTTCACTCAGTCGGAAAAATAAAATTTCAATAAAATATGATTTTCTTCCACAGTTAATTGTGTGATTTTAATTAAAAAAAAAAAAAAAAAAGAACGGTGGATAGCCTATTAGGCGGGGATTTCATTCTGTCACTGTATCAAGCTTTGGTCAAATTCATTTCTTTTAACATGATTATAATATGTCTCGCACTAGAAATTTATGAGAACATAAATATGATGGGGAACTGAGCAGAGTCAACCTATGCCAACTAGTTTCGATATGTGACTATTTTTTGAAATTCAAAATTATATCCAGCCGGTAATGAATTTTTAATGACATTCGATTATTTATGTTTGATTACATTTATCAGAAACATGGCTAATTTAATATAAACTCAATATGCAGTCACATTAGTTTGCGTACGATAAAGTCAAGAAAAATAAAACATTTTAGATTACTGGATTAATGGAAATTACTATTTAAATAATAGTCCATCTATGACAGAGTCCACCTATGCCAACTAGTATTTATACTATGGTTGCAGTATATTTTGTATGATATAATATGTGAATATATTCATTGGTGTTTCAGTGATCTTGTATCTGTTGCTTGGCTTCTAATATGCTTAATAGATCTTTATTATATATATATATATATATATATATATATATATATATATATATATATATATATATTAAAGGACATTGCATTACTTTTAAAACCCTGCATGTTTTTTTCTTTTTTTAGTATAAATTTTTTTTCAATGTTGTTAAAGACCTTTATATGTATAATTAAAAGAAGTATCATAATCATATACTGTGGCTACATAGGGACTGATTTACAACGGGACATTCAGGGCAAATTATCCTTAATATTTTTAAAAATTTTCTTTTGCATTTGAAAAAAAAAAAAAATCTTTTTAAATTTAAGTATTTAGCCAAAATCAATACAACTGTAATTGCTATCCTTAATCATCAATTACTAATTTGTATGTATGTATCTCTGGGAGAGGAATCGCTGTACTATTTTTTAATGATACGGAATATAATTGTTTAGGAGCGAGATTATCTTTTTTAAATTCTGCATTGTTTTGAAATACTAAATTAAATATATTTGAGAATTTTATAATTATTATATTATTACTTCTTTAACAATGTTATTGAAAAAAAAAAAAAAAGAAAAATATCAGTGAAATATTTAGAGTGGGGATTTTGTCTTGTGTTTTTCTTTTAAGTGATATTTTAAGATTTTAAACTGTGAGTTTCGCCGAGATATTTTGAATTTGAAAATTTATTACTGCTAGGAATTATAGGGTGTGTGAAAGGTGGAGGGGGCGTGTTCGTAAGTTATTTAAAACGGCATTTTTATTAACATGTTCGTTGAGTTCACTAACAAAACTAGTATGTTGTGGCCACCACGAGACTTTCTTCTATATTTTCCTATACAAATTCACTCAGTAACAATAATAAAAAAAATAAATAAATAAAAAGTGGGACTTTGACAAAATTTTGGGTAAAATGTAAAAATTATTCTAAGTTTGTCAAAACACGGAAACCGTGGGACTTTGACAAAATTGGGGGAAAAATGCAAAAATTTGTTTAAGTTTGTCAGAACACGGAAACCGTGGGAGTTTGATAGAATTAAGGGGAGAGAAAAAAAAAAAAAAAAGTGGAACTTTGACAAAATTTTGGTAAAATGTGAAAATTTGTTAAAGTTTGTCAAGACACGGAAACCGTAGGACTTTGACAAAATTAGGGGAAAAAAGTAAAAATTAGTTTAAGTTTGTCAGAACACGGAAACCGTGGGAGAACCCGAAATCGAAAATTTTTACGAATCCAATACTTTCTTCTATTGAAGATAGAAGAAAGTAAAAATTTAAGTTAATAGTAAGGGACCCCCATAGTTGTTCGTTCCCTGGTGCCCCCCAAATGTATAAATTAGGCTCTGCAACAGCAATGCATTTCAAGCATTATTTTTTTTTTTTTTTACAGAATGATACCAAACGTCATATTTTTATTTAATTCGTAACGATCCCTTTTTTCCTTCGGGATAAAACTTTCGCTGTAATATATGAGATATAAACAAGTTCTTTTTACTCCTGAAATTCCAAGCTAATTCATGAAGTACTACTTTAAATATTCTATATAAAAATTCCAAATTTCTGCTTAGATATGCACATTTAAATTTTTTTCTCAAAAACTAATCAATAAATTTCAAAACCCATCCCTAATTCTTTTAAGTAGGTTCTATTAAAAGTAAAAAAAAAAAAAAAAATCTTAAATATCTGTAGATATTTAAACATTTTTAAGATCATGAATTCATGGAAAAATGCAAAAAAAGAAAACACAATTTAAAGATAAAAAAAATATATATCAGAAACCATAAGAAATGTTGCCTGGACATATATTTTATTAAATAAACCTATTATAGTTCAATTTATAAATTTTGAACTAAAATGTAAGGTTTTCATATGAAATGCACTTCAGCAGTGCTGTCAAAAGGGCCAAGTCCCCTTAACCCTTTAACGATCATTGGTTTCGCAGCGAAACCAAACATTTGACATAATTTAACTTTTTTTTTTTTTTTTGCAGCAGTTTTTTGACATTTCCCCATTATTTTAATCAGGTTTTAAACTTTTGTTCCTTTTCTGTTCGTTAGATAGCCACACTATTCCAAAATTTAACAAATAATGCTTCAAAGGAAGCAAAATGTATAAGTCACTTGAAGTTTCTTAGTCTGCACGAGTGCAAATTGCTGGTTTGATGATGCACTCATGTCTAGTTTTTTTTCATTTAATGAGGAGCTGGACTGTTATTTTCACCTGAAACAACTTTTACGAGTTTTTGTAGTCGATAATGTTTACTTTACAAAGTGTTTTATTTATTAAATTTAATATTATATGAATTTAATAAGGTTAACTTATAGATGTTTCAAACAAAAATTTATCGAAAAGGAATTATGCTAATTTTTTATTTTTTAAATATTTATAAGCAGCTATGTGTCTAAAAGCCATTTTTACAATTAGTTTAGTAATTTTTAAAATAAATTAAGTAGTGAACGTTAAAGGGTTAAAAGAAAATCATCGTGAGCTTGTCTTTAGACTATCTCAAAATTAGTGTTTGTGTTCTTTTCGTATAATAGCATTGATAAATGCCATAAAAATATGTATAACAGGTACGCACATATGCATCGTTGTTTAATATTTTATATTTTTAGACCTCTAAATCATGACCTAGGAGGTGCTATTTGACCGCAAAATTTTTATGGCTGGCATAAATCTTAGCTATCATGATAGAAATAAGTAATAGGAAATCAGTAATAGAAATAAGTGCCCTAACAGCACAAAACATTCCAGAAATGTAACAGTTACATGACATCAAAAAATTTATCCTATTGCAGAAACGTTTCGAACTTTGCAATTTTCTTTCAGATTAGTTTCAAAAACGTAGAAATGTTCGCGGTCATAAAATAATTAATTAATCAGATACGTAATAGAGAAGTTTCTATCACTTAAAAGATAGAAAATGAAAAAGGATGAACATTTTAGAAAGATATCTGAAAGCATACTTTAAATGTGTTACAATGATGAATGATTGTATGTTTTTTTTTTTTTTTTTTTTTTCCCCTAACATAACTGAAGCAGTGTTCTGTATGGGTGACATGCCCTTTGCGATAATGTCTTTAGCGTAATGTGCCCCTAGCGTAAGGGGTTGAAATTAAGGAAGGAGGAATAGAAGAAGCCCCTAGCGTAAATAATAACTATCTGAATTTTATTACTATTTCAGAAAACAATGGTTGGACAATCCCAGAATTTGTCTATATTTATGGAATGTATAGGGGTAAAGTCATCGCACTAATTATCCTGCGAAAAGCTGATATTGCAGGTTAACAGTACAATGAAATTGAAAACATCTTATATTTAATTGGCTTGTAAATAAGCTCATTAAACAAGATGCAGAATATGCAGATTATATAATAAGATATGCAAAAAGGGGTAGTCAACCGACTATAAGGAATATATATATATATATATATATATATATATATATTCATGTCAACGAAAAAATAAAAACAATATTCAGTAAATTGGAATAAAATGGAGAATTGGAAAAGTGTTTGAAAATACTTACATATACACAAAAGTTGCAGTGAAATGATAACAAGTCCATGACAGTCCATTAAATTTTTACCATGTTTTTATTAACTTCGATTCTTATTTGTTTGTTTGTCCGGTACAAGTCTTGCAATCGATTTTCAACTAACTTCCTTACATTTGAAACTTTCAGAATAGCTCAGAACCCGATGACAACACAATACTTCGAAGCCCATTTTTTTTTAAATTTTTGATTAGTTTTTTTAATTAATTAAAATATGAAAATAATAACCTCCTAACAGCTTTAAAAATAGCCATTAAAATATTAGCTATAATTTAATTATTGCCAAAAAAAAAAAAAAAAAAAAAAAAAAAGAAGAAAGAATTACGACTTCATTTTCTTTCAACATAAAAATAAATACATTTAATTAAACGTGAAGGTCAAAAAACTGTAAAAAGTTAAATTATGCATCTCACAAAAATTGACGTCATTATCACTTTAAAAATTTTATACGCATTCATAAAGAGTTAATGTAGTTCTGGGTTCTATAGCTATAATTCAATAGAAAATTTAAAAACATATATGAATTTTTAAAATTAAGAGAAATTGAGATAGATTTCTTTTCTTCTTTTTTTTTTTTTAAGCTAAAAAACGTCCTTAAATTTTAGATTTTAAAATTTTTATAAATAATAAGATAAAAAATAATTAATTTTATTTACATTTTAAACACTTTGCAGTATTTTGATAGAAATATAAATAAGTTCTTTCTCAAAAATGTTCATGTAAATTCTAATTTCTTATACCTATAAATTAATTACGAAACTTCATAAAAATTGGGATTAATAACATTAAAAAAAAAACTATCGTAAATATTGCACTATAGCAAGAAAAATTGATCCAAGTTAAAAAATAACAAGTTTGACTTTCTGTCATTGAAAAATGTATATGAAGTGCCCAAACGTGCACGATCAAATAAATCTCTATTTCGCAAATGGGAAGAAGTTGTGTCAGTTTTATTGTAGGCTAGTCTACGCTGTATTGTTATCTTTAAGTTGATTTTTCTCAAATACTGCATTTTTTTGAGTTGTGTTATTTTTATCGAAGTGCGATATGATGTATTTTTAAGTGTACTGGGCGAACGGCGATTATTAATAACTTTTCTTTTGCATGTGTGTATGTGGGAAAGAAAGAATAAGAAAGGCTTCGCAATATGGGTATAACTATAGTATCTCCCCACAACTGGATTTGGCGATTTATCTTTGGCGCCGTTTTGAACGATAACGATGTCGTTCTGGATTCTTTGCAATATAACATGGCAGCCTGCATGCTGTTTATTTTAGATTCATGATTTAGCTTATAATTTTATCATTTATGATTTTTAGATTTATGATTTAGCCATAATCGCCAAAAATAAATCGCCAAATCTAGTTGTGGGGAGATACTATAGTTGTTCCTCAATATGTCCAATCCTCGCTACATTTGTTGTAAGAAATAACAATGCTGCATAGGTAAAACGTAACAATATCTGACAATAATTTATTTTTTAAATTTGTAGCTATGGATGCACGAGCAACAATGAAAAACGGCAACAATGATTTTAATTATAAAGTAAAAATTTTTCAACAATAACTCTTTGCAATCAAAAAGCGGATTACAAGTACGTTGTAATTTGTGATTGTCTATATTAAAAAGCGATTAAAAAGTCATATATTTGCGAAAATTTATTTGATCGAATCTAAAATGGATGTTCTACGTAAAAAGTATAAACGTGGTGAAATTAATGAAAAAACCTACCGAGAAAAAGTTACAGAACTCACTATTCTCCATTTGGAATCTATTGATTATAAATATATCGGAAAAATAGCAGATGGAACTCATGGAATCGTCGTTGAATTGAAAAGTCCAAACTCAGCTCTAAATGTAGCAACTAAAATAGTCATTGATGATTTTGTGAAAGATGGAGAAACAATTCTATGGTCTAAACTTGCTAATGAACATATTCTTCCTTTAATAAAATGGCGTGACATTACAGAAACTAATTCAAAAGCCTTCTTTTCTTTAAAACATCCTGCAACCTTAGATGATAAGCTCAAGCAAGCTTCTTTCCTATCTGACTGTAATGGCTTTGAAAATGCAGTTTCTTGCATCAAAGATATAACCAATGGAATCCACTATCTTCATCAGCAAGGCTTTTGTCACATGAATTTACAAACTGATCATATTCTTCTGAAATGTAACAGCAAAGCTAGAATTGGCAGTTTTGGATATCTTACCTCTAAGGAGGAAAAAGATTTAAAATACGGAGCTTCTGATATCTTCTGTCCACCAGAATCTTTTGGAACAAACAGCAAAATAGATGGCGAGAAATTTGACACCTGGTCTTTAGGTATAATTGCAACAGAAATATTCACTGGCCAACATCTTTCAAAAGAGATATCTAAATGGAAAATAAAACCTTCAAATTGGTACTTTGAACTTTATGAGAGAATATTTGATGTACTGAATAAAGAAAAATTTCACGATCTAGTAAAAAAGATTTTCAAAAATTCCATTGATATAAGTTCAAAAATAGATCAAGTCCTCAATTTTATCACATCCTGCCTCATTTTTAATTCTGGAGATCGACCTTCTTCTGAAGATTTGCTTAAGCATGAGCTGCTGGGAGGCCAAATAAAAAAATATTATCCTAAGCAAAGTGAGGACATATGGGCTGTTAAAATAAGTCCTTTAGATCTTTTAATGTGTGGACTGCAATATAGAAATCAATCTGTGACAACAAATAATGTTAAGAATTCAGTTGATGCTGAAGAAAAACTTAATTCTATACAAGTATCTAGCATCGACAATAAAGATGCAGAAAATATTAATATAAGCACTAGTGAAATGTCAAAAATAGAAAATCCAAATGAACCGTTAGACGAATTGAGAAAGGAAATAAATGACTGTTCAAGTTCGTCTGAAATTCTCAATATGCCAACTCCTGTGGAATTTGGGATAAAACAAAAAGAAGTACATATTAAAAAAGAAAATATTTTGATTATAAATGAAGATAGGTTGGAAGTTCATACCACTTTTTTTAATGCTAATAAACATGATGTTAACTGTAAAATTTCTGATGCTTTCATTTCTGCTGAGAGTGTCACAGTAAAAAATGATGCAAAAGAAGTAATCATGCATCCAAAATACCAAAATACTATAGAAAATTATGATATTTCCTCTGAAACCCATTTTGTGACTTTGAAAGCAATCAATTATGAAAATGAAACAATGATAAGTTGTGTGAAAAAAGACAAATCGAAAGAAAACTTGCATATAGTAGAAATGAACAATCCTATACAAGAAAAAACTGATTTTGACACATGTATCTATCCTAATGATTCCAATGAATCAAATTTTGATCAAAATTTCGACTTGAATAAAAGCGGAATAAAAGAAAATAAGTTTAAGCACAATAGGATTGAAAAACTAGAAACATTAAGTAAAATGAGGTCAGTTCCTATTAAACCAATACTTTCAGATAAAAATGCTCAGAAAGATGCGAGAAAAGCTTATTTAAATAGTAAAAAACAAACTAAACTGAAAACTAAATACTCTCATAAAAGCCACGATGAAAAGTTTTCAAAAGATTTGGAGCTGACACCAAGAAAAACTACTTTCCGAAAATATATGAAAGAAAAGATCAGTCTATCTCCATCAGTTTCAGAAGTACAGAGAAATGATAAATATGAACTAGAGCCTGGAGAAATTCCACTTTTCAGAAAAGATTATGAAAAAATAATTGACCAAGTAGGACCTGAATATTCAGTGACATCTTTAAGTGTATTTAACGTGAATTATACAGATACGGAAGAAGGAGAAATCGATTTAAACAATCAAAGGTCAGTCATCGATTTAAGCACCAAACATGATCTTAAACATTTTAGAAAAATTCGTTCCTGGTGGAAACGTCAAAAACAAGTTCTTACGAACATCTTTAGAGCTTGGAATTAAAAAAAATAACACTTAGAAAATATAAAATGATTTTTGACAAAAGCATACTGACAATAGTTTTGAAATTAATATCCTAACCGGAAAGAAATATATATATAAAAAAAAGCAATCTATAGCCCGGTTTTGTAATATCATCTTATGTGGTACCTCCAAAAACTTAACCCGCCCGGAGTAGCAATTGCTAAATTTATTTTGTCATCTAAAATTTTGAAAGTTAATAAAATGTTGCTCTGGGTAAAATGCCTTTGTCTCTTGTTTCTTTAATGCCAACGAAACATTTCAGCTTCATTTAAAAAAAAAAAAAAAAAAAAACACTTAAAAAAATAACGGCGGTTTTTAGAGCAGAATGTGCTGGCAGCCATTTTTGCCAGCACATTCTGCTGTTGAATAGGATAATTTACAGCGGAAACATCTGTAAAGAGAGATTCTATTATAGATGTTTCTGTTGTATTATTATTATTATTATTATTATTTTACAGCAGAATACGCTGGCACCCCTTTTTGCCAACATATTCTCTGTAAAAGCAACCGTTATTTTTTACAATGTACTTTCTTTAAATATATTCCTTGTAGACTATAATGAATGCATAGATAAGTGTAGTGCTAAAAATATTGTGAAAATGTATACTACATTTTATACGATTCTTTTCTTTTTAAAAGTTGCTGAATAAAACTAATATAATTTAATTTTAACTATTAAATGAAAATATAAGCTTTTATATCAGACTTATTTCATTGCTGCCCGCAATGATGCCAAGTTCCTTTAAGGTAAGGATCCGTGCTTCACTTACCGTCGCCGGAAACCCAAGTCAATATTATTCTATGGGAAATTTTGTTTATTTATAACTCATTAACTAATACATATTTTTAAATTCTGTTTTAACATTCAGAAAATTCACAACTTATAGATTTTTACTTATAGACTACTTATAGAATACTTATAGATTTTTACAGGAACACATCGAAAAAATTTATTATTATTATGGGCTCAAACTATTTGAAATGCAATAGCGTTAAATTAAACAACATACTATATGGGGGAAAATACTCAAACGCCTTATTTTAATTTTCTACTATTTTAATTTATTTAAATAACCGTTAATAACTTAATGTTTGGAAAGTCGAGTAGAGTCACTCCATATATATATATAAATAGAAGAAACAGGTTTATAAATATATTGCAAGTGACAAGTTTGTCACCCATGAGGTCATGAGTGTAATATTTGGAGACATTTGTTGAAGATTCAGCTTTAGTTGCTGTTAAGTCGTCATGCTAGCGTGAATCCTAGATATTTTTATATACAGTCGGCACCAAAATTATTGAAGCACACGTCCACATTTTTCATATTTTATTTATTTATTTATGTTTCTAGTTTGATTGCTAATTTTTATCATCAATTTACTTTTTTACTTTCTTTTACCCATAAGGTAGAGAAAGTATTGTTTTTGGGTCAAATTTTAGAACGCGAGTTTTTGTTATATTTACATGTTCTGAGGTCCCCTGAATACGAAAATCATGTTTTTAGCAAATGGTCTGTGTGTATGTCTGTGTGTGTGTCTGCCTGTTATCAGCATATCTCAAAAACAAATTATGGCAGAAAGTTCAAACTTGGTATTCTAAATGTGTATCATATAAGGATGCTACACTAAACTTTTCGTTAAGATCAAGCAAATGGTTCGTGTACAGGGACACTCAAAAGTATTCAAATACATTACGTCTATGGGGGAAATTGCAGGTAAGTAGAGTTTAACATCTATAGACTGCACTAAACCAAATGAAACGAATATATATTTTTTGTAATAGAGATAGTCAACTGGGAAAAAAATTTTGTGTATGTAGGAGCCTCGCCTCCCCCCCCCCTCCCTCGAGGGGAGTAAATTTTCATGATGGGTATCTTTCAAAGGAGCTCGCCAATACCTTTAAAACAAATGGTTCAACCATCGATCTGCGATAATTTAAAACAAAGTTATGGATTCTTTTTTTACTTTTAACGAAAAAAAACTTAGAAAAAAAATCGTTTTTCCCCCCCTCTAAATATTGAGAATAAAATGGACATTTTTGGATATTTAGTGTTATACTACTTTTCTAAAATGGAAATCGTCTGCATTATCATAAAAGATATTTTTTTAAAATAATAATTTTAATACATTATTGTTTTAAAACAGAATTATTTTTTAATAGCCGAATTAAATTCTATATAAATTTAGGTGCATTAATGAAACGGGGGGTTGAGGGGGGCGGTAGCCCCCCTCACACAGAACTAATTATCATATAAAACTCTTCCGAAGCCTAATTTGAATTGCTTAACACAGGTTTACATAACAGTACTCGTTATGTTACCTCTTAATTTGCAACCTGTATTTATAGTATTAAGTTTCAGGGTAAGAGAAAGTTGTGTGAGTGACACACCAGATTATTATAAACAGCATAAGATGAAGA
This sequence comes from Salticus scenicus, assembly GCA_963930645.1. Taxonomy (NCBI): domain Eukaryota; kingdom Metazoa; phylum Arthropoda; class Arachnida; order Araneae; family Salticidae; genus Salticus; species Salticus scenicus. Next base: position 57,111,653 of record OZ005652.1, on the reverse strand, counting down.
TCATGGCTAGACAACCATTTACTTAACAAAACAGTGTTAGGTGCACATGTTTTAAATACGAATTATTGCTACCGCTTCAGTAATGTTGCTACCGACTGTAGGGTGATAGAAAAAATGGGCACCATTTTCAACAATATACTGAAGAACCTTCAATATAATTTATAACAGAATATATTGTAAAGGTGTGTTACATTGCATCTTTACATTTTCTGTTACATTGTTGTACTCTGATTGCGAAGATGGGTCGCTAAGAGTTTTTATTTTTTCCATTAAATTTAATTATTACAAACTGATGTACAGGCAAATAGCAATGAAAATCGATCTTTTGTGTTGTTTATCTTATTTAATAAAAGATTACCATAAGAGAAAGGTATGAAAGCAGCTGGCTTTTGAATTATGCCGTCTTTGAGAAATCGTTCCGGATGAAATTCCTGTGGTCTATCCCAGTGTTTTGGATCATGGTGAACTGCCCATATGTTGGTCATGATGATAGTTCCTTTAGGAATCTCGTATCCTGCTATGTGGCAAGTTTGGATGTTGCTGTAAATAAAAAAGAATCAATTTAAGTTAGAGAATTTTACACATATGTAATATAGCAAATGTTATCAAAGTTCTCTTTTTCAGATGGCAGGGTGACCCTTATGTCCTCGATATTCGAGAATAGTCTCAATTTTAAAAATCTTTTCTCTAATTTTTAAAAAATTGCAGCAGGAAAATTATTGAACATAAATATCTTTCTGGTCCTGCATTTATTTAGAATAGAAAATGCTTCCGTAATTGGGTAAATTAATGTTTTTAATACTGTTTTATTATAAAGGTATTCTAATAGGGTCACCGTACCAACTGAACAATTGTTAAATGGCTGCCAATAAAAAATATTTTTTTCTAAGTCACAATTTTGCACAAATCAATTGTTTCTTTCAATTCTTTGTCTTTTAGTAAGATTTTGTACGAAATTGACATTGAAAACTAGCAAAAATATTGGGTGAATGCGAAAGTTCTACCCGTTTTTGGATATGCAAATTTGCAATGGAATTGACGTCACACATGACATTGACATTGTAATGACGCAAATCGTCGGCCAATCAAACGTGTGGATGCCTCACGTATAAATGCATCGTGTCTCACAGAGTTAATCATCTAAAAAAAATAAATCAGAGGGAAAGCGAGAAGGAGCATATAAGACATTTTTTTTTCTTATATGAATTCGATAAAAAGAGTACGGCAGCCACAGCATATCTCAGTGTTTGTCAAGTTTATGGGGAGGATGCAATAGACGAAAGCACGTGTCGTCGATGGTTTCGTAAATTTAGGGAAGGAGACAGAAGCTGCAAAGGTCAGGCTAGGAATGAACGTCCATCACACGTTGGAGACGACGATATTGACCAAGCCGTAAGGAAGAACCCGAACACAACCATGCAAGAATTAGTGGAGACCTTCAACGTACAAAGGACAACGGTCGAGAGACGGCTGGTTAAGTTGGGTTTTACGAGAAAGTTAGATCGTTGGGTTCCACATAACCTGACAGCTAATCAACGGGATGGCCGAATCGCCACCTGTGTTTCCTTGCTTTCCCGGTACAAAAATGATCCATTCTTGACACGAATTGTGACAGGAGATGAGAAGTGGGTTATGTATCGTAATGTAAAGCGTCGTAGGACTGTATGCCGCCCTTCTGATCCGCCTGTATCGACTTCGAAAGCTGAACTTCATCGCAAGGTGTTATTGAGTGTGTGGTGGGATGTGCAGGGAATAATTCACTGGAATGTCCTGCTACTTAACCAAACCATCAATGCTGCCTTCTACTGTCTACAGTTAGATAGGTTGCATTTATATTTGATAGCAAATCGGTCAGGTCTCGTCAATCGTAGCAGTGTTATCCTTCGTCACGATAACGCCAGGCCACATGCTGTTGTCATCACTCTCCAAAAGTTACAGGGCTTTGGTTGGGGGTTTTACCTCACCCTCCCTATTCTCCTTACTTGGAACCAACTGACCATCACCTATTTCGTGCGTTGAACGATTCCTTCAATCAGAAAATCTTTGATGATCTTGATGCGGTGAAAACTGCCATCAAAGATTTTTTTTTTTACTCGAAACCCCCGGAATTTTACCGCCGTGGGATTCATCTCCTACCAGAAAGATGGCAAGAGGTCATAGATAGCAATGGATTTATGCACAATAATAGGTACAGTTTATTTTGCGTTTATTTGCTCTTCTTTATGGGTAATAAAAACGGGTAGAACTTTTGCACTCACCCAATAAGTTTTATTTTAACAGGAATAAAAGTAAAATGTTAAAATCGCTCAGTTAATTTTGGTTTGAAACATTCTGCATTGAATTACAAACGCACATACGCATTCTTTTGTTTATCGTAGAAGAAGTGAGTGTAATTTTAAGAAACACTTCTAACTTTAAAATCTTTGTAACGTTGCATTTCTGATTACAAAGAATCGCTGTAAGCTAGTTTTAAAAATATATTCAATAATACTGATATTCCCTTTTCCCTTCTTTTGTTATTTATCTTTTCTGAAGCAGATTTATGATCTGTATTCGGGAAACAACCCTATCTTCAGAATCTATTTCGGAAATCTCTTCAAAGATCGACTTCCTATTCTTTCTAAATATTAAATCACTTAAAATCAGATCTGTACAATTCCATCCTTACTCATAAATTACCTGAGGGAAAAAATAAGTATTTTTAAAAAATTTTATTTTACATTTATTTTTTAATTTGCAGTTAGGTATATGAACATAGAGGCTACGCAATTTGTAAGAAAAAAAATATGAATTAATGCATTAAATTATTTAAAGATATTTTATAAGCTTCATAGAAAAACATTAAGTTATAAATGACAATTTGCCATATTTACTTTCTCTTACCCATATATGGAACAGAAAGTATTGTTTTTGGTCCAAATTTTGAAATTGAGTTATTGTTACATTTATAAGTTTTGAGCTTCCCTGAATCTGAAAAACAGGTCTGAGTGTCTATAGAACTCCTACATACGTTAGTGTCTGTTATCGGTATATCTCAAAAATAAATAGAAGCAGGAGGTCCAAACTTTAAAGTTAGGAAGTTGAAACATCTATAAATTAACCTGATGAAATTTAAATGATTTAATAAATAAATAAGTAAATATTATAATTTGCAAAAAATCGCAACAGTTGTTTCAGGCAATACACATAATTTTTACTTCCATTACCCGACTACCGTAGGTAATGGAAGTATTGAATTCGGTTTAAAAATTCGAGATTTCATCTGATTTACATGTTTTAAGGTCTCCTGAGCCTAAAAAAGTTGGCAGTTGGTCATTGTGTGCATGTATGTATGTGGAGAATCTTCTGACTATTATATCTCCGAAACTAATAAAGATAGAACTACGAAAATTTAGAATTGAAACAGGTCTGGTGTACAGATGAATTTTCCAAATTTTGATGAAAATTGGAATACTGGAAAGGGGATATCCCAAACCGGAAGTATGGCCGTAAGTCCGTATGTCAAAAACGACTCTAACGGTTTTCTTCAAAATTACTGTATAAACACTCTGTGAGATGTCCTTTCGAATAATATAGTTGGTTAGTTCAGGAAAACTGATAGGCGCCCTGTATAAATAGCTGAGTTTGAGGTCCTGCAAGTGCGTTCCTTTCAAAACGGCTGTATGATTTTTTTTCAAACTTGCCATATTAACCTTCTTTTAAATATCCTTTTGTATGTAATTGTTGTTTTCTGGTCAACAATTGATTATGCCAAGTTTTAGTAAAAGTTGGTATCTCAAAAACGGTTCTAACGATTTTTCTTGGAAATTGTTACAGAAACCCATTTTAGATAGCCTTTCTCATGCTTTACGTGGTTATTACAGGAAAATTAATAGTCATCCTGATCAGATAGATCAATTTTAGATCTCAAAAATTGGTGTTAAAAAAATAAATAAATAAATAAATAAAATAAATAAATAAATAAATAAAATAAAAATAATTCTCGTTACGTGCATTTATACAAAATTTTGTCGTATAATGCCATATGAAAGTTTTTGAAAAAAAAAAAAAAAAAAACTTTTTCGATATTGATTATTATTAATTTTCTTTTTGTTTCTGATTTTAATGAAATTCTAGCAAAAGCAGAATTTAGTTTAGTACGGAGGACTATTAGGTTTTTTTTTTTTTTTTTTTTTTTTTTCAAATTATAACATCGATTTCAAATTATTCAATTATATTTTCGATATATTTTCGATTTCGATAAATGTCCAACTATCGTAAAACTGGTATCGTAAAAATCCGTAGATTGAGACTAATAGTCCTCCGTCCTAAAAAAAAACTCTACCATTTTGCCCCCCTTATTTTTTAACTCGTTATGTAAGCTCTGCTTCAAATGTCTTTACACGGGTATTAACTTTCTCTTACTGGAAAATTTTTAGGTGTCTGTTTCATTAGGCCAATTCTATGTCATCTGATCACATCATCTCCAAAAAGTGCATATAATACGTGTAATAGTGGGTAATGAAAGTCTTGTGGTTGTTTCACGCCAGATTTTTTTAAACTTTAATATTAATCTTAGACTTTCAGTTATAAAAAGATATCTAATGATATGCAACTACCTTTTTGGCCATGCACTTTATAGAATGCCGTATATTTAGAGGGAGAGAAACTTTATTGTGACCTTGTGTCTGTGTACAAAAAATTCCTATTAGTTAAATGAAGTCCTGTCTTAAAAAAAACCATTTACAAAAAAAAAAAAAAAAAAAAAAAAAAAATCCTATTTTTAAACATAATAAAGAACGCTTTTTGCAAATTATTTATTTTTTGCATGTTAAGATTTCTATTAAAAGCCTCTAAATCAGTAGTTGTACGCTAAATAAATCAAATTTACGTATGAACTTTTTTTTTAATTTATCCTCTACGGGCTTTGCCCGTTTGGTCACTATATTAAAATGAATAGATTATATATACTGGTCTAGAGGTCTGCACGGGCCGGGCTTTCGGCCCGAGTCCGGCCCGGCCCTCAGGTTTAAAATATTTTTGTAGGCTCGGGCTCAATATTTTTTGTGTATAATCGGGTCGGACCGGGCCTGGAAGAAATTTTAAGCCCGAGCCCGGCCCGGCCCGAATCTTTTTCTAAATTCTTCGTTAATTAACGAAAAAGGAAAATGATAAAATACTTTTTCAGTCATTTATTTTACATAATTTTACAGTCTGGTATGAAACATAAAATTTTATTTTGTTAAAAAGTGTCTGTTACTACAATTTAATTGCCTATCAGCTTGACTGTTCGCGATCTGATTTTCCGCAAATATTTTAAACATGTCTCGAAATTAATATATTTTATTTAAAGTATTAGTAGATGGTTTCTAATTCAAAATAATATGCATGTTACTACCAGTTTGCGTACATGTAACAAACAAAAGAAATTAGATGCGTTACTGTGTATAAGGCTTTGTTTTCTATGGTCTGTTGTGTTTAGCTGGTATGAAGGCTATATAAATCCTTCCGCTGTAACTTTTCCTCTAAGGCACTGGATGAAGGTAGCATCAATTTTAACATGTGCAAAAGCATCTTTTCTATTGAATATGGTTGGATTAGCATTAAAATTTTGTTTACCGGATCACATGAAAGATTTGGATACATTACGGTATGTAACAGGAAGTGGTTGAAAGTGTATTTTTAGTACTATTAACCATTTTAAATATCTTCCTATATTGTTTGAGGAATGCTAATATTTTCGATTTGACTTTCTGTCTGTCTTTATGCCTTCTGTACGTCTGTAATAATGAAATACCGTTTATATATAAAAATCTTGTAAACATTCTGCAGTTTTGTTAAAGAACATTCTATTGCTTAGCTATACAAAACCTCTACAAAACACATACTAAAAATCTTTTTCGTAGAAAGGCATGTTTTTTTTTTTTTTTTTTTTTTTTTTTGTAATTTTACATGTTTTAGAATCGGGCCGGGTCGGGCCTGATTTTATCGCTTTTTGTCCGGGCCGGGCGGGTAATCAAACCTTTTCAACGGGCCGGATCGGGCCCGGGCCTGAAAATTTTGGCCCGTGCAGACCTTTAACTGGTGCTAGAATCCATTGCCTGCGGTAGTGCTTGATTCGGGAGCTCTGCGATTAACACATGAATTCTGTTAATAAATAAAAGGAATCTTTGACGTACAGTGATCGAATAGAATAACGTGAGAATAGTCAATTATGCGTGCAAATGTATCGATTAAATTCGGAAATTCAGTATAGATTGCATCCAGGGCCGTGATTGAGAGGGGGGGGGAACTGGGCGGTCCCCCGGGGCGGCTAAAAGCTAGGGTAGCTAAAAATTGCGAAGTGAAAGTTAGGTCTACTGAAATTAGCTGTCAGTTTTTTTTTCTTTTAATAGATGGGTATAGGACCGTCATACGAAAAGACGTGCCAGATCTATGGAGAAACAGCCGATAAGTCAAGAAATAAGGTCATTTTTAAGATAGAAGGTGTCTGCACGAGCAGTTCGACGACGACGTTTGCAGCATTGTGGACTGTCATCACGGCGATCATGGCTTTAGATACTCTTGACAAAGCATCGCAGATAGGAGCACCCCCAATGGTGTGATCAACAACGAACCCGGAGGCAGGAATGGTATGGCGTCATCTTTTCAGATGAATCACGGTTCTGTTTACAGTATCATGATGACGGAATCATGGAAAACGCATATTTTCAGCTTGCATTTGAATTGTCGTTTTAGCCCATGCTTAGAGTGATGGTATGGGGTGTCACTGGATACACGTTTCTATTCCCTCTTTTTCGCATTGCCGGCCGTCTGAATAGTGGCCAGCCATTACATTTCTGATGTGTTAAAGCCCGTGGCTTTCTATCTTTGAGGTCAACGTGGCGTTATGTTTCAGTAAGACAATGCACAACCTTATGTTTCATGTGTCGTCTGGACCTTCTTTGATACACAGCGTGTTCGAATGTTTCCCTATCCAGACCATTTTCTTGATATTTCACCTACTGAAAACGTCTGGTCAATTGCTGCCGAGTGATTGGCACGCCCCCACTCTCTAGTTACTATAGTCGATGAATTGTTGCATCGTTTTGAAGCTGCATGGACAGCCGTATGCGTACAAGCCATCCAATCTCTGTTCGACTCCATTCCAAGACGGATGAGTGCTGTTATTGCTGCCATAGTTAGCTGCTCTAGATTCAGATCTCTTAGAATCAATTCCTCCAAATTTCCTGAAAATTTAATCCCTTTCTCTTCCCACTGTAATGCATATGTCCAACAAATATAATTTTGTAATTTGCATTCTTTCCTCGTGTAGCAAATTTAATGGCCAGCAGTGCATAAACAATAAAAAATGGTGTGTATAAAACAATGAAATTGGAGGTCATAAAGTGCCATAATACAGAATTATTAATTTTTACTTAAAATGCTGGCGATTAGTTTTAATGCAAAGTTGCATGCGTTTTATTATAAATATTTTATACATGGTTTATGGTTTTTCTATTATTGTTCGACTTATATTATTTATTTGATCAACATAGTTGTTTCTAATTTAGTTTTGTTTGCTTAAAAGTTAAAAGTTCATTTGTTTGAACAGAGAAACAATACTGATATGGAACAGGCTGCATTTTCACCCTTGACATTTGAAAAAATTCCCTAATATTACGTTTAACTTCTGAACAAAAGATTTTTGTAAAATAGCTTCTTGAACAATACATAATTAGTATATGACTGGGAAATAAGTCATTTAGAGTTGTTTAAAGCGAAGAAATAATTTCTTTCTTTCTGCTTTTTTAAATAAATCTCCGAATTTATTTCGTTATTCTCCGAGAAAGTATGACTGTTTAACCTTTACAGCAGATTGTTAGCATTTCTTGAATAATGGAATTTAGATTCTTTTTATTCAAGAATGCTAGTTATATTCGATAATCAATTATAAAATGCATTCGGTTGTATTTTAAAAGGAAATAATAATAATAAAATTGCTTTCAAATGGAAAATAAACATATCGCTTCCATCTTAAGAATTTTTTTTTCCTTCGCACATTTGTATTTTTATTGTTAATGCAATTATTAATCAACTAGCCGGGCTGCGCCCACCTAGTCAGTGGTCGGATTTGTGGCCCTGTTGCCTTTGGCAGCATTGTAGTTTTCTATATCAAGTAAATGATTCTAAGAATTAATAGCAAAGAAAAACAATATAGCCTTATTTTACTTAGTGTGTGACAGCAAACTCTTTATTAATTTAAACTGTAAGTAAATTTGTTGGATTTTAAATTTGTTGGATCTAAAATTAGATATTTAATTTCATGCTAATTAAAGTCAATGTAACATAATACTAAATATGTTTATAGAAAAAAATATTTTCTAAGGTTTCTTAGTCTGTATTCACGCGAGTTTCTGGAAAAGCTACGAAAAATTCCGTATGACTAGATCAACGAACGCTACCTGATTTCGAACTTGGCAACCCCAGTGTATCAATTCTGAAAGCAAAGCAAAAAGCAAATTAAGAATTGGCAGCTTTGGCTCTATTGAATTCTGTCGGAACCCAAAATTTAATTTTCCTTAAAGTCCTAATTTAGACTCAAGAAGAATTGCGATAGTGTCTTTTGACGTTACTTCTATCTCATCTCTTCATTTGGTCCACAAAGGTAAGTAAGGCCAGAATTCCACCATTTATAAAGTGTTTGAGGCAAGCGTTACACTTGCTTTCTTGTTGATTACATTTTCCCTAAGTGAAAAATTTTTGGGGTATGGCAAGTTAAGCGCTTAAAAATAGAACAGATCTGAAGTTATATCTCTATTCTTAAAAAATAAAATAAAATAAAAAAAAAAAAGGGGGGGGGGCGGTAGTCCAGTCGAAGAGCGCCGGCCTCGTAATTGGAAGATTGCGGGTTTTCGGTACTCGAGCCGGCCAAAGACCGTCGTGTACACTAATGGTGGCTGGTGCACGTAAAATCTGTCGTGATCGCAATGTCCTCCATGTTCCCATCAAAATTATAGCTCTGGGGGTCACCGAAGCGGGAGAGCCATCCCTTCCGTGGAGGATCAAAATTGTGATGGCATGTCTCCGGACCACCTCTAGGGGAGTGTCCCCGACCGTCGCCAATTGCCCATCTGCGCAACACTAGTGCGACGTAAAACCCAACTATCCATCTTTAAAAAAAAAGTACCGCTGCCGTTTTTTAATTTGTTGTAGCGCTAAATTCAAACTCTTACGAATATATTGAATATCTATTATATCGTGTCTTTTCTGCTTTCTTAGCTTCTACAGTAAAAACTGTTTCACATAAAAACATGAAATTTGACATATCTGTACAGAAATGTGTAATAAACAAGATGTAAACTAACCATTCATATGTCAAACATTAATTTAGGGGATATTTAATTTTGAAGTAATAGGGAAAAACACTTCAGTTTTAAAAGTTTTATAGACTCGAAAACTATTCATGGAAACCTTATCAGGTTTTGCTGAGATATACATCAGCTAATTGTGCGTGCAGTATGTATTTTTATTTATTTATTTTATTTTGATGATTTTTTAAATATATTTTTTAATATATATATATATATTTTAATGTCTTATATTTAATGTGATTTTTGCATTTTTCTTCGACATTTTTGCTTGAATTGTAACCTGAAGATGTCACAAAAATTACAATGCCTACAGCGTTTTATTTTATTCTATTTTATTTTAGCATAAAAAGGAACATTCTCTTACACGTGAATAAAGAAATGAAAAGTTAAACCTATATCAATAAAAATTTCTGTTAAAACTGACGTCATAAAAGATTTACAATTTACAATTTATTTATTATTTAAGTATTTCCATTAATCCAGTGATCTAAAATGTTTTATTTTTCTTGACTTTATCGTACGCAAACTAATGTGACTGCATATTGAGTTTATATTAAATTAGCCGTGTTTATAATAACATAAATAATAGAATGTCATTTAAAATTCATTACCGGCTGGATATAATTTTGAATTTCAAAAAATAGTCACATATCGAAATATACTTATTTAAACGTTTTGATTATTATTATTATTATTTTTAAATTCCTTTAAATATCCTTTAAAATTCCTTTAAGCCAGCGAAGCGGGCAAAGTCTGACAGGTAAGCTGCGGAGGGAATTAGTGAGCGAAGCGAGTAGGGGGGGCAGAGCCTCCCAGGATTAAAAGATTAAAAATCTGCATAAAAAAATAGTTTTTTTTTTTTTTTTTTTTTTTTAACTAAAAACTGTGGAATTTACTCCACAAACAGAGCAATGGCAAAATTACCAAGTTTAAAAAAATCAGTACTTTATCGAAGGAAAAAAAAAAAAAAAAAAATCAAACTGTTGCTGTTTTATATTTAATTTCGTTTCACAAGCCTAACTATATATTCACCAGAAAACACTTTTCGTGGAATAATGGCTGGTTGAGTTTAACGTCTCACTAGTACTGCGCTATGGGTAATTGGCGACGGTCTGGGACACACCCCTAAAGATGGTTCAGATCCATCACAGCTTTGATCCTCCACGGAGGGAATGGCTCCCTCGCTTCGGTGACCCCCAGAGGTATAATTTGGATGATGAGAGCATGGAGGACATTCATGGAAAAATGGAAATCTAACAAATGAAAGAACTCACATGGCATTAAAACTCATCAACAAATTTTAAATTGTTTATGTCTTTCATACGAGTCATTTCCTTTGTTATGTACGATCCCAGGCCGCGCTCGTTGACCTAGTCTTTCGGAGATTTCCGTGGTTTTCTCCAAAACTCGTGTGAATACTGGTTAGGACTCCTTAGAAAGACAACCCCATGGAGAACATCCCCATCAGACCCAGATCCCTAGTGGGGACAACAGGCCTTAACCCGGACACCAACATCTTTGTTATGAATATTGTTTTTGTTTTCCCATGAAAAAAAAAAAAAAAAAAAAAAAAAAAAAAACGCATTTCGCGAATTGTCCATATACCAAATTCGGTTGTAAATCATGAACTAATCCTTCATTTTGTCAGAAAATTCAATTATAACCATCCTGACACCACTCTAAAACTGGCTCTTTCCCATGTTTATCTTATGTACTTTCAAGCACATAGACAAATATTTTTCTTTAAAAATAATATAGATAATAAATATTTTTAGAAGCTATAGAAACCTAACTTCACTTCATTATTATTATTATTATCATCGTTTAACATGAAAATTATTATTGTTATCTAAAATTATATAATAATTGTGAATTGTTTATAAAGCAACACATAGCTCTAATCCATCATGAACCATGAGTGTAATGTGTATTCAGAACTTAGGAGAGTTAGTGTTTGTATTTCTGTTAATCTATTCATTAACTTTGTGTACTTAAAATACACGGATGAAGAGCTTTGAATCAGTCAGCTCTTTAAAATTTTCCGAATTTCAGAAATACTGATTGAAGGAACTTTCTGAAAACTGAAAAGAAAATGGTGAAAGAAATCCAAAGCAGTTTTAAATTAAGACCATATTATTTTTCTTTAAAAAATAATATAGATATAATAAATATTTTTAGAAGCTTTAGAAACCTAACTTCCCTTCATTATTATTATTATTATTATTGTTTAACATGAAAATTATTAGTGATATCTAAAATTATATAATAATTGTGAATTGTTTATAAAGCTACACTTAGCTCTAATCCATCATGAACCATGAGTGTATGCGTATTCGGAACTTGGGAGTACTAAAAATCACGGAGGAAGAGCTTTGTATTAGTCAGCTCTTTAAAATTTTTCGTAATTGAGAAATACTGATCGAAGGAACTTTCTGAAAGCTGAAAAGAAAATGGTGAAACAAATCCAAAGCAGTTTTAAGTTAAGACCATAACTTTTTTAATGTACCAAATTAATTTTGCACTTTTAAATTTCCACTTACGTTCTTAACATGCTGATAGGAATAATTGCATAATGCCTCATCACTTCCATGATGAATGCCATTGTATATGGAGTCCGATGTCTATCTTCCCACTTCGGCTGTTCACCGCCCAGTGCTTCGATCACTTCTTCGTAGACACGTTTCTGTATTTCTGGATAAACAGCCATAGACACAAGGCACCATTCCACTGTGGCTCTGGGAGGTGTACTTCCCCCTCCTAACAGACTCAGTATGTTACCTCGTAAAATTTCATCTACATTTTAAATGAATTAACTTAATTAGACAATAAAATCTATTATTAACAAAATAATTTAATCTCGGTACATTTCGTATATCTCGCACAACTACGGAAAGAAACCATAAATATAGCAATAATATATAGATAGATCATTGAGGGGAAAAATGCGATTCCTTTTCACTTGGGAAAAGACGGCCATTTTACCTACGATTGGCCGTCTTTCCTCGAGTGAATAAACCATAGATATAGTAATAAGACATAGAGACTGATCAGCGAGGGCGAAAAAGTGATGCCTTTTTTACTCGGGGAAAGACGGCCATTTTACTCTCTTATGTATGTCTTTCCCCGAGTGAATATACACGGGGATACACACAGATAATCTAGCAAATAAAATTTATGAATAATTTATGTACTAAAGATGAATGAAAAAACTCCAGATACTCATTTTTCATTCTCTCTTTTCTTCTTCTTTTCTTTTTCTTCTTTCTTTTTATTTTTATGGAATAACGACATTTAAAGAAATTTATCGTTTCCATCTACTATTTCTGTCTGGTTAGAAGTTTTTTTGGTCGAAAAAACTATTGGACTTATCCTCATCTTTTGAGACATTCGAGTTAACCCTTTAACTGCCAATCGCAATACAATCGGTAACAAAAGTGTCCGAACACTAGCAAAAATTCTTATGTAAAAAAAGTACGCTTCATACGATTTTGTTTAATAAATCTTTATCGAATCGTGTTCTAAGACCTAAAACAATTGGAACATCCTTAGCTTCAAGAAAATTAGTGTTAACCTTTTAACTGCCATCGCAACATGTAGCAGAAATTGAGTTTACTCAAAAATGGATATAACGATGATTTTGATTAAAGTTTGGAGTTAAGTGTCCTTTTTCTTTTTTACAGAACTGAAATGTTTGGACATATCCTCATCTTCAGGAAAATTTGCGTTAACCCTTTAACTGACAATCGCAACATATAATAGAAATTGGTTTTACTCGAAAATGGATATAACGATTTTTATAAAAGTTGGGGTTAAGTGTTCTTTAGAGAGCTAAAACGATTGGGCATATCCTCATCTTCAGGAAAATTCGCGTTAACCCTTTAACGGCCAGTCGCAACATATAATAGAAATTAGGTTTACTCGGACAAGTGGGTAAACAGACAGGCAAAAAAACTAATTAATATCATAATATTTTCTTAAACCTTGTTCGAAACTGCAAGAAACACTTAACACAACTAAAATGCAACTCTAGCAATTTCGAGTTATAGCCCCTAATAAGAACGAAATTCGACCAAACTTGTATTCAGTTGGACCTTGACCTAAACTGGTGCTGATTAGATTTGGGAATCAATCGTTCAACAGGTGGTGCTGCCATCCTATTTTTTTTTTTTTTTTTTTTTTTTTTTTAAGTACTTAACATGACAGTATAGGAAAAATTTCATGTAAATGCACATAATGTGAGTTATTTTTAACGCATGAATGTAAAATTTATGTGAATTATTGATAATAGTAGTAATAAACTTGAAAAAAAAAAAAAAAAAAAAAAAAAAAAATGTGTGCATGTAGGAGCATTGCTTTCTTCCTGGTGGGGAAGTGCCCTTTCCCTGGGGCCTGTGTAAATTTTCAATGTGGATATTTTAGAAAGAACTCATCAATATTTCTAAAACGAATGGTTGATCCATAGATCTGTATTAATTTAAAACGAAGCTACCGATTTCTTTTATTTTTAATGTTAAATATATATAGATATATATAGACATATATATATATATATATACAGTCGAACCTCGTTAACGTGAGCACTGTTAACGTGAATTACTTTTAACGTGAACTGTTACCACAATATCCGTCAAAATGAAGATTACTTTAGTTATATGACGATCAGTTACTCTGATAACATGAACAGATTTTTGATCCCCCTTCAGATTCACGTTAACGAGGTTTGACTGTATATCTTTTCATGTCTGCACAAAAATGATTTTTTTCAGCATTTATTATTATACTACTTTAAGAAAAAAATCGTCTGTATTCATCATGGAAAATATCAAATATCTTTAATAAATTATAACTTTATAAATAATTTGTATTGCGTAAATTTGTATAGGATTATATATAGAAGAAAGTCTTACGGTAATACTAGTTATAATATATTAAAACAAGCGAGCTTTACCTCTGCGGCTGCTAACTACATTCAAAAGAATTTTGAAAATTCGATATTACTTACTAATACAAAAACTTAAAAAATATTAAAATTAAAAAAAAAGTATTCCCTTAAAAATCAAAACAGTATTTGAACCATAATAATAACAAAGCAACTGATTATAAAAAATCATATTTTTCATAATTTAGTTAAATTTAACTTACTTATGAAAACTTATTCCATTTCCTTTCATAAATGTATTTGTACAATTAAAAGCCGCGAAGTATTTCGGCATTTTCAATATATATCAACATTCTATTCCATTATTGTTTTCGAGTTTTATACTCTCTCATGGCTGATGCCAAAAAACTTTTTCGGCATCAAAAATCTTTGCACGTTAACATGGGGATGATAGATCTATATATATTACTATATCTATGGAATAAACACGGGAATACACACGAATAATTTAGCAAATAAAATTTAAAGAATAATTTATGTACTAAAGGAGAATGAAAAACTCCAGATACAGTTTCAAATTCATTTTTCTTTCTTTCTTTTTTTTTTTTTTTCAATACCTTCTAATGGATGATGCCAAAACTTTTTTTCGGCATCAAAACTCTTTGCTCGATTACATGGGAATGATAGATCCACAGATTGATCATTGGGGAGAAAAAAGTGATTCCTTTTCCCTTGGTAAAAGACGGCGATTTTACCAAAATATGGCGGTCTTTCCCCGAGTCTTTCCGTCTTTCCCCTTTTCCGTCTTTCCCCGACACCCGGGAATAAACACGAATATTTTAGCAAATAAAATTTATGAATAATTTATTTACTAAATGTGAATTAAAAACTCCAGATACAGTTTCAAATTCTTTTTTTTTTTTTTTTTTTTTTTTTCAATACCACTTAATGGCTGATTCCAAAGCTTTTATTTGGGGGGGGGGGGGGCATCAAAAATCTTTGCACGATAATATGGGGATGATAGATCTATATATATTACTATATCTATGGATAGATCTATATATATTGTTACAGCTCATAGATATAATAATATATATATAGATCTATCATACCCATGTTAATGTGCAAAGATTTTTGATGCTGAAAAAGTTTTTTGGCATCAGCCATGAGAGAGTATAAAACTCGGAAACAATAATGGAATAGAATGTTGATATACACTGAAAATGCCGAAATACTGCGCGACTTTTAATTGTACAAATACATTTATGAAAGGAAATGGAATAAGTTTTCATAAGTAAGTTAAATTTAACTAATTTATGAAAAATATGATTTTTTATAATCAGTTGCCTTGTTATTATTATGATTTAAATACTGTTTTAATTTTTAATGGAATACTTTTTTTTAAATTTTAATATTTTTTAAGTTTTTATATTAGTAAGTAATATCGATTTTTCAAAATTCTTTTAAATGTAGTTAGCAGCCGCAGAGGTAAAGCCCGCTTGTTTTAATATATTATAACTAGCATTACCACAAGACTTTCTTCTATATATATACCTATACAAATTTACACAATACAAATTATTTATTAAGTTATAATTTATTAAAGATATTTGATATTTTCCATGATGAATGCAGACGATTTTTTTTCTTAAAGTAGTATAATAATAAATGCTAAAAAAAATCATTTTTGTGCAGACATGAAAAGATATACAGTCGAACCTCGTTAACGTGAATCTCAAGGGGGATCAAAAATCTGTTCATGTTATCAGTAGTTCATGCTATCAGTAACTGATCGTCATATAACTAAAGTAATCTTCATTTTGACGGGGATTGTGGTAACAGTTCATGTTAAAAGTAATTCACGTTAACAGTGTTCACGTTAACGAGGTTCGACTGTATATATATATATATATATTTAACATTAAAAATAAAAGAAATCGGTAGCTTCGTTTTAAATTAATACAGATCTATGGTTCAACCATTCGTTTTAGAAATATTGACGAGTTCTTTCTAAAATATCCACAATGAAAATTTACACAGGCCCCGGGGGAAGGGCACTTCCCTCCCAGGAGGAAAGCAATGCTCCTACATGCACACATTTCTTTTTTTTTTTTTTTCAAGTTTATTACTACTATTATCAATAATTCATATAAATTTTACATTCATGCGTTAAAAATAACTCACATTTATATGAAATTTTTCGTATACAGTCATGCTAAGTACTTAAAAAAAAAAAAAAAAAAAAAAAAAAAATAGGATGGCAGCACCACCTGTTGAGCGATTAAATCCCAAATCTAATCCGCAACATTTTAGGTCAGGGTCCAACTGAATACAAGTTTGGTCGAATTTCGTTCATATTAGGGGCTATAATTCGAAATTGCTAGAATTGCATTTTTAGTTGTGTTAAGCGTTTCTCGCAGTTTCGAACAAGATTTAAGAAAATATTATGACATTAATTAGTTTTTCTGCTAGTCTGCTTGCCCATCTGTCCGAGTAAACCTAATTTCTATTATGTGTTGCGACGGGCCGTTAAAGGGTTAACGCGAATTTTCCAGAAGATGAGGATATGCCCAATCGTTTTAGCTCTCTAAAGAACACTTAACCCCAAACTTTTATAAAAATCGTTGTATCCATTTTCGAGTAAAACCAATTTCTATTATATGTTGCGATTGTCAGTTAAAGGGTTAACGCAAATTTTCCTGAAGATGAGGATATGTCCAAACATTTTAGTTCTGTAAAAAAAAAGAGGACACTTAACTCTAAACTTTAATCAAAATCGCTATATCCATTTCTGAGTATACTCAATTTCTACTACATGTTGCGATTGGCAGTTAAAGGGTTAACACTAATTTTCTTGAAGCTAAGGATTTTCCAATTGTTTTAGGTAATAAAGATTTTTAAACAAAACCGTACGAAGTGTACTTTTTTTACATAGGAGTTTTTGCTAGTGTTAGGACACTTTTGTTACCGATTGTATTGCGGTTGACAGTTAAAGGGTTAACTCGAATATCTCAAAAGATGAGGATAAGTCCAATAGTTTTTTCGACCAAAAAAACTTCTAACCTGACAGAATAGTAGATGGAAACGATAAATTTCTTTAAATGTCGTTATTCCATACAAAAAAAAAAAAAAAAAAAAAAAAAAAAGAAGAAGAAGAAGAAGAAAAGAAGAAGAAAAAGAAAAGAGTGAAAGAAATATGAGTATCTGGAGTTTTTTCATTCATCTTTAGTACATAAATTATTCATAAATTTTATTTGCTAGATTATCTGTGTGTATTCCCGTGTATATTCACTCGGGGAAAGCCATCCGTAAGAGAGTAAAATGTCCCAGAGTGAAAAAGGCATAACTTTTTCGCCCTCGCTGATCAATCTATGTCTTATTACTATATCTATGTTGCAGCTATGAAAAAACATGGTAATCAATATTTAGCAAAAATTAAGAATATAGTTTCTCACATTTTTAATTTTAGCATATTTGAAAACTTAAACTTAACTGATATATTGTGTAAAATGTAGGGCATTACTTAATGCTTTTTATTTGTATGTGAATGCGTATTATTTATTATTATTTTATAATTTTATATTGTAAATTGCTGATCTTTAAGAATCTGAATATAGAAGGAAAAGTTACACTCAAAATATTCTTTTAAAGAAGCATGTTATTTATTATATCTTAGGTACCGCGTTTTTATTGTTTCTTGTTTCTTTTCTGCAGACGATTACGGTAATTTATACTAAATAAACTTTATTATTTCTCTCATTTGACCACTAATTATTTGGAAGAAAACTTTGATGCTGGAATTTGACTTTGACGGTTTCAGAATTTTCGCATTTCAAAATAATCAAGCTATTTGACAGATTCTTTCTTTCTTTCTCTTTTTTTTTTCTCTTATGTTCAACATCTTTTAAATTATTATAATAGTATCATTATATCTGCTTATTGTTTTTGTTAGTGTTATACAACTATGAAAAAATAAAACATATTAATTACGAATATTTTATATTTAAAGTAGAAGCATTCTTTTACAGATTTCTAACTGCCGTAGATTTTTGGTTTTGTATCACATAGGTTTATTTTATTTTATTAATATATATATTAAAATATAAAAATTTCTTAATATGCAGTAGAGCATAAAATTAAAAAATAGCAGTTTATTTATTTATTTTACATTTTTATTTACTTTTAATTAAATCACTAAAAAACTATTATTGAATGATTATCATTGCTTAAAACAAATACATCAAATTCTATTTTGAGTTTTATTTTAGAGGTTTTTTTTTCAGTTGTATGCAATGGAACATTTCTGTGAAAATATTTAATAATTACTGTAATAAATTATTATTATTATTATTATTATTATTTGTTTAATAATTGATGAATTTTTGTACTAAAACTTTGAAATTTACTCTAGACAAAATTGGAAGTCAATATAACTTAAAGATTTCAAAGAATAAAACGAAGGTGATGGGTTTTAAAGGTAAAGAACCTATTAGAAGAAAGATTATCTTAGAAAATAAAACAATTGAACAAATTTCACATTTTAATTATTTAGGATGTGACATATCTTACAACTACAACAATGATATACAAAACAAGCTAAATAAGTTCCAATACATCTGCGGGACTATAAGAAGAACATTAAGAAATACAAGAAAAGATACCAGAATAAAATTTTTCAAGACAATGGCGATACCAACTCTTCTATATGGAAGCGAGACATGGACGCTCAAAAAGAGTGATGAAAGAGAAATACAATCTTCAGAGATGAAATTTCTAAGGAGTGTGAAAGGTTGTTCTATAATGGATAAAATAAGAAATGATGACATCAGGAAGGAACTAAAAACTAAGCCAATAATACATACTATAATAAACTATAGAAACAAGTGGAGAGAACATTTGGAACGAATGCCAAATGACCGTATACCAAAGACAGCTCTAAAATATAGGCCAAGGGGGAGAAGAGATAGAGGAAGACCACGTAAAAGATGGATTGAGGCCGGAACAGGCTTATAGCCTTCAACCGTGTTGGACATGATGATGATGAACTTTTAAATTTTAAAAAGTAAGTCATGCTACTACTTTAAGTCCGGTTTCCACTTGCGCTCATTGGGCGGTTTCTATTCAGAATCCTTTGATGTGGTCAGCCGAGCTCACCGGAGCTCAAAGCCCTCGAACGGGGATGGAATCTAACCCCCTGCTGAGATAATTGAGGGCCAGGGGTAGACATCTTTGTCAATTTTGCATGCTTTCCTTTGAGGTAACTGCGCAATCTGATAAAAAAAGTTACAATTGGTGACAAGACATTTGGCTCTTTGTGTCGGAAGCGTGATTAATGACGTTTTGAGCGTTGATCTTGAGCCCAAGTGGATACTGGCCTTTACGTTTAAAAGAAAAAAAAAGGGGGGGGGGGTATTAGAAAAAAAGAATAAATAAAATATAATCCATTTTCTTTTAGAGAACTTATAAATGAATTATATTAAACTTTATACACCAGTCTGTAATTTATTACGTTTTTTTATTATTATTATTAATTTATTAGGTAGCGAATCATTTTTATGGACACACAGCCTACACTTCCGTAACCTTTAGAATTTATATTAATTCTTTTATACGAACCAGTGAAATTAGTTTTTCCTTTTTTGCGTGCTTGCAGATATTCATATATGTAGTCGCTTGCATAGTCATCATTTGAAGACTTTTGATGCTGCTCGATTTCCGACCTGCGGGAAAATAGAATATTATAAGAGGGAAAAATTAAAGTTGAAGCTGAAGCATACATTTATATTTGCCTATCTCGCAATCGCAATTCATCCTATCTTGCCAATCTCTATGAAAATACACAGGGTGCGAAGTGTTTTCATAAGATGGCCGTTATATTAGCAAAAATTTGTTAAAAGAATATACTTCCAATTGTATTAAAAAAAAAAAAAAAAATGTAAATGAAATAAGAAAAAATGTCATAGCGTGGAAAAACCTATAAAATTAATTATGTAAAAATTAGAAAATTAAAATTTTTATACACTCCCCAGATCTGGATAGTTATATTTAATAAAATTATATATAAACTATTTAATAAACTTATATATATATATAATTTTGTTTAGTAAAATAATAATTATTCAAATAAATCATAATATATTATTATACGAGTATAATTGGTGATTATTTTGCATTACAACTTTTACAATATATGTCATGTTATTTCATGAGTTTCTCAGAAGTCAATGCAATCCGCGATTGTAATAAAATGCTCGCCCTCTGGTGGGCTAAGGTGAAATTATCACACCACTGATAGCTTTCACGCTGAAACAATGATAGAACAACAAGAAAGAACAATAATATAAATACACGTGGCTGTTATATTTACTAACAACTGCAGTTGAGAAAGCGCTATCTATCGATCATTACAAACGCGGATTAAGTTAAGGGGGAAAAAGTTTTTCAACACTTTAATTTTTGAAATTTTTGATTTGTTTGATCATAAAAGTATATAAAGTTAAATAACGATGTAGGGAATAAATCGTTTAATAACAGAAAATAATAAAGATTTGCTCCATCAAAATTTAACAAAAATCAGAAAGTATGGAAAAATTGGACGTAACCCTTTAACGATCATTGGTTTCGCAGCGAAACCAAACATTTGACATAATTTAACAATTTTTATGCAGCAGATTTTTTATTATTTCTATTTTGTTTTAATCAGGTTTTAAACTTTTGTTCCTTTTTTGTTCTGTAGATAACAGCACTATTCCAAAATTTAACCAAAAATGCTTCAAAGGAAACTAAATGCATAAGTCACTTGACGTTCCTTAGTGTGCGCGGGTGCGAATTGCTGGTTTGATGATGCACTCATGTCTAGTTTTTATCATTTAATGAAAAGCTGGACTATTATTCTCACCTGAAACAACTTTTACGAGTTTTTGTAGTCGATAATGTTCACTTACAAAGTGTTTTATTTATTAAAATAAATATTATTCGAATTTAATAAGGTTAACTCATAGATGTTTCAAACCAAAAAGTCTCGAAAATGAACAATGCTAATTTTTTATTTTTAAAATATTTATGGTCAGCTACGTGTCTAAAAGCCATTTTTAAAGTTAGTTTAGTAATTTTTAAAATAAATTAAGTAGTGAACGTTGAAGGGATAAACCGTACTGGCTTTTAAGTGACTCATATTATTTTACGCGGTAAAAAATGCGATTAAAAAAAAAAAAAGAGTGAATAAGTTAAAATTAACATATTTTCTTTTTAAGAAACTATAAATGAATTAAAACTGTTAGTGAATTAGGAAAATATAATTGAATTAAAATTTACATAGAGTTGAAAACAGACGAATAAACAAAAGAAAAAGAAAAGGAAAAATTGGGTTGTTTTATTGAAATTTTCGAATACATAATAAAGAGCTGGAGTCCTATTTCACATGTATATGTGTCTTGCATTATAATCATCACGATAATAATAGTTTATTATTATTATTATTATTATTTATTTATTGGAAGTGATTGAAATCAATCACCTGGAAAATACAGGGTTTTGAAAACAAAGAATATTGTTATATCGTCGAGTGATGCATAAGAGTGAATGCTCGTCATAATCTTTTTTATGTTATATTTCAAGAATAACCATTTATTACATCATCAACGCGTATGATCGATTTCAAGTGTAAAATACACTTGGAGTGTTGTTTGACGATCGAAGCAGACATGTTATCAGAAAAAAAACTGACTTATAATTGCTTTAATTAATTTAATTATTTCTGTAATCAATGAAATACTGGACGTAAGGAACTCCTGTACAGAACAGAAAATGGCCGTCCTCTGTCCTACATAAAATATAATCTGGTCATTATCGTTGCTAAAATTAAAAAAATTATAAACTTCTTTAGTATTTTCCAAGTTTGTTTCTGTAGTGGACGAAATCTTAGAAGTAATACAATGAAAAATGTGAAGTTTTACTTATCTATTATTATAAAGCTAAACTATACGGAAAGATTTTTGAAGATTGCAGCTGTATTCGATAAAAATTCGTCCTATCATACCTTCAAATATCAAAATTGCAAAATTTGTTTTGCTTTGCTCAGTTTATTAATTTGAGCAACACATGATTCTAATCAGGGAAAGTTATTTTATAACAACTGAACAATTATAATTTTAGTTACATTTCACATGTAAAGCATAGACTTGAAAAATGATATTATACTTCTATGGTCCAAAAATGAAGGCACGCTACCAAGTACTTGGTTGATAAAAAATTTGAGTTGTTACGGTCATTTTTCGCCAATTACAATTAAATAAAGACTTACATCTACGATCTATTTCAATTGAACCAGATTCTTTTTCGGTATTTTTAACTAACGACTGCAGAGCATTTAGCCTTTTGATTAGCATTAATTTTAAATCAAGCAGTACAAATAACTGTCTTTTCATTGACAGTTTATGTACAGTATTGAAAAATTACATGTTCTCATCCAGCCTGATTTCCACCGTGACTGAAGTCTTAAATTCCGGGTTTCAATAGATTCACAGAATTTACAGAATGAGATTATGATATAATATTTATTTGAAAGTTGCATGGCTTTAATAAAAGTATTAATATTGCGTATAATAATTGAAGGCCCTCTAAACTATGTGTAATTTTTACCAAGTTGCAAATATTCATCTTTAAGTAACAATACGGAACCCCAAAATTATTAAAGTGATATTATGACGCGAGAATTAACAGCAGCTTATCAAGACTCTCCAAATGTTTTCGAATGTTGTTTAATCAATCAGAAAAGAATTAGGTCATCTGTAGGTCTTTTTTTTTTTTTTTTTTTTTTTTGGGGGGGGGGGGGGTCTTTTATTTTAGAAATAAAATGTTCTTCCTTTACCACCTATAAAAGAATTTAAATTTTAAAAAACGCGTGATTATCGCTTAAGGTGCCTGCCTACTTTCGAAGATGATTTTTTTTTAATAATTGAAAAAATGCCTATTTATCTGCGTTATATGATAGAATATAGTAAAAAACAGTGAATAACCTGAAAAAAGTATGCAATTTTTAAAATATTTTGATATTTAGACTCAAAATATGCATAAAATTTGCGAAAAAAAAGCACTTTTGCAAAACATCATAAGTCAATTATTTAATATAATTAAATAAAGATATTTTTATTCTGTAAGTTTTATTTAGATTATTGAAAGGTCCTTAAGGGAGTGAACTACTCTCAAAACTATAACCATGTTATTTAATATTTTAGAGACGATAACATTTTTACATGCTGAAAAAATCATAAATTTACATGACAGTTCATAACTTCGATCGACAGAAAAAACAAAAAATAATTTAGCTAGATTCATCGTCGTAGTTCAATCCCTAAAACAACTCCTCTAGAGTATTTTGTCAAAGTTTCATAACGTTTCAATTATAACTTTAGAAGTTATGATGTTTTGGGATAAAGCAAAATGCTAAAAATCTCATTTTGAGAAAAAGCAGAAAACAGATTTAAAAACAAGATTTTACCTATTAAACAAAAAATAATTTTAGTAAGTTCCTGATTTATTTCAAAGCTTCTTAATTTCTTTTTTAAATTCATTTTATATTCAGTGACAAATTTTGATGCTTATATTGAGTAAAACCATTTATGTAAAAAAACATTTAAGGGTCATTTCCGGTCACTTCCGGTTTAAAGAACTGGCGAGTGACTAATATTAAAATGCTTGTAACATAGGTTCTAAGCAAGATAGAAACAAAATTCAAACTGATTTAGAAAGCTAAAATATCAGGCTTTAATACTAACTCAAAAATAGAAAATCGGATTTTAGACCGAAAATTGCATTTTAAAGGTAGGCAGACACCTTAAAATAACATTTTTGAGAGTCATTTGAGATGCAATGATTCTTACTGTAAAAGTTCTGAGAAAGCCTTCATTATCTCATCTACTCTGTCGTAGCCCCATATTTTAAAAGTAATCATCCAGCGACGCAGCCATGGAAAAAAGGCGTGGATGCGCGTAGGCCTGAAATATAACGGTAAGATTTTGAGAACATAGTCTATCACAGCTCGTCTCTGACCAGTTGGGTCTTCCTTCGCTGTTAGCATAGATAACATAATATTAGAAACACTGGGTGTTAAAATTTCAGTGAGATTCATGGACTGTCCGTTGTACGAGTCAATCTTCTTTTCTAGGCGACTGATTTCTTCCTGCAAAAAATAAAATAAAATAAAGGCGATTGATTTCCTCCTGAAATAAATAAATAAGTAAAATAAATGTATAAATAAGGATTCAGAACAAATGTTTTCAAATTAAAAATTATTGTATGTTTATTATGTCATCTTTGATATTTTATATTCCTCCACCAATGGCCGAGCGGTTCTGCGCTCGAAGTTGGCGGACGGAAAATGCAGATTTCGGTCCTTACACTTGTCGACCTAACCTTTCGTAGTTTTCCATGATTTTCTCCGAAATTCGCGAAAATACAGGCTAGGATCCCTTAGAAAGATCCCCACGGAAAGTAAATCCCCCGTAAGCCGAGGTCCTTAGCGTAGACAGTTGCCCTTAACTCGACCACCAACACCTCACCTAATTCATATTCTGATACTTTTGAACCAGAAATATATCCTCCGAAGATTAGAAATGTAAGTTTTAACATAAGAATATAAAGTGAATCTTTCGAAAATATCAAATAACTGTTCTTTTTATTTGAATAACTTAATCAAATCTTTTGATTTAAATTAAGTTTTTATTTATAGTTTTATGAAACTTTCTGGATGCTAGAAGTAACCTTGCGCATCATATAAATGCTTTTAAGGCCCGCTTCACTCACCGCGCCGCCGGAAGCCGAAGCTTGCTATTCTATGGGAAATTTTTCTTTACAAATAACTTATTAACTAATACATATTTTTAAATTCTGTTTTCACTTTCTGAAAATTCCCAGCTGTTAAATTGACGGACCTTTTTAAAAAAATTATTTTTTTAATTTTTTATATTTTATTTTGAAGCTGCAAAATACGAATTTTCAACATGTGAAATTTTTTCATTTTGCAATTTCAAAAAAAAAAAAAAAAAAAAAAAAAAATAATAATATTAATAATAACAATAATAAATAATAATAATAATAATAATACATTTAAAAAAAGTCCGTCAATTTAACAGTTGGGAATTTTCTGAATGTGAAAACAGAATTTAAAAATATGCATTAGTTAATAAGTTATTTGTAAAGAAAATTTCCCTATAGAATAACATTGGCTCGGGCTTTTGGCGACGGTAAGTGAAGAGGGCCGTTAACTGTATTTTATCTAGTTTTCAGATTCTTAAATAAATGAAAAATTAATAGAAATTAATTAAATATAATTAATGAAAATTAATAAAAAAAATAATTAAATTCACTATAATGCAAAAAATAAAGCGAAACTTCCGTGAAAAATGCTGCAAATATAAATATTTAAAAATTAAAACACTCTTGTTTTAGTTAAAACTTATCACTCCAAATTTGTTAATAAACTTTATCCATTATGTTTTAATTCGACTAATTTTTAGATTCTAGAAGTATATTAACATACCCGTATTCTTTCTTCAATTATTTCTTTTCCCATGCCAAATTTCCGTAAGATCTTAATTGCAAAATTGCGCTGTTCTTTCCATACATTTCCGTTCATTACACCCAAACCTGAAAAAAGAGAAGCATTGTATTCAGATTCTTATATATCTTAAATTTTCGTATTTTAGTAAATGTACTTTGACATGACTTTTGCGTGCAATCTTTTTCGACGTGTAACTTTAAATGGCTTTAATGTCAATGGGCTCTTCCCACCTGACGTCAGAGGTCACATGATAGAGGAAAAACAAATAGCAGACGAAGTCTTGTTTATCTAGAGTGATTGCTAAAATAACATATTTTCTATTCTTATTTTTGATCAATCGTATTTAATGTGTGTTATTTTTTATACATCATCATTTTTAATCCATTTTATATCATTGTTAATCATCTTTTGTTTGCTGTATAGATTTACAATCATCATTTAGTTTACATTTGTTATTGATGTTCATGAAGAACATGTTAAATATTCTGATTTTTGGTACTTAAATCGGTGACAGTGCAATGTCGTACTGCGTAAATCCATTTAGACCAGTAACTAAGTTAATTAACTTGTTGTAACACCTTTATGCAATTAAATTAAATGAAAACATTTTAAAATTTAAATTATAATCCATAAACATTCCGCAAGAACAAGCTATTATTTATTGCTAGATCAGTTAATGTAACAGTTACACAAAAACATACAAAAATCGATTCTTACAGGTGAAAATAAATAAACACATAAAATGTTTTTTAAAAATTATTAAATTTACAAATACAATTATTCTACTGTTTACAAATGCACAATATTAGTTTTATTTTATTTTATATCAAATATTAACACTTTTGTTCTTAAGAACAATATTTAATTGAATTCGATTCTCAGAATTCGATTATTCGTTTTCCTCTATCACGTGATTGAGCAGACGACGGTGGGAAGAGCCCTCACTTATATATGGAAATGTTTTTATGACTTAATTAGTAAATCAAAAAATTTCTTTTGCCTTAAAAATAGTTATCAGCTTAAAGCCAATGTCTTATCTATGAATAATGTGATTGATATCATGACTTATGATTTTGCTGACCTATTTAATAATATTAATTTAACAGATCTTCATCGTATCATCTTTAACCTTTTTGAAAAATTTAAAAGTCAAATATCTTTACCAAAATGCTTTTCGGCAACTTCATTTAAGACACTTTTAAATTTTATTATTCATAACAATTACATTCTACACTGTAATAAGATTTATATTCAAAAGGTCGGTATTCCACAAGGAGGATGTAGCTCGAGTATGTTAGCTGACTTATACCTTTACCATTATGAACAGGGATTATGTATTGAAAATGTCTATTTTTACCGATACATTGATGACATTATAATTTTTTATGTCAATAATTTTTCGCCTAATTTATTTAAATTTGAATATCCTTCTCACCTTACCTTAACTTATAATCATCTCAACAATAACTGTATTAGTTTTTAGATTTAAAACTTAAACTTGATGGTAGTAAAATTTATACTGATATGTATGACAAAAGACAAGATTTTAGTTTCAAAGTAAATTTATTTACACAATTTACCTCTTGTCTTCATATCTCTGTCTACAGAAATATTATTCTCAATCACCTCTTTCGTATACATAATCTTTGTTCAGATAGGTTTAAAAACAAAAATATCTCTCACATAATTAATGTTGCTACAAAAATGGGGTATCCTAAAAAATTTATTTATTCACTTGTTTATCAAAAAGGGTCTCTGTCTAACACAAAAAAAAAAAAAAAAAAAAAAAACTAAGGTTTAATTAAAAAAAAAAAAAAAAAAAAAAAAAAAATCAGGTGGATGGGTGGGCAGAAGTTTGATTAAGGAGGAAGGGTGGTGTTGTTTGGCTGGTTTGCTGGGAGGGTTTGATGCTGAATAAAATTTATTAAAAAAAAAAAAAAAAAAAAAAAAAACGTGGGGGGATTGCTGTAAGTTACATTCTTATTTTTTCTGGTTGATTCTATGTATTTTGAACTCTTTTATTTTTTCTGGTTGATACTATGTATTTTGAACTCTTTTATCATTAAATTTTACAATGTGCTTCTGGCTACTTGAGGCTTCCCTTGTTAAGTTTGAACAATCCATCTATTTGCATAACAAAAATAAAATCTTATAAATATTAATAAAAAAAAAAAAAAATCTTTTAAATTTTAATTTTTAATTTTACTTTATGATGACCGCATTATAATGCTTATCCTTATAGTTGTGCTCTTTGGCATTATTGCTTGTAATTATGTCTTCTTAAAACTTAACACTTAATAATTTGACTATAAAAATCTTAAAAATTATCTTAATCTTTCAGTCAATACATCTTAAATAAAAATCTTAAAAATTATCTTAATCTTGCTGTTAATACTTCTAAATTATCTTAATCTTTCAGTCAATACATCTTATATAACTGACTTAATGTTATTATAGCTAACCGAAAGATGGCGCTTGTACTTATTAGTCTTTAACATTCATTCTTCAGTCCTTATCTTAAACGATTTAATTATTAATATTTTTGGTACGATTTAATTTAACTCTACTAGTATTAATTTTAACATTATCATTTAATATTTACTCTGTGTATTTTATCTTTAATGTAATTGTTCTGAAGTATTTTCGATTAATCGATATCTGTCGAGCTATTATTTTAACTTCAATTTAGGTTTTGGCATCAACCATTTTTCCAGTTTGTGTTAACTGTTTTCCATGTGGTTACTCTGCTTATTTCATGTTATTAATTTGGTTTCCTTTAAGATTTTAATCAATATTTATTTATCCTTTGTTTTAATTTAATTTTTCACTTTTTTCTCATTCTTTATGGTCTTTTTGCTGCATTGATCGGGGCGTGAGATGATATAAATTGCTATGATTAGCAATATCGTTTTACGAAATCATTGCAGCTTTCTCTGCTTTATGAAGTATGCGCCCCTTGATAAGTATATTTCTAATTTTAAGCATTTATATCCAATTGATTATGTGGTTTATTATCTTTTTTCTCTTTCACAAGTTTAATGGTCCTTTTTTATTATCCTTCAGGTCGGCGTAAGTATTTTAAGTTAATATGGTAACTCATTGGTTCCTCATCTATATCGCAACTTTTTGTGTCATTCTTTCCTCTATGTTAAATTCAGTTCTATATTTTAGTGTGCTGTTATTGTTTTAGTTCTATTAATTGCTAAATTTTAAGATTAAATTTTATTACGTTATCTATTATTTATATATATATATATATATATAATTTAAATCATTTAGTACCATTGTAACACTCGGCAGACAAGAGATAGATGAAGATACCAACGTAAAGTAAATTTTAATTGAGATTTATTTCGATTAAAATTAGTCACGGTATTAATTTAATTTGAGTATCAATGATTAGTAAAAACAAGTTAAAGCGCTGACGCAGAAGAGAAATGACACTAACATAACACATAAGCCTAACTATGAGAGAATTTGCATCAACTATGAATTATTAGTAACAGTCAACATTTGAGAGAATAGAGAAAGGATAAAATCACCAGAGAGTTCCGTTAAAAGGGGGAAAAAAATGGAATTCATGAATTGAAAATTGGAATTTTAAATGCTGAAAAATAGAAATGTACTCATCAGGAAACTTGCATTTCTATCAGCATATGCAAGATTTCATAAAACTGTATAGCTAATTCCAGAAAATATACAGCTCAAGTTATTACTTACAAACTTTGAATAAACACCATAAAATGCAATTTACTCGCAACAATTGTTTCGGGTCGTGCGTTGCCGCTTTGACTGCAGCACTCGTGCTTACTTTATTCGCCTGATGAAGGGTCGTGTGTTTTTTCGACCCGAAACAATTGTTGCGAGTAAATTGCATTTTATGGTGTTTATTCAAAGTTTGTAAGTAATAATTTTTACAACGCCAGTTTTGTGGTGCTTTTTTATTAAATACAGCTCAAGTCTCTATCTTGCTACAAAACAAAAATAAAAAAAGAAAATTGAATTAAATTAAAAAAGGAAATTAAATTAATCAATAACACAAACCAAAATTTAAACAAGGAATAAGCAATTTAAGCATTCCACCTGTTAAACGTTACTTACGGAGATGTAAGTTTGATCTTTTTCTTGAATTTCGCATGATAAAAATCACATCTTGTTGGTCTTAGTGTTATGGTCCTAATTGCTTACATTAACGTAAGTAATTTAAAATGAATTTATCTAATAATTGATGCTGTAAATGAATCAAAAGTACGTGCTAACATTTCAATTGAATTACAAAAACTTTTGTGTGAGTGCTGTTGGTATTATAATGTATCTATTAATTACAAAATTTTTTAACGTTATTAAATTCTACACTTTATATATATATATATATATAACAAAATTATATGCTCCATGTGAATTAATTTTTGACTTAGACTCCTTTATTATTATTATTATCATTATTATTTACAGGTAGTTTTCGATAATTTTAACAAAAGTTAGTTGACCTTATTTTAATCAAAATTACGCGGGAAAAAAAAAAAGGTTTTCAGATTTTTATATTTATATTTTTTATTTCTTTATTTATATTATTATCATTATCATTATTATTATTATTATAATTACAGTTAAACCTCGTTAACGTGAATCTCAATTGGGATAAAAAATTTGTTCATGTTATCAGTACTTCATGTTATCAGTAACTAATTTTCATATAACTAAACTAACCTTCATTTTGACAGAGATTGTGAAAAAAGTTCATGTTAAAAGTAATTCACGTTAACAGTGTTCACGTTAACGAGATTTGACTGTATTATTATTATTATCTATATATTAATTTGAAACATGTTTTTGTCTGTCTCCACTATATTGAGAGAACTACTTGGTGTAAAAATTTGGTTGAAGTGTCTAAAAAAAGGTCTTGGTCTGTAGATGTGCTATGAAAAGGGAAAAATATAAAAAGTCGAACGGTGGGGGGGAACGGGTTAAAAACACGTTTACGAGCTTAACCAAGCTGCAAATTACTTCACGGTGAAGAAATTGTACATATGGGGACTAGAGTCGAATACTAAAAAATCACTTTCTGCGAATTTGGAATTTTCGATTTTAAAGGGGGAAAAATAGATTTGGAGGGGGGGAAAGGGGGGAAATTAGTTTGAGAAAGTAATCCGTTCTAGACCCACACATGTACCACCTCATTTTAAAGGTCTTGAAATTTCATGTCGATTGGGGATGTTCGTATACAATATAGTGCGACGCCTGGTGGTGAAAAATGGAACTAGGTGATTTTGCTGTAGACCCTATCATGTTACATCTTATTTTAAAGGTCTTGGTATTTCCTGACCGTTGGTGATGTTCGTACAGAACACACTGCGCCCCCAGGTGGTGGAAAGTGCAATTAAAGGATTTTGCAGTTGACACCACCATGTGACACCTTATTTAAAAGGTCTTGGAAATCCAAGGCGATTGGTGATAGAGGTCTTAAAATTTCATGTTGATTGGGGATGTTTGTATATAATATAGTGCGCCCCCTGGTGGTGAAAAATGGAACTAGGTGATTTTGTAGTAGACCCTATCATGTTATATCTTATTTTAAAGGTCTTGGTATTTCCTGACCGTTGGTGATGTTCGTACAGAACACACTGTACTCCCCGGCGTTAGAAAGTGCATCTAAAGGATTTTGCAGTTGACACCATCATGTGACACCTTATTTGAAAGGTCTTGGAAATTCAAGATGATTGGTGATGTTCGTATGCAACATACTGCGCCCCCTGGTGGAGGAAAGTGAATTTTACAGCGCGTGCGTAGCATGCCTGCTATACGGTGCCGCAGCCACAGGCGACGGAAACACGATTCAGAGGTTCGTTCGGTTCAAGATTAATTTTTAAGAATTTTTTCATGTTATTAGCGACCCGCATATACGCTGCTGCAGGCACCGGGGTCACGAGCCCGAGTTCCGTTCGGTTTGAGGTAATTTTTTTGTTACATATGATTATTTGTTTCGCGATGCTTTCATTTAAAAATAGAAATTCAAACAAAATAGAGTTAAAGGTATTAAATAATACAGATTTGAAGTTCATTTAAGGTTATTATCATGGGCCCGGGTAACGCCGGTCGGGTTCGTTTTGTTCCAGGTTAATTTTTGGGAATTTTTTCATGTTGTTAGCGGTCCGTGTATGCGCTGCCGCAGGCATCGGGGTCACAAGGCAGAGTTTCATTCGGTTCGAGGTAATTTTGTTACAGATGATTTTTTTTTTTTTTTTTTTTTTCGATGCTATGCTTTTATTAAAAAGTAGAAATTCAAACATAATCGAGTTAAAGATATAAAATCATACAAATTTAAGGTTCATTTAAGGTTATTATCATGGGCCCGGGCAACGCCGGTCGGGTTCGTTTGGTTCCAGATTAATTTTGGAGAATTTTTTTATGTTATTAGCGGCCGGCGTATACGAAAATCATGTTTTTAGCGAATGGTCTATGTGTCTGCCTGTGTGTATGTCTGTCTGTCTGCGTGTCTGTTATCTATCAGAATATCTCAAGAACAAATAGTAGCAGAAATACCAAACTCGATATTCTAAATGTGTATCATTTAGGGATAATACACTAAGCTTTTCGTTGAGATGAAGCCAATGGTTCGTGTACAGGGACACTCAAAAGGTCAAAAGAATTCAAAAACATTACTTCTATGGTGGAAAATGCAGGTAAGTAGAGTTTAACATCTAGAGACTGAACTAAACCAAATGAAACGAATATATATTTTGTGTAATAGAGATAGTCAACTGAAAAAAAAAAAAAAAAATGTTTGTAGGAGCCTCGCTTCCCCCTCATGATGGGTACGAATGGTTGAACCATCGATCTGCGATAATTTAAAATAAAGTTATCGATATATATATATATATATATAGATATAGATATATATTTTTAATGTAATAATGAGAATAAATTCAACTTTTTTTTTTGGATATTTAGTGTTGTACTACTTCTCTAATATGGGAACCGTGTGCATTATCATGGAAGATAATTTTTTAAAATAATAATTTTAATAAATTATTTTTACTGAGTGAATTTGTATAGGAAAATATCGAAGAAAGTGTGTGGTGGCCGCAACACACTAATTATTTATTGCTAGTGGATGTGCTTTACTAATAATATTTTACCATTTCCAGGAAAACTGTTCGGGAATTGAAATAAATTCCTCATAGAGATAGGGTAAATAATGTATATGTTTTAAGCTAAATATTCATCGCTTGTTTTTTGTACATTAATGAAACGGGTGATTGAGGGGGGCGGTAGCCCCCCTCACACAGAACTAATTATTATATAAAACTCTTCCTAAGCCTAATTTGAATTATTTAACATAGGTTTACATAACAGTACTCGTTATCTTACCTCTTAATCTCCAACCTCTATTTATAGTATTAAATTTCAGGGTAAGAGAAAGTAGTGTGAGTGACACACCAGATTATTATTATTACACTTCGACCTATTTCCTTTCAATAACTTTAATGAACTTTTATTAAATTTATTTTACACAAATAAATCTTCACGAGGCGAATGTTAACTCTGAATAATTCGTATTAAGGTAGTGAGTGAGTCTCGATTTCACATCTTAGCCGGTGAAACGTAAAACACAATATTTCTCCTACATGTATCCTACCATACAGCCTTAATACTTCTATAATTTCTACCGAAAAAAAAAAAAAAAATCATTGGATCACTTACGTGGAGTATCCAAATATGATAACATAGGTCACTAACTTTCACATTTTATGATAACAAAATAACTTAACACATTTTTAATGAATTTTGTATTTTGCGAACGTTCACCCTTACAACCAGTCCAGACTTTAAGATAAAATTAATCGCAGTGTAAACATACTTTAAAATTCTAATGAAATGCATGAAATCTATAGATAATCGAATAGAGCGGAACAATAGAACTGGATATTTATAAAAATTTACCCCTCCCCCTTTTTTTTTTTTTTTTTTTTTTTTTTTTTTTTTGGTAAATCAATAATTGAAAAAGAAACAAAAATAGAAAATGTTTATGATAATTTTTATCTGATTTTGATGGAAGATAAATTCAGAATTATCATTCTGGTTATATGGTTAATAATAATAAACTAACAATATATAAAATCTATTACAATGGTTCATGGCAGACTATGGTTTATGTTGTCATGAATGATCATATATACCTATTAAAACTATACTTTTTTACTCTCTTCTATATTCAATAGAAGAAAGTATTGGTTTTGGTTTCGTAAACATCTTCGACTTCTGTTTTCGATGGATTTATATGTTTTGAGAGATCCAGAACACGATTTGACCATTTGGAAAAAAAATAAAAGTCCATAAATGTGTGATATAAATTTTGAGGCAACTGTGTTTCAAGAAACACAGATCAAAATTTCATATAAGTTCATATGTAGTTGCACCTTGTTATTAATTAGTGCCTATCAACTTTTGGTGAAAATCACTCAATAGGGAACGTTTCCTTCCAGTTTTTTATTTTTTATTTTTTTTTATTTTAATGTAGCAGAGGAAGAAATTTCGTATAAATGTACACAATGAGAATTATTTTTAATACATCATTTATGAAATTAAAAAGGATGCTTTATAGTAATAACAGTAAACTAGGAAAAAAGATTGTATATAGGTAGGAGCATCACTTCCCCTACGGGGATATAAATTTTCAATGTGAGTATTTTTGGAAAGAACTCGTCAGTTTCTTTATAAAAAATGGTTGAACCACAGATCTGTAATAATTTAAAGAAAAAATCCGTTTCTT
The DNA here is from genome assembly GCA_963930645.1 of Salticus scenicus. Classification (NCBI taxonomy): domain Eukaryota; kingdom Metazoa; phylum Arthropoda; class Arachnida; order Araneae; family Salticidae; genus Salticus; species Salticus scenicus. The sequence goes on along the minus strand of OZ005652.1, from coordinate 57,077,109 downwards.
ATTTCTTATTTATTTTTCTAATTGTTTACACACACACACACGCCTTTTCTAAATTGTCGTCTGCAGAACATAAAATTCAACTTTCTTTGGACACGCAGTGTTATGCACCTCTGAGATGAAAATCGTCTGCATTCATCATAGAAAATACTTTTTAAAACTAATAAATTTAATAAATAATTTGTACTGCGTGGGTTTGTATAAGAAAATGCAGAAAAAGTTCTGTGATGACACAACATATTGGTTATATATATATAGTCAAACCTCGTGAACGTGACCACGCTTAACGTGAATAACTTTTAACATGAACTGTTTCCACAATCCCCGTCAAAATGAAGATTAGTTTCTGAGAACATGAACTACTAATAACATGAACAAATATTTTATTGCCCTTGAGATTGGTGTTAACTATAATGCAAAATAAACAGATGATTAATTTGTCATAACAACCCACAAAAGCCTAATAGATTACTAGTTAGCTAAAATAAAATTATTTAAATAATTTGATCAGCAATATATTAATTTAGATATGGAAAGAAGAATACTAAAACTCACTTTAAAATTAAAAACCTGATTTTCAGATCCAGGGCACCATAGAAGGTGTAAGTATAGTGAAATTTTAATTTTGAAAATTCGATCCGAAAACGATACTTTCTGTATCATATGGGCAGGAGAAAGTGAGAATGAAATATGAAATTCTATTCTAATAACAATATTTGTTTTTCATTAACTATTTGTAATGTAAATATCCGAACATAATATTTTTATCTCGAAGAACACGGATACCTTCCCTCGAATTGCACGGATTCAAACTGCACGATTTTCGGGTAATTCTTTTGAAAAAGAATAAAATACATATTATTTACAAAATTATTTCAAAATATGTTACTTATTTGATAAAGTAGAGAGTTATCATGATCACAGGCAAAATTGTTCAGAATTATAAGGAAATTATAACTTTTATCACAAAATTTGAAAAATAGTTCATAGATGACTCCACTGATGAGAAAGAGGACTAGATGGCGTGATAATGTAATTTTAATGGAAAAAAGTGATGCACTGTAATTTTTTTTAATAATAAAGATTTAAGATAAAACGGGAATCCTGTTTTTTGTAGTCTCGAATAACAAGGTTTAAAAGAGCACGGAACCAATTAATCGTGTTCTTCGGGAGTTCCCTGTAATTATTTTAGCACCCCTATATATACAATATTCGGTATTGGTATTTATTTTTAAATAGAAAATAGTTTATAGGTTTTGCACTATTTTCTTTTTTATTTTTGTGCGAAATCCTACCATTTTTATGAAAGTTAAATTGTGACGTCATTATTTCTTTTCTTATTTTGCGTATCTTTATTAAAAATAAAATTTCATTATGCAGGAATGATTACTTCTAAAATATATTTTGACAGTTAATGAAAATTTTAATGGATTTCAGGGGATAGAACTCATATTAAACGCCGCAAAGAACATAAAATATATAAATTTAAAGAAACGCTATTTTTCATCGTTCAATTTAAAATAGTCTCAATTTAAAAATTCTTTGGTCTGTTAAACTTGATGAATGACTTCTTTTTTTTTTTTTTTTTTTTTTCCATTTTTGAATGGATTTTCTACAAAGAAAATATATTAAAAATTAAAGTTACTTTACCGTATGGAGTTATGCATACTTTAAATTATGGGATTTTTGTATACGAATTTCTTTATATTTTTTATTTTCTTTTGTAAATATAAGAAGAAAGTACTGGATTCGTGAAAATTTTCGACATCTGGTTTTCGATGTATTTATACGTTTTTAAATTTTCTGAACACAATTTGACCATTTTTCATGAAATGCACTTCTTTCTGTATGTCTGTATGTCAGTTTCTGTGATTCAAAATTTGGGCACTTGAGGACGTTGTATCTCTCGAAACAATGGACGAAATTCTACAGAATTTTATATTAAGCTGGATTCTGACACAAAATGGTGCTTATAAGTTTTTGGGATATATCGACCAACAGGTGGCAATGTTGCCTTTTTCACTATTTACCTATCGGCTATATCCCAGTTTATATGGAGTATAAATGCACAAAAGTTGATTTAAGAGAAAGCCGTTATATATATATATATATATAAACTATGCTGCTTCAATTTTGATGCACCTCAGAAAGTAGGGGGCGCTGCTATGCTGTAATTTGTCTCATTTACGGGAAGGCTATATCACAGCTTCTATAGCACATAAGTGCACAAAACTTGGCATATACAATGGCTATTAGGAAAAAATATGTTGAATTAATTTAGGTGCATATTAAAAATCGAAAATATTGACTTATATCGTTTTCAACAACTCCCTAAATGCCGTTAATGCTTCATGTCCTTCATTTTTGTATGTGCATTTTTATTCGAACATTAATTAAACTCTACACAAACCATTTTCCTTGCATTTGTTTAAAATATTGATTTATTTCGTATACAACAGATATAAAATCATGTATCCATTAGAAAAGTTGGATAACCTAGCTCGACTGCAGAAATTTAATAGTGTGTACATGAAAACAACGCCAAAATATCCCCTATCGGCGAATTTGGTACTAATTTTTTCTTTGCGGAAATTATTCCCTATATCTTTCACGATCCGTATATGAAATTTGGTTTCTTTCTGTTTCTTAGTTTTTGTTGTGCAGTCGGCTGCAAAATTATTCGAGCACTAGCAATAATCCTTGCCAAAAAAAAGTACACTTAATACAGCTTTGTTAAATAAATCCTTGTCGAGTCATGTTCTTAATCAGTCTAAGAACATGATTCGACAAGGATTTACTTAGCAAAACAGTCTTAAGTTTACTTTTTAAATATAGGAATTATTGGCTAGTGCTCGAATAATTTTGCAGCCGACTGTAGATGCCTCCAAATAGGGAAAATTATTTTATAGCTACCATGTATAATTATATGTATCAACTTTTATTATGTGCAATAGGTAAAGCATTTGTATTTTTAAACAAATAAAAATAATGAGGATTTTTTGAACGAAATTTTATAATCCTCATCGTCTAATTTTTCTTACTATATTCACTTTTTTTTGCAATTAAGGGCTTTTTTTAAATAAGTACACCGATTATTCTCGTGCGGATTATCCGCGGTTTCCATTTTCCTTGGCAGTTTTGCTGCTATAAATTACGATGGATTTAATAATGATAATAATTTATACAATTAAGTATACAATTAAATTTTATAGGGGAAAAAAACTAAGACAAAATGTCTAATAAAATATATAATTCAATGGCGCGTATAATTGGGAGTCTACTGTAATTATTATTTTATAAAGTTTTAAGCATCGCCAGAATAATAAAATTGTCAATAAATAATTTTATAACGAATGTATCATCCAGTTTTTATGTTAATATGTATATTTTGAAAAAAAGGAAAAAAAAAAAAAGTCATTCCCTTATGGGGAAAAAAAAAGAAGAAGAAGAAACAAAAAAGTGAATACAAGAGGAAAAATCTCGTTTTTAATTTAGCATGGATGCATGCGCATCTTCACTTGTCTGTAATCCATCTTTAACACCATTTCTCGTTTAGTTTTCTTTTCTAAATAATAATAATAATAATTTCTTTTAAAACTTAGTTTTGAAAATATTTGAATTAATACCAGTTTTAACTATTAATTATATTAAGTTATATAAATTTAGATGTATATTATAATAAACATGGCATCCAAATTTTATGTTCATATATTCATTTGTTTAAATATTATGCGCAAAAGAAAAGAAACAAAAAACGTGAAAATAGATTGTTTATTGTATTTTCGCAGGAAAATATTCTATATACTTTGTATGGGATTTATTATTATTATTATTATTATTATTTTCTAAATCCGAGTGCTGTTATTTAAGTTAAATTGATAATAAAACAGAAAATCGAGCGTTATAATATATTTTCGCTTTTTTGGATGATTTTATTAAAAGAGGAATTCTATTATTCCAGAAAAATGATCACTTATGAAATATATTTTGACAGCTAATGACACGTTTAATAGATTTCTGGTGATGGAACTTGCCTTAAACGCCGTGAAGAGCATCCACTATGAATTTAAGAAGTGCTATTTTTCATCTTTCAGCTAACATAACCCTTATTTAAAAATTTTCTGGTTTGTTAAATTTGATGAATGAACTCCTTTCTCGTTATTTTACTTTTTTTTTTTTTTTAATAAATTTTATTCAGAAAGAAATATGACGAGGGAAAAAAAGTACTAAATTAATTTTAGTTATGAAATTATGTACATTTTGAATTACGAGTTTTTTTTTTCCTTTTCAATCGTTTTTACTTAAATACTTTATTTTCTGTTGGATTATTCATCTCTCTCTCTCTCTCTCTCTCTTTCTCTCTCTCTCTCTCTCTCTCTTTTCTTTTTTTTTTAAGCAAGAGAAAAAATTGTACTACTCCAAACAAGTTTATTATTATTATTATTATTATTAATTTAAACAATTAATTTAATTTTTTTTTTTAATCTAGTATTTTATCCGTGTTATTTTTTTGTTTTTATATTTATAGAATGTATCCCGTTATAGCTTTTACCTCAATGAACTTGATTTTAATGGAAATTTCTAAATTGATAAAAACAAGATGAGACTTTTAAAGTTAATTTTATTTTTTAAATATGCAACTTAAATCGGAGACATTATCATTCCCACCTTTAACTATTTATAGCATCGTTAAATAAGGTTAAAGGCGTTCGCATAAATGAAATGGATTTAAATTATCGAAATTGCAATCTTATTAAATTGGATGCTTGAAACAATCATTGAAAGTTAACGAGATTTTGGAGTTCATCCAATGGTTCAAGAATTTAAATAGTCTGGAATTCCTTTCATATTTATTTTTTAATTGTATTTCTTTTTCTTTTACTATCTTCAAACAGAATTTTCTTTTCTTTTCTTTTCAGTACACGATTACTTTCATTCTGCGATAAAAGGGTTGTTATCAATTGCAGGGGACACCTAAAATAAAGAAGGTTAAAACACTTTCTCTCTCATGTATAGTTATCGCTGCAATTCGTAGAAAGTCAAGATGAAGAATTTACGTTAGTTTATGTTTATTCAGACGTTCATGAGACGAACTGATATTCACTGAATGACTGACATTTTAATGATATTTCAGCTTAACCCGTTAGCGCCCAGTGTCTTCTTTGAGGACAGCTAATAAAATGGAACGAATATTTTTTGTGGTTTCTTGGAATGATTTCTGCTTTTTAGTGAAAGTTTATAGAGTTACTCTAAAGGATCCCTGAAAGCTTTGTGTGCCTATTATTAATTATTATTCATAATTTGGATAGTCATTTTATGATTTTTCATCCGCCGCACATATCTTTGCTTTTTGCGCAGGTACACTAGCTTAAATCAAGTTGAATAATAATACATATTATAATACTTTACTTTCGAGATCTTTGTCAAAATGTAATAGGAAATTAAACTGTTATTCTTCGGCCACATTTCATGAAACAATGGAAGCATCTGCGCAAATGTTAATTCAACGAGTCCAGTGCTAAAATAGGGGTGACAGTCATATGACTCAGAGAAAATGAGCAATAACAGAGCGCGGAATCACTGGCTGTTTTCCAAATTGCAAACTGTCGGTCACGCTGGCATCCCTCCAACATTTTGGACGCATCCTCACTGCTAGTTTTAGGATATGTGGCCGCACTGTATCTCAAAGTTTTTCTATCTCGAAGTTTTCTCGCTAGAACACTAAACGTCAATAAATGAGGATAGGCTTTAAATTTAAAACTATCAGAAGCATTGTTTAAGTTAATATATTTTACTGTCAGTTGTCTATATTAATTTAGAAGTGAAATAATCAGCTAATAATATTTTGCAAAATTAATTCGGGCGTTAACGGGTTAAAATCAAAAATATTATTTAAAAGGCAAGAAAGTAAAGTCCTTTGTTTCTTATAAATTATTATTATAGTAAAAATGAAAGTGAGTCAGAGATTGATTGGGTATAAATGCACGAAGAGTAAAATCATTCATTACTCATAAGTTATAAACACTTTCTCTGATGATAGAATATTGTTTTAGTAAAAATAAGAGTGATTCAGAGACGGATTGAATAAATGTTATTTTAAAAATTGTAAAAGAGGAGTTATAATACAACAAGAAAATAAAATCATTCATCTTGCATAGATAATAAAACGCTTTCCGACATTACGGTGTATAATTTTAATAAGAGAGAGAATGAGTGAAATTTCGAATTAATTCTGTTCAAAAAATGTAAAACAAAATAAACAAGACATAAAAATCACGCATCATTCATAAAAAACATAAACGATCTGAATTTCGGGAGAAAAAAAAATGCTCAAATATTTTTCTCAACTTAAATTGTCATTCGAAATAAACACAAATAATAAACTTAGAATTGGGAATTTAGTATGCATTGATACATCAATTTCCTCTAAAATACCCTTCGATCGATTTCTCTGTCATTGTGAAAGAGGTAATACGTACAATTACGAGAAAGCCTCAGGTGAATTTAAGGTGCACAACTGCATTAATGGTACAAGACCATTAGTTGTTTATACAGATTTTGATAACGAAATAGATTTTTAAGTGAAAGGTATGATTTAATGAACATGTAATACAGATGATTGGTTCACCAACTTATAAATTGTTCGTTCTGCTTTATATTTAATTTCATTAGCATATATGGCGAAATGACAAATTTTTAAAAATAATAATAAAATACTTTTTAGAGTTGAGGAATTTATACAATTTCTGTATTCATATTTCATTTTTTTAAGTAGAGTTATCATACGTAAATCATACGGTGATATATAAGATAAATCCATTCTTGTAATATGTCTGAGTTTGAATATGCACATCCCAATTAAAAGAGTTATGAGAGATAGAATAAACAGTATTTGAGTTCTCAAAAAAAAAAAAAAAAAAAAAAAAAAAAGAAAGAAAAAAAGTAGAAGAAGGTAGGGGATTTTATATATCAATATTTATTTACAATCAGTGAACACTGTATTGCCATTGGGCATTGATTGAATCAAAATAAAAATGGGAGTAAAACACCTTATAGTTTAGCTTTTATTTTGAGAGAACTGAAATTCTGTTTATTTTCTCTCTCATAACTTCTTGAATTTACACGATATTTGTTTGGGGTTTTCATATACGTTGCTCAATACATTTGGCTATTAAATTATGCAAATGAAATTTTTTAAAAGCTAGCGCATGTGTAGATAAAAATTATTTAGTAAAAATTTTCATATTTCGTAATATATTTAACATTTTTGCATTCTAATTGCAGCATGCTATGTCTAATGAAGTATGACAAATTTTCTGAAAATGTCTTTACTCTGGGTCTAATACCCTACGTGTTATTATTGAGAAAAGTTATATCTCCATGAATATATGTGGCAGCCTCTTAAAAATTTATACACATAATGAGAAATTTCCTCTTAATCACATGCTTTAGCCAAAATGCATTTCAAACATAACTTTTTACAAGGTGATCCAAAACATTTTTATTTTTCTTTAATTTTTTACTGGTCCCCTTTTCCTTTTCACGGCACAACTTTTGGTGAAATATATGAGGTGTTATACCTCATATAACGTAAAGAACACGTTATGTGTTCTTTACGTTACCAAAGTTTCAAGAGAAAGAACTATTGGATGATTTTATTAAAAGCGGAATTCTATTATTCCAGAAAATGATCACTTACGAAATATATTTTCAAAAGAACTTTTCTAGATAATTGAAAAAATGTCTAAATTCGAAACTGTCCAAATACTTATTGGTAGGTAGTGTAGAATTATAGCATGCGTACACAGAGAGGGGGAAAAAAAAAGAATTAAAACGAATTTCGAACGAATAAATAGTCATCTTTCTGAATCCTTAAACTAAAAATATAGATTTTCAAGTTATGCGAATAAGGTAAACAAATAAACTAAATAAATCAAATGATTGAGAATTTCTAGTCTATATTTTTCTAGATGGTGAAACGATACATTATATTATGAAGCCTTTGTTTTGCGAGAAATTCTCACTTGATTTCCAGAAATGGTTCAAAAACTAGAATTATAGTTACTTAATTTCGCCTCTTATGTTCACATTTACAAAGAACTAAAAGTAAAAATCCGTAAATGGTTGTCAGTTTAAGATGATTATATATTGTTACAAAATTGTAAATAATTGTGTTTATTTTTGTATAAATTCTTTCAAGAGGCTTAGTAAGTTGACAAAGTGCTAATTTTGTGCATTTCTAGTCGTTTTAACGTTGAAATAGCTTTATTTTCCCTTAAAAACGCATTAAAAAGCCCCAATAAGGCAGGTAATGGATTTGGCGCCAAATTTGGCGACTTTTTCCCATCTTGGCGATTTTTGACGACCTTGGAGAGAAAATCCTTATTAGGGATATACCAAATATGGAAGCTCTAATCTCATTGGCTGATGAGATACGGAAATTTCTGGAACTTTCCACACTTTTCTACAGGGGTATATAAAGGCTGTTTTCTTCGCCAAGGCTAGTTCAGTTCAGTTCTCAGCCAGCTTCGCTAATGCTTGCATTGCTTTGAGCCTCTTTGAAAGAGACTTGCTTCAAGTGTTATTGCTATACAGTTTGTACTGTGGATTTGCTATTGACAGCTGTTGTTTAAGCTATGTTTACTGGTTGAATTGAAGCTGATACTTGGTTTATAGACCTGTATTTTTCTGGAACTTTCTGTGAATAAATTACTGATTTTTTGTAAGTTTTGCCTTTCATTCTCGGACAACTCACGAACCCCCAAGTACGCAACAATATGTTTTATTACTACAATTGTTTGACTATTGCAAAAGTCCACATTCTTTTTACGACTGAGAGCCTATTAGTCTCAATCTGGGATTTTTGCGTTGTCGTTTTCGATAGTTGGACACTTGTCAAAATCATTTTTCGATAGTTGGACATTTATCGAAATCTAAAATTTATCGAAAATATAATTGAATAATTTGAAAGCGATGTTATAATTGGGAAGAAAAAAAAAAAATAATAGTCCTCCATCCTAAACTAAATTCATGCTTTTGCCAGAATTTCATCAAAATCTCTTTTTTTATTATTATTATTATTGAAAGGAAAAAAAAAAAAAAAATAATAATAATAATCAGTATCGTTACAAGCGATATCGAAAAAGTTTTTTTTTTTATAATTTTGAATTAGGAAATAAAAAGTGCGCGTGAAATAATATGAAATAAAAATAAGTAAAAAAATGAATTTAATGATTTAATGTTTTTGTTTTTCGGGGGCTGCTCATGCATATAAAAAATGCGTATTAAAACGAGTCGAAGAAGGAAGAGAAATAAGTATTGAGTTATATTACGATAAATACGATATATAATATGATACGATATATTAGACCTATCGTCCAGGGTTAGTAGGCATTTTCGTTGAAAGAAATAGTTTGTTCGTTCGGTGCAACTTGCACATTAGTCCCGTGAGGTACAACTTTCACATTAGTTCCTTGAGGTACAACTTTCACTTTAGTCCCGTCAGGTGCAACTTGCACATTAGTCCCCTTTAATTTCCTTTTTTTTTTTTTTATAATATTTACTAGCAGGCTTTGCCCGCTTCGCTGGACACTATATTTAAATGATTTCTTTGTAACTGAATATATTTCGATTGGCGACTATTTTCGTCACAGCTTTAGTATAGGACCTCCTTGGCAATATCAAACATTTTTTGAACTTCTCAAATCTGTACAAAAAAACTATTATTAAAACAAATATTTTCGAAAATAGTCCAATAGCTGGTGTTAATTCTTCAAATATTCTGGAAACAGTTGAAGCTGTTACTCGTACAGTATAAGTCATTATTCGATGAATGTTCTGGGACAGTCTAAAAAATACTCCACAGGTGTAAAGCAAATAACATCAACTACACCAGAGCAAAAATTTTCACTCACTCACAAAAAATTTGCAGCTGCTTAGAGCTCAATCCTTAAAGTGCAATGACTCAGAATAGGTCTCTGAATAACTCTGGATCGCAGTGACTACATACTCTTTCGCAAAAATCAACTCACACCTACTTATAACTTTTGGCGATGGGGCTTGGAGATAACTCCATCGAGAATCCCTTGGTCTACGTTCCCGTGTGTCGGAGAGCTTCGAAACATCGGGAACCCTAAACTATCATTTTTCACCAAATTTGGTCTCCCACTCGCCAAGTTTGTCTCCAAGACTATGCTTTCTATTAAACATATCTTTATTTAGTTATTTAAATATTAATTTGAATTAATCAAATATTTCTCCCCGACAGCGTGCAAGTGCAGTCACACACAGCAGCTCATTTATTTGTATGTTAAATTAGCGTAGTGAATGGTATATAAAAAAATAAATAAATAACTAAACATTATCGTGCTACACAACTTTATTAATTTTACATTTTTCTTGAACTACCTAGATTAAAATCGCTGTTGCTAAATTAAACCTCTTGGCGAAAAATGTTCGGTGTACTTCAACGCAACAATTTAAAAAATCACCCAGGAGGATCTATAAATAAAACTGATTTTAGTACAACACACATTAGCATCGTAAACTATATTAGCGCTTTGTAAAAGAAATTTTAAATTTAAAATGACGTAAATTTTTGTGAGATGCATAATTTAATTATTTATTTTATTTTTTATTGTTCACGTTTAGATAAATGTATTTATTTTCCCGTTGGAAAAAAAATAATAAATAAAATAAACTCGACAACAATTAAATTATGGATAATTAAATTTAATTTTGGCAACAATTAAATTATGGTTAAAATTTAAATGGCTAATTTTTTGCTATTATTAGCTTACAAAATTGCTATTTTATGCATAAAAATAACAAAAAAAAAGTTTTTTTTTCGGAATAAAAAGCAGCCAACTTTCTAAGTTAGGGTATAAGCTATCTCCATAACAAATTTTATCGAAATCCATCGAGCAGTTTTAGCGTGAAACTCAGTCAAATAAACGGACATTCACATTTATAATATATATAAGATTTATTTTTTATATTAAAATTTCTCTCCATTGATTAAGTTTAATTATTAGAAGAATTCCAAAATTCATTTTTGGAGGTTCATGATTTTATCTTACGGAATATAGTTGTTCACAAATATGATTACTTCACCTTACTTTTTACATTGTTAAAAAAAATCCTGTTATAGTTAAAAAAAAAAAAAAAAGCAATGTGCTGTAAAATATCTATATATGCAATGGATAAAACACGTTGACAGAAATGTTCCGTAACAAAACAATACAGAAAATAATCATACACAACATATTTTTTCTGTTAGGTTACAGATTTTATCTGTTTACAAAAGATAGTACAATAACTTTTTGTAATTTTAGAAAACAGAAAATTTTTCTAAATGAAAGTTAAAGTTTTTTTTTTTTTTTTTTTTTTTTTACAGGATATGTTTTTAGCGTGTGTTTTATAGATCATGTATTCTTCTGTCAAAATTTCTTAATTACATGTTCACCAGAGTTATGATTTAGTTTTCCAAAAACATAAAATGTAGACAAACATTTGTAAGTACATGCTTTTTATAGATATTTTTTCAGAATATATTAATGCCATACAAAAATATCACAAGCATTTTAATATTAATACATTTTATACACAAAATGTCTGCGTGTTTCTGTTTTGTTGATTTCCACAAAAGTACAAATGTTTCATTCCAGTTATTAATTAAAACAAATAATTTATGCAAAATAGGTTTTTAACACAATTTGCAGTAAAATATACTGAAAATTCGGTGGTATACAATGCAGAATGTAAGAAAACACTATAAATTGTGAAAAAAAAAAAAAAGCAATAATTGTTTTAGGTCGAAATATTTGAGCATGATTCTTCATCAAGTATCACAAAGTAAAGCAATCATTTAATATAGTTGTCTCAAAATAGCACTTGTGCAAAACTTTGAGGAAAGAAGTACATTAAAGTCGGCTACTGAGCTATTCACAAAGCTTATCAAGGCAATAAATGAAATTTATTTATTTCTTTAATGCGTGAATTCCTATTTCTAAAGAGATTTTTCAATCGACATTTTGGAACTATAAAATATGTTTGCGTCTATTTTTCTTAATATAGAAAGTAGGTTAATAGATATATTTTAGATGGCAAATTTGTCATTCATGTCTATGATTTTGGGGACATTTGATGAAAACTTGGCGACAATTTTCACAATGCCGCCTTGCTAGCGCAAACCCTAAATATGCTTATAAAAGTATATAGAAGATTTTAAAGATTTTGAAAAAAAAAATTAAACCAAAAATACTCACTAAGGCTATTAGGCAGCAGGTGATTTGGCGGATCTGGTGGTCTATCCATTATATCAGGATTGGAAAGAGCCTCTTGAACAGATTCAATATTATTCAAAACTACTACGAAACGAGGACCTAAATATAAGCTGAAAAATATCCACAACAAAATTACACTTTATATATGTTATACTATATAGGAGAATTTTATTCAATGCGCCGTGTGTCTAGTGACGACATCTTTATAGATCCTAATCATGATTTTAATTACATTTCTATAGTTTGAGGAAATTGCCACATAAAGATACGTCTCCCTTTTCACTCCTTTAGCAAAATAAACAAATAAATAAATCTTCCTAGACATTGTGAAAATTATAAGTTATATTTATTTATTTATTTTGTAGAGGGAATTCTTGATTTATTAAATTTTATTTTTGGCTACCGAAATAATCTAAAAGTAATGTGTTAGGAATTTAAAGATTAATTTCAAAGAGCTGAGGGTTTACGACGAAATTCTCTGTTTAGTAACGTAACACAATTTTAATGTGTTAAGTTTTGCTATTATATGACCGATAATATCCAATTTACAAGATTTTTTTTTTATTATTATTTAAGTCTAAGCGTGCAATAAGTATTTGTTGAATGTTAGTCCGTAAAAATGCGAAGTTTGTATGGGAAACGTGTAATTTAATTAATGTTACGCTATTGTGGGTTTTGATTGGTTGATTGGGTTTTACGTCGCACTAGTGCTGCGCAAATGGGCAGTTGGCAACGGTCTGAGACTCATCCCTAGAGGTGGTCCGGAGAACATGCTATCGCAATTTTTGATCCTCCACGGAAGGGATGTCTCTCCTGCTTCGATGACCCCCAGAGACATAATTTTTTATGGAAACATGGAGGACATTGCGGTCACGACAGATTTTACGTGCACCAGCCACCATTAGTATCTTTGGCCCGCTCGAGTACCGAAACCGCAATTTTCCAATTATGAGGCTGGTGTTCTACCGACTGGGCTACCGGCCCACGCTATTGTAGGAAATTTCGGTAATGTATAATGTGATTAAAAGCAATTGGAAAGCTATCAGGTGATCATCGCCAAGATCTTAAAAATTTCTTTTACAATAACGAAAGAAGAAAATTTGGACATAAATATTATATATTAAAAAAATTTATGAAAACTAAAGTCAGTCCGTCAGGCCGTTCTATCCGGCCGATTTCCTTCATTTTTTTTTTAAATGAAAGGTATTCAGACACAGATATGTCATCAATCATTGAAATTTACTCAACTCCCACCTTACTCAAGTTATACTCAAACGCGATTCTTCCCTGTACATTTCTTATGGGACACATTCACTCAAGCAATTCGAATTCTCATAGCTCCTCTTCTAATGAATGGATCTTGATCGTTTTACTCTCAGAACACTCAGTGGATCAAGTTCTTTCTTTTGAGCTATTAACGGCTTAAATTCGTTGAGTTTGAGGAAAGTTATGCGTGCACAATCAAATTTACATTCAATTTTTTCAAGATTTTCCTTCACTCAAACCTCTATAGATAGAGTTCTAATTAACGTAGGCTGTTGACACAAGTCTAAGAACACTCAGTGGATCAAGCTCTTTCTTTTGAGCTATTAACTGCTTAAATTCGTTGAGTTTGAGGAAAGTTATGCGTGCACAATCAACTTTACATTCAATTTTTTCAAGATTTTTTCAAAATTTTCCTGCGTTTGGTGTAAATCAATTATTTGAAAAAAAAAAGTTAATGTGAAGAAAATTTAATTTTTAATTAAACAAGTTTTAGATTTCTCAAAAAAGTCTAGAATTTTACTTTATATATTTAATTTATAATATGCCCCCTTTTTATGTAATAATTTTTATGATTTTATGTAATGATTTCACTGAATGATTTTTATGTAATAATTTTTATGATTTTATGTAATGATTTCACTGAATGATTTTTATGTAATAATTTTTATGATTTTATGTAATAATTACACCCTCTCATACATAGCCTATCCTAATGCGGCGGAGCAGCACGGGACCTCTAGTATGATTTGAAAAAAAAAAAAAAAAAAAAAGCTGAATTTTATTAACTAGTTGGCATAGGTGGACTCTGCTTAGTTCCCCATCATATATGTATTCTCATAAATTTCTAGTGCGAGACATATTATAATCATGTTAAAAGAAATGAATTTGACCAAAAACCAAAGCTTGATACAATGACAGAATGAAATCTCCGCCTAATAGGCTATCCACCGTTCACTTCGATATATTTATCTTTATCTTATTCTAATCTATTAATTTATTTTGTCAGGGTCAATTCCGTTGTTTAGTTTTCATGCTACTGTTTCCAATGCAATAATCCTCAAAATTCATATTTATATGAAAAATTTACAATTTCGCTATGTTAATGAAATCGTAAATTACGAATAATTTACGAAATTTTCCTATTAGAATATTTGTATTCTATCATGTTCAAACAAATATCATAAATGTAATTTTGAAGTTGTCTAATGTATTTATGATCCTTAAAATGGAAGCTTATGCTCAATTTTGCCTTATTCTGACATGTTAAGTAAATCTTAACTTCCAAATAACTTACGAATTTTTTAAATTGTAAAAATCATAGTCTATCATATTCATGCCAGTATCCTAAATAATATTTCAAAAGTGGTCTGACATCTTTACGAGGAAAATATCCCTCAAGATTGACGTTTAAGTGAAATTTTGCTCGATTCTGTAATGTTAAGAAATTCGTAAATTTCCAATAACTTACGAAATTTTTATATTGGAAAATTCATAGTCATTAATATTCATGTCAGTAACCTAAATAATATTTCAAAAGTAGTCTGACATCTTTACGATGAAAATATCGCTAAAAATTGACGTTTATGTGAAATTTTGCCCTATAGTGCCATGTTAAGAAATTCGTAAATTTCCAATAACTTGCGAAATTTTCAAAGTAGCCTATTTATAGTTACTGATGTTCATTCCGGCATCAAAACGGATATTTTAAAACTGGTCTGACATTTTTACAGTAAAAAGTTTCTACTTAATGCACTTTTAAGTGACTTTTTGTCCTATTCTCCCATGTTAAGAAAATCGTAAATTTATAATAACTTGCGAAGTTTTTTAATTCGGATGTTCCAAATAAATAGGGTTCTTGCCAGTGTCTAAAGTAATATTTTAAAACTGGTCTGACCTCTCTGCGATCATTTGTTCGTGAGATATCGTGTAAACAGACTAACAAACTAACGGATTAACACACTGACACATTAACGGACTGACACACTGACACACTAACAAACACCCTACAGACAGACACCATACAAATTTTGTCATTTTCGAATTCCTCACACCTGAAAACGTATAAAAAGGTCAAAAAACCGAGGTCGAAATTTTTCACGATTACCTAAGTTCCCCATACCTATAGTATGATGGGGAACTAAAAAGTGTGAAAAAAAAAAAAAAAATTGATGTGTCAACTCACAATTTAAAATGAAATAATCTAGAATTTTCAAAATATCAATGAATTAATTGATTGTATATTGCTATGTAAATGATTAGATGAACAATAAAACTAAAATGATGTTTTTTTTTTTTTTTTTTTATGTTGGTAAATGAATTAGAAGAAAAAAAAATCGAGAAGTACAAATGACATCCATATAAACAAATATGCCAATATTTTGAATTTATTCCGGACCATTGTTAAATTGAAAATAAAAAAAATTCAGAAACTTTTTTTTTTCCCCCGTTCTATAACGGATTGATTGGTTTTGGGAACGAAAACTTTTAATTTACAACATGATTCCTTTCTGATCTTCCACGAAACCAACATTTTTAATAATAAAAGATTTCCAAAAGGCCTTTTTCATCAGCAGAAATGTTAATTTTGTAGCAAATCTGAAGCGAATCGTGTTGTAAATTAAAACTTTTCGTTCCCTACATCACGAACCGATGTGTTTTAGAAAGCACAAGATTCGAAAAGAATGTTTCTGAATCTTCCCCCCCTTTTTTTTAATAGTACGACTGGACTATTTCTTTCAGGTTGCGATTTTGCTTTGTCGACGTTTATTGTATTAACCTTGAATCTTTTTTTTTTTTTATTTTAGATTTAGATAATATTTACTTTAGAAAATAACACTTATTTAAAAAAAAAAAATATATATATATATATATATATATATATATATATATATATATATATATCCTTTTCTTAAAGCACAAAAAAGAACAAAATAACTTTTTTCAGCTCAAAACATTTTATACCAAAATTTCGTGAATTTTTTAAATTGATATGGATTTATGAAAATAAGGTGAAATTAGCCAGATCAGAAATTTTTCCGCCCTTTTCTTCGTTTGAGGTGCAATTTTATTGGAATAGTAGTAAAATGCATTATAAAAAAAGTTATTTTGTTCTTTTTAGTGGATTCAGAAAAGGACATTTTTTTTTTTTTTTTTAATAAGTGTTATTTTTTATTATTTTATTATTGTAATATTTTATAATTTTTATATTTTTGATACGCTACCTAGATTAAAATCGCTGTTGCTAAATTAAACTTCTTGGCAAAAAATGTTCGGTGTACTTCAACACAAAAATTTAAAAAATCACTCAGGAGGATCTATAAATAAAACTGATTTTAGTACAACATATATTAGCATCGTAAACTATATTAGCATTTTATGAATGTGTAATAAAATTTTTAAAGTGATAATGACGTCAATTTTTGTGAGATGCATAATTTTTTTTTTTTTTTTTTTAATTTTTATTGTTCACGTTTAGATAAATGTATTTATTTTCCTGTCGGGAAAAAAAAAATGAACTCGTAAATTTTTTTTGGCAACAATTAAATTATGAAGAAAATTTAAAGGCTAATATTTTGCTATTATTAGCTTATTATTTTCATATTTTTATTAATTAAAAGAAAACTAATCAAAAATTTGAAAATATGACTGTGTTAAATTGTAGTGTCAGATATGACTAATATTTTAGTGAAAACCAGAATTCTTTAGGTGGTCTGATTGCTGAGATATAAGCAAAAAGATGTGACACATTCGGACAAACACCGGTGACAGACAGAGCGGATATAAGAAAAGGTCTTAATAAAAAGTGCGTGTGGAGAATGAAACATAATGGTACTGAATAATTTAATTTAATTTAACTTATAGAGATGTCAATGATATAGGAAAAATCACTTTAGCCATTTGCTTTCTAATAACAAATAGAACGGGAAATGGATAATATTTTACCTGGAGATATTTTGTTTATTTGGACCAATTAAAAATTATTTTTCCTGTTTTCCCCCTCGCACTAAGTTAAAAAATATTTAAAATAAAATTGAGAAATATCATGCTAAAGCAATGGAATAGCTTGGACCTCTTGGCGAAACTTGATATTTGGCACCGAAGTTGCTTGGACGTTTCTCGCCAGAATCTTTACTTACGAATTTGCGATACCCATTTTAATTCATGGCTAAAATGACAAATAAAAAACATTAAAACCGCCGAGGGGTTCCTATTCTAAAGCTTGTAGCAAAGTAATTTTAGGAAATTAATATAGTAACTGATCTAAGGAATGAAATACAGTTACTGCATGCCTTTATATGGAAGAGTAGATTAAATAAGTCCTGTCGTACTAAATAAAATTCTGTTTAGAAAGAATGTAAGCAGAATTTTCTTTTTTCTTTATTTATTTTTTATAGTGTAGTACATATTTTCTTCTTATTTAATCGTAATTACTTATTCAATAAAAATACTCTGCAAACATTGTGGTGTGAAAAAAAAAAAGAGCATGTACTAACACTTTTTCGGAAGAAATTAAAAATGCTTGCATACATGATATAAGTTATATCGGTTATTTATTTTTATTTATTTCTGAATGACGACCTCCTTATCATCCTCAAGGATAACGAAAGTAAATTTGCATAAAAATGAAAGAAATGCAAGAAGTTTTCAGTCACATGTCTTTTTGTTTCTATAATAGGTCAAAAGACACATTTATATATATATATATATATATATATATATGTGATACCTAGATTTTTTTTTTGTCTAAGAAACACCCATTCCCCTGTGTGTTCCTATACCTTTACCTAAACACAAATCTAGTTTCTAAAAATTAAGTTTTAAATAATATTTGTGATATATGGGGTTTAAATGATTAAAAACTATCTCTTATAAACCTCAAAAATTAACAATTGAAGAAACATGTTTTCCATAAAAATATGTGCATAGTTTTGTTGTCATTCTTCTGTCATAAAGGAAAATCATTATACCTGGCAAAACTTTTATTAGGCCACATTATCACCTGGTGTACAGCTGTATCACAACCATCTTGAATTGCTTTGTTTCGAGGAAACATGCATGTATTTGTAAAGATTTGAGATTCAATGTTCTTGGTGAGTATTCAATGTTCTTGGTAAAATATTATTACAATCACAAATTAGTGATTAAATCTTTTTTTTTCAATGGAGTTTTTTCAAGCTTATTTTAAAAGTAAATAATTTTGGGTGCATGTGGTTAGAGACAAGTTAAACTTTACTATTATCATTCCTTGACCAAAATAGTCGTTATATTTAGATAACTTCAGCAAAAACATAGAATGTTATATTACTTTTTAAAAAATACACAAGTCTACATCTAAAATTTTGATTTGATAATTTTGCTGATCTTCACCAAACGATTCTTACGTGACCCACTTCCCATTCTTACGTGAATCCCATTCTTACGTGAGCAAGCGCCCTCTATCAACGTCCGAAGACCGTCGTGTACATGAATGTTGGCTGGTGCATGTAAAATCTGTCGTAGATGCAATGCCCACCGTGTTCCCATCCCAAATTATACCTCTATGAGTCACGTAAGCGACCGTGTCATACCCTCCGTGGGGGGATCAAAATTGTGATGATATGTCTCCGGACCACTCTTAGGGGTAACTCCCAAAATGTCGTCGATTGCTCACAGTGTAGCACTCGATCGACGTAAAACCCACTCAATTTCAACCTTACCCTTTCACTGATTCGGGGATCATACGAAATCGAGTGCCAAAGAAACATTTACCCCCCCCCCCCCCTTTTCAAGGAAAAAAAAAAGAACGGTGAAATTTTACGCGAATTTCAGATTTTTCGAAACTTAAATTCGTTTTTTAAAGTCTAAATTAAGACGAAGACTGAAATGGATCTACTTATATATGCTTGAATGTCTATAAGGAGACTTGATTATAATTTTTATATCACTTAATCTAAAAAATTAAATCCTGAAACACATTTTAGAACACGAAATTCTTAAAAGCACGCGTTTGAAAAAAAAAGCTATTTTTTGCACTTGTCACTGAAAATTACTCTTCCCGAGATATAAATATTTCACTTCTTTTTAAATTGAACTTATTTTGCTAATATTTGTTTTACATATTAACTTGTTTTATTGTTTAATATTTGAGGAATTTAAAAGTCCATTGTCTCTTTAAGGTTATTTGTTAATGCTTGAAATAAATTGCTAAGTGATAATGATAAAAAGTAAGTTTTTTTTTTTTTTTTGTTAAATTTAAACATAGAAATTTTTCATAAAAAGTTACTTGAAAGCTTCGCGTGAAAAGAAAATAAATAATCATAACTAGAAATGTTTGATCACAGTATATCAATGCTTCAGTAAGGAAAAGAAGTTTCAGTGTAATACATAGTTTCAGAGACAATTAGACTAGTGCTATTACATACAGACAACACAAAAATATATTTGCTATTTTCCATTATTATTATTATTATTATTAAAAATTTTGTTAAAAATGTTCAAAACGACTGTATATAAAAATTTATCCTATAAATATATTTTTTCCATTTATGTATTTCAATCATATTTACTTACCTAAAAACAGGACCGTATATCCCTGACAGTGCGTATAATTTCTTATAAGCAACTTTTCCAAGAAAAGGTAAGTAGCCAAATATAGGTAAACCGACAGGACCAGGAGGAACATTTCTTACTTTTATCATTTTTCTCCATGCAAGAAACAATAATGTCGATAACAGAATTCCCAGAAACAGGAGAAAAGAATTCCTCACGTAAATTTCCATCTGCAAAGCCTTCCACACGCTTGCTAAAAAGAACATTTTGTTTGTGTGATAGTTAAAGAAGAAGCTGCGAAATTTCTTTTCTCTTTATATCATATTGGACAAAAATTTAGATTGTAAGATTTGACTGAAAGTTACCAGACATATTTCAAATTATCAGTCAGTTTGTATCTACTTTTTTATCATAATGCATTAAAAAAAAAAAAAAAAACCTGAGACGACAAATCGATGAGAAAGTTTTAATTGTTTTCAGTGAGATAAGTTATTATTTGATGTTATTTTGGCCGCATATAAGATAACAAATGGTGCCAAAGTAACATTTTGACACTGATTTGATTGCTTAAAGATTTAAAACTCAGAAAATCAATAAGAAATGATTACTAATTAACCGAAGTAACACAGGACTTTTGATTAGTTTTGATTTTTATAAATTTTGATGACAATTCTGCAACACAGTCTGTAAAGCGTGCTTAAACAAGTTATAATAATATAATTAGTATTCTTATTAGGAGACTACAATTATTCTAAGAAAAAGTGGACTTACTTAACATTTATCAGTTGTGTGAATTACTGTATTATAGGTACTTTATAAATAAACTAGTATGATGTGGCCAACACATGACTTTCTTCTATACTATTACTATGCATCTAAAGATGAACTAC
This sequence comes from Salticus scenicus, assembly GCA_963930645.1. Lineage (NCBI taxonomy): Eukaryota > Metazoa > Arthropoda > Arachnida > Araneae > Salticidae > Salticus > Salticus scenicus. The sequence goes on along the minus strand of OZ005652.1, from coordinate 57,056,144 downwards.
TTTTGATAAAATTCAAAGTCTAGGAAATTAAAACTTAATGGATGTCCTACACCAATATTTATTTATTTATTTTATTTAATTTTCCTGAAGAAGATACAAAATTATTGGTGGGTTAAAAAAAGAAAAGAAAGAAAGAAAGAAATGAAAAGAAAACATCAAACTGATTTTTTTCCCCCCGCTCCAAACAACTTTAAAAATGGCACGTAAACAAAATCAATAATGTCTGTTTTCTCATGTATAGATTTGTTCTTTTTATTCTTTCCTTAATTTGACATTTTATTTTCATAATATTTTTTGTAAAAGATTTTACAGAATATCTAAAATATACAACACTCCAAACTACAATTCAATAATAAAATATTTTCGTACTCTTTTATGTATTTATCTGCATGACAAACTAATATGATTCAGTCTTTATATTTTTTATTTTTTTTAAGTGTAATCACTATTACATTACTTTTAGTTTGTTCTTTTTTTTTTAATGTTATTAATAAATATATTTAATGTGAGTCTCTCTCTCTCTCACACACAGACACAAACAAACAAACAAACAACAACATCAATAATAACAATAATAACAATTGTAAAATGCATTAATGTGTTCTATTGTATGTTTTACCAATGAAGTATTTTAACATTATCATGAATATTGAAATGCAGCTAAATTATCGATTTTCTTGCTAAGCTCTAACATTTATGAAAAAGAAAAAGAAAAATTCTAGTAACTTTTCTTTTCTCAAATCGATCATGATTGAATTTTAAAGAGCAAACCAAGTAGTCGAAAACAGCTAAACCAATTTATTAAATGAAATTTTCATCGAATCTTTTGAATTTACTGAGAGAACTTCTGTTTTTTTTTTCCAAATTGTGCCATCGACATTTCCACAGATTAGTTTCATTCTTTTTTTTTTTATTATTATTTTTCAGAAATGTGTCAAATAGGTCATGTTTTTTCAAGTTCTTTTAAACTTTGTACTTTTAGCTTGATAAAAATTGTCATGGTAACGCTAAACTTCCTAGATATATTTTTCAATAGTTATTTCTATTTCAAACAAAATATATTGATCGAAACGCTATATATTTTTTACTGTTCGTTCAATTAAATTTTTCTGTGAATACTTATATCAATTTAAATATTATCTTTTAACTTTTGCTTTTAAAAATCCATATTTAAGTTACCTTTTGCAGTTACTTTTTCAGGAATAAATTAACAAGTGTAACAATAAATTATTAAAATATTATAAATTAAAAGTATATTTAAATGTACAGCAAGTATTTAAAAACACTCGCCTGGCTTTTAACATCATGGTCATGAAAAATGATATTTTCTGCACTGAAATTATAAAATTATAACTGTATAATTTTTTGTAGAAGTTCGAACAAAATTTTTACTTTTATAATAGAAATTAAGCTTTTAAGTTCAAGTTAAAAAATGCAAATTTTACTGATTACATTAATATTCCATTTTACACACACACATATGTATATATATATATATATATATATATATATATATATAATAAACTTCACTTCTGCTCATAAAATTAATAAAATTTACAAATAAAGGTTTATTTATTTATTTATTTACTTATATTTATTTTTTTAGTTTATAAATTATGAAATATTCTTAAGTTTTGGCTATCTAAAGAATAGAACCACCACCTTCTTCTTCTTTTTTTTTAGTGAAGCTTTGACAACGACAATAATTAGAAGGCCGACAACAAGCTGAGTACAAAAACATTGTGTTTGCGACCACCCTCTATCATTGAAAGGCTAAAATGATCTCCAACTGTAGCAAATATAAACACAGGCCTTGTACAATTTTTCGATTAATTTGAGCATAAACGCTAAAAGTTGAGCATAAGCTCTAAACGCTTTGCTCAGTCGAGCAAAGCGTTTAGACGCTAGCGTGTTCACTCACACACATACACACACACATACATACAGACAAACATACATACATCATTGTAAAAACAATGAAATGGACTCACGGGACCTCAAAACATATAGAAACACCAAAATTTCGAATTCGGATTTTTGACATGATTGCAATACTTTCCTTACATATGTATGTTCGGAAAGTAAAAAGGAAGGTAAAGAAAAAGCTCTTTAATTTTTTTGTGAATATAGAAACTATTAAATGGTTCCATAAAGCATTATGAATAAGAATAAACAAGTAAACAACTTTTTGATAGATTCCTAGGTTAATAAAACAAAGCCACATTTTGGTTAACGATATCGTAAAATGCGAAATCAGTATATTCGCTGTAAAACGGGATAAAATCTATAAGCATTTATAGAGACTGAAAATTTTGCAGAATGATATTTTTAATACACTATATATTTTATATAATTTGTCATATTAAAAAAATAATCTGGTGTGTCCCTCACACGACTTTCTCTTACCCTGAAATTCAATACCATAAAGACAGATTGAAGATTAAAGATTAAGATAACGAGTGTTGTTATGTAAACCTATGTTAAAACAATTCAAATTAGGCTTCGGAACAGCTTTATTTGACAAATAAGTCTGTAGCCCTGTAAACGAACAGTGATGGATTCACCATATTCAAAATATAATATTCGTTTCATTTGGTTTAGTGCAGTCTATAGATGTTTAAACTCTACTTACCTGCAATTTTCCCCGTAGACATAATGTATTTGAATTCTCTTGGGTGTCCCTATACATGAACCATTTGCTTCATCTCAACGAAAAGTTTAGTGTAGCATCCCTACATGATACACATTTATAATACCAAGTTTGGACTTTCTGGTATTATATGTTATTGGAGATATGCTGATAACAAACAGACATACAGATCAACCGCTAAAAACATGATTTTTAGATTCAGGGGACCTCAAAACTTGTAAATATTACAAAAACTCAATTTCAAAAATTTGACTTAAAAACAATACTTTCTGCACCGTGTATATGGGTAAGAGAAAGTAAAAAAGCCTCTAAATAAGAAATTTAAATAAGAAAAACCTAAGAGAAAAAATTACTTTATGAATGTAAATAAACTGATGTGACTCACGCAGTACTTTTTTTTGTCCTAGGCCATACATATTACAGTTTAAAGCGTTGTGAATATTTTAAGCGTACATTAAAAGCATTTCAAAGTACAGTCGTTAACAAAAGTGTCCGAACACTAGCAAAAATTTCTATATAAAAAAATACACTTAATACTGTTTTGTTATATAAATCCTTGTCGAATCCTCTTCTTAGTCTTAGACTGACTGAGATATTTCCTTTCTGTACTGAGAAATTTCCTTTACGTACTGAGAAATTTCCTTTCATTATCATTATTATTATTTATTTATTTATTTTTGCTATGGAAACCTTAAAACGTGTACACGAAGTGAAAATTTGATATCGAATTTATTTACCAAATACAATACTTCCATTACCTACGGTAGTGAGGTAAAGGAAGCAAAAATAAATAAAAATTTAAATTTATAAATAAATTCAAGAAAACACAGAAAAATCTGATGAGTAGTTTTATTTATTTATTTATCACTCTCTTCCTCTCTTTCTTTTAAAACAGTAATATAAAATTTAATATTGGTTTTAAATCTACGATATAAATGATATTTAAAAAAAAAAGTATAATAATAAAATAAATTTAAAAAAATCTAGAATTTTCATATGGTTTAATTTGTGGTTCATTATTTTAAAAGTGGAAACAAAAAAGTTATAAATTTCTTCTTCTTCTTCTTTCACTTTTTTTTTTTTTTTAAAATAACGAGGTAAATTGTTAATTATTTTGCAATGAACTTATTATAAAATAATTTTTTTAGAGGTTCTATTTTTAATATTTTTTTCGTGTATTTTTTAAGTTTATTAGTACTTCATTAATTATTTTTCAAGTGGATAGTCACAAAATAAGAAGATAACTAGCACACGTTTTTCTCTCCCCGTTTTTGTAACTAATAAACCTGTCATTATTTTTTGAATTTTTCCCGTGTTTTGAAGCTGCCATGATATTTCCTTTATTTATTAAGTATATTTTCTTTCACAAAGAATTCTGAAAAGAATTCTAAATGTGAATAGATTTTGAGTTATTTGGTAGGAGGTTATTTATCTGTCTTCTAGAATAAATATTGGAATTTTCATGCTTACGTTCTATTTTTTGCTTGATGCCACAACTTCATTAAGGGCTCTGAATTATTGATGGATTTCATCTAGTAGTTTTGACAAGAAAATAAATAAATACGTTAATAAAACTAAGTGTGCTATATTTAGGTTGTGTCTTTTATTCTTTTGTCAGCAAAATTATCTTAATGGATTAATATAGTGTGCTTCTAAATACTTCCTAAGTGTCCAAAATAACCAAGTTTTTTAAACTGTACAATCACAATAAAATAATTATTATTTGTATCTTACATGGTAATACAGTTGGCAAAATAACACACTGTAATATTTTTGATTTATAACTGAATAAAAACAGATATTTTGACAAAAATTGTTGTAATACAACATATTTACCGTACGTTTTAGATTAAAATATAAAATATTTTGATGAAGTTAAATAATAAGTTTCTAACTGGAAAAATTGAAGCGTTTCTTGCAAAAATAGTATTTGTACACTTCCTCAGCAAGGTACGTACTGCGTTTATGATGTTGATGGTTTAAAGGAATATTGTACATTAGCTGTAAATAATTGTGAACTCCGTGTAATAGTATTTGATCTGACATTTTATCTGCATTGTTCTTGAAGTAATTGAAAATGACGCCTAAAACTAAGAAGTATCTTTAGTCATGAGAAATCGCATTATTGAGCTTCATAAAAATGAAAAATCATACCAAGAAATTGGAAAAGCTATTCAATTACCACTCACCACTGTTGGATACATAGTGAGAAAGTATGAAGAAATTGGAAGCATCGAAAATAAATCCAGACCAGAACGTCCCAATAAATTAACAATGAGGGTAAAAAGAAGTGTTGTTAAAACAGCTTTAAAAAATCCTACCATCTCAGCTCAAAATATTTTTGAAGACCTTGCAATATCTTCTGATATTATAGTAACACTTCAAACAATAAGAAATATTCTACACAATGCAGGTTTAAAAGGAAGAACCCCAAGACAGAAAGCCATTCATCAGTGAAACAAATAGGGGAAACGCCTGGAATTTGCTTTGGCCTACAGAAATAAACCAATGGATTTCTGGAAAACGGTGATTTTTTTTTTCTGATGAGAGTAAGTTTGAAGTTTTCTCTCCACCAAGTATTCGAAAAATTTGGCTCAAAAATAAAACTGCTTTAGATCCCAAACATATACTCCCAACCACTGAGCTGAAGAACAACTGGAACAAATGCTTCCAATACTTTTACACAGTGTTCATGCGTGCCAGTTTTTCTGCAATCGTTCGGCTGCCTTGCATGGCAAGCAACATTTGTCGGGTCGTCTATTACTATTATAATCTTTAAAGAATTAAAATTTAAAATTGTGATGTCATGTTCAGCATATGGTTGTTCGAACAGACAACCTTTACACTATTTTACTTTGAAATATAAATAGATCAAATGCTTTTTGCCATGCAACGCTCGGAAGACAAACCTTCCAAAAACGGCACGCGAAAACCGGTTTAGCATTTCCTCCAGTTGTTCTTCAGCTCAGTGCTCCCAACTCTCAAGCATGATGGGGGAAATGTTATGGTTTGGGGGTGTATGGTATAGCTTCAAATGGAGTAGGAAATTCGGACTTTATTGACACTAAAATGACAGCTTTAACATATATGGATGTGTTGCAGAATAACTTAATAAGAAGTGCTAAACAATTAAGCTTGGAGCAAACTTTCCACTTTCAGCAGGATAACGACCCGAAACATACTGCTATTGTCACTAGGACATGGTTACTCTACAATGCTCGACGGCGTCTGGTAACTCTTCCACAATCTTCAGATTTGAATCCAATGGAAAATGTATGGATGCAATTGGATGCACAGATACGAAAAACAAATATCACAAGTAAAAACTGTTTAAAAGAAGCTCTGATTGAAGCATGGAATAACATAGACCCAACCGTTACAAAAAAATTAGTGGAATCGATGCAGTAATTAAAGCCAAAGGACTTCATACAAAGCGTTAATTTGCATTATTTAACTAAATGTTTCTTAATTATAGCACACTAATGAAGTGTACAAATACTTTTTTGCTATTATATTTTCATATTTGCCTGTTAAAATGTAACAAATTGATAATTATTTGTTTGTTTCTACTTTTATGTTATTATAAGGCATTAAATTAATGTACTACACTGTTGTTTGCTTGCATCTTTTGTTTTATTATATTATAATTTAAGAAAATGAAGTGTACAAATAATTATTTTGCCAACTGTATGTACTTTTATGCATGCGTACAGCTGTCATAACAAAAATTATTTTTAGTTTAAATTAAAATAAATTCTTAGCAAAGAAAATATTACAATAGCTTTTTTAATTTTTACTTTCTTCTTAGATTAATCTTATTTATTTAAGAATTTATTGGGTTCGGGAAAATTTTGGGCTTCTGGTTTTCGAGGGATTTACATACGTTCAATGTCCTGAACACGATTTGACCATAGTTAGAAAATGGTTGTTTGTATGTCTGTCTACATGCTACCTAAGTTTTGTGAGCGATGTATCTTAAGAAATATTGGATGGACTACTATCAAGCAGAAACGGTCGTTTTGCCAAGCCAAGCTCAGAGAAAAGCAAAACAAGCAAACTACCACTAACACAAAGCAGAACGCGCCAATAATAAAATCGACAGAAATAACCCAAGATCGTTAAATGCTTATTATACAGAAACCAACTTTCCCATGTTAAATCGGCAAATTTTTTTCCCGTAAAGTTTTAAATATTGGATGAATCAAATATCGCAGTAAAATGAAACAAAAAGTAAAATATTCGTATCAACGAGATCTTTAATTTGAGATAAAAACGAACTTTCTAAGTTAATAAGTAAAAAAATGGGAGCACTTTCAATTTAGCGTAAAATTAGATGTTTTGACAACTTTTTGAAAAAATTTCTTCTTCAAGAAATTTTTTTTAAAACAAGCTAGAGAATTCATAAATGTGCAGAATTCTTTGAAAACTGGTTTTTCAGATAGACAATTACTTAATCTAGGAACTTTTATAAAATTTAGCTTTTAAAAATCAAAATTTCCTATCTTAATTGCTGAAAAACTGTTAAATATCGCCAAAGAGACATAAATCGCCAAATATGAAATTGCTTCATCCCACTTTACCCGAAAAATATTAATTTCAAATTGAGCTGCTTTTTCTTTTTATAAGTTATGTTTTTAACCAAAGAATCTTTGCTTTTATTATTTTGTACAATTTTAAATTTTATATCCCTGAAAACAGAAATGAATACCTTTTTGAATAACATTTGTTTCAAATCTATAGCTTGAATTGCTGATTTTTTAATATTTTTCATACCTTAGAATAAGAAAGTCAGTACACGATATAGTATCCAATTTTAGTATCCTTCAATTCAATCTGGCAATGATAATTATGATGCATAAAGATTTCTACTTCCTTCTATATAGTACACTAGCAGGCTTTGCCCGCTTCGCTTGTCATTTTATTGAAATGAATTTCGACTTTCGGTTTTTAATGGATTTACACGTTGTAAGAGCTCCTGAAAACAATTTGACTATTTTTAGAAAATTTCTATTTGCGTGTGTGTGTTCTATGTGTGTGGCGAAAAGTTTTGTTCCAACTAGATATCAGGAGCTACTGCTCAGAATTACATATAAATTTATATGCAATTGAACCTTGATGTATAATAGCGTTTATCAATATTTGGTGTCAATTGTTCAACATGGTGCTGCTATACAGTGATTGCCGCAATTTCAGAGAAGGCTATATCTGAGTAACTAATACATGGAATTGCATAAATTTACAAATAAATTTACATTGTTACAAATTATAGTGCTTATCAACTTTTGTACCAATATCTCAACATGTGGCGCTGCTATACAGCGATTTTCGCAGTTTAAGGAAAGGTTCTGTTGCACATAATGAAACAAAACTTAATATCTGAAAAGGCCATTATGAGACATTATGCTGATTGAATCTCGATGCCTATCGGCCGATAAGTGGAGCTCATATACTACAATTTTTTTTTTTTGAACTGAAAGGATGCCATCTGCATGGTGAAAATTTACTTCCGTTGGACATTTTCTGCAACAATACCTCTCTGAGTTGATAATATTCAGCATTCATAATGAAAAAAATAATAAATAATTTGTGCTGCGTTAATATGTATAGGAAAATGTAGAAGAAAGTTTTGTGATGGACACGGCATACTAGTCTGCATAGAAAACCCATGGATAATGTCTAGCAACCAGAATTATGGAAAGTTTAACGCAAAGAAAACTTTGTAATACAGTTTAACGCAAAGAACAACATCGCACAAAAGCTGAGTTGAAATCCAGGACATATCTAATGTAAAGTATCAGGTTAATTCCAGTAAATATAAAAACTATTTTAAAAAAATAAATGATATCTACAAAAAAGACACTTAAAATGTACAAAAAAGCCAAGCTCAAAGAAAGAGAATTGATTAAAGTTGTGTCTAAAAAGGGTGTGATATCAAATTCCCAAGCTTACATTCAAATACTTATTTAATATTCCCTTTTAACTAAATTTTCACATGTGAATCAAGTGCCTTATGATAGGTTGATAGAAATCCTTCTTTCCTGTACTAAATACATCATAGCGTGTTTCTGAAAAATATTATTATTTTTATTTATGTATGATGGGCTTGGCGGCCATCTTTCAAGTAATGAATAAACATTCACACAATTTGAAAGAAGTTTCTTAAAATATATCTCATATAAAATTGATTTTGCTATTCCATTCAGCAGAGACGGAAATATTTCGATAACATGATTTCTTATTAGTATTAAGTGCACTACCATCCTATAAATGCCGGGAATAAAAGAATATAAAAATTTAAATTAACGTAAAAACATGAAGGAGAGGGGGGTGAAGCATAGAAGCTTCCACCCCCCGTTATATTTACCCAGTTTGAATTTAGCTTCTTGGAATAAATATCTCGTAAAAATAATATGATTATTCCATTCAACAGGGGTCGAAATATTCAGATTAAAAAAGAAAAAAAAAAGCATTAAAAACATCGCAAAAGCCCCGTTAAGCACACAAGTTGAATCTTTAAGTTTTAACAGTGTTAAGTTTGGCGCACTCCCATCCTCCCATCCTATAATTATTTCCCATTGCGCAGCACTAGTGCGATATAAAACTCAATTAACCAACCAATCAACCAACTCATCCTATAATAGGGCAGTTCCTTGTTTGTAAACAAACATCTCAACTTTTATGAGTGGTTGGCAAAAAGGCTTGGGAAAAGCATAGCGATGGCGATTACTTGATTACTACCAACGGAAAATCAATGGTGGGCGGGGCGCGGGAAAGTCGAGCGCGCTTTTTTGCCAACCACATGACGTCATGAGGAAATGCTCTATTGATGAGATTTATAGAATTCAAACTAACGTAAATCTTTGAAAGATGGCCGCCAAGCCCATCATACATAAATAAAAATAATAATATTTTTCAGAAACACGCTATGATGTATTTAGTACAGGAAAGAAGGATTTCTATCAACCTATCATAAGGCACTTGATTCACATGTGAAAATTTAGTTAAAAGGGAATATTAAATAAGTATTTGAATGTAAGCTTGGGAATTTGATATCACACCCTTTTTAGACACAACTTTAATCAATTCTCTTTCTTTGAGCTTGGCTTTTTTGTACATTTTAAGTGTCTTTTTTGTAGATACTTAGTTACTCTACTTAAATGAAATTTTATACTTACAAGGAAACGTTCTTAAGCTGAACTCATAGAATTCAACAAAAAAGTTACAGGTGTAAGTAGATGGTTCAAAATATCTACGGTGAAAAAAATTAGCTGCTTAATTGGTAAAAATATTAATAAAAGTCAACATTTTTAACGTCAAATGCAACCCTATTTGGCGAGGATGCTGAGAAAAGCGCCAAGTTCTTAAATGAACTGCCCATGTGTTCTCCGTACCAGTTTAACACTGTTTCAAAGTCACTTTTAGATATTTTGCTTTCAAAGCTATTTGAAGTTCACTTTGAATAGATATTGTTTGTCTAATCTGTATATTTTCTATCCTTTTATTTGAAGTATATATTAGCGAGATGCTATAAATATTCCTTTTTATTTAGTTTAATGCTGGAAAATCTCTCGCATGATTTTTTTTAACAATATATCTCAATATTTTGGAATCTATTTGTTTATTAATAATTTGAATAAATAAATAAATAAATAAAAATTTGAGATTGGGTCAATGAGTGAGGACGGGGGGGGGGGGTTATGTACCCCTAGTGCTACACTATGGGCAATTGGCCACGGTCTGAGACTCGCCCATAAGGGTGGTTTGGAGACATGCCATCACAATTTGCATCCACAACAGAGAGGATAGCTCTCCCGCTTTGTTGATAATTTAGATGGAAACAGAGAAATTGGAAGATTCTTTTTACATATAATGCTTTGGATTATGCTGTTTCAGCATTTTCCAAAATGTAGCCTGGATGTGTAAACTTTATATTTACTGATTGCGATATTAGAAAAACATCATTTTTATAAAGTTTTCTTTTTTTAATATGAAAAGGGTTTCATTACATTTTTTTCTTCTTCTATATTTCAAAGAAAGGAAGTTAAAAAGCGAAGAGATGATTTATGAATCTTTAAATTTGTTATGAAGGAAGCTTTAAATTAAAAACAAATAAATAAAATTGTTGATTGCTTATTTCTAACTTCGAAACGTTCTCTCTTCTATTGTATTATTCACTTCTGTTAAAAAATCCTAATTTGCATTATTATTATTATTATTATTATTATTATTATTTGAGTATAAATAAAAAAAATTTATAAATAAATTTCTATACAATATCATTTGTCAAAATGCCTTTTACTTAAACATAAAGTTCCCTATTCCTTTCAAATTAGAAGAATAAGAAATAGTATTTCATAACTTCGATTAAAAGAACAAATTTATTTTTTCTCGAAACGGTTTATATTTGGAATATATTTTACCGGTTAATGAAACGTTTAATGGAATTCCTCTGGTGAAGAGCTTCAAATACAAATTTATGAAACACCATTTTTCACATTGAAGCTAAAAATGGTGCCAATTTAAAAATTTTGCGGTGTGTTGAGTTCGCTAAGCGTTTTTTCCTCGTTATTTTTAATGCTATTTCTTTTGCGCAGAAATATGGGGAAAAAAAAAAAAAAAAAAACAGGATTTAAAATTAATGTTTTTGCGAAGTTGCGCATCTTTTTAGTAATAAATTGTCTTTTTCTTTTTCACTATTTTTTTTTTTTTTTTATTTATTTATTTTTCGTTGGATGCCAAAATTGCATTTGGATTTTGAAGTATCGATTTCATCTTTTCACAGGCATTCATAAATGAAGAATTACATTATTGTTCGTACATATTTTCTTTTATTTATTAGAAATAGTTTTTTTTTTTTTTTTTTTTTTTTTGTGTATTATACCTACTTATTTTATTTACTTGTTTACAAAAATGTAAAATGCAAAATATTATTTACTTAATTTCAATTTCAAAGGACCAAAAAGTGAACTTTTTACTTCCATTACCCTACTACCGTAGGTAATGGAAGTATTGTATTCGGTCTGAAAATTCGATATCGGGTTTTCACCTGATTTACACGTTTTAAGGTCCCCTGAGTCCAAAAAAGTGGTTTTTGGCAATTGGTCAGTGTGTATGTATGTATGTGTGTGTGTGTATGTATGTATGTGGAGAATCTTCTGGCTATTATAGCTCAGAAACTAATAAAGATAGAGCTACAAAACTTTAGAATTGAAATACGTCTGGTGTACAGATGAAATTTCCAAATTTTGGTGAAAATTGAAAAACCGGAAGTGGGACATCGGACAGACAATTTTTTATTATTATTATTTAACATGTTCAAAGAGAGAGAGAGATCGCAGTGACAGAAGCAAACCCCTAAAAAATTAAAAACAGATTATAAAAATTTCGCGAGGTATGCATTTTTTTGTGAAACGCATGCATGCATTTTCCAAAATCTTATTTTGAACTCTTTCTTTAAAAGCTTTGTTTTTAAATTCCAATTAAAGTAATTCAGAGAAAGACGCAAATTATGTGTCAGTCAACATATAGCAACACTGATCCACCTGTGTGTGGATTCTTGGCCCATAGTGAGTACGTGAATTGTGAAATTTTCTTAATTTATCGCCTTTAATCGCCATTATTTTTTTTTATCTCGCGAGCATTTAACCTGGTCAGTAGGGGAATGTCTTCGATTGTGGGCAGAGTTTTGATTTTGGCTTATAACTTTTGATATAGTACGCATTATGCAAACATATGAATACCAATGGAAAGCTAAAACCCTTAACGTTTGATGAAGTAAATGTATTGATTACGTCAACCAGAAAAAAAAAAATTATTAGCAATTTTGTGAAGTGGTCATTTTTGGCCAAAAAAATTTTTGTACCAGGTTGGGAGCACACTGGAAATATCCGCTAAAAATGAGAAAATAACAAGAAAAACTACCATAAATACAGAAAACAACAAAATATATTCCATTTATAAGGATTCAATGGCCAAATAATAACGGAAAATGGCATTTTTCCAATTTTATTCATTATCTTCTTCGTCCTCCAAATCAGAAGTGCAATGCTTGCAAGTAAAATAATTTGCATGTATATTGGCACACTTCAAATGCACCAAACGATCACACTCGTTGCATTTGATTGAGATGGCTCTTGTTAGGCATAGTAACAGGTGCTTCAAACAGATGACACGGAAGTCGACATCATCTCATCAGATTGTTCAGTGTCCAATTTTTAGCGCGTTTGGCCGGCACTTTGAAAGATGGAAATGATTTACTTTCTCCAGGCTCTCCGGGGGGTACTTCACACCCCAAGGGGGGGGGGGGGAGCGATGCTTCCAGATGTGCAAATTGTTTTTCATAGTTTATTAGTACTATTATCAATAATTCATATTAATTTTACAATCACACGTTAAAAATAACTATTATTATGCACATTTATACGAAATTTTGTCCTATACTGCCATGTTAAAAATTTAGGGGAAAAAAAAATGGGATCACGGCGCCACCTGTTGAGCCATTAAACCTCAAATCTAATCAACACCAGTTTATGTCAGGGTCCACCTAAATACCAAGTTTGGTTAAATTTTGTTCATTGGTTCGTGAGATACAGCGTCCACAAAATTTGTGATATACACACACAGAGACAGTAATTTTTCTAAAATCAGTCGAATCGTGTTCAGGACATGCCAAAATGTGTAAATTTATTGGAAACTAACGTTCGAAAGTTTTCATAAATCCAATACTTTCTCAATATATACATATAGAAAAAAGTAAAAAGTGGATTTTTTTTTCCCAATTTATATATATATATATATATATATATATATATAAAAGTTATATCTCTATGAATACGTGTAATAGTCTCAAGAAAAATTATACAGATAATAAGAAAAATCCTCATAATCACATGCTACCACCAAAAAGCATTTTAAGTATTACTTTTTACAGGGTGATCCAAAATATTTCGACTTTTGTTTAATTTTTTACTGATCCCCTTTTTCTCTTTAGGACACAACTTTTCCAGAAATATATGAGGTATAACATGTTCTTGACACTACCAAATTTTCAAGATGATTCCTAAAGAATTTTTCTAGATATTGGATAACACGTCTAAATTCGAAAGTGTCCAAATACTTATTGGTAGATAGTGTACAAAAGAGCAACATTTAAACAATATAAAAAAAAAAAAAAAATAATTAAACAATTTGATCTTAGTGAAATTTTGCACGCTTCTTCGAAACATTATTGACTAGTGCATGAACGAGATGAGGAATTTTTCTTTTTTTTTTCGATTAACGACTATTTTTACAAAGCTACACGTGGAATAAAATGCACAGGTACAGAAAAGTACACTATTTTTGCTTACAACTATGCAAAAGATTCAAATTTCCTTTATTAGGACTGAGGACTATTAGTCAAAGAATATCTACTACTCGTAGTAGATATTCTTTGTATTAGTCTCAATCTGGGATTTTTGCGATGTAATTTTTCGATAGTTGGACATTTATCGAATATAAAATTTATCGAAAATATAATTGAATAATTTGAAAGCAATGTTATAATTTGAAAAAAAAAAAAAAAAAAAAAAACTAATAGTCCTCCGTCCTAAACTAAATTCTGCTTTTGCCAGAATTTCATCAAAATCATTTTATTTTTTTTTAAGGAAAAGAAAAGAAAATTAATAATAATCAGTATCGAAACAAACACTATCGAAAAAGTTTTTTTTTAAATAATTTTGAATTAGGAAATAAAAAGTGCGGGTGCAAAATGAAATAAAAATAAGTTAAAAAATCAATTTAATGATTTAATTTTTATATAAAACATGATCGCATGCTATCTTCAAAAGTAGATGTAAAATTTAAAGTTAATGTGGTGCGTGTGACATCTATAAAAATTGTTTTAAGAAATAGAATAGAATAAAGAAAGCAACGATATTGGTTGCATTTTGTTATATAGTTTGAATTTTATATAAGTAATAGCTACCGTAGGAATAATTTCTTATGTTAAAACGATAGGGAATTGTTATGCGAGCGCAAGCGATGCTACTTTTTTTATTACTTAGTTTCGTTTTTTTTTTTTTTTTTTTTTTTTTTTTTTAATTATTATTATTATTATTATTATTATTATTATTATATTTTTTTTTTTCGTTTCCCAAAAATTTTTAAATCCTTCATTGAAGCACTAGCCAATTCTATTTTGAAGAAGCGCACAAAATTTCAGTACGATCGGTGCATTAGGTTTTGAGAAATCGTGTCGACCACTTTTCTGAAGTGTTTCAGATAACCAAGACCTATCGACTGAATTTTCCAAATTTTTTAATTAAAATTTTATAAAATGTTTTTTAAATATTGCTCTTTTCTATACTCGAAATTTTGAAATTTTATATATATGCAGTCGAACCTCGTTAACGTGAATCTCAAGGGGGATAAAAAATTTGTTCATGTTATCAATAGTTCATGCAATCAGAAACTAATCTTCATATAACTAAACTAATCTTCATTTTGACGGGGATTGTGGAAACAATTCCCGTTAAATGTAATTCTCGTTAACAGTGTTCACGTTAACGAGGTTTGACTGTCTCTCTCTCTATATATATAAAGAGAGAGAATACATGCTTTTTTTATCCTTCGAAACCCATTTAACCCCTTAATAATAACAGCCTTATTTTTATTTTTATTTAATTAATTAACTATTTATTTTTTAGGAATACATCTGCAGTATTTAAACGGGTTTTGAAGGTGGTACCAACTCCTCCAATCACTAAAATGCATAATGAAATAAGTGGTAGCCAGTTGGTGCCAAGTCAGGAGAATAGGGAAGGTGAGATAAAACCTCCCAACCAAAGCCCAGGAACATTTGGTGAGTGATAACAGCAGCATGTGGCCTGGCGTTATCGTGATGAAGGAAGACCTGACCGCTTTGCTACGAAATTTGAATGCAGCCTGCCTAACTGCAGACAGTAGAAGGCATCATTGATGGTTTGGTTGAATGGCAGGACCTCCCAGTGAATTATTCCCTGCACATCCAACCACACACTCAATAACACCTTTTTGGGATGAAGTTCAGCATTCGAAGTCGATGCAGGCGAATCAGAAGGGCGACACACAGTTCTACGAAGCTTTACGTTACAGTACATAACACACTTCTCATCTCCTGTCACAATTCGTGTCAAGAATGGGTTATTTTTGTACCGGGAAAGCAAGGAAACACAGGTGGCGATTCGGTATCCCGTTGATTATAGTTGCCAGGTTATGTGGAACCCAACGATCCAACTTTCTCGTAAAACCCAACTTAACCAGCCGTCTGTCGACAATTGTCCGCTGTACGTTGGAAGTCTCCGCTAATTCTTGCATGGTTGGGTTCGGGTTGTTCCTTATGGCTTGGTCCATATCGTCGTCTCCAACGTGTGATGGCCGTCCACTCCTAGCCTGATCTTGGCAGCTTCTGTCTTCTTCCCTAAATTTACGAAACCATCGACGACACGTGCTTTCGTCTATTGCATCCTCCCCATAAACTTGAAAAACATTGCGACATGCTGCGGCTGCTGCACTCTTTTTATCGAACTTGAATAACAAACAATGTCTTATATGTTCCTTCTCGCTTTCCCTCTGATATATTTTTTTAGATGATTAACTTTGTGAAACACGATGCATTTATATGTGAGGCATCCACACGTTTGATTGGCCGAAGATTTGAGTCATTACAATGTCATGTGTGACGTCAATTCCATTGCAAATTTGCATGTCCAGAAACGGGTAGAACTTTCGCACTCACCCAATAAAAGCACGTTATTATTATTATTATTATTATTATTATCATCATCATCATAATCATTAAAGAAAAACGAGTTCCATCTTGAGGCGTTCCTCTAAAACAATATTTTACTTTTAAAATCGATTTTGCATATTTGTGTTAAACATGTTATGTGCCACCGGCGTATATATGAAGAGCAAACAATCAAACCGTGCTTTCACCAAAAAAAAAAAAAAAAAAAGAGTTATTGATTTTTCTTTAAACTCAACATAAAATAGTGTGTCTAAATATCTTCCTAGATATGTCCATATATCTTCCTAGTACCTAGTAATACCTCTAAACAAATGATAATCAGGATTTAAGTTTACTTATTTTTAAATTTATTATTATTATTATTATTTTTTTTTTGTATTTTCTGAAAAATTGTATCCGAAGGAGAAAACACGGTTTGAATGTTTGCTCTTCATACAAGCCAATGGCATTTGCTGTAATAGTTCTGAGGATAAAATGTAAATTATCTAATGAAAAATATGTAAAACCAATTTGTTAAATAAGCTACCAATTTAGGGGAACGCCAAATAGAAATTGTGATAGCCAGAATGTTCTTTTATTATTATTATTATTATTTATAATTATATGCGTTAAAGTTTGATAAGCGATTTTTGTCCGATTAGAATTTGAACTTGTCTTTCCTATTATGTTCAGTTCGGGGGAAAAAAAAAAGGAAAAAAGTAAATAAATAAAGACAAATATTATTTATCGAAGATTTGACGCAATTGATCTATTTACAGTATAAGACAAAAGGTTACGACACTTGTTCCATTTGTGAAAGAAAAAAAAAAAAAATAAAATAAAGACAAATATTATTTATCGAAGATTTGATGCAACTTTCTATTTACAGTATGAGACAAAAAGTTACGATACTTGTTCCATTTATCAAAGAGAGAGAGAGGGGGGGGGGAGGGAAGAACGCTGTTTAAAAAATAATAAAAATAATAAAAATAAAGAAATAATGTGCAGACTGATTACATCATTACATTATCGTTAAGAATAATTTTTAATTTTCTTTTAAACTTAATAATTAACATTTTTCAACAAGGTTGGAAAGAGTTAATGCCTTCGGTTTGTCTATCTATCTGTCCTCGTTCTAACTCCCATAAATATTCATGAAATTTCTTGAAACTGATATATGTTATTCAAGCTTACTACGAGATGTTTCCTATTAAAAATAGATTGAGTACCTTCACTGGTTTGTGTACAGGGACATCCCCAAAAAATTCCAAAGCCTTTTGTTCTATGAGAGATATTTCGATACATATTTTAGCACCTTTACTTTACACAAATCTTAACGAAATTAAAATATATTATTCAAGTTCAATATCGGATGTTTTCCATATAAAATAGAATAAATACCACTGATGGTTTGTGTATAGTGACACCCGAAAGTATTCCAAAGAATTGCGTTCTGTGAGAGGTATTCCAATGATCCAAATTTTAATAACTTTACGTTACACAAATCTTAATGAAATTGAAATATGTCATTCATATGCAGAAAAGAAGGATTTCTATAGGAAATACTAGTATGATTAGCATTAGATTTACAGGGCCAAATAAAAATATTCAGTAACTTTGAGGGCTATTTTAAGAAATTTGCTGGAATTGCATTTTCGTTTATATGAAGCATTTTTAACACTTTCTAAAAGTTTTTAAGTGTGAATATCATTTCAATTTGTGTATCTGTCTATCTGTCCGTCTAACCGCCCCTATCGATCCCGTAAATATTTTCAGAAATTTGAAACAATTATATAGGTTATTCAAGTTCACCATAGAATGTTTTCTATTTAAAATGGCATTAACAAGTTCTGTACAACTGGTTTATAATACCGTTTCATAATGATACTATTTATCAGAAGATATATTAACCAAGAACTATCTTTTATTACCACTTTACATCAACTACTACATGATATCAAATATTCGTAACTGATATATATATAATTATAGATGGAAACATAATAATAGTTATAAACAAAATAATCATTTGTAATAAATAATAAATGTTCAAAGAGAAAGAGTTCAGAAAATTTATGAGATTGTTTTTCAGTCTTAAAATAGATTTAGTATAATTAGTGTCAGAAGGGTTTCGTTCGATGTATACTTATGAGTTCTATCAGCATTAAGTTCGTGATCTTGAAGAGTGAGTATTATTTCGAATTGCACAAAGAAGAATTACGAAAATTGATTTGATGACAGATTTATTAATAGTGGTTTAATTTTTGAGAGGACGAGAAAAATGACGGATTGGATGATTTTTTTTCCTCTGTCTTTCAACTTCAACTCAACATTACACGTCTCTAAAAATATTGAAAACATGTGTTTATCTCGATCGAGGAAATAGAACATCACATCAGGAAAGCAAAAATTCATTTTTCTCTTTTTTTAGCTAATTTTATCTTTATCGACACTTATGATGGGCAAAGTCACAGCGATTCTGCTTTAGATAACCGCACAAAGGTTATTTGGGGACAAACTGATCAAGAAAGGTTTGATAAGACTCTCAACGAGTTGTACTTAGTAGCACTGAATCGCTTTAACTAATTAAAGTATTCATATGAACAATAGTTAAATATTTTGGATTGATCATTATGTATTTTTTGTGGACATCTTTACTGCAATGGGCCAAGACGCATTTGGCCACATCGTCTCTGTTAGTGGCCCTTTCAGTTGGTTGCATAATACACTGGATTTTGAACAGATATCCTGGTGGTAAACGATTACCTCCCGGACCCTGGCTAAGTCTCCCTTACGTTGGTTACCTTCCTTTTTTAGGTACTGATTTTATCAAGGGATTTACAAAGTTACAGAAGAAATATGGTCCCGTATACAGGTAAGTGAGTTTGTTTAAGACTATTTTTTACTTTTTTTAACTCTCATAAAATTGAATTATTATGTTTTTCTTTTTCATGAATTCTTGCAAGATTGTTTCACGTTTTGAATTCTCGTAAAATCGAATTGGGATGTTTCCTGATAATTAAAATTATCTAAAATTATTTTTTAAATGGTATAGAATCAAATTAACATGATTCAGCAAAATAGGTATGGTACAAATACTCACCCCCCCCCCCCCCTTTATTTTTTATTGTTCAAGATAAAATGTATCAGCTGATAGTATTTTAGATTTCCGCTAAATTTAAATAAAATATATACGAATAAATTAATGAGAAATTATACTTCTAAATATCTGATATCTTGCTGCAAATTTTTATAAAAATTATCCCATAAAAAGTCATGTTAAGGGATTTTTTTTTTTTTTAATAAAATGTATTAATTTTTACATAAAGTTATTTTTACATTTTCATAATATGCAATTCCAAAATAAGCATGATGTACGATAAGTACGATGTGTGTTCATATGAACCAGTGTCGCCAGATTGGGGATTTTGTCCCCGTTTTGGGGATTTTTCGGGCTTCTGGGAACTTTTTGGGGGACCGAATATTTGTGGGGAATTGCGAAAAGGTTTTTAAATTTTTAGAAGAAAATCTGGGGAATTTTTCAACTTTTTTGTCTTTTAATTGGTCTACCTGATTAGTTTAATCAGTGTTGTCAATTGTAGGGATTTGTCCCTACGCGTACGCACTTTTAGTAGTTTTCTTTAGCATGCAGGGACTTTTTGAAGGTATCCTTTCTCCCTAGGACATCCTAAGGATGAAAGTACATCTTATGGACATTCTCAGCATTAAAGTAGAGACTTTTATCATGAATGTTGGTTGGCAATACTGAGTTTAATTCTGAAGTAAGTGGTCAATTAGAAATAGCATTCAGCTCATCTCGTTGTTCAATAGTTAGCGCATTGGAATTCAGAGGACTAGGAACCGGGTTTGATTTACGGGTTAGACAGTCCTATTCGTAGCAGGGGGGTGCCATTTCATAGATGCGCGAATTTTTAGCTATTTGAGATTTCTCGCGCACTACGTCATAAAGCGGATCGATCAAATCTTGTTTACATTTGAAATAACTGTGTTTAAATTGCTTTTTTTATTATTTATTTATTTATTTTTTCTTTTAATCGAATTTGTTTAAATGTACCGTGTGATAATCTTAATCTACGTCTTTTGTTGCTTCTTTGACATGCTCCGCATTAGAGCACATATATTTTTTAAAGAATACATTATTGAAAGTGATAGAACATTGCTGAAAAACTGTGATGTATAATAGCAATACATAGATTGCTCATAAAATCAAATCATGTAAGTAATATCATCGTGTATATTACATCATACATTTTCCAGATCAGAAGTAATAAATCAAAGGGATATTAAATTAGCAATAATCATGTATTAAGTATGTTTGTTAAATGTTTATGCTACTTCCCTTCGATTTTCAAGTATACTCTTTTGAAAGCAGGCAGTAGCCAATGCCTGTTGTCTGCTGTTTAAAGTGACCTTTTTTTAAAATTCAAATAGGAACATAATTAATATTTTGTTAAAATTTATTATCTTTATAAAACATGAAACAAATTGTGGTATCTCATTAAGTTATGTAGTGGATAAAAATGAGTACACACAAAAATATTTCTGCAGTTTAAAATTAAAATGAAATAAACTTGTGTGTAAAAAAAAAAAAAATCTTAGTACTTTTTTTTATTTTAATTTTTTCTTTCTTTAATCCTCTGTATAAAGTATCTGGATAATTGAAAATTTTATGAAATTGTTTTTATGTAGTAACACATTTCAATGTAACTTTTGTAATAACATGTTAAAAGTGTCAGTAGTAGCACATGTTTTCCAATGAAAATAGTTTTAAAAATACCAACAAGCCAACATGAGCAAAATGTTTTGAAACTATTTCTGTCATACCCCATATTTAAACAATGAATATAATTTTTCTTTTGTAAAAAAATGTTGATCATTGCTTAAACATTTTGGAGTATTATATATATATATATATATTAAAAAAATAAATAAATAAACACCACAGAACTGAGGTTTAAAAGTAATAAGTACAAAACTTTGAATAAACACCATAAAATGCAAGAGTTCACAATAATTGTTTCAGGTGAAAAGAAAACATGACCCTTCGGCAGCACTCTTGCCTACTTTATTCGCCTTGATGAAGTGTTGTGTTTTCTTTTAACCTGAAACAAATGTTGCAAGTTCTTGCATTTTATGGTGTTTATTCAAAGTTTCGTATTTATTAATTTGGAGTATATTTACTGACAGGGTTTAACCTGGCAAAAAAATTACTTTAGCATTTTAGCGAAAATAGGCAAGCACTATTTTAGCTTTTTCGAAAGTTAATTAATTCTTTGGATACCAGTGATTTCTTTTACTTACAAGGAACATCATCCAACTGTCCGGCTCGGATTTCAATGAGAGAGAGGCGTTTCTTTTCTAGAGGCGTTTCTTTCATATTTGATATGCTATCAAATTTTACTCAAAAATATGCGAAAAATTTGTATTTATACAGCAAGTGAATACTCAAATGAATAATTCAGTTGAAATAATTTTCAGTACTACTATAAATTTTCATTTGTAGCTTAAACATGAAAGCGCAAAATCATTTTGCTTTGTTTTTAAACTGTGCTATCATAATGTTAGACCCACCACCACGTATCATTTTTTTTTTTTTTTTTTTTTTCTGGATTGTGTTTTATCAACTGCCCTTCCCTCCTTTTCGGTGCAAGAATGAAAAAAGTGATCATGAGTCCATTCTCATATCAGACTTTTTTGTATATTCATATTACTTTCCGCTACAGTACAGATTTTCATGCAAGACAAGTTAGCTGTATCCGAAGATCTTTTTTTTTTTTTCATGTACATTAAGCATATTACTGATTACATAAATACATATGATACATACATGCATATTATTGATTGCTGCAGTACAAAATTTCATACATTTCTTCTTTCATGCAAAGTGAAGTATAATCATCTCTCAAAAATCCACAATTCTCTGAAGTCCACATATCAATTGCAATGTAAACAAACACTGTCACAACTGATTTGTTGATTAGTGGATTGCGAAAATTTAGCTGTATTAGAAGATAAATCAATTATTAATTTGTGCTGATCAATTACCAATCACTCAGCATGTTACATGGGACGAAATAATAATTGTAATATAATTAAAATACACTTGGAGTTCAACAACCAAAAATTCAGTAAGTGATTTTAGTACCCTTCTAATTTCTGTTATTAAGGAACCTATTTTATTTGTAAACTGATACTAATAATTGTTTTGAAATATATTGTTATGCTGAAACTTTTTTTAAATGGGGAAATAATAAATTTAATATGAGTTTAAAGTCTGACATAAATATTAATTTCTCCTATTTCCAATATTTAGTTTACTTTTAATATTAAAATTCATAATATTGAAGTATTTAAAAGGTAAACAAACATATCATAATATTACAGATAACTGAATATATTATGTATTTCTTTTTAAATTGAAAATTATAAAGTGTTTTATTTTGAACAAACTATTTTAAAGAATGTATTTTTATTTCATTTTTACTCATAAAATTAAAATCCACAATTTTACTGAAATATCTGAAATGTAAACAAACAAATCACACTAGTACAGCAAAATTTATATATTTTAGATTTTTTTAAACAAATACGTGCGCTTTCTTTTGAGCGAAACATTTAAATAACTGCATTTTTATTTCATTTTGATGTAATTTAAATTCATCGTCTTACTGAAGTAATTCATGACAATATTGAAGTATTTAAAAGGTAAACAAACATATCAATATTACAAATAACTTCATATATTGTGTATTTCTTTTTAAATTGAAAAATATAAGTGTTTTATTTTGAACAAATATTTTAAAAAATGTACTTATATTTTATTTTTACTCATAAAATTAAAATTCATAATTTTACTGAAATATCTGAAATGTAAACAAACATATCGCGATCATATAGTAAAATGTATATATTTTACATTCTTTTAAAAAAATATATGTGCTTTCTTTTGAGCACAACAATTAAATAACTGCATTTTTATTTCATTTCATTTTAATATAATTGAAATTCATCGTTTTATTTAAGTATTATAAATGTAAACAAATGCATAGCAATGTTGCCGAAAACGCGAAAGCTTTATAATTTTTTATGAACTTATACGTATTTAAAATAAATATTTTAACGAATGTACTTTTATTTCATGTAATACCATACATGATTTTCGTTTTTGGGTAATATTTATATCAGATTATAAGATATATTTTTTAGTAAGTAATAGCTAGCTCTGGGCTAGTAACAGCTGTATATTTGCATCGTAGTTTGTTTCTGTATTCCGCCTTGTGACGTTTCACTTCTGCTTGCTTCTGATTGGCTACTCTTCAAATGGCCCAACCTTATAATAGAAGAACCTTGATTCGTAGTAGGTTGGAATCCACTTTAAGGGGATAGCGGAATCAAAAAAAGAGGGGTGTTATACCTTTGAAACCTTTGTCTCCCTGTGGCACCGTAGCTTTGATTTAATCGGGATAGTCCTTGTCTATGTTAAATGAAAACCT